>CM046394.1:18117500-19317500 GCA_025413875.1 Rhododendron molle | reverse complement strand
CTCCAAAGTGTAATGATTATGTTGTCCTAAAATTTCTAAATTAAACAAACAAAATAAAATACTCCAACAAATTGTGGAAGGAGTATATATTCGATAATGATGTGATAAAGCATCAAAGAGAAACTGTGAAATAACTGATTTAGATAAAATTTGTGTGGTCTCTCTCTATCCCTCTCTTTTTAAGAAACTCATTTTGGGATAAAACAAAATTACGTGATCAATCGTATTACGGATCGATATTATGTGAGAATTAATTAAGGAGTCCAAATATATACATACATGTGTATCCTCGCGTTTGTGTCTACAAAGGCGAAACCATGTATAGTCTCGCAGGGTCACAGCATGATACCCACGGAGGAAATAATTAATTGTTATAATTTTATTAAAAATGTTATTGGTTAACAAATAAACCCATCAAAGTGCAAAGATAGTACTATTGGCCAACAAAAAGAAAAGATAGTACTATTGGCACACACACACAAAAAAATACTATTGACGCGGCTTTAGTCGATCTAACCAAAATTTCAGTACAAATTTCTTAAAACTCATTCAAATCTTTGATTCGGATCCATACCAAATTAAGTTTTACTCAAATTTGTACTCAAACAAGGGAGATCATAATATAATTTTCTCCCTTCTAATTTATGACTTTGCCATTAGAACTTTAAGTCATTTTTTTGCTTACAGTTGAAAATGGATGGTTCATATCAAATGAAGTTTCTACTCTAATTTGAGAAGAAGTATATGTGATGACTGGAGAAGCTCCTATTGATGAAGCACTTGATTGGGTACCAACAGGCACGCGGGGCCCACACCAGGTTCTGCACGGATGATCTAAGCCGTTTAATAATTTAAAAAAAACCAGTGGCCCCATGCAAAATAAGTTCAATCCGATATGTGTAAGTGTTCATTCCAATCTTTCATTTTTCCATTCAGATTTCAGGAATGGCTCGGATCATTGGTGCGAGATCCAGAGTGGACCCTGCGTGCCAGTTGGTACCCCATCGGTAGGGAATCCGTCGGTCCCAATAGACAGATTCGTATAACTAATCCTACAAACAAACAACTCGAGAGAAACCATTTAGTCGTTTGAAATAATCAAACAATCAAATTAAATCTTACCATTGAAAAAAAAGAACCCCATCCTTCTAGTTAATAATGAAGTCGTTGGAAAAAAGTAAGTACTTCTAGAAAGTAAACTAGTCAAAATCAAATGCATATATGCATTTTTTTTTCTTTTCTTTTGATAAGTAAATGCATATATGCTTATTGCGCATAAATCACTGAATTAACCCAAACGAATAAGAAAAATGAGAATCACTGCATGCATGTGTTTATTAATGTTTGTGGTTGAATTGGAAAGTGACTGTTAGGAGCGATCATTGACAATTTGGTTGAGTTTTTTTCATAGAGAGAGAAAATTGTGCCAGCAAAAATTTCCACCTTTTCTTGTGCGTACCTTTTGACCTAAGCAATTGGTTTTTGTCTAGCTCCCCTAACTACTATTCGCTCCGTCCATTTTTTAGTATCCTAATTTAACTTTCACGGAGCTTTAAGAATCAACATAATTGTACCTCCAAAATATTATTTTTCATACTTACCCTCTTTGCAGACATCATCATTACACTTTACTCATCAGCTTTTCAAAAGGGAATATATTTTTAGGGGCAAAATAGAAAATGTACCCACTTTTATCCACTAACTTAAAAAAAAGACACTTATTTAGGGATAATCCGAAATGAAATACTGGACATTTAAAAAGGGATGGAGGGAGTACTTATTTATCCAAATCCAAGCAAAAAATTGGTTTTTTTTTAATCGGGAAAAAAAAAGACTTCATTAATCTTTGAGAAGAAATACTAAAGATTAAATGGATTTCGGGCACGCAGGCAAAAAACCCACACAAGAACCAAACTAAAAATGACGGCAAGAAGCCAATCCAACCAAGACACCACAACCAAAGCAAAAGCCTCATACCCCCTAAAATACCCCACAACATGCACCCAAACAAATTAACTAAAACCCAAAGGAAACAAAAAATGCCAAGAGAGACAAACCAAAAACACCGCCAAACCTCGAAATTAAAATTTCAGAGAAAAACATATGAAAAAAATCCTTCTTAATGGGGCCACTCCCTCTCAAGGAAAAAAGAGCTAGCTTCAAATATTTGTCCAACAAACTCCACAATATGAAAGGACATCTTACCATGCATGTCCTTGAGAGTTGAGATAAGGCCAACCCTTTATGTTTTTAAGGGTTGGTTAGTTATCAGAAGAAAAAGAGATTGGTTAGTCATGAGGCATGCAATGATGCAAACATCGCATCATCTACGGTTGACTCGGGGAGGAACCCTTGTATCTTTTTCTTTGGTGAGATTTGTAGGGACGACAGACAGAACGTTGATTTACCAAATACAGTACACTTTTAAAGGCTTCTTCTTTCTTCTTTTTTTTTTTTTTTTTTTTCAGTTTCCATATTGGCCACATTTAACCAAATACAGTTGCCCAATTTTAGAAAATTAAGCTTATAAACAATCCATAACATGCAGAGCGAAGTGTAAATTTAGGACTTTTGAAGGAAAATTATTTTGGCACTCTAGTTTTTGAAAATTGCACTCCAAATTTTTTCTTTTAATGTGTTTTGAGAATTGTGATATATGTACTTTGGACAATGAAACAACACAAATTATGAAATGTGATTATCAATACGTGGAGTGCCAAAGTTATATTTCTTTGCATAAATATCTAAATAAAATATGTGCTCTTTTATAGGTGTGCGTATGCGTGTGAGTCGGGTTTTTTGTTCTTTTTGAACGGGCGCAAAAAAGAGTAATACATCAGCGGTGACAAATCTCAAAACATTATTGTCATGAAGGCATCTTAAATATTACTCATTCTATCCATTTTTACGAGTTTCACTTCATAAATTCAACTTTTTATAGAGATATCATCATTACACTCTAAAAGTTATAACTTTCCATACTTACCCTCTATAGAGATATCATCAATACACTTTTACTCACTAACTTTTCAAAATAGAATTTACTTTTATGGACAAAATAAAAAATGTACCAATTTTTACTCACTAACTTTACAAAATGAACACTTATTAATTGGGACATACAAAAATGGAATACTAAACTCTAAAAAATAGACGGAGTGAGTATAAATGAATCACGACATATATTTTTTTTACAACTAGATGTTCAAGTCAGTTTACATGCACATCAACTAATTATGGGACCCTAAAGTTAACGACCAGACAAACCTCTAGTGACCCAAAAAGTTGGAAATGTTTGGCTTTCGTGGAATTTAAACTTGCAATCTCTTGAAGAGCAAGCCCTTTAGTTTTTTTTTTTTTTTTTTTTGAAACGACAAAAATTTATTAAAAAATTTGATACTGGTACATCAAGCGGGGGGATAGGGAGGGGGATCCAACCAAAGATTGGACAACACCTAAAGGGCCGAAGCCCAAACGCTTGAGGGGCAAAGCCTGAGAAACGGGCCAATCCCGAAACAACCATGGGTCTAAAATACCCAGATCAGACAAGTAAAAACAGATAAAGGCAAAGGCCTAAAAGCCCAGATAAGAAAATTACAGCTCAACACTAAAGGGCCAAAAAATGGGCCCAAACTCCAAATCATACCCTAAACCAAAACAGATGAGACGGCGCCAAAAGCACCACCACGCCGTGGACCACCACTACCCACTTGGCCAAACGCAAGGGTTCATGGGATCACAACATTGCGAAGACACTTTTATCCTTGGGATGTTCTTGAGCTAGCTAGTGATATGGTGCAAGACATCCAAGTTTCATGTGTGATTCCGGAAAGTTCAAGGCGCAAGTCAGTTATCTTTTCCTTGCTAGATTTGGTTTCAATTTCTTTGCCAATGTTAGTTATCAAACTTCTCAATGAGTAAAAAATGCCACCTCTGCTCTTAATGTTTAGCCTTAGTAGATCATTTAGTTCTTGGGATAAATGTATAACACTCACGTTTGAAGGTTAAAAATAATTATTGAAGTAGTGATTCAATATATATCCTTATGTGAGAGATCTGGAGTTCATCAAGCTTTATCTCGGGCAAGATTTGCCGCTTCTTCTACGATTCATACTGAAGTTAACATTACTTATTCCTTTGATAACAGATAATTTTCTCAAGTGGATCTTTTTGTGTAGGGAATTGCCTATCTTTATACTTGTTGTACTCCTTTATCTAGCTTTTAGGTTTTTCTTTTTGTTATCATTGGGGCTGTATTTTATTTTCTTTGGACCTTTGTAATGACTCATTATCTATCTATGAAGTTCTTTTTTCTGATGTCAATATGTGTGTGTGTGTGTGTGTTTGTCATCCAAGTTTTAGACCCATGTCTTTGAATTTAAAGGACAAGTTCAATTTATCTTTGAAGTGCGCTCGTGTGGTTGTGATTTTCATCTCCATGTTGGCACTCAAATTTTTTACTTGTCCATTTTGTAAAGTGAGTGGGTAAAAATTAATACATTTTCTATTTTGCCCCTAAAAATAAATTTTATTTTGTAAAGTTAGTGAGTAAAAGTATCATGATGATGACTCCATAGAGGGTAAGTAGGGAAAATTGATGTGAAAGATGTAATAATGATGTTTTCTTAATAAGTTGGAGTTACAAAGTGGAACACTTAAAAAATGACGGAAGGAGTACTATTTTTAGTAAAAGTGTTCCTCTTGCTGTTAAATATTCAACTTTCAAACCTGATTTACTACTTGTACAACATAACAAATACAAGACACTCGTGTTTTTTATACGTTCAAAAATAGCAGTTGAGCTAGTTATATGGTGCAAGTCATTCAAGTTTCTCGTCCAAATCTTCGGAGGTAAAAGAGCAAGTAAATTATTATTATGGTGCTAGTCGAAAAAATTTACTTCAATTTTAATGATTCTATTGGTTTATCTATACAATTCACGACGGTGTTGGAACTACAAAATGATACTCTCTCCGTCCCTTTTTAAGTATCCTACTTCGTAACTCCAACTTATTAAAAAGACATCATCATTATACCTTTCACATCAACTTTTTCCTCCACTTTCCCGACTTACCCATCATCATTACACTTTTACTCACTAATTTTTCAAAAAGCAATCTACTTTTAGGGATAAAATAGACAATACACTAACTTTTACCCACTAACTTTACAAAATGGACACTTATTAAGGGACAGCCCAAAATGGAATACTGAACTCTAAATAAGGGACGGATGGAGTATTTTTAGTGGATGGTCCATATTTCTTTGATCTAATGGTTGAATTTACAATGATTCTATTTTGATATCCCCACAGCATTAAAGGCGAACGTTTTTGCTCTAACATTTCCTAACTAATCTTTTTTTAGTTTAGGTGTAAAAACATTTCCTATTCCACTCTAACCTTTCCCACTCCAAAGTCTCTCTCACCTTCCTTTCCTACTCCAGATTTTTTGAAAAGAACTTGTCACAGTTCGGAGAATGGTACCATTAATTTTGTAGGTTGTGCCATTGGCATGGGTATCACTAGTAATGATACAATGCAAGTCATTTGCTTCCAGGTGCAATGATGTAAGTAATGGAGCAACTGCATTATCTTTTGTTAGGGAAAAGGTATTTTTGGAGAAAAAGAGAAATTGTAACGAGGGTAATAATGTCTAGGGAAAATGTGTTATTAAAGAAAAAAAGAAATTGTAGTGAGGATAATAGTTTCTTGGGAAACTGTGTTTTTGAAGAAAAACAGAAATTATAGTGAGGGTAATAATGTCTTTCAACATCTCGAGATTTCATGCAAGTATAATACTTTATTATGGCTATTTCAAAACTTGTGTTTGGATCAACGAATAGGAGAAGAATTTAGTCCTTCCAACATATCCTTAATCCAGATACTCCCCAAGGGAAAACCATGAAGAAACTTGTTTCTAATTGTTGGGAGCTCAGCCATATTTATAGTCCATGAAAAGGGTGGAAAACATCGTAGATAATTGGGAAAACACATTAGTAATGCGTTGACCTGTGGCGCTGATTCAAACTTTACATTCCACAGATCGAGTTTGTACTATTCCATCCAAGGACGGAACCAGGATTTTACTCTAGCAGTGGCGAAATGTATACTAAAAAAATCTAGTAGTTGCGAAACTATATAAGTTAGGCATAATTTTTTTTTTACATATAATAATTGCATTTTCTAAAATTTTTGTCGTGACGGTCGCCGCCACTAGACCCCCTGATCCCATCCTATTTCCATCTGATAACCCTATCGAGTACGACATATGACAGGAAGATCACAGCAGTGTGATAATGCAAGTAGATTCATATCGGACGAGACCCATGCATTACTGGAAATGAGCAACAGAGGTCACATAAGAATATGGCAACTTCTATTGATATATTTTGACTTCTGGCCAAATCCCAGCATTTCCACACACACAGAGAGAGAGAGAGAGAGAGAGAGAGAGTACAGTCTGATGGGTGTATATGACTGAGTTTCGCAACCTGTGTTAAATTTCCCCATGTCTAAATAGATGCACGGAAAGCCATGGCCTTGGGGCTGCATTTCTGCTCTTCTTCCGACATTTACTCGGATGACATACATTTTGATGATTTCTTATATCACACTATACAACCGTTGAAACCTTTTCTTAGTGCAGTTTCATCCAAGTTCCTACCTATGAAGACCAGCTTATTAATCCTTTTCTCATCGGGTCCCCATGCCTTCCCTGGACAACCGTCCAAAATGGAATGCACTCCCTGAAGGAAACAAGTAAAAACGGTTACTTCTATCGATGCAGAAAGTACAGTAGTAAAGATTTGGAAACCCCTGATGAAATAAAATCTAATAAAAACCTGAAGAACGTAACGCGTATCAGAATCATTTACTGACAAAACCCCTTTCATCCTGTACAAGTCGTCCCCTTTTTCTTCAATTATTCTTTCAAGCCAATCGTCAACCTAGTTTGCGAAAAAACAGAAGAAGGTAAGTTGCAGTTGCCAACTTAATTGCAAGTTTGCAACAAAAGTATAGTATGTCGGTTATGTGGCTTGTCACTTCCACACGTTCTCGTAAATTGGTAATACTGATGAAAGAAAACTAATCACTAGATTGCAATCCTTCTAGTACTTTTTACCTCGTCAAGATCAAGGGTACCCTCCGAAACAATACTGACACTGGAGACGGAAGAATCATGTTTATGGTCGTGATGATGTCCCTTGTGGTGGTCTGTTGAGAACAAAACCAAAAAAGAGTTGCTTAGGAATATGCGAACTGGATTTCAAAGTCTCTGGAAACTCACCCGAAATCACACATATCAAAGGACAACCTACTATAAATTCCTTACCAGAAGAAGTCCAACTACATGTAAACAGGCAAAACTAGACATCCACATGATTAATAGCAAAAAGGCCCAACAAACAATCATCAAAAGAGACCCAAAGTCTGGACAAAGTTCCCCATTCTTCAACTCCCCAGACACAAGCCATTGAAAAAAACAGAATGAAAGAAAGACACTAATATCTACACAAAAATAGGAATCATGAGATGTGATTACATCCTGCACAATAGCCCTATTAGTAATCTGAAGCTCAAGGTCAACATTTAAGATTTTTTTACATCGTTGCCAAAAGATAGGATTGCCATAAATAGTTTCACCAATCCACAGTACACTAGTCCAGTTATACATTGCTAAGAAAATTACCCACAAAGTTATACATACTAAAGACATTCAGAAAATATAAAAATCAGTACAAACAATAGTACATCTAGGAGGAGCATAGTTGTTGATCCAGAAATCTTGGAACAGAGGGGGGATTGGAAAAAATAAAACCCCTGTACCTCAACAAAGACTGGAGGGAACAAGGGACTGTACCTTAAAAAAGTAAGGTACATACATAAAACATACAAGGACAACATCAGGAAGACAACGGTAGAAATTTTATAAGGACATAAATTTGCCTGATCATAAAGGAACATGAGATGAAAGAGAAACCTCAGAAGTAAAATGGGAAGACATAATATCTAGAATGGATTTGTATTTGAGATTCATTACTGGTAAATAGTAAAGTGCCTTTCCTATTCTAAATATGGAAAAACAAGTAGACCATTACCCTACCCGAAAGAACAAAAATCCAAATAAACCAAGAAAAGTAAAAGATAGACAGAAAGTAGACGTACCATGCCCACTCTCATGATTATGACTAGCACAATGAGAACTGTCTGGCATAACTTCAGAATCAATTCTGTAACATCCAAGTTATGTTCAAGAGTCAAACGAAATGATTTCACATGCACCAATAATAATACAGAAATCCATCAACATATATGTGAAAAGACTTTTTCTAATTCTCCCCCTAACCCAATTTACGATGACAATTGACAAAGAAAGATTACTTGCATCACCTTTCAAGATCATAGCCTCCGACTCCCAAAACAAAGTCCATGTCGACAACACCATATTTAGCAAGCTTTATTTGAGCTATACCATTAATATGCTGAAAAGCAAACCGAGAATCAATCCAATAATCAATAGCAAGTCACAGACTGGATGAAGGAACCACTGTAACATTAAAAGCACATGAATACAAGTAAAAGCCAATGAAAGCAACAAACTGCCTATTTATTCCAGGTTGTCATCCCTTTGTGACAATCAACAAAAGCACCAAACAGAAAACCTACCTTAATTCTCTTCACCAAACACTCCAACTCAGCCTCTGTCACCAGATCAGTCTGCCAAGATTAATTGAAACAAAAAAAAAAGAAAAATCAAGATAAGAGCACACAATCGGCAGATTTGAAATAAAAGTAACGACTGGTGATTCAGGTTGAATGAAATAAAGTTAGAGCCTAGATCCTTGAATAACAAAGTCTAACTCTACCTTGTTTACAATAATACGATCTGCATAAGCAATTTGTTCCACCGCCTCATTCACCACAAATCTTGGTTTCACCTCATTCAAATGTTGCATGGCATGCTTAGAGTCAACCAAAGTAACAACCCCATCGAGTTTAACGTGACGTGAAACCAGCTCATCCATACAGAATGTTTCAATAACAGGACCTGGCTTTGCAAGGCCTATAGAAAGAGCATCAATGAATATACAGAACGCCAGCGCTCATAAAACATTTACATTTCCTTTTCTTAAAAACAATTTTCTTTTTGAGAATTTAATACTAACTATTAAGGAGTACATTTATTAAAAATAAACACAATAATGAAGACCATTTCTTCAAAATTTCGTAAACAATAGAGCTTATTAAGTTGTTGAGTATTGATCTCAAGATGTTCCTAACTAGTGTCATGGTGAAAGCAGAATCGGGTGTTGTGTCCACATCACCAAAAAAGAAACCATACTTACAAGAGGGGAGGGTTAAGCATAATTTAGAGAAGTCACTTACCGTGTTCTACCCCCCAAAGCTTATTTTCCATCTTGTAACATACTCATCAAAGAAAACTTCACTTATTCTTCCATACAAAAACCTAATTCTACAAGCTTTTTAAAACCTAATCCCACTGCAAAACCAATGATAGAGACCTATATCTCAAGTTGCTAGTGTTGACAACTTTTAGGGTGCAAATCAATAAGACGTGATTATGAGCTTTACGTTATCAATTATCAAACTATCACAAACTTCGTCTCTAAGCTTTGCCAAGTAATTTATTATTATTATTATTATTATTATTATTATTATTATTATTATTATTATTATTATTATTATTATTATTATTATTATTATTGTCGAGTTTCATTTCTAAATCCTTTTATACTTCTGTCAATAGAAGCAAGGTATTGAAAAAATTACATGAAGTTTTCAACCTTTAAATTCACATGGTAAAACGGCTTTTGTTCTAAGAGTGTCCAACATGTGTTGCAATTCATGTGAAGGTGCGTCCTTGAATAAAGTCTCAGTTTGCTATGAGCTCAACATCCAAAAGATTTGGTGGCACCCCCTTGGAGTCTCTTTCTAGCATACATAAATAAGTTTCCCTACCAAAATGAAACACCAAACCCAATTGGTTCTTCTAAAAAAACATCTTATGAGCTTAGAAGCTTTGAATCCAGAGAGACAAAGTCTTAGTATTTAGATTCCTTCAAGTTTACATGCCTTTTGACAAGAGTAATACCAAGTATTTAACTCATAATCTGCAACCAAATACAAGCATAAACAATTAACAATATACAGATTACAGTGATCCTTCTACTTTAATATGACGATCACTTCGCATAAACTGATAAGCACCCAATATTGTATATATTTGGTGCCCTAAGTCCCGGTTTATATTGTTTTAGTTCGTGTTTCGGTTGTTTGCATATAAGTTTGCACGTAAGGTTTTTTCTCAAGAGTTTAAAGTAAACCGGCATGTTTCACCCCCTTTTGATGCCATCTTGAGCCCATGATTTTTCCCAAGTGCTGGAGCCAGTGCGGGACAAGTCTGGCGATGTTTTGAAGGCATTTGGAGAGCCGTCAGGTCATTGGGGGATCGTCGGGTGCCAATGCAAGGCCCAAAACTTGGAAGCTGCAGGAAAACGAGGCGGTATCGATACAGGCATTTTTGCCGTATCGATACAAGGAAACAGAGCTTTTGGAAATTTTCCGTAGGGATGTTGTGTCAATACGGGAAAATGGTCGTATCGATACGGGTGTTGTTTCTACAGATTTTTCTATTTTTTGAATTTTCCATTTATGGAATAGTTGCTACTTTTGGGAAGTGTTGGGATATTTATTGTGAGAGAAGGGTTAGGTTGTATAAATACCACACTCTCTCTCTCTCATTCATTACCTAGATACAAGTTGCTTTAAGTTTTTTTAGATCTAAAAGTTCCACCATAGCTTTTAAAGCTTTTTAAGTTGTAATTCCTCAAGAACGCATTAAGGTGTTTACGTTACGTTAATTTCTCGAGTGTTAAAGTTGTTCGCATGCTTTGGATCCTTTATAATATCAAGTTTATTTCCATTTCTATCGGTTAAACATGTTTGTCATTTCTAGCATGATTTCTAGTCTTTTGAGTATGTGTGAGTAGTCGTTAAGGCTAGGCTATGGGGTGATTATCGTCTCGTGACTTTTGTTTATCTTGCCTTTCTCAACTCAGGGCTTGAAGTTTGGTATGAAAAAAATAAGAAGGGCTCGCTTTTTATGTAACAAAACTTGCCGATGTTAATCTCCGGTGATCATGTGCTCGCTCTCATGGTTCCGGAGCGATGTCTCAGTTTGTGTTTGCCAAAAGAAGAAAAGAGCTCACTTGTTTTTTTTCATAGTGTAATTCTAGTCTTTCAACGGTTTCATAGCTAAATATTCCGGTTGATAGCCTATGACATGCGATTCAACCGTGCTTTCGTTGAGAATGGTTCGATGGCCTAAGTTATGGGCGTTAATAACTCCATTGCCTTGCCGCTTGTTTAATCTAGTTAAAACCAATTTTTTAGTCTTTTTCACAAGTGTTTATCACCTTTCAAAGCAACACCAAAAGTTGGCCGTCTAAACGCCGCAAACCCTTACTTCTAAAAATCCTAGCAAGCTATAGAGATTCTCTCCGTGGGAACGATTTCGGACTTCCGGATATTATGCTGACATCGATCTAGCCCTACGCTCAAGGTAATTCAACCTTTTTCGACAATTAGGTTGTGGCGAAGCATAAACCGAGCTATGAACTCGTAAGCCATGTAATTTAGTCTAGGGTTAACACACAAAGGGCAAGACAGAGGAACATGGCATCCGAATAAAATTTAAAAAGATAAAGGGAGACACAATATAACCATCTATCTATGAGAACCCGTGGATATACAATCCCTTTTCGTAGATATCCAGGACCAGATTATTTTCAGTATTTAGGAATTCACATGAGATAGTAAATCAGGATACCTGTTGTTTCTATTACAATATGATCAAATTTGTCTCGCTTCTTCTTAACCAACTCCAAAAGCATTTTAACTAGATCCCCACGAACCGTACAACAGAGACAACCATTGTTAACCATAACGATTTCCTCATTGGATGAGGAATGACTAGCAACTAATGCACCATCAATATCCACTTCACCAAACTGCAATCAATGTTACAACAACAGGTCAATAAGATTATCGGGAAACAAAATAACATACATCATTCAGTTGCTACAGGATCAACAGAATTGCTTAAATTGCCGATCAAAAAAAAAAAAAGAATTGCATAAAAGTATATTTGCAAAGACCTGCCTTCGGAACTAAGAAACACGAGACATCATAATACTAATTTTTCTGCAAACATAGAAGATTATTTGTAAGTGGGAAAGTGCTTATTACCCTAGTAATCCTCACACTACCATTTTAACATGGAGGTGACTTGTTGAGCTGGGATAGAGTGGCTAGTGGACCGCCAACCATAGATACTTCATGATTTCAGCAACAATGCGCTAAAAATCCATAGATTAAATGAACATTGATGAAAGGAAAACAGATTACTTCTTAACTGCTTTTCAAGATATCAGATTCCTATGGCTATGGAAAATTTGCCCCCAAAGTCACAGATTGAAATTTAATTGGTTGATGATTAAGTGATAAAAAGAAGTAAATGATGTTCAAAATCCACTTTTAGCCACTCAGACACTCCCCTCATGAGAGGCTACAGGACAAAAAAAAAAAGGTAGAGTGAGATCTGGAGTGATAACATCATTTTCATGCCCTCAATTCCATTCTTCCTTTTCTTTTGGAAAAGGTTTTACTCTTCTAAAATGACACCAAAATAAGGGGGTTTTTTTCCTTTTCTTCTCCCTTTCTAGCAGTCACATCTTGGAGAAAATTTTCAAAGGATTGGTACATAAGAGATACGACGGAAAAAACATGTTTGAGTGCAAAGCTTTATACTTGAGATACAGACAATGAGCAAAAATACCATGACAAGAAGAGAGAGTTCATAACTACGAGTTTGAAATGAAGCAAGCCCTGTACCTCATTTTCAATGACAGCAATCTGTTTTCCATGTTGAGCTGTCAGGATATGATTCAACAGAGTAGTCTGCCACAGGAAAATCATGATGTTGAGAAAAAAATACAAGACAACAGTTCTTTTCTAATTATATATTTAACTAAGATGCATCTAAAATACGTACAAAGAACGGTTCCAGCTATTATCAAACTCCATAGACTGATAGACCTGTTTGGCTCAGTAAAATGAGTTGGTTAGGGTTAGAGCATCTCCAAACTTGCTCAAATATGGACTCAAGCGTAACTTTGAGTTTAAACCCAAAAAATCCTTTTTCCAAGTAAAACTAAATCCCCACCATAATCTTCACTCCTTCACTGAAACCATTATATATTTTTTTTACACATTGCTCATTTCTCAAGGCTACGACGACATTTGAATTACCGCTCTCCACAAATGGAGCTTTTACTTGAACTCAGAGGCGAAGCTATACAGGGGCCTGAGGGGGTCTTAGCAGCCCAGCCACCCCCAATTTTAACAATTTAAAATCTTTACTAGTATCATATGTGATAAATCACTAATTATATATTTACTACAGAAATCTCTAAAATATAAATAATTACTTTGCCATGTTATTTTTTCCTAAATATCTCAAAGACAAAAATAAACACACTTGGGCGTTACAATTGTCGACCATAACATTATAACTTAATGTACTACAAATACACAATATACTAGGTGCATTTTAAATGAAAATAGTTCTCTTAAGTCGACCCCCCTTGAGCCAAAGTTCTGGCTCCGCCTCCGCCACTACACAAACTTAAACGTGGATGAACTTACACATGAATTGCCATTCAATTGAAGAGTGTTTGTGTCAATCAAACTTCCGCATAATTTTCCATAAAAATTCGAGTAAAAGGCTGGGAATGGCCTTATCAACAAATAAATAAATAATGTCTAAAAGATACCATTTACGATTGACATCCCAATTTTCTCTCGAACCACGCAGAAAGTTGGACTCTTGAAATTCCTAGAATCCAAAATGGATAATAAAATTTACATCGGGGAAACTTTTGGGATACGTATCTGGGAGTACCGGGTGAGTATCAGTATCCCATACAGTCATACAGATACAATACGTACACGACTACCATCTACACATCCATGCTTCATAGCAAATAACTAATGAATGTTTAAAAGATACCATTTGTGGTGGATTTAACAATTTTCTCACGAACCACGCAGAAAGTTGGACTCTTGAAATTCCTAGAATCTAAAATGGATAATAAAAGGGAGAAGAGAAACGCAACCTTTCCGGAGCCGAGAAAGCCCGTGATCACCGTGGCGGGGACGCGATCGTCGAGGGTTAATGCGGGGGCAACGGATGCACCACCGGAATCTTCGGGCTCGTAGTCGGCAGCAGAGGAAAGGCCTCTGGAATGCTGGGAAGGAGGGGAAATCGTTCGGGGATGGACATCGAATTGTGGGGAAACGAGGGAGTGGAGGTTTCTGAGGAAGTGGAAAACGGTGGGAGTGTCAGTAGGGGAAAAGCTAGGGTTGAGGGATTGGCGGAGGAGGGTTTGGGATGAGGGTTTTGAGAGGAAGAGCCTGGTGAGAGCTGCCATGGAAGGAAGGAAGTGTGCCGCGAGAGAGAGAGAGGGAGGGCTTTAAACCCTCGAAGGTGGGGTTTTAGAGGGTCTGAGTGGGACTTGGTAGAAGAAGTTCAAACGAAACGAGGATTGGATTTGATAGTACTCCACTTTTGAGGGTTTGACGTTGGTGCTACAGTTCCCTACGGGAAAGGATCCCGACGCCGCGCTGGGCTCATTTCAGCCACCGGACGGCCTATCCGAACAGTTCAAAAATTCTATAAAAAAAATCGAGTGGACTTAAGCGAGAATCAATAGCATCCGATGTGTATAGGTGCTCGGATCAAGCACTCAATACGTATATATACAAAACACATGGAGTGCTTAATTTGAGCATCTACACACATCGGATGCCGTTGATTTTCGCGTAGGCCCACTCGGTTTTCCGGTGGCCGGAGTGAGCCCGGCGCAATGTCGGGATTCCGATCGGGATCCCTTTGTCAGGAACCGTAGACTTTCACCTTGAAGGGGCGGGTCAAGGCACTTCGGAGGTACGCCGAGATGTTATTAATTAAGTACATAAAATAAATAGAGGGGGTGGCTATTCGCAAATCCGTATTTTCTCCTTTAGCCCGTTAAAAATTTTCAATTATACTCGACAGTTAATTACCGAAATTGAGATATATTTTCAGCATCCAATTATCGAAATATAATCTTTTTTTCAACAGCTATTTACTGAAAATGTATGTTCGGCAGTTGTTTACCGAAGATTGAACATATTTTCAACATGTAGTTACCGAAATATAAACTTATTTTCAACAGTTATTTACCGAAATGTTATGTATAATTTTCAACAACTATTTACCAAAATGTAGTGGGTTAAGGAAAAAAATACGGGACTGCGAATAGTCGGCCCCTAAATAGATTGCCTTGGTTCTCCTCGTATAAAAATTGAAAAAAATTTCAAAATGACTCCTGAACTTTCACTTCAATGTCACAGAAATACCTAAATTTCACTTTATATCAATTAAACACTTGGACTTTTAAAATTCCCAAATTAAGACACTTGTCGTTAGCCTCTATCTATTTCCTTCACAAATCTGCTGATATGGCACATTTCAAGCGTTAAATGGGCCCACTAAACATGTCAAGAAGTAAACTTATTGAGCACAATCCCCCTCTTCTCTCTTTTTTTTTTGGTAAACCACTACTCTCTCTCTCTCTCTCTCTCTGATCCTCCCTCCTCCCCTCCACTCCTACTCCTCCTCTGAGGCTGCTGCTGCAGCGGTTAACTCCATTGCCTCTCTCACTCTCTCTCTTTCTCTGTACATCACCACCAAATCTCAGTCACTGTACAACAACGCGCCGTGCGCCACGAGCCTCCGGCATACTACCTGACTGGAGGATCTATCGGGAACTTCTCTGCCCGTGTACCCGTCGATTTTCGCCCCTGCCTTCGCCAACCGGTTTGGCCTCCGCCAATCACGGTACAGCTCAGTGTTTCTTCAGTTTAATTTGTCCAATTCCTTTAGTTCCGGTAATAACCAGAGAAAGATTTTGATTTGGATAGTTGTGATACTTTTTGTGGTTTTTCTGTTCCTGGGTTTTGTGTTTTGGGGAAAACATTGGGGAAAAAGAAGAGGAAAATTATTTGTGGAAGAGACACAAGTTTGTCTATTGATATGGAATTGATTAACCAGAGTGAGGGAAACGTGTAGAAAAACGACTTCTACTGAAAGAGGGAGGGGCGCGTGGAGAGAGAGAAAAAAGGGGGATTTTGATCGTGTGCTTTGCAATGACTGAGGCCCCGTTTGATAAAGGGATTGGAGGTTGGAATTGGATTGTGAAGGTGATGGTATTAGTAATACCTTGTTTGGTAACCAAAATTGGTTCGGACTAATAGTCCGATGGGATTAATAGAGGGGGTATTAGGGGGTATTGTTAATACCCCGTGGGACTTGGTATTATAGGGTATTAATAGTCCAATCCCAACTCCTTCACATTACCAATCCCTTTTCATTACCAATTTCTTCTAACAATCCAATCCCTTCATCTAATCCCATCTCAAACAAACATAATATTAATAATCCCATCATCTAATCCCATCCCAAACAAACATACTCATCATCAATCCCTTCTCATTACCAATCCCATCTCCTTACGAATCCCAATCTTAATCCCATTTCCTTACGAATCCCATCCATCTATCACTGTTATCAAACGAGGCCTGAGTGTTGTGTGCCAATGGGGCAGTTAATGGGAGAAAAATGCCACATCACCACGTTTGTTGACAAATTGGACGGAAAATAAAGTAAGGTTTCTTAATTTGGAGATTTTGGAAGTCTATAAAGTGGAGTTTGGATGTTTCCGTGATATTGGAGCGAAAATTCAGGTGCCATTTTGAAATTTTTCCTAAAAATTTAGACAGAAAATAATCGGAGTTCCATACAAAATGATCGAAGCCATTTAATCTGTTTAAAATATATTTTTTTAAGAGTTTCTATAAAGAATTAACTCGGTCCAATACAGCATCTCCAACCCATACTCTCTATCTTTATTTTTTTTTTTTTGAGAAAAAAGCAGATGCAAATATATTAAATTGAAAAACGATTACAAGGTCCAAAAGTGATATTACCAAAATACAAAGAACCCAAAAGGATCCAAAAAAGAAAAGAAAACAAGAATACAAAACAAAATTGGAAGAGAAAAAAGCCAGTAGAAACCACCGATGCGCTCAAAGACATGGCTTGGAGGAAGATGGAGGATCTATGGGTCTTCGAGTTGGAGGTTAACGTCTTTTCGCCCCACCGCAATCGACGCCACAAGGTGCTCCCACTGCTACTGCCGGAGAACTCTTGTCTCCAAGTCTGATTGGACCCAAGAACCAAAAACACAAAGCTCGTTTTCCGGATCGGGCCCTCAAGTTCAAAAATAATGGCGAGAGAGGAACTTTCCTCCCAAAAGAGAGAGTCACTGCTCACAACTATAGAGGTGGGAGAGGAGAGAGAGACCTTGTTGGCGTAAAATTCAAAAAGTGATGTTTAAGTTATGAGAGCTGCTAATCCCCCCTCTGACACACCCCCCTCCCCGGTCCCACAACCCATTTTCCATATTAGCCCCCCTTTTTTCTCTCTCTCTCTCTCTCCCTTTTCTTTTTTTCTTTTACAGTTTGCCCTTTTTTTTTTCCCTTTTTTTTCCCCTTTCCGGTTTGCTTTTTTTTTTGGCCACTTTATTTCTTTTTATTTCTATCTAGTGGAAATTTTTTTTTGTTTTTTTAATTTTCAATTATTTTCTTTATTTATTTCTTTTCCCATTTACCTCCCTTCTGTTTTTTTGGGCTAACTCAATCCGGTTATTAAAAAAAAAAAAGAAGTGGTCAGTGGTCTAGGCAACCGACCAACCGAATAATTTTTCCTTCTAGATTTCGCAAACAAAAGAGCAACTACTAATAGAGTGTATATTTCCGTAAAACTTCAATTTTCTCTTTCTGATTTTTCCAAATCCATATCAAATAAGATTTCAAAGTTTGGAAGAACGACCAACTCAAATCACCATCTTCTTTGATAAAAAAAAAATCACCATTTTCTTTGCAAATTACTAATAAAATAAGCACGTACTTAAATTTGACATATTTCTCGTAAAACGAAAAAGAAGTACTTAATAATAGGACCATTTTGTTCTTATTAAGTAATAAGCGTTTGGTAATACTATTATTTTACATTTTACGTTCTCTCATCAAGACAAACAAATAATCTAAAAAATTTAACATAAAAAAAAATTGTTGAATAAAGACAAAAAAGTAATCAAATTTTTTCTAATAATATCTTATGACCAAATTAAAATTCTTAACTCGATTTATATTCTCACCCTATTTTTTAGGCTGCCCACTTCTTAATGGTTAGCAAAAAGACAAAAAGACAAAAAAAAAAAAAAACAAGGTGGATATATATAGCTTAAAATGGTGTGAATTTATCAATTCCAAAAATTCAAAAAAAAATACTTTCTTTTTCTCACGAAACTAAAGAGGTTGGAAAATTGAAAAAACTATATATTTTTGTGGTAGTTTAAACTGTATAAAGAGGTTGAAAAATTAAGTGTTCCAAAATTCAATCCGTTTGAACGGGTGGAAAGATTTTAGTTTTCTGATCATTTTATTCTAAATGATCATAATTAAATTTTGACTGTAGGACTCTCGTTGATTAATCCTAAGAAAGTCGTAGAATCAAATATCTCTTAGGGTTAATCAACGAGAGCTCTAGAGTCAAAATTTAATTATGACCATTTAGGATAAAATGATTAGAAAAATAAAATATTTCTACCAGTTCAAACGGATTGAAATTTGGAACACTTAATTTTTTAACCATATTTTTTATACAGTTTATATATTAAAAAATATGGTTAAAAAATTAAATGTTCTAAAATTCAATCCGTTTGAATGGGTGGAAAGATTTTAGATTTCTGATCATTTTATTGTAAATGGTCATAATTAAATTTTGACTGTAGGGCTCTCGTTGATTAACTCTAAGAGATATTTGATTCTACAACTTTCTTAGGGTTAATCAACGAGAGTCCTACAATCAAAATTTAATTATGATTATTTAGAATAAAATGATCAG
This sequence comes from Rhododendron molle, assembly GCA_025413875.1. Classification (NCBI taxonomy): domain Eukaryota; kingdom Viridiplantae; phylum Streptophyta; class Magnoliopsida; order Ericales; family Ericaceae; genus Rhododendron; species Rhododendron molle. The sequence goes on along the minus strand of CM046394.1, from coordinate 19,298,406 downwards.
AAAACTAAAATCTTTTCACCCGTTCAGACAGAATGAATTTTGGAACACTTAATTTTTCAACCTCTTTATACGGTTTAAACTATCACAAAAATATATAGTTTTTTTATTTTCCATTATTTCACTATCAATATTAGAATCGTTTGATAGGTTTCGTTAAGTAAATTTCAAAAATATAAAATTTATTTTAAATAAATATATCAAAAGAAAGTTATTACCATTTAAAATTTTATAACAAAAACATAAAATGAGAGAGAGAGAGAGAGAGAGAGAGAAAAGGGAGGGGGGCGGGTTAATCTGGGAAGACAAGGGTGGGGTCGGGGGCGGGGTGTCAGGGGAGATTATCAATTTACTTAAGTTATACATTTCAAATTAAAAGAATGAATTCCCAACTTTTCTTGTTATAGTTTCAATTTCCTGCAATACTTTCTTTCAAGTAATTTTTTAACATTTTAATGTTTTATTTGTGAATTTTATAATGGGTCCCAATTTAAAAAAAAAATTTGCATCGGGCCCTAAAAGACATTGAACCGACCCTTTAAGTTGGTCTAAATGGACGTTGGGGTTGATTAACAAACCAAGCGCTCTATGTATTTTGGATTGTTGAAAGATATTTCGTTACGCAAAACGTTAACAATCTCATACATACGCAAACATTTTGCAAATACACTTGCATTTAAGTGTGTACAAAGTGTTTATATGTTGGCGCGTGGCGGTTGAAGTAACACAAGTAAAATAAGCTTAATTCAATAGTTTTTCTTAACCTTGTTTGTCTTTCAAATTAAATTTGAACAAGTTCCTATTTGATTTTTTGGTGCTCAAACTATTCAAGAACATCTCGTGATCCGCTCGATTAAAATTCTTTTTTGAGATCGACTATCTCACAATCAAATTAAGTTTAAGCGTATTTTCAAATAAAACTTTAGACGATCGATCAGAAAATATATTACTTTGTTTTTTTGAGGAATTAATTAACTTCGTTCGTTAATATATTAGTGCAGTACAGATTTGGCATCCAGTGAGCAGCACTCATAAATAGTTACATGATCAAGATCATTAATATAATACTCCCTCTGTCTCAAAATGGATGTCAATTTTTGATATCCGTGTCAATTTCAATTCCTTATATCTTTCAATGTGAACCTAAAAAAATATGCAATATAAATCTTATTTGATAGTTCTCGATTAGTTCTATTATACAAAGTTTTCAAACTTATAAAAAATATTATAGATTAAAAGATACTCCCTCCGTCCCTTTTTAAGTGTCCTACTTCGTAACTTCAACTTATTAAAAAGACATCATCATTATACCTTTCACATCAACTTTTTCCTCCACTTTCCCTACTTACTCATTACCATTACTCTTTTACTCACTTATTTTTCAAAAAGGAATCTACTTTTAGGGACAAAATAGACAATACACCAACTTTTACCTACTAACTTTACAAAATGGACACTTATTAAGGGACAGCCCAAAATGGAATACTGGACAATAAAAAAGGGACGGAGGGAGTAAAAGTAATGACAAATGACACGAATTTCAAAAATTGTCATTTTTTTTTGGGATGGAGAGAGTAATATCCAATAAAACAGGCACTAGCAATACATCAGCACTATCTGAGGAAATCAAGCCCCAAACAACGCGAAAATTTTCAGTGCCGAGCGGGTATATCCCACGTGGTGCCAGCTCGGCACTCCCGAATCGTCCGATACACTTCTGAACGGTTTAGATTAAAACATTCTCTCTCCTCTCACCTCTCCTTTTTCTCTCTCTAAATTCAAGCCGTCTAAAATCGTATCGAATGACTTGAATGTGCTAAGCAGGCACCATGTGATACCCATCTGACACTGACACTGACACTGAAAAATTTCTCACAAACAACCACTAAGCGGTCAGAGAGCACTTCAACACGAAGATAAGGAAAAACCTGGAAAGAGAAGTACCTGGCTTTTAACATAAGGAAAGGTAATTACAGTTGCTACTGTCTCATCCCACCATCATCTTGCATATCATCCATATAACCAAAAAAAACTTTCATCCATTAGAGCACAAGAATCTTTAGGGAGGAAAGTTCACTCTCACCCATGTGATTATCGCCATGTGCGAATACCTCTCTCATAGTTCAAAACTAACCACATAATCTATCTGTGGTTTTAAAAATGTGAGGATAGCCCCCCTGCCGTCATGTTTTCTATCTATATTAACGGATGTATATCTCAGACACCTCTAGAATGTTATCTGAGTCATTCATAATGTATTAAAAAAAGAATACAGTATCTCTGTAAAAAAAAAAAAAAATTCATCTCGATCAGACATCAACAACCCAGTGATCTAATTTTAGTAAATTCAAATTTGAAATTTTAATTTCCTAACAAAATCGATTTGACCATAAGCTTTTCATTTTTTGATTGACTTGAATTTTGGCATAGACGTAATACTCGTCAAAATTTACAATATCAACTGTTTGGATTCAATTTTTGGTATACGAGATGATGTGGTTAGATTTAAAAAAGAAGAAGAATCAAGGGGCGTGATGAGGGTATAACGGTCTTTTAATGTTGTGTCCGTTAATATGGATGGAAAACATGAAGGCATGGGGTCTATCCGCACATTTTCAAAATCACAGGTAGGTTATGTGGTCAATTTTGAACTATAAAAGGGGTATTCGCACATGACGATAACCACGTCGGATCAAAATGGACTTTCCTCATCTTTATGAGAGACACTTTCAGAAAGAAAAGAAGTACCTTCTAGATTTCCCCTTTCCAAAAGTCAAGACGAATTCTGGGACCTACAAATACAAAACATAATTTTGATTCATGTTCGACCAAATATTCACCCCAACCATTTCAGAACAAATGTCTCATTTTAGCAGGGCGCCAAACAATCAGCTCTGACTCCAGTAAATCCATGGCTGTTTTCCTTACATTGCAGCTGTCCAAGGCAACCATACCCGCTTTCAATCGTCCCCCAATACTTCAAACTAGTTAGTTAAAGGGCGCCGCTATTCGCAGCCCTCTATTTTCTCCCGTAACCCATTAAAAATTTCTATATGTTTCGACAGTTAGTTACCGAAATTGAGATACATTTTCAACAGTTAGTTACTGAAATTGAGATACATTTTCAGCATCCAATTATCGAAATATATGTTTCTTGTGCATTTCTGATATGTAGTTACCGAAATATAATCTTGTCTTCAACAGTTATTTACCGAAATGTATGTTCGGCAATTGTTTACCGAAGGTTGAACATATTTTCAACATGTAGTTACCGAAATATAATTTTCAAAAATTTTTAACGGGTTACGGGAGAAAATAGAGGGCTGCGAATAGTCGCCCCCAGTTAAATCATGAATCAATCCACAAGGACTATATCCAAAAATGGTCCTTTATCAAATCGCTAATTGAATCAAATGGTGAATTCCGTCATGATATCTAAAATATGTTGAAGAATATTTAAGCTCGGGATTGGAAAGGTATATTGTAGAAGTGATAATTTCAGGCCCAAATCAATAAGAAGCTCGTCTTATGTGATGAATGATCACATGATCTAACAAGGAAGACCCCTGCTTGTATTGCAAGAGACGTGGGATCGATGAATTATTTATAGCAAATCATGTCCTAATACTCACCTCAAAAGGCTTTCAAAATCCAAATTGCCACACTATTTCACATATCTCACTTAACTTCAAATTATTTCTTTGGCAAATGAAAAATATTGATAAAGTTAATTCAAGAATAGTAAGATCATACCACAAATTATCACACGATTTTTGTGTCCTAGCGATTCACCCCACAAATACAAATCGTAGATTGGCATACCACATCGAATCGTATGATATGTTTCGTGAATCGTCTGGTTCTGATAAAAGAGTTTTATGATGCCAACTGAATGAAAACTTCACCAGCAACACATTTTTGCAATGCCAACTAAGAGAAATGTTCCACAGCAAGGTTCAGCTTCAGAAGCAAAACGCATTGAGAGAGAGAGAGAGAGAGAGAGAGAGAGAGATCACATCTAGCTCTGCTTGAAAAGAAAATAGGACAGCAATGACACGCTTTCTGAAGAAGCAACAAGCTACGTACCATTGGCTGCCCGGATGGTAGCATCACTTGCTCCCTGCAAAAGGAATACTAAGGAACCAGAAGATGTCTAAAAGCTCAACATCAACGTAAGCAATAGATTGACCAAAGCTTTTTCTTTGGAATACGACAACCCGTAAATAATCATCCTACGACAAATTATGAGGCCGATGATCATGCAATAGAGCCTTTTTTTTTTTCATCTATAGGTTCCTTTTCGGCAAATCCCATCATCTCTAGACATATGTTACCAGCGAACGCTACTACCCTAGCGAATTACGTTTTGGTGCGAACGTTCTAAAACATAGTACACTACCTTTCCAAAACGGTAAATTTAGCGATCCAAAGCGATCCCCTTGATTTCCCCAAAATGAAACTTATTATGGTCAAAATAGAGAAAATGGAATTTCGGTTGGAGAAATTGTAAAATTTTTAGTTGTTATGCTCCTAGAAATGTGTTTTGTATGAATAATACGACAAACAATATTTAGTTTCACTAGATGTTTATCACTTGGAAGAGTAAGTTCTAGTTTTGTTATCTATAGAAGTGAACCCCTCCTCTAGTTTACCACAATTTAAGCATGTGGCGTACTGCGTTCTCGTTCCCATTCCTCATACTGAATGAGAACATCAAATATTCTCATTCCATTGTGAATCAGCATTAGATTTCAATCGAGTTAACAAGTCAAGCACTTGTCAGGTACACTAGATTGCCCTAACTTACAGAATCTTACGTCCACCCAATCACGAGTGGCAATTATGGTGCAGATGATTACGAGAAAAATCAGACAATCACTCCCCAACAGATGGGTCTTGCTGGGGTAATAGGTAGGCGCCTTTTTCCCTTCTTTGTGTGGAGCTCTCATTTCACTACTTGAAGAGTAACCTCGGTGCTGGGTGGATAGCACTTAATATTACGCACATCACAAACTTTAGGTAAATGTAACAATTAATTACAGTTTAGTATATCTTTGACTTCATGACACATCTTCTTAACCGGTAAACAGTTCCAAAACGTTCCCTAGGATTTAGGTCTGACCCATGCAACAAATACTAGCTTCTAGAATTCTCCTAATGCTTTATTTATCAAACATGACTCAGCCGTTTATAATCTTGACATTTTATCCAGTGACAGGTTTGGTCCGTGAACGAGAATGTCATGATTTGCCACAGCATCATCAAAGATTACCAATGTAGTAAATTTGGAAGTTGTCGCAGCCAATAATAAATGCTTCATCGTCATTGTTACTTGTAAGTACAGTTAGTTTTGGTCAATTTCTGTTTTAATATTAACTTCATCTCGTCAGGGGCCAAACCTCCTTGTCAAAAGAAAATAAATGGAAAGATAGTTCTATAAGTAATGATTTAACAGTGGGTTCATGCAAATATGCGCGCGCGCACACACTTAGAGACACACACAGTGACACTGTGACACCAATATGATGAAAATGGAAGGCTCCTTCAAACTTTTTCGATTTCTAACAAATCGAGTAAGTTGATCGTCAATTATTAGAGGGTCATTTATACAACGAAAATAGGTTGTCTTCCTGACAAGTCTAGTTTGGTGCACTTCTTTCATGGTACAGGCAGTTTCTCACTGAACAGGTGCACTGGAACCTGTTTGTAGTTGTACGTAGTCAACGAGAAAGCATGTATTCAGAAACATGTACTCACTAGACTGGTACCAACCACATGTAGCTTTTACCAGCAGATTTCCTGGTCTGACATTCAAAATACGTGAAACCAAATTCAACCCAATTTATAACTGTGAGCAGCGTCAAAGTTTTCCCTACACTTCATTCCTATAATCCCATGAAGAGTGATAGCTAATGCAACCCCTTGAAAATAGCAATTGTAATGTCCACATTAAATTGCAAAGTCTGTAACCACTCCCTCAAAGTACAACACAGTGAAAACTGGAACTTGACCGCACCCCAGTAGGGAAATTTTACATTCAAATGACATTGAATTACTTTGCATCCTAAATGGGAATACATTTCAAGCAATCTTCAGAGTTCAGAGGGGTTGGCCCTTTTTATTAACAATTTGTTACTATATTACATATAGTTCTGCATTTCCAGAAATGGAACAGGGAAGTAGTTGCCTTTTGTTGGACTCAAATAAGTCACTTATTAGCTTTGCATTCTACCATAGAAAATGTGCTCATTACCATCTTTAGTTAACCTTATATGTCTGGAAATCTGTTTGTGGAGGCATTTCGTATTTCATCTGCTCACAGATTTCATGGTTTGTGAACTGAGGTAAGTATCTAGATGAGATGCATCGAAAGAGCAAACCAACCGAAGTAATGATGATAGTAATACAGCTGGAAGATCAGAGATGGTGTCACGTAGAATTATAGGCCTTCTTCCAGTTCTCGAGGCATAAGTGTTTTGCTGCAACATTAAGGTCATTTATGAGCAAAAAAAAACTTCAGAACTGAAATTACCATTTAAATCACCTCGGTACCTCAAACTCATTTGGAGGCCAGTATCTGACTTTAACCCCATGTGTAGGAAGTGGAAATTGTGGTAGTTTCTGCACGAAAAAGACATTCATGAAGTTCCTTCTTGTATGCTGGAAACAAATTCACTCAATTCTAACATAGCATTCAAATTTCGCCCGCTCGTTGTTTCATCGGCAGTGCAGTGAAATCACAATTCAGGGCTTCAAAATGCAAAATCAGACACATGCTTTTGATGGACACATGCTTAGCCTCGAGATACTAACACAAACAAGACATTTTGAACATGAAAAGGTATTGCATCAATCTCTTCTAATGTGTGTGCGTGTTGAGAGAGAGAGAGAGAGAGAGAGACGGCATCCAGATTATTCACTCTAGGAGGCACCTTAAATTTTCAACCATGCTTCCCTGTTTCAGTAGGATCTCCAAAACACACATCAACTAGGCTCTGAACTTCATATTCTCCGGCAGGAATCTGAATATTAGATAGAGAATTTAAACTGCTTTTGAGTTCTCTGGTATCTTCTGCTCTAGATTTGACGGTTCCATCTAGATTATTCAAAACATACCGTTGGCATAGCTTTTCCCATCTCTTCAGAAGTTCAAGAAAATCCTCCGCTGTGTAATGGGAACGAGGTAATGCTACAGCCTACATGCCATAAAATGTTGTACAGTGGGGGGTAGGTTTCTATAGATTACATTTTCTGCATGTACTTGTTTAAAACGTAGAAGTACAATGAATAGACTATATTTTTCAGATTATAATATATATCACATTCGTAGAAGCCATTTGACCAATTCCTTCGTGTATTTGTCCTAATAAAGCTACTTCTGATTTTCTACTAGCACGCTTTTGCACAAGGTTTCAGCAACATTCGCCATTTCTCTCCAATTTAGAAATGTAGCAGAACCTAGATGAATCCACATATACAATCTGAATACATGATCTCAAGATTGGGAGTGTCGTCAAAAATCAAAATCAAGCAAAATATGATGTGGTTCAGAGATACTCTTTGATTGGGAGCAAGCCTTTACGTATGCACAATCTCCAAGATTGAAAATGCAGTTGCCGATCAAAAAAAAAAAAAAAAGATTGAAAATGCAGTTGACAACTTTAGCTCGAGTATAATGGCTTTCTACATTCAAAATTATTTCATCCTCCTCATCAGCACTGCAAAAATAACATGAAGAATATCAAGAGCAAAGAAGAAACTGAAAAGGAAAACAAATTGAGGCAAACTTTTAAAAGCTACCCAGTAGACAAGTTTGAAGATTGTCACTCACTTTAATTTCCAGCTTTGGCGATTGGATCTTCAACTCTGCAGACTCCAATACAGTTTATACTCAGAACTGGACTATGCTTGACTATTGGGGCATGGTTCCAACCCGTCTCCCTTTCCAACACTCAAAAAGTCACTTATAATTCAAAAACGATGTTTAGAGCATGACTATCCCCACTCAATCTACACAGTTCTCCAGTCCAGTTATATCTACACTTTGTAAAACTCATTCACGTCTTCCCAAACTCAACTCTAAATCTAATCTGTTAATAGCATAGCCTTAAATTCAGCAGGAAGGGAAAAATTCCGTTGCCGGGAACATAGCCTTATATTCAGTTAGTATGTCTTAACTTAAAGGTGTTTTTGATACCTTTTCTAGCGGTACCATTTTTATATTAGCTTAAATTACATGTTGAGGCATATGCACTATGTATGAATGGAGATCCATCTCCATCTGTGGAGGGTCTCCAATAAGGGGAATCAACATTTGGTTTTCATTTAGACCATGGTTGGAGCCTTGGAGTGGATTAGTTCTCCATTTTCAAGTTTTTCAGATGCGCGGTAGAGGGAGATGCTCTAAAATAGAATTAACTATTTTGCAGAAAAAAAACTATCAGCGAAACTAATTGCCTTTTCCTCCCAAAATTTCCAAATGTTGGTAGATGAACTTATTATCGTACGATTACTTTAAACTGACTGGTACTAGTAACTTTTCTTCTTTGAGAACTTACAACATGTAGACTCATACTATATACACAATTTTCTTTTATGAAATAAATTCGAGTCCCTCACATGACATCTTGGCTTTGTACCTGACCCCTAACATGGAATCGAGACATGACTGCAAAAGAGGACAGTACAAGTGATGGAATATGGTAGAGATTCTAGAGAAGACTTGGGAACTTCACATATTGAACCTGCGGTTGAATCTAATGTCAATGATGGCAGTGGTTCTGTGCAAAGTGGTTGTGAACATGTCAACCCTGAGGAAGTACATCAAAATGAAACTGACAGGCTCCCTGTTATTGACGCTGAACCAGGAAGAGAAGTAAGAGAGGAGTTTCATGATGAAGCGGTGAATGCAGATTTGTCATTGTCATGTAAAGCTACAAATCCGTCGACTGATAATCACACCGCCACAATACATGATAGTGCTAGTTTGGAACACCAACGAGAGTCTTCCCTCGAGGTTGGTGTCTTTAGCATGCATGTGCACATTTTTCTCTGTACTTAATTGATAGTGAAAGCAGCCGTGCCGATGCATAAATTTCCAAGAATAGAATTCGGTATACCAGAAATTGAACAAATGCTTCTATGGTTTTGCTTGTTTGTATTAAAAATAGTTGTGTTATCCACTGTTTGTTTTTCCTGAAGCATAATAGATCTTACCCCTTGCATTTTTCTTATGGCTTACGCTGCTTAATGTCCCGGCTGTAGGCCGGGTCACAATTGGGAAGCAAAACTGTGAAGGCCAAATCAAAGTCTCATGGCAATGTTACTCGGGTTCCGAGAAATGTTTCAAGTGAACTTCATAAACTTGATGCAAAGAAAGCTACGACAATAGAAAGAGAAAGTTCTCGGACTACAAAATCAGAAAAGCAATCGCCACAAACGGCTGCCCCGGCCATATATTCAGTGCACAGGACTTCAAAACCAGAGGCAAGTGCTGCTTAATATGTTAAAAAATGTACCTTTGGAAATAGTGAAATAGTGGTTAGAGTCGGATGACATTGGCTGAAAGCCAGTTGATGGTCTTGAGGTATTTCTATCCGTTGTTATTCTATTTATGAATTTTCTCCTCCTCGGTTCTTGGAGGTTTAGGGGGGCCACTGTTTCAGTGGTATTCTGAGAGCAGCCACTTTGTGCATATATCGCCAAAGGTTAAATCTGTCTCCAATCATCCCCCGCCTATACCCCCAATGACTGGGGACTAGATGGGCTATGTTATGTTATTGTTGTTGTTATTCTATTTATGAATTTTCTCTGGAAATGGTTACTAGCTGCCATTTTCACAGGTTTCCAAAAGTTCAAAGCTAGAAGTGGTTCATGCTAACAAAAGGTAGTTATAGCTTTCCAAATTCACGACTCCTTGCTTGACCCCCTCTCAATGAAGATTTCATCAGTGGAATGCTAAGGCAGTGTTCGGATCTTGGATTCACAGAGGGATTTGTGGAGGGAAACAGAAGCAACAGGAAACAAGAGCGCAAATTATATTCACAAATCCCTTGCCTCTGTCTTGTGCCTCCACAAATCGTTACCAAAACCAAAGATCCAGACACAGCCTAATGCATTTTTTTATCTCCTGGGTATGGAATTGAAAGATGCTTCTCTACTAGCAGTGGAAAGGAAATGAATAGCAAAAAGATTGTTGAGCCTAAGCCTTCTGTGTCCGACAAGGTTGTTCCTAAAGCATGGCAAACAACAAACAGGTTCCTGAGCAACGTCATATCAAATGCTTTAATAAGTAGATGATTTGGCTGACAACATTTGGAGGTCTAATGTGCAGTTACTTTTATGCAGGCCCAAGCAGACTGAGAATTCAGCTAAACCGGGCATGAGACAGAGCTCTGCAGTGTACAATCTGGAAAGATATCAACTAGCGGAAAGGCGGAAAGAGGCAAGGAAGCACATTAATATTATTTCATTTATTGGGAAAAAAAAAAACAGAAGACGTATCTATGTAGCTTCTTTTTACACTCTTCTTTCTCAGCATCACCATTTCTTGTGAAGTTAAGAGAAAAAATGCATGCAAGTAGGCTGAGAAATCAAATCCAATGCAAAGAAATTAGTTTGTAACCACGTTTCATGAGTGTGACTAGATATCATTCATTGAAATTCCTCTGAATAAACTCATTCTGAATGGATTACAAATTACTTAGATGCCTCAGCCAGGAAATTTTTCTTTAAATAGTTTAAGACTAGCTCCTTTAAATAGTTTAAGGCTAGCTTCTATACCAGGAGATGCAACTGAACTGTTTTGAGTTGTTATCCCTATTAGGACAAATTACAGCAATACAAACAGTTTCCTGATAGATAAGATTACCTGTTTGCCGTAATAACAATATGAAGATGCTTTGGTGAACAAATCTGTATCTGCAGGAAAAGGAAGCTGAGATTAAAGAACTACGGAAAAGCCTAAATTTCAGAGCAACGCCCATGCCTTCTTTCTATCATGCAGCTGTACGGCGTGATTCACATAAACAGAAGGTACAGAAACAAGCCTGTAATGCATACTTTTTGAAGGCTCAATTATCAAAACTGGAATACAGGGCGTAGGGATCGCTCACCACTAAAAGGAATTCCCTTAAGAGATACAGAAACAAAGAATAAGAAGTAAATATACTTCTCACTAGCCAAAGGCTATACTTTTCTCGAACACATACTAATGATTTCATTCATAGCAATGGATATAAATGGAACATCCCTCCAACATAGGAAAAATAAACTTAGATTTTCAAAGCTAGAATTGAATGAAAACAAAGACTGACTTCAAAAAACTACATAGACTCTTTGAACGACTCAATGTCTCTTTGAACGACCAAAAGACACCAAAAGCTGTGTGGATGGATACATAGACAAGGAAATAAGAGACATGATTAAAAAAAAAACTTCCTCGTTTCTAATAGCGCCATTATACTTCTGCGTCATTATGTTTGTGATCTCGTATATTTAGCTTCTCCGACATCTTACTGAGTTTCCCCCTCATCTTTTTGCAAATAGCCGCTCCACAGTAGTAAAGTCTCATCTTGTGAGTTGGCCGAAGTGACAATAGTCACATTGAACCCTCCAATACGTTCGAAAATCTCGAAATGGTCCTCCAGTTCCGGGGAGAATTCGCAAAACTCCGTTTCCATCGAGAATTGAATGGAGTTTTCCCGTATTTCCACCGGAGAATCTAACAGAGACATTACTGTGGATATTCTTACCAAAAAATGAGACATCCCATGCCTTCGGAGAGTGCTTTGTCGTGCTAGGTCACTGACATAACCTTTTTTACCCCCTGAGAATGGATTGGATCGAAACGACTTTCCTGACTTTCCTGTCGGAGCCCTTTGTACCTGTATCAATTTCTGACCGCACGAGATCTCCGTAGCCAATTTTCCATTTTTCAATATTAAAGCAGAAGGTGCTGCCTTTGGTAAAACTCTTACTTTACGCAATCCAGGAACCTCCATAACGTTGGCGTAATTCAGTTTGAGCAACAGATCCTGACGCAATACATCTTCGTAATGAAAATGGAGTGGAACATGTCCACTAGCAGAGGAAATGCCTCTGGAATGGTGGGTAGGAGGGGAAATGGTTGTTAGGCGAGGGACATTGAATTGTGGGGAAACGAGGGAGTGGAGGCTTCTGAGGAAGTGGGAAACGGTGGGAGAGTCAGTGGGGGAAAAGCAGCTAGGGTTGAGGGATCGGCGTAGGTTTTGGGATGAGGGTTTTGAGAGGAAGAGCCGGGTGAGCGCGGCCATGGAAGAATTGTGGCCGAGAGAGAGAGAGAGAGGGGGTGGGGGCCCTTTTTTGTGGGAACACGTTAGAAATGAAGAGAGAGAGAGAGAGAGGGGCTTAAACCCTAGGAGGTGGGCAACCATGTAACCAGTATCCATTTGCGGGATAAAAGTACGCAATTTTTTTTTTTAGGGGTGAGCATGGTTTAGATAGATTTGATTTTATAATAAACTAATAATCAAATCAATATTTGTGGGTAATGAATTTGGAGAATCAAATTAATCCATAAAAGTCATAAAATTAAATCAATCCAAACCATTAAAATTCGATTTGATTTCCGTTTTAAACCACGGCTTGCTCTGAATTATGCTATCATCTTAAAAAAAATTAAAGTACATAAAATTATGAACATAAATTAAAGACAGAATGCCAATAATTGTCTCAAATTTTAAACTAAAAAAATAAATTATCGGTAAGTTATTAAAATGAACCAACTAAAAATATCAACTACTAACATCTTGGCAAGAAAGAAAAACTAAATATTGCGGTGGATTGGATGAGACCAATAAATTACTAGGAAAATTTCAAAATGACACATGAACTTTGCACCAAATGTCACAGAGACACCTGAACTTAAGTTTATTTCAATTAAACACCTATACTAACAAAATTCCCAAATTTAAACCCTCGCCGTTATACTCTGTCCAAAAAATTACTGACACGGCATCTCTTACCAGTTTAAGTGGCCCCATTGCACATGTTTCTAACAGGGAACGATGCACTCAAGCCAAACCCCTCACTTCACCTCACGTTTTGGAGGAAAAATGACCTTAACTTGATTGATTTCCCTTTATTTCTCTCTCTAAAAGTCTGGCTATTATTCCACCATCTCCCTAAAAAATGATGGGTTTCTCTTGGGTGCATCATCCCCTATTAGAAACATGTGCAATGGGGCAATTTATACGGGTTGGAGATGCCATGTTAGCAAGTTTTGGGACGGAGTATAATGACGAGGTCTAAATTTGGAGATTTGGTTAGTACAAGTGTTTAATTGAAATAAACTAAAGTTCAAATGTCCCTGTGATATTTGGTACAAAGTTCAGGTGCTATTTTGAAATTTTTCCTAAATTACTAGGAAAGTACTCCCTCCATCTCAATTTATTGTGCCTATTTTCTCGTAATTTAAGAAAAGATCATAATCTTATTGACTTTGTGTCAATTTTACCATTTTACCTCTTTATAACTTATGACTTTTTGTTAACTTTCCTTGTCATGTCATTGAGAGAATGGAGACAAATTTAATTTGCTCCACTTTCCATTCAAATCAAGTTCAAAATTTGAATTTGGGAGGGATAAAATGATAATATGAACATCCAAAATTGAAAATTTTTAAAACAAGTACATCATTTTGGGACATCCCAAAAAAAAATAAAGACACAACAAAATAGGACGAAGGGAGTATTTGACTAAGGCACCTATATTTATAGGGGAAAAAAACTAAATATTGAGGTGGATTGAATAGGATCAAAAAGTAAGTAGAAAAGTATTTGACTAAGACTCTCATATTTATTTGGTGATTTCATAATTATGTATATATATAGATAATGTATTATACGGTGCAGATCGGTTTGGAACCATGACCATAAACGTGAATCCACAAACTAAACCATATAACGCGGTTTCTAATTTTTTTAAACCATGACCAAACCATACTATTAAAAAGTTGAACAAACCTTTTCGTTTTGATTGGTTTGGATTGGATTCACGGTTTGACAGATTTTTTCTCACCCCTAATTTTTTTAGCATGTCGTTCAAAGTTTCACTCACTTTTACAAGTGTGTTTTTGTCTTTATTTGAATTTTTTTCATGTTTGTTTTTTTTGCTTCAAAATTTTTTGACTTTTTTGACTTGTCTCTACTAGACAAATTGAAAACATAAAAGAAATTTACTTTCATCCAAATATTTTGAAAAATGACCACTTTTAAGTAAAAAAAGTAAAAAAAAATCTACTTTTTAACTTAAAAGTGGTCATTGTTCAAAATATTTGAGTAAAAATAAATTATTTTTACTTTTCCGAATCAAAAAGTCAAAAAAATTGGCACAAAACGAACAAACACGAAAAAAATTCAAATAAGAACAAAACCAAAAAAAATAAAATAAGTTGTTAGCGGAACGAGAGTGAATCAAACAATTTGACATTTCTCAACAACTTATTCATTCCCGAAAACACTTAACAATTAAGGCCTTGTTCAGATGACAAGAAAGTATGAGAAATCATGGAAAACCAACTTTTTTATAAATTTTGGCATGTTCACTTACCAGGAAAGTAGTGGAAATCATAAAAATACCTTTTCCATCAGGACTCACTTTCTCTCAAATTGCATCTTGCAAAATGGTAGGAATTTATTTTCCTCGCGCTCAAAAGAACTTTTGTTCCAGAGGCGGCTCTACATAGAGCCTTCCATGGTCAATTGAACACCTAAACAAAAAAATTTCGCCTTTTTTTTTATCCAAATTTTTTTTTGCTTAGAATACATGTAAAAATTATGAGCCAACCTTTTTTTGAACACCCAATTTAAATATCAATGAATAGCTAATTCTAATAGTTTTGAACACTTGACTCAAAAAGCATTGAAACACCCAACCCAAAACTAGTTGAACACTCAATCATAATCCAATCACGGCCCATCGATCCACGTAATTCATATTTGAATATTTAACACATTAATTACTTCAAATAAACTCATAATCATAATAATAATTTGAAAAAGGAAGAATATATTGACGTTATCTCGCCACATTTATTGTCAATGATCTAAATGTGTTAATTTCGCATTCATGACAATTATAATTATTTTATTTGTTTTTGTTTTATTAGCTAATAGAATTACGGACAATACTTTAAAAAAATTCAACTACATTGCAAATCCCATTAACTTGAATAATATTTCTTCAAATTCCAGACCATGATAGAAAATTAAATCCCATTATGTTATCCTAAAGAACACCATATTTTCGAGAAGGTCAGTTTCAACACACTCGCTACACTTTCAAAAGTGTTTTAGTAGATTAATACGCCGATTAAATGTTGGCACAAAATATGAGATCTCATCTAGGACAATCGTAAAAATAATAATAATAATAATAATAATAATAATAATAATAATAATCCACCTCCATTCCCAAAAAACTATCTACTATGCAACTTTCAAGTATATATTCTTAAGTTATCATTTCGCCTCGTAGTTAATTTTTTTAGAATAAAGATTATTTTTTTAACTGCACTATTTATACTAGTATATGACATTTTGTACTTATATTTTTGGTTAAGAGATCAGCTAGTAGAGTTAAGGTAATTTATGAATACCTTAGTACAAAATCCTGGAGCCGCCACTGTTTTGTCCTCCCATAAATATCATTTTTCCCAACTTTCTCCTTATCTTAGTTGAGTTGACATTCAAATTATCTTTTTCCAGATAGTTTATTTCTTCAAAGTAAATTTTTTTTCGAGAAAGAGCAAGAAATATATATTTTTTAAACGTATTTGTTTTTTATATTAATTTTATGTTAAGTTGACTTTCAAATTATCTTTTCCTAGATAGTTTGCTACAAAAAAATTTCTCACAATTTATTCAATACACCGGATAATTTTGGGAAATTGATTTTTGCGCGCTATTTTTTACTGATGGTATTCTACTTTTAACGTGAAATTACTAGTAAGATGAATGCATAATAGCCATTGGATTTTAATCTTCACATGTGGCAAAGAGGCGCTTTTCCTCTTGGAAAATCCACTATGATGATGTATAGGGAACTTATTAGCAGGGTATCTTTAGACCGAGAGTCCTGATTCTTTTTCGGCCAAAAAAATTTAATGTGGGCTGATTATAGTGTAAGACACGCGCTAACTTTTCCCTTGGGTTTTTCGCCAGTCCCGTTACTCTGTCAACTGCTACTGAAATGATTGATCTTTTAAACTTAAATGACCAAATTAACCCCAAACCCCTACTCCTCCCCTTTCTCCTCAAACAACAAAAGATAATAGTATTGCTATTACAGAGTATTTCTCTCAAACCAATTTAAAGCAAACCCATTTGGAGACCCAACACCTAAGAGCATCTCCAATCCAATACTTTATTTGAGAGTATCAAAATACTCTATTTTATTCATAAAGTGATTTTAGAGGAAATCACTATTTCTATTTACTCCAACCACAAACCCTCTATTTTTCTCTCTAACATGGAAGGAGGCTTGAGATGATGGGTTAGAGGAGTTCTATACTCTCAAATAGAGGAATAGAGCATTGGTTGGAGATGTTTTAAGGATACAAATGCCATTTTAAAAAGTGAATAGTGTTATAGAGGGGATCCTCCATATTTTCTCACATCCTCTAAATATAGAGGATCAAAATCCCATCCTCTCAAATAGAGGAGGCTTGAGAGGATGGGTTGGAAGAGTTCCATACTCTCAAATGGAGGAATAGAGCATGGATTGGAGATGCTCTAAGAGCATCTCCTACTCATACTCTATATCTCTATTTGAAAGTATTAAAGCACTCCAACCCATCCTCTCAACCCTCCTCCATTTGAGAGTATTGGATTTTGATCCTCTATATTTAGAGGGCAAGAGAAAATATAGAGTATCATCTCCATAACACTATTCATCTTTTAGAAAGACATTTTTGTCCTTGTAAGTTTTTCTTACTAAATTTTTATACCAACCATATCCCTATGAGAGTATAAAAAAAGGTTTATTTTTTGTAAAGTGATTTTAGAGGGAAAAATAGAGGGTTTGTGGTTGGAGTAAATAGGAATAGTAATTTCATCTAAAATCACTTTATGAATAAAATAGAGTATTTTGATACTCTCAAATAGAGTATTGAATTGGAGCTGCTCTAAGCATGTACACCAAATTACGTAGATTTTCAGCCAAAATTGCTATTGAATAGTACATTAGCTATACAATTTTCAGGTCTTCTCCACAACAGTCTCTGTATACCTTATTTATTTCTTCAAAATATTAATATAATAATTTTTAGATTGTCTATATATTAAAAAATATATATAATTAAAAATTCAATGCTCTAACTTTCAATCCATTTGAACAAGTGCAAAAATTTTATTTTTTTAATCATTATATTCCAGAGGGTCATAAGTAATTTTTATCTTTAGAGCTTTCATAATCAAGTATTTGCTCTAAGATCTTATAGAGCATATACTTGATTATGAGAGTCCGAGATGCAAATATTAATTAATTTTTATCTTTAGAGCTTTCATAATTAAGTATTTGCTCTAAGATCTTATAGAGCATATACTTGATTATGACAGTCCGAGATGCAAATATTAATTATCACCCTTTAGAATAACATGATCAAAAAAATAACATTTTTGCACAAGTTCAAGTGGATTGAAAATTCGAACATTTAATTTTTTGACAGTTTATATATTAAAAAATATAGTTAAAAAATGAAGTACTCTAATTTTTAATCCGTTTGACTCAGTGCAAAAATTTTGTTTTTCTAATCATTTTATTTCAAATGGTCATAAATAATTTTTGTCTTTAGGACTTTCATAATCAAGTATCTATTTTATAGGGTCTCAAAATAAAAAGCAGATATTTAATTATGAGAGCTCTAAAGACAAAAAATAATCATGACTCTTTAGAATAATATGATCAGAAAAATAAGATTTTCGCATCAATTCAAACGAATTGAAAATTGTAGCACTTAATTTTTTAATAATAAATTTACTTTACATTTTACCCAAAAATTATAGGACTTTTCGAAATATACTAATTTCATTTTAGGAGGGACACGTTGCATCCTTTGGTAGTTTGGTTAGCAAGAAAAAAAAATCTAAAATTAAAAGTGAAACACAAGAGTGAATAGGAGCAATTCGTTTTCGTTAGTGAAAGAGCAAACCTTAAAGCTTGATGTCAAATTCATCATTTACTGAAGATAAAAGAGTACGCATCAGAAAGGTACATAGACTCTAGATGTAACGCCCCAAATTTAGGGAACATTAATTATAACTATTTTATTTAAACTTAACATTTAATAAATAAAAGTGGAATAATAAGTCATTACATCCCAAATTATTCTCAAATCAATATTACATTTATTTAAGAATAGGGAGGGGCACTATAGGAATTTCTACTCTTTAGGGTGGTTGTCTTCTTCAGCGATATTCTGCTCAGCTCCATACTGCTCCAAATTATAGTACATCTCCTGTTCGCCTTCTGAGTCTGGCATAAAATGGCAGGACCACAAAAATAACACCGTGAGCTTTTAAGCTCAGTAGCTAACTCCTACCCCTATGCCCCATACTTTAGCAAAAATAACAAGTATTTTACAAAGGTACCAAGCAGAACTTTAACAAAATCAACTATTAAAGATATCGTATGAGTAAAAGTGTCAAGTCTTGAGTTCGTAATAGTGTATCGTATCTCGTGTCAAAAAATGTCAATTTCTCTTATTATCAACTCTTTTTCTTTAGCACTGGTTCCGTTTACTCCCTCTTTCAAAATGACGGTTGACCATGCAATTACAAACTTTGGTTCCGCCATTCCGGTCTCCCAGGTTTCCTCACACATTTCCAAACACTGGTTCCACCGTTCCGGCCTCCTAGGTTTACTCACGCACACCCAAACTCTGGTTCTGCCGTCCCAGCCTCCCAGGTTTACACATGTCAAAATTTCTCTTTTGCTCTTTTTGTTTTCGAATACCAATTCCTCGGTTCTTGTGTCTCGTACACATGTATCATTTTCTCGCGAACACATTATTTTTTCAAGACTTGCTACAAACAAATTATGCGATAACAAATAAATCCTACTTTTCATGCTTTTCTAATCTGTCAACGGTATACAATCACACGCATTTCATCTTGCTACATAATTGTTAACTGTAACAACTTCAATTTCATTACTTTCATTCTAAGTCATACTTTGACATTAAATTACCTAATCATGCTTTCCTAGTACGAAGAGACATTAACATTTGCATATTATATACCAGGGGCAATTCTCACATAACTGCTATGCTACCTTTCTTTTTTTATTTTGTTTTTATTCTTTAAGTAGTTGACTTCTTCTCTTTTCATAATCGACTTCTACGTTTATCATATATTAACAGCAAGTCTAAATTCCAGTAATTAACTCCTAAATCATGCTCTTCTAAAACTAAACAAAATGGCAGTGCACTTAACCAATTAAGAACATTCTTTCTTTTTAGACAAAAAAAAAAAATGTCATTTCCAGTTCCAATTTTTTTCACGCGTATTTATCATAAAAGCCGAATTTCGATAGTTTAACAAAAAATATAATGGTGGTATACTTAGGTAAGTAGATAGGAGGTTTCTACCTTATTTCTTGGCGGTCAAGTTGACTACGATAGCGTTGGATCGGGTTGCAAACGGTACGTCTCCTTTAGGCCTTGGTTTGAACCAACACTTAACTTTTTTTCTTCTTAAGAAAATGAAAAGCAAATAAAAAAAAATTGGCTAACTGGAAAGTGGATCTCAGCTCTCTCTCTCTTTATTCCTCACAGATTTTCCAAAAGAGGAAAGAAAGATGAGGTGGTTTAGCGGGTTGGAATTGGGAATATATATAGAGGCAATAGTACACTTTATCTCTCTCGTTTATCTTCCCGTCTCACTCTCTCCCTTAGACTTATGAGCCTATGCACTAAGATGAAGTAAGCCTTCTATGATGAGATTTTCTAAGTTATCCATATCTTTTTCCTTCTCTCTCTTTCTTATAAGCTATACTAGTGTAATACCCGTGCTTCGCACGTTTCCGCGTGCTCATTGGATGAATTTATAGTTGAGAAGTGTTTTTTTGTTTTCGTTGTGATGATAGTAGAGACATAGCACGAGGTTATTGAATTAGAAATCAGTTTCAGAATTTCAAATACAAGGGATTGATTGTTCTGGCCCATCTTATTTGTATTACAACTATGGTACTTTTATGTAGCTTCACTGATTGTTGCAGGTCTACATATACATACAAAAAGCTATTGCTTTTGCAGGTCTACATGTCAATTGTTCTTTCTATGCTTAGCCATGCATTTGTATTGTTCTAAGCCACTTAATTTATTGTACTTTGCATTTATTGTACTTCGTACATGAACATTTCAATTAAAGCAGGAAATTAGGAAAATAAAGTCACCTGCTCAACGAACTTCAAGATGTAGAACATTACACTCAAACAAGAATACAATATGTGGCTCTTTGCATTACTGATCTAAATTGTTAGTAGCCACTGATCGAACAATATAGTTTGTTCTTAACTACAGAGCTTTGGTTAATGATCCTTCAAAGCAAGATATTCATAGTAGTTAGTAATAGTCACATTAGCAACATATGCAAAGGCTAAGCAATAAAGAAGCATAGAATATCCAAGTTCGACATGTTTTTCAGATAGCTGATTCAAATACATAGAACCCAAAAACATTATTAGGATGTACGTAGAGGTGTCTAAACAACTATAACTTCTTCCGTATGAGAGTCGCTCTGAGCTTTGCTATAAGGTTTTAGGACATTCTGTACTGTTTCCACAACTTCTTGTCCATTGGCATAATGCTGGCGACACACAAGCATATAAACATCCGAACCACCAATCAATTTCATCTGTCTCTCCAATTTTCCGTTGGGTACAAAAGGCCCGCTTGCCACAAAGCTCACATCGAGCTGTCGGTTTGGTTATGGAATCAGCAAGGGGTATAAATATCAAGCACTCAACCAAAGCTTCTTCTGCAACAAACACTTGATCTCGCGTAAAAGTAAGTATCGTGGAGATACAACCACTATCATTATAAGTGAAACAAATATGGAACTATAGAAGTATAATAGCAAGCAAGAACAACAAATGAGACCATATTTTTGCATGAGACAAGCAAACATTTTCATCAAGATAGAATGAGAAAGGAAGAAGATAAGCAGAACCCCTGATGGTTCCCATCTAGCCCAGCAATTACTACAGTTTTTCCATCAACATCATAGAAGTATAATAATAACAAGCAAGAACAACAAATGAGACCATATTTTTGCATGAGACAAGCACACATTTTTATCAAGATAGAATGAGAAAGGAAAAGGATAAACAGAACCTCAAGTAGTTCCCATCCAGCCCATCAATTACTATAGTTTTTCCATCAAGATCAGTGCTTTGCAGCAGAAATCACTGAGGTCATCGAAGAACTGGGCTTCATCAATGCCAATCACATCCCGCTGCCATCAATCATAAATATTCAGGAGACATTTTGAAAACAAAGAATTTTGACCATGTTCATTTTGGAACTCAAGTCTCAACTTTTTCTTAGCGCATGTTTCCCAATAAATTTTCTCTCAATTTTTACTCTCATTTCTCCATCTCTCTCTCCACTCATTTCCCAAAATCCCAAAAATGAACATCGTCTTCGAGTCTCCTTTTTCTCCAATGCTTCTCATATATAACAATGGTGCTCATTACAAAAAGTGTTACTTGCACGCTTACAGAAATGACCGTAGGTTGAACTTTTTGTACTCAAAGACTTACTTGCGCACTTACACACCATAGGTTGAACTTTTTGTATTCTTTAATACAACATAAACCAATTGAATCTTCAAAACAAAAGACTTTACAGCCTGATGATGGTCTTTAAAAAGCCTTTACAAGTTCCTTCCTTGGGATTTCAGTCACCCTATACTTATAAATTCCCCCTCATGAATTACAACCTTCAAAAATTTCACTTAGACACCCATTGGATTTCAGTCACCCTATGTGTACTGGTGTTTTATATCAATCCCAACCCAAAAATAAATAATCACTTGTTTTCTCTATTAATTAGTGTCTAATGATCGCATTTAAGGCTCGATTTGGTTTGTTATGCTTGACCAATGAAAGTCATAAATAACAATTCTAATAGCCAATGATTCAACCTTAGATAGCCGATAGGCAAAAGTTACGAAAACCAGTAAATACAAAACTTAACTTATAAATAGAGCTTATCACCTAACATCTGCAAGTAATGGAGTTACCTAGCCATAGCACGACATGGACAAGATAGTCTCGGTTGTAAAACGAACACACAAATCAAAGTGTTTAACTTTGAAATACCTTGTATCAGCTCCAAATTTCTGCTTAAATGACATCAGATTATGCAAAGCCCAACAAAGAAATTTTGTCCCGTCATGGGTCACCACTAAGTTAATTCCGTATCTTGTATTCTTTCTTGACTTCATCATGGCAACATTTCTATCATGTAAATAACAATTTGTATCTAATAAATTTCACATCTTGGAAACTTTAAGCCTGTCTAAATCATGGATCGCTTGAGGAAAAAAAAAGAACAAGAAAAAGAACAGGAACTTCTTCTTCTTTTTTTTATACTGTTTTTGGCCTATATTAAAATGTGGAAATCATTTGTTAGAAATTCAATAGCAAAAACCTTTACAGTTTGTCATCTATTAAATTAATATGTATGAGTAATTCTAGTTCTCCATTGCCCTCTTCCGTTATGTTGTATTTGAGTTAGGGAATGGAGGAAGATTTGTGAATGGCAAGAAAAACTACTCACTTTGTCCCAACTATGAAAAGTTGATAAATATTGAAAATGCAATTACAAGGATAAAAAAGTTGATTTTATTGTTTCAAGAACTTTGAGAAGATGGTTTTGAAGATTTAATAAATAAAGCCAAAGAACTTGCTCATGAAGTTGGTATTGAATCGGTATTTTGAAAAGAAAATGAGTTGTTCAATGAAAGAAGTAGTTTGATGAGGATGTGAAAAATGATGTCAATGGAAGTCAATCACCGAAAGATCGTTTTAGAATTACATATTTCCTCCACATCGTAGATCAAGCTCTTACATCACTTAAGGACTTATTTGAGCAATTTAAACTTTATGAAAAAATCTTTATATTTTTGTTTAATGCAAAATTCAAGATTGTTAATGAAAATAATTGATGGGGAATTGCACTAAAGTATAAAGTTTATTGAAATACAAACAACATGGTGATATTTATGGGGAGGAGTTATTCTAAGTAATATTTTAAAAATTGAACTGGTGATCGAACTGGAAAAGGAACCGAGTGGATAGGGGTTGAACCGCTATTGAACCGTGATGTCATAAATATATATAAATAATTAAAATGGGCATGTAAAAATAGAAAGTTTGGAAAAATTATATATCTTGAAGTGAAAAAAGGAGGAATTAGGCTAGGGAATAAATTTTGGACACTTTTCTTCAATTCCACATCGGTGGAATATAGAGCTGTTGGGAATGTTTTCATCTATATAAGGTTATTATTGGTTGTATGTGAGGAATTTGGCTCACCTCTAGTATTTTATAGTCTAGTATCCTGCAGTATATGATTGAGATTAAATCAGCCCAGCCACATTAATACCTTTGGCTATATTTTTGCCACGTGGACTAGCTTTTTTTCCACCCCAAAATTCTTCTGTTTTGACCCCTCTGTAGTGACCCCTTTGCTCCTGCCAGTCTAATACAGCCAAAACACACTTTCATTCCCACCAAAATGGTGCTTGCACATACACACTTTCATTCCCTCTAAAAAGCTACACTACCTTTCCGTCTTCCAATTAAGAATACCCATTTACGGAGAATACCGTGAAAATGAGTTTTATCCTAAAGAATCATAATTAATTTTTGGTTCTAGGACTTTGAATGAGAGTCCTAAAAGAGCCTTAGAATTTTGGGCCCTTGAACAGAGCCGTATCTGCTTAGATAATACCCACTTTTAATCAATGAAGGTTTGGCTTGGAGTTTGATGACGTGACATGTTTGCATTGGTTTGGAGGAAAGTTGGACTTTTCGTCCTTTGACGGAGAGAAATTATTCTCCATATTTATATATGATAGTTATAAAACATATTTGACTTAATATATATACTCTACAAAAATACACGTAGTGTACACTTACTTTGTCACGCCCCGCCCCCGTGCACGGCACCTTAAGCGGGCCCGAGCCGGTGCGACCGCGTGCCCGCAATGATCCCATCCATCTTTATACAATATTGTCCGCTTTAGACGCCCAAAGACCGTAGACTTCCCAGTAGGATCACCCATCCCTGGACTACCCCAGAGTGAGCACGCTTAACTGTGAAGTTCCTACGTTCTTTGGCCCGCCCTCACAGCTTTAAAAGGCCTTGTACAAGTAGGATGGATCATTCCTTATAAATTGTGGACGCTCTCCTAAACCGGGCGAGGAGGCACACCCCCTAGGAGGTGTAACGCCCCGTTACGTTGCCCAAGAACCTCCTCCTGGGGTCCGTGGTAGCAGAGCGCATCCTACTTACCACTTTGCCCAGGGTTGAGCTTTGATACACCTATCACGCCCCGCCCCGCGCACGGCACCCTAAGCGGGTCCGAGCCGGTGCGACCGCATGCCCGCGATGATTGTAGACACCCTAATCCGGACCTCGGAGGGTCTTTGTCCACCCCCATGATGAAATAGAGGAAACGATACCTTTGCGAGCTTGAAAAAGGATCTCCTTTAAAGCCAAAAACCCAACAAATCCAACAAACCCAGTCAAGCCCAATAAAAAAGGGGCCCAAAAGGCCTCGACTGACAGAGGAGGTACCGTGCGGTGAGCCAAATTGGAGCGCACGGTATTTTGAATAGTTCAAGGGACATCGCATACCAAATCCCTCCAAGCACGGCACTCGAGCAAAGCTCAAGCGCTCGGGAAGTCGCACACGCTAAAGGTGTGTGAACCCACATGATGGCTCACTGAAATGCACTTCTGGCCCGCCTAAAAACACCTCCACCATTTGAATTCAAAATCCTTGGCCATTTGCCTATAAATTAACCCCTCCACTCAAGGGAAAGGGGTCCCTCTTGGCCTTTCTTTTGAGTCACTCTCTTGCCTTTCTCTTGGCTTTCTCACTCTACTTTCTCTCTCTAAATTTCTACACCCACTTTCTTATTTCCATTGCCATTTCCAAGCTTTAAAGAATGTCATTCCCAAAAGACCTTCTTTAAGTGCTTTCACTCACTCCCTTCTCATTATTGAAGTTGATCCTTCATTAACTTCAAAGACTCATCACCCAAAACACCTAACCTTCACTCACACTCATACTCCCTTTGTCTCATTTAACCTCCCCCATCCACATCCGTGACGATCCATCCACATCCTTGCATCCACGATCCTTAATCAAGCTCGAAACCAAAGGTATAAACTAGTTTCTCACTAGATCTGATTCGCTCGTCCTCGAGGGACCTTCGGCAGCCAGATCTAATCCCTTTGGTTGATCCGACTCAAAACCTATTTTCATAAAATAAAACCAACATCAGCCGAGGTGGGGAACCGCGCTGTTGATCGACGCACGGCACTCGACTCGGACGGCATGGTGCACACAGTGCTATTGTGAACAGTCGACTGATCCGAAGCCTTTCTTTGCCGTGGTTACATTTTTGCTTTTGTCAAGCATCGCTTCGTAGTTTAAAATAAGACCATATCTACAAGCTATGTCTGTAGCTCTCTAAAATCTTTTCAAGATCATCCCAGTGATCAAAAACGTTGAAAACTACTTTAAAACTATGTTTGGAGAAGGATAATGACGTTCGGATGATCTGACCGCCGTGAGGCTACTCGTGAGTTTTCAAAAGATCTACAGAGAAACCAATGAGCTAAATGATGTTTTGAAAGATTGCAATCCGACAGCAGAGCAGGTGCCACGGACGGCATGTTGAGATGCCTCGCGCGCATCGCAGGTGCCGTGAGCGTATTCGAGGTCCAATACCGACCGAGAAGAAATAGTGCCACGCGACGGCATGTCGAGATGCCTCAAGACGGCATCTCAGGGTGCCGTGAGCGTTATTCTGAGGCAAACAGTCTTTTGAATGTTATTTACTTCCATTTATGCATATCATTTTATCATGACTGTACAGATAGCACCACCGCACGTCTAACGTGATATATTTCCCATGTCCCTTCCCGTTACGTGCTTTATTAAAGAGTTTGATATTCCAATAATATTGAAGATTCCCCTTTTTAAAACATCAAGTAGAGACCGGTTTTACCGGCGAATGGGGTGCTTTTCAACAAAACCTTCCTCGTTCGTAACGTGGCTCCGGATCCAAAATCTCAACGCTTTCGGCTAGACCAAAAGCCTTTTTCAAATCAAGTTCTCGGTTTCGGATCATCCATCTCAAAAATCGGTGGCGACTTCTTCGAAGTTAAGCGGTGCGACCGCGTGCCCGTAATGATCCCATCCATCTTTGTACAATATTGTCCGCTATAGACGCCCAAAGACCGTAGACTTCCAAGTAGGTCACCCATCCCTGGACTACCCAGAGTGAGCACGTTTAACTGTGAAGTTCACTTTGGCCCGCCCTCACCGCTTTAAAAGGCCTTGTACAAGTAGGATGGATCATTCCTATAAATTGTGACTCCGCTCTCCCTAAACCGGGCGAGAGGCCGCGACAATACTGCCACGCTCGCCACAAGACACCCTGCTGGTCCAGCCGGCGACCACGTGCCCAAGAATGATCCCATCCATCTTTGTACAATATTGTCGCTAGACGCCAAAGACCGTGGACTTCCTCAAGAGTGGTCACCCATCCCGACTACCCTTGAGTGAAGACGCTTAATCGCAAGCTTACGCTTCTGGCCCGCCTCACGGCTTTAAAAGGCCTTGTACAAGTAGGATGGATCATTCCTTTATAAATTGTGACTCCGCCTCTAAACCGAGGAGACTGTGACACCACCCTGTGAGGTGTAACGTCAAGTACGCTAGCGCCCAAAGAATTCCTCCCTGGGTCCGTGGGTAGCAGAGCGCATCCTACTCACCACTTTGCCCAGGGTTGAGCTCTGATACCATATCACGCCCCGCCCCGCGCACGGCACCCTAAGTGGGCCCGAGCCGGTGCGACATAAGGAATGATCCCATCCATCTTTGTACAATATCCAAGTGACGCCAAAGACCGTAGGGACTTCCTAGGTAGGGTTACTCATCCTCGACTACCCCGAGTGAGCACGCTTAACCGTGAAGCCTTACGCTTCTTTGGCCCGCCCTCACGGCTTTAAAAGGCCTTGTACAAGTAGGATGGATCATTCCTTATAAATTGTGACCTGCCCCTCCCTAAACCGGCGAGGAGGCTGTCACATACTTACACAACTCACATATTTGTGTACGTACAATAATTTTACGAGATAATAAAGAAATGTACAACTATGTAAGAGAAAAATTATTATTATTGTATAAAATGCTGTTTGAAAATCCGAACCGTTACTGTGACGCCCCGATTTTCGGACACGTTAATTAAATCATTTTTAATTGATTTGATAATCTATAAACCTAATTTAAGAAATAAAATTTTATTAAACAGATTTTAGCAGCAGAAATCTTAAACTAAATTCAAAACTACTTAACTGTCTTACAACCCAATGAAATAAAATAGGGTTTGATAAATGTGATAACACTTTTGGAAATTAAAAATAACAATACTTTAAATACACAGAGCTTCTAAGGGAAGGGCATCCAATACTCGACAAACTCCCCTTTCTCAGTTGGGAGGTCCTCACCTTGGTACTGATCATATTGTAGAGGATTCTGTTCTTCGGTCTCCTGATTACCTGGCATGAAACGCCAGCCTAACGGCACTATAATGAGTTTTGAAACTCAGTAGATAAATCTTACCCAATAACCCTTACTCTACAAGCAATCACATTTATAATAAAAGGATGTAAGAATCGAAGAGCACAAAACTTATTTCATTAACCATCAACTAAAGTAAATTTCAGAATCTCAACTTCTATAATCGTTCTGACACCGCAGTATTCACCACATTCCAAACTCAGAATTTCCCTGGACATACTTTACAAGTTCTACCAGGCTACCCTCAACATCTCGAGGTCCTAGTAGGTTACTCTCACAATTATAGGTCCATCATGTTGCCCCCACAATTTTAGGTCCATCAGGCTGCTCTCAAGGTCCTGCTAGGCTGCCCTCAATACCTGAGGTCCTGTCAGGCTACCCCTGAGGTTCTGCTTGGCCACCCTCACGATTCTAGGTCCATCAGGCTGCCCTCAAGGTCCTGCTAGGCTACCCTCAATACCTGAGGTCCTGCCAGGGTACCCCTGAGGTCCTGCTTGGCCACCCTAGCTATACCGGGTCTTTCAGACTACCCTCGAGGTCCTACTAGGCTACCCCCGATCACACGAGGTCGTGTCAGGCTACCCCCGAGGTCTTGCTAAGCCCACAACCTTCCATTTGTTTCCTTTTCCACTAACCAGAACAACGTCTCCATAAGTTCTCTAAGTCCACAACTCCTCCAATGTCCCTTATGTTCTTTCTACGTTCTCAGTTCAATCGACAAAGCAATAATTTCATATGACGAGTAAACAGATCATGATATCACCACACACAAAGGACATTTGAACCACTGTACAACCATCTCTAGCTAATTTAAGTACAAACCAACTTCACAACAATCTTGATACGTTTTCATAACAGAGTAATTGCAAGTAGATCGATAATAACAATAGTTCATAAGAGTCAATGAAACATATTATTGATGGTTCAAAAGATAAAAGAATTTTACAAAAAGTATTAGGATTTGTCCTTGTGACTTTTGGGTTTCATTAGAATTTTGCACATAGGTTAATCTTAGTAAATTCCATTATTTGAGGATTTGAATAGTTATTTTGTAAACTATGATTTAGTTAACATCTCTTCGATTCTTTTCCTAATTAGAAATTTTAGACTAATAACTTATTATTTCCACCTAGTAGTTAAGAAGATGATATGCTACTTAGCGAAACAATGATCATGATTTTGTTTTCCTAAAAACTTATATGTTATAGAATTATTTTTATCCAACCACATTTTTACGTACTCTTTTTTTTTTACACATTTGAATATTAGATCATCTAGCTTAGTTTTGTTTTTATTCAGTATATAAAATTTAGTTCTTGGAGGTCCCAATTATATATCTGTCACCATATTTATTAATGCTAGAATTAACCTACTACATTTTGTACTTTGTAATCCATTTTAATCTATAAGGCACGTAGATATCCTTATACATAACAATTATGGCAAAAGATACATTAAACAATACAAAACATTAGTTGCACTAATCATTCTATAGGGCGGAGTTCAAGGTTAACAACAAATTCAAAGAAAAATTCTCAAGAAAATAACCCATAACAGTTTAGTAACCAATTCCATCGAGATATGGGTTCGGTTCAAGAAATGAGTCCGCGGAAGCTAGAACAATGATTGCGTTTGTAAGCTTTCGAGTCACGGCCGAAAACATATGGTCACGTTCATGAGGTATTATCTAGTTCGAAACATTTTCTCCAGGTTTATAATTTCTTGCAGGATTCATTTTAAACCACGATTATATTATGAACATATCTAATATACTTAGAATTAAGGGATAAAGAAAAATCTACCTTGGTCCTTAGAGTTCTAGTTAGAATTGAAAAAAAAATGAAATTGCGCAGTGACGGCTACGGCGGCGGTAATGGTGGAATCCGATGGTCCTTCTCCTTCCTTCTCCTTATCTTCCTTCTTCTTCTTTCTTTTGGTTTCTTCTTTTTCTTCCCTTTTTTTTTTCTCGGCAGAAAAGAAATGAAAGAGAAAAGAATTTTATTCTCTCTCTCTCTCTTTTAGTAGAAAGAAAAAGATATTATAACTTAATGGAGGGAGTAATACAAGAGAGGGAGGAGAAATTGTTTTCCTCTCTCCACTATCTCAGTTGAATAGATGGGGAATGGGGGAGGGATTGGTTGTGTAGGGAACGTGGGATACGTATGGGTTTTGTTTGGATAGGATTTAGTTAGGGTTTTTAGGGTTTAGTTAGGAAGGATAAGGGATGAATATAAATGTGTGCATATCTAAAATATAATAATTTTCTTATACGATTTTGTATGTAATATCAATATACACATAATAATGTATTTTAGTTGTTCAATCTAATTAATTATTGAATTATTATTTAACATTTCAAATTTGTATTTAAAAAAAATAGCGTAAAAATCCGGATCGTTACAGTTACATCTTTTCTCGATTGACATTTTTTTAATCTTTTATTCACTTAAAATTACTAAACTACTCTTGCCCCTTGATTAACTTTTTCCTATATAGAATGCTAGATGGTAATTTCATATAAATAAAAACAAAAAAAGGAGTGCCAACAGAGAAAATGAGAGTGTTAAAATCAATTCCCCAAATTTATTCGTATAAGCTAAAATATTCTACTCCCTCCGTTTTGATTTGTTTGTCTTCTTTTGACTTTTTGAGAGCGTTTGACCTATCAAAGAATTGTCTTATAATTTTCAATTCATAATGTTTTTAATATGCAATACGGATATTGTTTGATAGATCTCAATTAGTTTTATTATCAAAATCTTCAAAATCATAAAAATATTATAAAATGTAAGATATAAGTATATTTTTGAAAGATGAATTTCAACAATTAGACAAATAAATTGAGACGGAGGGAGTGTGAATCTGTCAATATTTCTTCTTTTACCATGAGTTTATCATTTCAAAAAAAATATCATGAATATGACAATCATCGCTCCTTTTTCCATGGAAACATAATATCTTCCTAAAAACACAGTGTTTATAAAAATAAAAATGGTACCAGTACTAAATGGAAAGAACTAACTTCTTGCCCTGACCAGCAGCAGGGGCCAAGGCCTCACCATTTCCAAAAACCCAGACACGCCGTCGATCGGAGCAAACCCTCCCGAACGATGCATCGGTGGTGCACCAAACTCCGTTCACTGTCCCTTCTTCATTGCTCTACCCACAAACCAACCCTACTTTCTCTCTCATCATCACCATCTACCCAGCGTCTCCTCCACTCTTCTCCGCAGCTCCTTTACAGGCCCTTGGCATCCACCGTAATTTCCCCCAACCTTAAGCCCCTTTTCAACGCTTCCTCCGCCTCTCACCCTTCGTTGCTCAATCAGGCTGTCTGCTCCCATCCTCTTCCCCATCTCTCTGTAAGTATTAATGGTTTGTTTTTGTTTTACCCATTTGGATTGAGGGATTTGGTGAGAAAAGAAACGAATACAGAAGGGATTCTCACTACTTGTTTGGATAAATGGGTGAGAAAGAATGACGAGGAATGTGTGTAAGTGCAAGGCCTATTTTGTTTCTCACAAAAAATGATACTTTGGTGGGAAACCATTACCCTTTTTTCTCATAAAGTCACATGATAATGTGGAAATGGAAAAAATAGATTTTGGGCACAACGGGGTTTTCATCTCTTGCTATGGATTTTCCTGGATTTGGGTAACTTGATCTGATATGATACGAAGACTTCTACTGTAGTTGGCGCACTCAAATCTAAGCATCAATTTGAGTGAATGAATGCTTCGTTTGTGTTATAGTTGTAAGCATGTGAAACGGCTGTGGGAGGGGCTGTAGCGGGCAAGCTGGCCGACATTACCCCCCTCAAAAAAAAAAAAATGTTCCGGGTCGAAACTAGCCAGGAATTTTAGTTGTTTACAGAACTGTACTGATTATGTGACTCGACTTTGAAAAGGATAGTTGTAAATCTGGATGTTGCGAAGCGATTTAAAAAAATTTGAGCGAACATTTGCATAATTTTTTCAGGGAAAGTTAGTCTAATATAAGTTGTATTAAGGAGTGCTGGAAGTGCATTTTATTAAGGGCTGGAGTAACCCCACTGCATTGCCAGGATGAGGCTCTAGAAGGTAGGAAACTTATAAAAATGGAGGGTAGTGTCATTTCCATAGAGATCCAGAAATGTTTTGAAGGGATTTCAGAAAGGTTTATTTTTCTTGTCGAAAGTGCTGTGGCCCCAATCGAGTCCAGTTTTGAAATACCAATTTAATGAACTGCCCATTCGAAACACACAGGAGAAATTGTGGATTATCATAACTCAACTGAGTCTAAGCCAATTGAAATGTTTAGTTTACTTATCTACTATTCTTGGTTATTTGGGCAATCGCGAGTGATGAACTTGTAGATTTGGTGTTTACTGATTGTGGGCATGTTCAACTTCTGTTTGTGTTCTTCTTTTCCGCTTGGTTTCCAAATAAATTTAACAGAAGAAAATTGAATTCAAATCCATGGAGTACGCACGGTTATGGGGATGTAATAGGTTCCAAGTGATTCTGCAATGTTTATTGTCCTTCTCCTTATCTCCTTATGGGTTCTTTGTGCTTAACTCTTAGCTCATTCAAGTGCGGCATCGTACAAAGAAGGAGAAGAGGGAGAAAACAAAGAAGTTTAAGCCATGGACACCAGTCACGTCCAAGTTGAAGAAAACCAAAATGAAATGTTATTCGTAAGTTTACAACTTTATGATCTACATACATACTTACGAGCTTGTCTTGATAATTATGTGTAATAGATGTTATTTTATCTTCAAAGAAAAGGAATTTACTGGGTTATGTGTTTTTTTTAACAGATCTTATAAGGGGAGATTTAGGGTAATGAATGATGGCACAATTAGGCGGTGGAAAGAGGGCAAGCGACACAATGCACATTTAAAGGTCTGTGTATTCTTTTTTCTCGTTTCTAGATTTTGGTTATCAAGTAGCTTAAAGTTGTGGAATGGTGGCATAAGAGTAGAGGCTACTGTCATAGTTGAAAAAGAAACTCATTGAAACTCTTTGATCATATAAACTTAAACATGCTTTGTTTGTCTCTCTCAAATGAGTGTACCGTTAGATTGTGACGACGTGACAATTATATGTAGCTGCTAGCTTGGCTTCTATGATGACGTGTATATCTCTCTTTGGTAGTTCTACTCGGAATAGAGGAGATTGCATGATTTTGGGTTACTTTCTCAATAGTATGCTTGCGCTCTCTTTGTTCTTTCTAAATCTCTGACAAGGTATTAGAGCTTTGATTGTAAGTTGTTGGAATTCAGATTTCAAGTCTTGTTCGGTTTGGAACTCCAAACCCAAAATTTTGGAAAAAGTAACTTTTCTACTTTTTATCTCTCTAACTTTTCAATCATTACTCTCATTTTTCACTCTGTCTCTCTCTACTTTTTACCTCTCTCCACAATCATTACTCTCATTTCTCTCTCTACCTTTATTCAAAAACACTACTCAAAACCCACAACCGAACAAGGGCGTCTCTTGTCGTGTGATGATTACTGCACTCTGAACTATGTGTTTGTGCACCCTTTCAGTTTAGTCTATATTTGCTTCTCCATGTGCCAGACCCGGACGGTGACATGTGTGACACCGAGTGCTAGCTTGATGTACATTGCTGGTACCATTTCCTAATAGCTTAAGTTGGAATAATTGGTGTTCTAGCACTTATGAATGTAGCTATTTTTGTAATAAACTACTATTGGGAGTATCGAGTGGTATTACACGTAAAGGAGGCTGACCAATTACGAGTCCTGTTCTCTTTGTATTGTCCTAGTTTTATTATTCTCTGTTGGTCTGTTGTTGGACTTATTTGTTCAGTAGTATATAATGGTTCTAACATGTATAAAGGGAGATATTAAGTTATTCTCTGTTTAAACACACAAGGACACAGATAGTGAAAGTGTAGGAACTTAAAAATCTTATGATCCAGTGAGGTGCATGTGTGGCATTGAAAGTATCGTGATGTTCCTGGACATTCGGCAGGATAATTTTAAAGCAATCAATGGAGAGAGACACACAACTAACAACTTAATAAAAGCCTTGAAAGATGATATTGCAGTGTAAATTCAGCATCTGACTTGATAACTGGATAATATTTAGTGTTCTAAAAGTCGGTCTAGGCGGTGGTCTGCTGCCTCGACTTGGGGCATAGGCGCTGAATTAGGCAGCAAGATGATTAGTTGTTTGCTAGGCGGGATTAGTCGGTGACTAATTTGCTAGGCGGCAGGGCGGGATTAATAGGAGAATTAGGCAGTCGTGGGTTAAATACGTAATTTTCCAAATCTATGGGGTTAAATGTTGTGGTCATATACTATAGGGGTTTTAATGTAGTTTTAATATAATATATATTATACATCTACACTATACAATATAAATGATCGATACAAATACAATGTATACATCTACACTGTACAAAATTAAGTGAAATTAAGTGCATGTAGGCTCTGTTTGCATGTAGGCTCTATTTCCTTTGTTTGGATGTGAATTGATGTTTTGTTGTACTTATGTTGTTCTACATACTCAAAACTGGACCAGCACCTAAGGACTTGTTGAACACTGATAATATTCAATTCTGTAATGCTTATTACAGTATGCTGGTGCCTCTTATACTGACAATCCTTTAACTCTAGTTAACTTCCCCTAAGCAACCACTTTGTATGTTGGGAGTTTGTCCCACATTGGTTAATTATCTCCTCGAAAACTAGTATATGAGCCTGGCCGGCCTATCCACTCATTGCCAGTTGGTTTTGAGTTGGATGCTTTAACAAGAGTAAGGATTCAGGGATTTCAAACACTCTAATGGACTATTACGAGCTGAGTAGTGGACCCTGGTGAGATAGCTTTCTTAAGGTTACATATTAATGACTCGTCGAATACCAAGATCAATGATTCTTATTAGATGCATGAAATGACTTTTGAATACCAGGGACGATAACCCTTGGAAGCATCAACAGTTTGTGTAGACTCCTTGGAAAAACTCCTGGAGTTCCATTTTCTTAAACTTACACGTCTGCAATTGTGCGTTCAATGTCTTCTAAAACTTTCAATCGTAGTATGCACGTGTATATTGAGGGCTTAATTTTTTTTTTTTTTGATATGATGACTCCTCAATTCTTGGTCCCACTTGGAAGAGTAGATCAGCCATGTTTTGCTATTCCAAATAACATTGTCTGGTTGCCCATATCGCTCTGAAAATTCTGTGAAAGGAATTATGTTACTAGCTTGTCATTACTGTGCAATCTAACAAATTGATCTTTGATTTTCGAAGATCTATCTTATATTTGAGGGATTCAGCTTTTATTTGAAGCTCTGGTATTTCCAATGGACGTTGTTTTCTACGATTGCACTCTTTCATTCTCATTAGCATCTTGCAGTCCGTTACACCTGGTTTAGCTATAGATTATTCCATTGTTTCTTCAACGATTTCTTGGATGAGTATTCATGTTTTGGTGTGTTGGCTTGTATTTTTCCTCTTAATAATCGCTCATAGTTCCATGGCAAATATTTCTGCATGGACCTTATTACATTTCTTGGCCTTGAACAAATACGGTTTTTGCCTCGTTCTCTTAAAGATTGCAATCTAACCATCACCATAGTACAATGACCCATAAACTGTAATAGCACACTGCACATACCATACCACCACTCATCTGCAGTTGAAATATTCTATGTCCATTATCTAAGCCAAGGATACTTACAAAATACTCTTAACCTCTGAATTTATGTGATTTTCAGAACTGCTAAAATCTTGTTATCTCTCAATAAGAGGATTTTTTTTTTCTGGAGTCTGGACTGCCTATTAAAAAGCGAAAAGAAGTTGATTCTAGGATTTTGTTATGTGATATGGCCATCTATCTGTTGTTCCAACGCCCGTCCTTTGATCTGCAATATCAGAGATCAGATATAGAACAAGCACTAGAGAGATAGAGAGCGCTTTGTAATATCTCAAACCACTGTTGGAGCCAAGATTTCTTTCTAAAGGATATTTGGTAATTATATTTATATTAGGCCTAAGGGTGCTTCGTGTTGGTACTAAATTCCTTAAGAGAGAGCCACAGTTGGAGCCAAGATTTCTTCCCTAAAGGATATTTGGTAAAGCTTTGAAATCCCGAATTATATTAGGCTAAGGCCTAAGGGTGCTGCCCATTGGTACTTATTTTCTTTTGCTCTCATTGCTTTTCCTAAGCAACCTCCAATTGTTTCCATCACCTATTTAATTATCTACAAAGATTTGACTCTTTGAATTTAAAGAACTATAGCATCTTTCTAGATGCATGAATGGCTCTTTGGATGGTAAACCGAAACATCAACATCCGAATTGGGTGCTTTATGACATGGCCACTGGTGAGGGTGTTTCACTGCATGATGGATCAGGTGTTGTATTATCAGAGGTCATGATTTTGCTGCTGTTACTCCAGATAATTCATAGGAGTCATCATAGTTGGAACACCACTTGTGCATTAATACTTTGAACGAACTTGTTTGTTTTCAATTGCATGAAAGTGGGGAATGTTTGATAGCTCCATGATGGGGCGTCACCTTTACATGGCAAAAATACTGGCATTTGTTACGTGCTTTCCTGTCAATCGACATTTGCTTATAGCAGAACTTTGTTATTTTTTGTGAGTCCGAATTTTACAATATCATTACTGTTATCATTCTTTTGCTAATTGCTTTCTTGCATTTAGGTAAGTTGTGGTCCTGATGCTGGACTGTAATGTTCTGCTTCTATTGCCGTTTTTAACTGTGAAATGTTCATGTTTAACCTACAATATTCTGTTTGTTTCATGCAGTCTAAGTCAGCAAAACGTAGACTCAGACTGCCTGGTATTGTTCCTTTGGCTTATGCAAAAGTCATGAAGAAACTCAACTTCTGTGGTTAAACACTTGTGAGTGCTCTGTTTTCTCTGTTTGTGCTGTGATTTTTCTCTATGAAGACTAAGCGTTCAACCCCGGCCTCTTATGATTTTTCTCCCTTTCCTCTAGTTTTTGTATTTGCAGACTGAAAATACAGAACGTGATTATGTAGCAAGAGGATCAAAACCCTCAATCTGTTTGGCTCGAGGCTATGAAACTTTTATGTTCTTTGTTAGAACTGCTTTGTTTGTATTGGAAGAGTTTTAGAAGGAATTGTCTGTTAGATTCTTTGAATGGGTTGATTAGCTAGACAAAGTATTAATTTCAGCAATTTATGTTGATTTGGAAAATGAAATCAACATTTAAGTGCTAACTGTCTAAGGGCATCATAATCTGCCTATCTACTTGACAGTTTATCCAATTTCAGACTCTAGGGTTTCCTTTGAGAAAGAACATGTTAATAATGTTATATAAATGTCAATTTGTATCATTGAATTGTTTGGTAGCAAGTATATTAGTTATTCCGTGTATACAATCCAGATGGTAATGTAAAACCTTAAACCATTGGCAGCTGTCCCTTCACAACTCCTCCTCTAGACAGAGACTCATAGTCTGGATTATACTCGTACCGTATCCACTTCTTGTACTCCGGTGAGTAGCGATAGGCTTCTTTCACACTGAACCTCCAAGTGCAGAGGTTGTTTCGGTTCTTGTTGCAGTCATAGTCATTTTTGAAAGCAATAATTGTGCCTTGGGTTGTCGAGCAGTTCCACATGGTTGATGATGGGAAAATCATGCTCTGTCGGAAAGTGAAACTGAAAGCCTCTTGAGGTTTCAGGTGAACAACTTCGCGCTCATCATCAAATGAGAAACACCGGATGCCGATCTGAGTCTTGTCCCAGTTTCGAACATGGACGGTCTTCTGAGGCGATCGCCAGAATGATGCCTCAGATGATGGGACGAAGACGAGGGTTGCAGTTAGTAGTATAATGAAATTGGTTGCGTTGACAGTTTGCATCAGAGTAGCAGCCATTGTGGGTTATGCCTTTATCAGCTTCTGTAGGTAGCAAAATAGAACAAATGAGCTCGAGAAGGAAGTTGTGAAAAAGAAAAGAAAAGAAAAGGAAGGAGCTACCAATGGTATTAGCTTGGTAATGTTATTTGCCAGAATCTCTAATCCATTCAAATGGTGGCAGTGGCATTATGTAGATTTGGACAACAATGGTGGCTGTATGAGGTGGTGGAATACGAAAAATGCCAAGTATTCAAGGATACAATGAACGCACTGGGCTCAACGATTGTGTAATTGCACTTCAAGTGCATTGAGGTTGTGGGTTCAATTTCTATGCTATGCAGATAAAGTTCCTTTGTCGATATGTTAGATATGGATCGGGGCAATACGTTCATATGTCACAGAACCAACCATGGAAAGGTTGTGGATGCAAGAGTGGGTCTCTCTAAAAAATCTTGTAAAACTGGGGTCGGTTTCTTTGTCTCTCGATGTATATATTCTTTGATCTTTTTGTCTCTCGATATGTTGTCTTAATTTTGATTGAACATAAACTTCCGTTGATATGATGGCACCCTCGAAACAAAATTTTCTGTTCCCTTCTAGGGTTAAAAGTTTGGTCAACCAACCTCTTATGCAATGATTTTCCTACTCAAATAGATGTGAAATGCTAGAAAGGAAATAGTTTTACGTCCATAACATTCAACGAAAAGGAAACAAAAGAAAAATCGCAGGGTCCAAATGCATAGAATTCGTATGTCTAAAACAAATTAAAGCTTGAATTTCAAAACATGTTTCTTGTGCAGAAACCATGGTACGATGATACGAAAGGGAAATTCCTCTTCTTTATCTCTCTCTCGCGAACACACACACAACCAAAAACAAATAGAAAAGCACGCATATAAGGTAAAGTGATGAATAGTAATTTCATTTCGTTGAGATCACTCCGGTAATAATTTTGCAGATTCTGGTTACTAACTGAGGAAGGATTGGTGTTTTGGGAGTTTTTCAGAAACCAATTCGTTGGATAAATTCGTATGCCCAACAAAATGCCAAGACCAAAAGCAAAGAAGGAAAGAACAAAAGCCATGTATTCAGGAGGCATTCTGTGCATGCGAAAACGTAAAGCATGGGATAGGGGAAATACCTCTCCCCTCCTTTCCTGAACGCATGGGGTAGGAACTTCTGATTCTCCTTAAAATCTACTCCTATCAAACTCCTGGTTCTCCTTAAAATTTATCAAACGCAATCAAGGTATTCAACATATATCTTACGCGCATTCACACATATGTGTATCTGGAATTGTGGCTGACAAGAGAGGAGCGGTTGCGGATGATGTCCGTCAAAGCTTGTTGATGTTGTGTATTAGCTTTGTCCAAACACATGCTAAATTTGGATTTCAAAATCCATTAGGCTCAGTTTGGATGCCCGTAATCTTTTGTAGGAATTCCACTAATCAAATTCCTAGTAATTCGATACTCTAAATCTATTTCTATGTTTGGATTAATTAAGTAATCTTCTCTAGGATCATTAATTTTGGAAATATCATATTGTTAAACATTTTCTTTTTATATTGATCAAGCCAAGAATTTAAGATTCCCGGGTGTGGTTGGGGCGGCGGGGATATTTCTCTTGTATTTAGGAATGTTATTTCTCCTGAATTGGGAGAATAATAATCTTATTCTCATTCCCACTCTTCACAAACATAGGAATGTTAGAGTTTCGGAATCACATTCTCATTCCCCCATAATATACTTGTCATCCAAACACAGCCTTAGTGGAGTAGAACTTGTGGCCTTAGGTTGGTAGATTCTGGTTAGAGCCGGTGGAGTGCAATTTTGTTTACCCGCCTAATAAATGGGTCAACATGACCCACTTTGTTATCTATGCTACATAATATAGCAGAATGACTTTTCGAGAGGAGGAGTGTGGGTGCGATAAGTGACATTATTTAATTGGGTTGTCATTAGATATTTATTTTTCCAACGGAAGAAGCAAATTCATTAATCAAGCCATACGACATTTACAGATGAACTCTGAATACAGAACGGGACATACAGCAAGTACATATTTCCACCCAAATACAGAGAAACAGAGATAAACTAGTGTTTAACGCCTATGTAAGAGCCAAACGCTCACTTCCTCACGCCATCAACATGGCCGGCTAACGGGGAGCTAGTACCCAGACACCACAGTCTCGAGATGGTGGAGCTCCAAATCAAAGATAACATTAAACCTGTGGAAATTAGTCACAGGAAAACCAGATCGAAACAAAACCCTGCCCCTGCAGGAAGACCCACCGGGACAAAAAATGGATCCAACATCTGGACATATACAGACAAGAGTCTAGACAAAATAAAAATGAAACACAAAACCAAAACCCTAACCTGTCAAAACACTTAAAATAGTCACCGCAGCACCGCTGCCACAACCACCGCACCAACCACAAGAACCACGATAGCCCCTACTGTCGCCATGCCCAGTCCCAACACACCTTATCCACTCACAGTATTACCATCGACAACCCAACAAAATCGCACCATCCATCACCCAAAATGGCCAAAGTGCCGCTAGGCAAGAGACCAGCTATCTACAACAAAGTAGAACGGCAGTCCACAATGGGATCCAGAAAGCCGGCGGAACGGGATATACCCAACAGAGTATCCGGCGGGATCTTACTGAAGGGGGGAGGGTGAAAACGAGAAGGGTGGAGGGAAGAGGAAGGGGAAGAGGGAGGGGAAAGAAGGAAGGGGGGGGGGAGCAATAACCCACGGAGGAGAGGAGCATCGGCAAGGGAATGGGAGAAGAGAGAGAGAGAGAGAGAGAGAGGCTCCCGGGGGCACCTCTCCCCAAGCAAGCAACGACGGCCAGGGTTTTTCTGGTAAAAGTTTATAGAGAGAAAGAAGAGAGAAGGGAGAGCTTTGCTTTTTATCTTGTGAAATGTGGTAGTTTTGTTTTCATTAGATATTTTACCAACACATATCACATACTCTTGTTACCACTGGTTTTTGGGGTTTTCATCTTCTTAAACTTGGAATTGAATTTTGGTTCCTTCATATGAAATAGAGTAGATGATGAGCACCCAAATATTGTAGATATTTGGTGCGACTAGTCCCAATTTATGTGGTTTTATTTTGCGTTTATTTAGCTTTTATTGCGATATTGCACGTAAGGTAGATTTTTGTGTATTTCAGGTAAAACGTGCTAATAAGGCGGTTTTGAACGCCAAGAAATGCTCCAAGTGCAACCAAGTACGTAAGGCCACGTGCCACCACGTTGTGGTGCCCAAAGAGTCATGAAGAGATGGTTTGGAGGTTGCTCGGGTTGCCAAGGGTCAAAGGAATTGAAGGAGAAGTGAGAATTTTACCAAGCTACTCATCCTCCGACTGGCTGAGGGTAGAATTCTCATATCTTTTGATGTACAAATTATATTGGATCCAAACCACTTGAGTTAGAAAGTAGACTCAATAAGCTTTCCAACAGTCCAAAGAACACTCAAATCAGAGTTCGGGAGTGTCCGAAGCGAGCCTGCGAAGTTGCCTCCGAAACCTGTCAAGCGGGTACTGATACTGGCCAACTCCCAGTACTAGTACTAGGTGTCCAGTTGAGATCAAATTTTTCCAGCCCGTTGAAGCATTGTACCGGTACTGGGGCTTTTCCAGTACCGGTACTGCATTGAAAAATCTGCACATTTTTGTTAACTTTTTCAACCTTCTATTTATGGAATATTTTTGAGATATTTTGGAGGACTTTTGGTCCTTTGTAACTTAACTTTAGAGTCATATAAATAGGCTTGTATGCCTTTTATGAAAAGGAGGGCCATTAGTTAGTTTTAGGCCTAAGCTTTCTTTTTACTTTCTAGGATTCTCAATTGTTGTCTTAAGGTTTCAAGCTTTGTTTCTTCCATAACTACTTTAGTTACTTGCTTTCCATTAATTTCCCATTTAATGTTGTAGCTACGGTTGGGATCTTTATATAAATCAAGTTTATTTCCGTTTTTATCGATTAAATCTCATGTCTATTTTTAGCTTTATGCCTTACTCTTTTACTATGCGTGAGTAGTTTTCTAAGCTTGGTTATAGGGTGATCTCTCTCCCATGGCTTAGTTGATTTAATGGTTTTTCTATGACTTGATCATGATTTTAGCAAAGGAATAGCTTGATCTCTATTTTCGGCCAAACCAAAGGGCTAATACTTTCTTTGACCGTGTATTGCCCAAAGTTTTAACCTTTGGTTTGCACACGGGGCTTGGGGCTTTTAACGCTCCCGGCGTTTAAGTTAAATGTCTTCTAAATGAGATTAAGTCATTGCCAAGCTAATACCATGATTATGCTCGGCTTTTAACGTTGAGTGCTCCGGGTTAAGATTGTCTATGTCTTGACTTGGAGTTGTTAGAAAGAAACGGTTAAATTGGCTAAGTCATCAGGCGCTTTTAGCCCCTAGACCTTAGAGCATCCACGGTGGAATAACCAAAAGTCAATAATCAAAAGTTACCACATCATCTTTTGATTATGCATTTAAGGGGTTGCTAAGGTTAGCAATGTAGAAGTCCATAATGGTACAATCAAATTTGAATAACCAAAATTTGCCACATCATCTTTTCAATTTATAAAAATCTAAAAAATGTGAACATAGAAAATAATTTTTTAAAAATAGGTTTCAAACTAATAAAAATAGGTTACTAGAAAAAGAGAAAATAGTTTTTTGAAAACTTTGATTTAAAAAAAAAATTCGGGAAAAAGTAAAAAAAAAGTTTTCGAATAAAAAAATAGTTTTTAACATTTTTTTTGGAAGAACAATTTTAAAAAATATATATAAAAACTGTTTTTAAAAAAAAACGTTTTGGGAAAAACAGTTTTAATAAAAAAAAAGTTTTTGCAAAAAAATAAAAACTTTTTTTAAAAGTATTTTTTTTAGAAATATGTTGAAATTGGAAGAGAGAGAGTTTTTGTGTTATGATGGTGTACTTGATTGAGAAAATATGGGTACAACTAAATTTGATTATTGGCAAAAAGTTGCTAGTTTTGATTATCCAATGGTTAAGATTTGATGAGTTGCTAAGAGGTTACTAAGTTTGATTATTCCACTGTGAACTCTTTTTTGAACAAATGTTGCTGACATTAACAACATTTTAATTTTAATTATACCACTGTGGATGCTCATACCACTTGTTTTAACTAAGTTCAAACCTCATTTCTAGTCTTTTTACCATAGTTTTCCACTTTCTAAAGCAAAACCGACGGTTGATCGTCTTAAATACCGAAAACCTTACATAAAGCCTACAATCCAAACAAGCTATATTCGAGGTCCTTGTGGATCAACTCGGACTTCCTCACTATAGTATGCAAATCTTTAGTTGTAGTCCGATTAATAAATAATTGAATTTGACGGCCGTTTGGTAAATTTCAACGACTACCAAATGGGCGCACCAGTAGACTTAAAGCTTGTTCTAATGCCGTAGGAATCACCTTAAACTATTGAGAAATGAATTAATGGTGGATTTTAGAAAATTGGTCTGCAATCTGTCACGTTGCTGCGTGCAGATTCATGTAGCTTTTAAAAATGCCTATTTCCCATCTTTGGAGTGCAGATTTGACTAGGGTTCCTTCACATCTTTTAAACTTCATTCAATCGCGCAACTTTTGGGATTGGAATCTCTCAAAAATATTAAGAACTCGATTTATAGTGATTTTTAGAAGATTGCCCTGTAATCTGAAAATCTGGGTAGCTTACAGAGCATCGTTTTTCATTGTTTAGCTATGGTTAAACGTCCGTATTGGTTATGGGTCCTTATAGGTGATAAAGATTGATAAGTTGGTGATGTTTTGGCGTTGGAATCACTGAAAAATATTGAGTATGCAATTTTTGATGAATTTTTGAACATGGATTGCTCTGTTGAAAATCAGGATATCTGAAAATCATTCCTAAATTTGAAAGATTGTATCGTACGACTTGCTGGTACGACTCGCCGAACGTATCTATGCCATTGGTTTTCATTAACATAGTTGGAGTATCGTCGTAAAGGCTATAGTAGTGTAAAGGAGTCCGTGAACATCATAGACTATAAAGAATATAGTAACGTGCGTAATTGGTTGAGAAGTATTTGTTTGATTAAATTGAGAAATAATTGGATGGTTTGGTGCTTGTAAATTGGAAAAGCGAATTGAAATGTGAATAACAAATAGACACAACGAGAACATTCAGGACTCATCGACGGGTGAGTGTCTGACAGAGGACATCGAGGTCCCTTAACTGGCTAGGCATGAGCTAAATGCTCATATTGGTTATTTTAGGATCTCCTTCTGTGTAAAGTGTCTGGCAGAGGACATTGGGGTCCTTTAATTGGCCCGACAGGAGTTTAGGCTCAGACACATGACACAAAATTGGTTTATGAAGTTGATGAAAGAGATTTTGGTTTTGGTTAAAGGATTTTGATAAAAATCCTCTGGCATTCTGAGCGAATCATCAGTTTTTGGTATTTGGACACAAATCAACAAATTTTGGTATTCTGATTCGAATCAACAGAGTGACCGTTTTTCTACTCTGTTTTGATATAAAAAGGAATGAGTAAATGAAATTGCGTGGTAATGAACGAAAGACGAATGAGAACTAATCGTGGTATTTATAATATGAAGATTTGTGATAACAAATGAAATGTGACTAAAACTGTTGAGGACAACTGAAACCCAAATTAATGGTATGTTTAGTCTAAAGTGGGAATATTAGCGATTCTAGCTTAGCATGTGAATTGTTAGGATAGTTTAGAATCCCTTGGCTGTAGTATGCTGCACGTTGAGGATCATGTGAACTTTGGACTTATCTGTCGATATTCATTCAC
This sequence comes from Rhododendron molle, assembly GCA_025413875.1. Taxonomy (NCBI): domain Eukaryota; kingdom Viridiplantae; phylum Streptophyta; class Magnoliopsida; order Ericales; family Ericaceae; genus Rhododendron; species Rhododendron molle. Next base: position 19,253,844 of record CM046394.1, on the reverse strand, counting down.
TCTAGAAGCATAACTCATCATATTTTCATATAACTTGAGTATAGATTTTTCTACTGAGCGCGTGTATACTCAACCCTATCATTTTCAGATACGAAACAAGGAAGTTGGCATGACGTGCATATCGTGCTTGTTGATAATGTCTTTCAAAAGTATAAAAGAGGCGATTATTTGCATTTGATTCGAAAGAAGAATTTTGGAAAGACGTTTGTTACAACTGTAATATTATTTTCTTCGGACATTGGCATATCGATAACTTGGGGTCATTGAGCAAAAAATATAATATCTGAATCTTATTTGAGAAAGAGAAAAGGAAGATTTTTTGAATATTAATTGTATTACTGCGAGAATTTTATTTATTAAAAAAATATTTATTATTTATATTAAAAGTCAAGAGGGTGACATTTTAGAGAAACCAAAGAAAGGAGTCCTAACCTGCAGGTCCAATTCCGAACCCGACAGGTTTGGCTGGTGGCTGTAGCAAAGTTGATACTAAAAAGTAGGTGCACAAAGAATATTCAGCCAATCTCCTCTTCAGTTCCACGTCAGTCTAGCTGACTCATTTGTCACTTGGCCAGTTCCTTCCAAAAGTCCAAAACCCACACAACGGAGCACTGAGAAAGCCCCCAAGAACTAGTGAAGCAGAAGAAGAGAAGATTTCACGGGAAACCCCACAAAGATGCAGAGTTCATCACTGCTTTCAGCCCAACACCTGCTCCTTCTGTCAATCACTCTCAGTAAACCCATCAAACCCTTATTTTTTTTTCTCTCATTTTCTTTTTCGTTTTCCTCTGAACTTTCCGATTTTCCAAACAATCCACTAATGGTAGTTTGCTATCAATGTAAAACCTTTCCCAGGTGTTTTGAGAGTAGGAGTAACTGAAGAAGGGTTCTGTTCTGCACCATCAGTCTCGGGAGCGAAATCCGATTCGCAGCCTCTTTACTGGAAAGTCACAAATCCCACGCTTTCTCCTTCTCATTTACAAGGTTATTGCTTGTTATTATAATCACGAAGAAGATATTATTTAGCCGATAAAATAAAAGAAGGAATTTCTGGGAAATGAGAATGCCAAAACCATTTTCGTTAATGCCAAAATTGGCTTGTACCTTGCACATGATACAAATCTTTTATCCACGATTGTTTTGATATTAGGAATACCCATTTTTTCCCCAGTCTTTTCGATGTACGAGGTTGGGGATAAATTAGATGCCAAAGGCAATCATTTAACACTTCATCTGAGTTTTCGAGAAGAATTGATAACCGTATTCCCAAATTGTTATTCATTTTAGTCATCGATGTTTGTGGCCATGTTTCGTTCGCCAGATTGATAAGGAGCGAATTAGGAATATCACATCCCAATGGTATTTCCTAGTTCCTGTTTCACATAGGTGCATTCTCTTAAATTTCACGAGCTCAGTTATGAGCAATTTATTATAACATTCGATGTTGAGATTTCCTCTAGCAGATGCATTAGGGAACGAAAAGCTAAATAAATTACTGAAACTCGTATTAAATCAATCATGTCAGAAATTACTTAAATCTTGTCAAGAAATTGAAATTGAAATTGAAATGCCATGAACCACAATGAGCACTTCAATTTCAAATTTTGTAGGAGGGCAATAGCCAATAGGATGATTGAAATTAACAGGGGTGTCTTGCACTGTTAATTAAGTGATGAATGCCATGGATCAATTTGCTACCAATATGTAGAGAATAGTATGGAAACTCAACTGGATTATTTCTTTGCAGACTTGCCTGGGTTTACTCGCAGTGTTTACAAGAGAGATCATGCTTTAATTACGCCTGAAAGTCATGTGTTCAGCCCTTTACCTGATTGGTATATCCGACTTTGTTATTTGATTTGGTTTTGGGATATTTAACTCCTAATTGACTTAGTTAATTGAATTGATATGATAGGGCAAATACTTTGGGTGCGTATCTTATCTCACCGGTGGTGGGGGCACACTTTGTTATGTACCTGGCAAAGATGCAAGGTGTAGTTTAGCAAACTGAACTGACTTATTTGCTATGTTGTTTCATGCCATGGGGACTGCATGAAGTTTATTACTTCTGGCTGATATAATGTCTATCCTGAACAACACGTCGTTGTTCATCCAGTTGCGTAATTTACTGTCAGCTGCAGAAGTCATCATTTTCAGAAACTGACAGTGATTTAATGGATACATATTTTTGGTTGCAGAGAAATCAAGATCAGGGATCCCTCCACGCGATGTTGAGAGGTTTTGTTGCTTTCACAAGACTACTTGGAAATTTGTCTTTCATGAATTGCTTTCATCATATCGTAATATATTATGTGAAAACATCTGAACTAATATTTGTGAGGTTATGCTTTGCGTTTGACCTATTTTGTGTTATCTGTTTTGCGTTCTTCCAATTAGGTTCATATTTGTGGTTGAGGGTACTGTGACACTCACCAATGTGTCAGGCATTAGCGACAAACTGCCAGTAAGAGTGCTGAACTGATTGTTTACTGTGCACATTGTTCCAAAGAGTTGGAATATGATGGTTTCGATTGCCCTAGACCCTTTCTGGGGGAATGACTGTATTCTCACACGATGTAATTCCAAAGCAGTTCACTGTAAACTATACAAAAATATTTCCATGAGAATCAAGGCTGTCGATTATCACTGATACTCTTTATATTAAATAAACTGCTCACACTCCACTTTTTGTCTCAGTCTCTCACAAGAGAAAATTTAATTTCCTCGCAAAATGAGACTGATGCTGGTTTCCTAAGTATAGCACTTCTAATTATCAGTTTGTCCTATGTTGATTTTCATATAGACTGATTCCTTCAGGTGTAAATTTTATTGTAGTAGCCATGCCAAAAAATATTGCAATTGATATCTTCTGATAAATATATGGATGGTTGATGCCAGTTGTCTTTAAATTGTAGGTGGATTCATATGCCTATCTACCTCCAAATTTTGAACATTCTATCAGGTGTCATGCATTTGCTACTCTCGTTGTGTTTGAAAGAAGGTTTGCTTTCTCCATACTAGTTAAAGAATTGGTCAGAGAGGTTTTTGTGACATTCTCGTTAATGTTCTTTTGTCTTTATGGTGTGAAATAATCTTATCAAGTATCACTGTTCTGAAAATGGGACTGCTCGTTCAAGGCTTAATATTTGGAGGTATATCTACTTACTTTTCCTCTTTAGGTATGCCTTCCTGGAAAATGATACTACTGAGCAGATTGTTAGTTCAACAGACAAGCAACCGCTTCTTCAAACTCCTGGTGAGGTTAGTATAAGTTGATTATTAGCCCATGGAGTTCTATATTAGTCTTAAAAAAATGATAAAAAGTCCAGTCTTCATGTAATCTTTCAGTTTTGAAAGACAGAAAAAGGAGAGAGATTTGAAAGGTGTAAGGTGTTCCTCATACTTTGTTTTCTTATTATCCTTGTCTGAAAATCAGACACTTGGACCTGTTCAAGAGGAATGATTCTTCTTCATATCTACTGAAATCTTCCTTTTCGTTGGAAACTATATCAACTTATGCCATCAAGGTTGCATCTTTCACACGTTTTGAGTTCTTTTGTTGTCAGGTTTTTGAACTCAGGAAGCTTCTTCCTGCTTCAATGCCTTATGACTTCAACATACATGTGAGTCATACTTTAGTTTGTTCAATACAGGTTTTTAGTGCAGTTTATGGGATGTGTCTGGTCATTCCGATATATTTTTTCCCTGAATCTAACGGCACTAGTTTGAAGATGAGTATTGCTGATTAGCTTGTTTATTAGGCTTGGTCTGGAGGAGATATTGTTTATGTCCATGATCTTGTGTCCAAACCATTTTATTTTGGAGTCATTATAGGTGCAGTAATATGGGTTTTGTAGATGGAATTTCTTTTGATTTGTTGATCAACTTATATTTTTGCTTCATGTTTTCCTTGTCAGATCATGGATTTTCAACCGGGAGAATTTCTTAATGTGAAGGTAAGCTTTTTGTTTCTCACTGAGACTATTGTATGTAATGGCAATGTCTTGCTTGCGAGATATTCTTGCTTTTTGTTTCAGACTATCGCAGTGGGTGGATGGAATCCATGGTAATTTCGCAAAGTGAAACAATATATGGCATACCTTTGACCTTAGTCCTAACTTGTCTTCAAATATCTTTAGGAAGGAATTCCTATAAAGTAAAATTCTTTTACTTGGGTTGTTGGATTTTGTGATATTTTGAGTTATCTTTTGTTTCTAAGACCTAGTGTTTGCATAATGACTTTGGCAGGAGGTCCATTATAATCAGCATGGTTTGTTGCTTTTAGAGGGCCAGGGGATTTATCGATTAGGTGATAGCTGGTAAGAATTTCATTAACTAGTTGTGACTGCATGAAAGTTAATTGTCTCTTGTACTACTAATTCCATTAGAACTTCTGAAACAAATAGACAAAATAGTCCGTGTTGGTTCAGAGCACTATGCTTTAAGGCGTGTAGTTGGTCCCTCCCTTTGTCTTGCTTGCTTTTCTTGTTTCAGTTGTCCTTGTGATGGCATAGTCAAGCCTCAAGTGAAACCTAAGAGCCCAACGCATGTGAAGAAGTCTTTTGATTGCAGCAAATGTGTATGGTAGATTGCGAAAGACTTCCGGGATTGCATCATTGTTGTTGACAACTCAAATTTTATGAGTTTGGTTAAAACATGAAGAGCAAGAATTATCATTAGGCTTCTCAATGATCTAGAATAACCAAACGAATCTTTTGCATTCCTTGAACAGGTACCCAGTTCAATCCGGTGATGCTATTTGGATGGCACCGTTTGTACCTCAATGGTGGGTGATTTACCAATAACTTTCTTGCAGAAATCTCCAATTGTAACCAAATTATTGAGGGGATACTGATGGACATTGTACATTTCAGGTACGCTGCTCTTGGTAAAACCAGGTCACGGTATCTCCTGTACAAAGATGTAAATAGGAACCCTCTTTAATCATCATCTGCTAATTGCCACGCCAATGGATTTTCGATTTTAGATCTCAATGGCTACAACTTTTTTGGCTCCTGGGTTCTGTGGAATTACATTGGAAAAATAATAAAACATACTCATGGATTCAATGCACTAATTAGCCTAATACATGAGAAAATATTTTCTGAAGTTGCAGCTTTTATTTGTTTAAAGAAAAATGCTGGATACAGGATAAAGAGGTAAAATATCTACTCAAGCTACAAAAATTCGATGAAAGATATGTTATGGAAAGCTAATGACGACGATTTAGGGTATCTTATTGGTATTCTCTCATCTGGTTTTAGTTGATGATGGGTATGCTTAATGAAAAACCCTAGATCACCTAGGTTTATAAATATTTGCTATGTATGAATTCTTTAATAAATAAACCACCAATCAATCCAAATGTAGGAACGGGAAAAAAAAAAAAAAAAACAATCAATAGATAACACCAGGATATACGTGGAAAACCCTAAACGGGAAAAAACCACGGGGATGAATCAAGCACTACTAAACACAAGGTTTCAAGAACTCTTACTATAAGTTTGAACTCCACAAACTTAAACCTAGACGCTCTTGCCGAATCCACATACACCTCTCTAAATGCTTGACCGCCGCTGCCTTGAATCCACAAGCTCCCGGAATCCACCGAAGGACTTTACTCAGAGATTGATTGATCGATGTTGTTGTAGAACAAAACCCCTCGAAGATGATCCTTTAGAATATAGGTGATGATATACCTTCACTAGTTTTCGAGATGCAGAAATCCTAGCCACCAAAAGAGATGGAATATGAAGAATATGATCTCAGCTTTTTTATCTCGTGGCTTCTATGTAATATGACCTAACTAGAAATTGCCCGTGCCTGAAGGCACGGCACAACGCATTTTGGAAACAACTAAAATGAATTATCGTTATCTACTATTAACCACTCCCGCCAATGTAGCAAGTTTTTCCGAGAAGTCCTAACCTAGTAAGGTTCATTCAATGTTTCTGACTTATGTATATCTAGCTTAGCGCTCGACTATTCTGACAAGCCGTTCACAGTGCATTCTCACTTCAAGCACAAATGTTGAGATCCATCAATGTGGGAACACTTGAGTACACTTCAATTGCCTGCGCCTTTATGTACGAATGAAACGCATTTTGCACCATACCCAACAAACAAACTCAACTTCTCTAAAAAAATTCATATGAGCTTCAATTTAAAACTACCTACTCTTGAGAATACATTAAATCAACTTCATTGAACAAATACTAATAGCAAATGATAGAGAGTTTGCATAATCAATCCAAAACTATCTGCTCTCAAGAATACATTTAATCAATTCTTCATTGAGAAGAACCACATTTACCAAGAATTGGAATAGCTTTGATGATAAGGAGTTCCAAGAGGTGATAGATTTTTGGCAACCTGTTACAAACTTTGGAAACCCAAAATAGAACCCATAAAAATGCTAATTGAGCCATCAAAAAAGTCCAAAAAAAGTGTACATCATCACAACCATAGCACAACCAACAAAAAGGCACAACACCTAGCCTAGGATTCTGATGTTTAATTGTACATCATCACATAAACATGATCAACAGTTCAAGTGCAATATATTAACGGGGCAAGTTATAAACGCTTCATCACAAAACCATGTTCAAATGGTAGAAATGTCTAGGGTGTTCAAAATTCAAATGTCACCGATCCATAACATCCATATCCTACAAACATATTAAGCCACGTCAGTCAATGAAGGAAACATGGTATACTTGCTAAATATTTGAAAAGAGAATTTTAAGAAACTGTTTAAGGAACCATGTGACTTTCATGCATTTTACTTAATGCTTCTCACTAAGTATACATTCTCTTTTTCTCTGGTTGTTGCTTTTCCTTTCAATAGATTTGATTAGCGGGCTTATCGAATCAAAGCGGAAGGCATTATGGTCTCGCTTATCAGTTATTCACATATCATAACTGACATTTGAATCCTACATGGTACAAAAACATTTGAAAAGTAAGGAAAATTGATACTAATAAAATGTAGGTTAACCATCAATATCATACCTTCTCTTTTTATGCTTCTACAATATCCCGACGGGCCAATCAAAAAGCAGACCTAACCATAAAAAGAGTTTTTAATCGAAGGGTTCTTGGCGTCAAATCCATGCCACCACACAACCATTTCAACACTGTAGTTTCAACAAAAACTAATAAGAGAATTGTTCATGTATAGCACTTCAGTTTCTAAGAAATACATCTGATCCTCATCCTATGTTGTAGCTTAGGATCTAGGAACGTATCCATTAAAGCACACAATGTAAAGGAGATTGTGAATCTGTGATTTTCTATTACATACAACACCTCGTTTATTTAACAGGCCCTCTAATCAAGGAAAGGAAAAGAAAGAGAGGTAAAAAACAGAACAATATCACCGTAAAAGATTTCTCATTAAATATCCACATAAATACCGAATCTTATTTTGAAAAAGCAAAACCTTTTCTTTTTTTTTTTTTTTGAAAGGCAAAAAATCAGTTGATTCTAGTGTTCGCCATGTTTCCATACATTGAAATCAAACCTGAACACCAAAAGAGACTTCAAAAATAAATGGGATTTCTTATCAATGCCACACCACCACATGCAAAGCACCCGCTGAATACCCGATCAAATGAAACATAAATGGTTAAAAAGGGGATTATCCAAACCAATATTGTCAGGAAAAGAGGTTCAGAGAAGCAGACTCACTCAAAATCAGCACTGCCAAAAAAGCTACAGCATCGCTGTCGGTTATTCCCTTAAGAAGATGAACACTTAATATGAAAAGCATAATTAATCCAGTATGAACTGCAGATAAATATGAAAGGGAATTTTTTGAAGGATTGAGAATATAAATTGAAGGATTGAGAATATTACCTTCTTGAAGGCACTCATTGTTGAAATCCAATCAAAACCTTTACCAACAATCCAGTTCTACCTGCAATGCAGGAACCCCCGTGTCAAAAAAAATGATATTTATGCCACAAACACTCCTGTGCATTATTTTTGCATCACAAAAATAATGCACAAATATAATCTACAGTAATTTTGTTCCAGGAAAAATATCCCAATAGCCAAACTTCTAAATTAATTTCTTCATTCAAATTCCATTACCCTAGTTCGGCCCAGTTGCAAACCTAGAGGGCTGAACCTAGACTCTTCTTGTCCCTTCCCACTGCTCCTCATGCTCACGCTTTCATTTCCACTTTTCTTTTTCCTCTTCGTCATCCTTCTTCAGCCTACCTCCTCCTCTTCTGATATTTACAGAATATCCAAAAGACAGAGTCATTCGGTAAAAGTACAGTAGCTAAGACCATAAGAAAAAATGCAAGGCTGAGCTTCAAGCATACCCTCTTCTGCATTTTTTCCACCGCCATTCTTGATCTGTCAAGATCTCTCCAACCTTGTTCCTAAAATTCATCCGACCTCTCATACTCTTGTTCATAGTACTTCCCCTATATCAAAGTCCTATGGGATATGAATCATCAAGTAGTTTGACTCATCAATCAAACCCAAAAAGCATTTAGCATGGAGAATGTAAGTTTTCAAAAAGCATTCCTAAAGCTGAGCAAGGTACAACTAAAATGCAATGTTGGAGTAATGTCAACACAGGCTGCCATAAAATGGCTCTTTCTTCATCCAATATGGCACACAAAAGTAATCCATTGGATACTACCCAATTGAAAAGTTTTAGTATATCAAATATCATTTCATTTGCAATTCAGACCATAACAAAAAGAAAACAAAACAGAAGAGCAATGATTATACATGATCTCGAGATCTCTAACGATTAGTGCACCCATACTTCAATAGAAGGTATCAGTAAAAAAAAAGCCATTCAATACCTCGAGAAAAGAACACAATTACACAGGATTGTCGTAACTATAGCACACCAACTCTTTGACTGAGTTTCTGCATGTTGTATATGCAGGAGAACTACAGTTGGTAATCTATGCTAGTGCTAATAGACAAAACAAATAGGCACTCTAACAGCTCAAAATCTTAGATTATTAGGATAGCTGTAGACTGCCATCTAAAGGGGAGAAAGATCACAAAAAAAATCCCCACCTACGCACTTCCTCCCACATCAAAAACCTCCACAAAGTCCCAAAATTGCTCAATAGGGGAAACCTTTCTTAGGAGGGAAGACTAACACTACATAATATGGTAAACAATGGCTACTACGATCATGAAGAATGTGTAGTGCATAACAACCATTCTAGTCTGCATTGTCTAACGTGCACCCGATGATGATTTTTTGTTCTCAAATCCAAACATGAGAATTGCTACAAAGTAGAGCACAAATCACTATACAAAAAGTGTGAAACCATTTTTGTACATTAACGAGCCATGGCAAGGAAATCAAACCGATACCCATCTAATTAATATGAAAGCTATACCGGTAAGATTCTGCTGAAATGATTGCGTTTGGACACCACACGATTTCGTCTGAGAGCAACGGAAGTGGTCGACTTCTGGCAAAATCGATGGTTCGCCAAACACCCTGTTAACCACAAAAGATAATAAAGCCCCTTTACCCAAAAAAAGAGACAGAAAATAAGGAGCAAAATTCAAACCTCACAAAAACTAATCTCAACAATGCAGATCTCTTCAACAATGAACAAAAAAAAATTGATGTAGAACTAAAATAGACTGTGCAGCAAAATAAAAAAATAAAAGAGGAAAGAAAACACCTTCTAGTCTTCGGTCATGATACACAAAATACACCTGAAGAGCATACAAAATACATTCATACCCAAATTAGATGGGTTCGAAATCATACACAGGGAAGAAAATCAAAGATTAGATGGGTTGGATATCAAGAATCCGATTACCTGCGGAGAAATTGAATGGTTCGGCAGAAGTGGAGGAGGCCGCAAGGGGTTTCCCGGCGGTCGCCATTGCCGATCTTCGACGGCTGCTGGCTCGAATGGAAATGGCAATCCCCGTGGTTCCTGATTCGGTGTCGTTTTAAAACACACACTCACACACACTCTCTCTCTCTCCCTCTTCTCACTTGATGAGGGCCAACGCTGCGGACGGAGGGGGTGTGCCGTAAATGAAGTACTGAGTGAGAGAGAGAGATTTGAATTTTGAATCCAAAATTTGGGGCATTTGAATTCAAGAGCTTCAGCCGTGTGTGGAGAGAGTTTCAGCCGTCTGTGCAATGGCCTGTTTGTACTGTCGAGTGTCAAGGGAAAAAAAAAAACAGTCCCAGTATTGGCCATTGAAAATCCCATTTATTTACCATTCTGTCACTCAAAAGATAGTTTGTGAGAGGGACATTTTTTGGACCCTTGGATAGGTTGGATTGGAGGGTTGAGATTGAAAGAAAAAGAATATTATTTTGGAATCTTGTAGATACCTCCCCTCCCTTGTTATATTGATAGGTCGATATTTATAGCCAGACTTCAATAATGCTGACTGTACCCATTTTGCTTGAGCTACACTGCATAGCTGTACGTTTTTGCTTGAGCAAAAACCTTTTAAGGGAACTCTTAACACAACTTTGATTTCCTTCCTTCCAAGCCATATATCACATCTTCAATAATGTTGTTTCCTTATTTCCTTAATAATCAAATCAATTGATTGCACATCTCCAATTGATTTTCCCATGATTCAAGCTCCTTATTTCCTTCCTGCTATTGAATATCAAATCCCTTGATCGCTTTAATAATCTTCCACTACAACTTCCTAAAGACTCGAAAACTCGATTACAAAATATCATTGATTTCCTTCCACTTTCCTAAACAGAAACTTTAAAAATGAATTAAAAGAAATTACAACTCGATAAACATGACACAATCAAATGTGAGTTTTGGTCATGAAAGTGCCAACCAAAAAGGAGCTCGGCCTATGGAGCTTACACTTAAAATTTCTATGAGAGAGTATCTCTTATTCTAAGATCAGTTCCTAGTCTTCCAGCAAAAGTATATTAAGCAGACAACAAATTCGTCATCCCTCCAGACCTAGATGGTTAGTGTATGATTTTATTCCTTACATTATTTGATACTATTTTTTTTTTAAAACCTTTTTAGAAATTCTGTGCAGTTCATTGTCAATTAGGCTTCTATGCAGGTTGAGTGGAAATTCTTAATTGTCATTTTGCACTAATAGCAGTCAAGGCAATATCTTCCTCCCTTGTGATGTGCATTATCTTCTATTCTACTGCTCTATTTTGTTGATAAATTCTTGAATGTCCAAACGTGGGCTGTTGTTCTGAGTCACTCAGCAAGTGTAGGTGACTCTCCAACTGCGTAGATTTTCCAAAAGTGTGCAAGTACAGATGGGGGATGTAGGTATAAACTTAAGCTGCCAAATACATACTACAGAACTCAGAATATCGTTGATTAAGATGTCATTTTTAGACAACAGGAGACTAGGAATTATATAGGGTTTTGTTTACATCATATGTTGTATGTGTGTAGGTCTTGGATTAGCTGGCATTTCTAATTAACTATGCTTACAGTAGGGATAGGGAGATATTCATGCCCATTATTCCTAGGCCACTAACTTCCTGTCACTATGCTCTTGGTAGGACTGCTAGGTCTGACTACTTAAGCCAGTTTTGAGAGAGCGCTTGTGGATTTCCAGTGGACGGTACCTCTGCATCGTTGGGCATGCCTAAGCCCATTATCGTAAAATTGATACTAAACTAAGATGAATGCTAATGCTATGAGTTAAATCTTTCTTGCTCACTAAACACACACTCACACACAAACACATGCAGACACTTGCAATGCTAAAATCATACACACATTCACAAACACCAACAGTTGCACACATATACACCTACACTACACACACTCACATGATGTGTGGTATCACTCAGAATGTGTGCATCAGTTAGTGTTATTTAGATGTAGATTTTATGCTATATGTAGGATGTTCCTAGCATGGTTGTGGGTTGGCCCGGGCACCCTCAACCTTGCACATGCCTCTGCCCCTGACTATGCTCTCGATTGGACGGGTCACATCTGTGACTAAGCCTGGTTTGATAAAGTGATTGTGGATTCTCAGTGTACGATACCTCTGCATTGTTGGACTCATCTAGGCCCCTTTGACATGAAATTGATATATTCTTTTTTTTTTTTTTTTTGTGTGTGTCGGAAAGGAAAATTGATATATTCAAATGACTGCCATTGGTATGTCTTTCTGGTTCACTAGGATATAATCTGTGGTGAAGGGGAATAGAATATTGGAACCACTTTTAACACAAATCTTTGTTGTGGTTATCAGAAATCTAATTATCACTTAGAATGTGTGCACCAACTTTCCAAGGCCAACACCCTTGCAGCCCAACAGTATCATCATTGTTCAATCGAATGGTTGATACGATTCCGCGTGGCTTCTGTTAGACCACCTAGTAATATATGGATTGATATGTATTCAATTGAATTGTGGGAAGAGAGCAACCAACAGGCCCACCGCCGTCCACCACTCCTTTTTTTCTTTAAAGTTTTCTTTTCACTTTGCTGGGATGCTTCCATATCATGTTTCTTATATGGGAATATATAAATTTATTTACTTCTGACAAAGGTTTTTAATCTTTCCTTTTCTTTTTTTGTTTGGTCTCAAACGTGCAAATTTTTAATGTTATCATAACTAGTGGGCTAAAATGTCTCTAAATTCATGTCCGGTGCTGCTTCTTGGTCCATGAAATTCTGTGGATTTTATCTTTGAAATGTGTCTTTTTGGTCAAGAAATTCCCCCAGGATTTTATTATGTTATTTTCCTGAATAAAGTACCAACTGCAAAAGAAAAGCAAGATTCCTATCGGCATTTGACGCTTATATATGCAAACAGTTGATTCTTCCTTAATATTCTTTCGTTCATACGTTGTATTTTTCCTACGTTTCCTTGTATGGGACTTAGATATTGAATTTGAGACTTAAAAGGCAGGAAATATTGATGAGTATATTCAACCATTTGGATGTAGGTGCCTTACGAGTTGTATGTTGCTCTAGTAGTATATATACAAGTATTGTAATGTCTGCCGACCAAAACAGGTTGACGAAATAGCCTTTTTATCCTTGAAATGTAGCCTTCTAATTTTTAGCCATCTGACTTACTAGTGTTTGTTTATGCTTCACCACGTGAGATAACGGCCTTTGGAATTTTCTAAGAAAGAATTATTCTTTCATTAAATTAATTTTCATGCGATTCTCAGGGAAGAAAAGTATTTATGAATGTTAGAAAATACAAGATCAGATGAAGCCTTAAGCTCTACTTGCAAATTAGGTTTTTGGCAATAGCAACATTTTGTGCACGATTCTCTTGTTTTTATCATCGTCTCTTAGATTTGGAAATATATATTTAGCTGTTAGGGGTGCCGAATATATTAAGAATCGGTGATGGAAAAAATCGGGGGCAAGAGAAAAAATATTGAGAGTGAGGGAGAGAGAAAGATACTATGAGCGGGGGCTTAGGGTTTGGTAGTAACACAATTCATACAATGGAATTCTAATTCGTTCGTGAACTCAACCGTGCAAACTCGATCTGTTACTCTTCTTCTCCGGCGTTTCCTTACTTTTGTTGTATGCTTAATTCCCTTGTGTTGGGTCGAAATCCCAACAATACTTACGTTTGTTATGTTTTATGTGAAGTTTGTAAAGCAAGTTGAGCCAAAATATGTACTATTGTGATTCATAAGGATCTCTAAAATTATTCCCAAGAAGAAAATTTTGTTCATTATAAATTAATAAGTCGGTTTCACTGTCAAAGTAGGCTACTGCAGCATCATAGTACATAAAAAGTGCACCCAAAAGAAACTAAGGGCATCCATTGGACTTAGTGAAGCTATTGTGCTATAACTTAGAGGTAGTTGACCCTCATTGAGAATCCTGACCAGTCATCCAAGAATAAGAAGCCTAAGAAGTTTGTTGATTCAATTGATATTGTCAACGCAGTCATACTTAGAATTTGTATTTGACTTATATATAGTATCATCTTCAAACAATACTTATATCTTGTCGATTCAATACTTAGATCTTGCGTCCCGTGATAGCCTGTTCCAGTCCCATCTTCTTTATTTGATCTAGATCTCCCTTGCAAAATTGCGATGTCGCAATTTCCTGCTCCGTCTTTGCCAATTGATAAAAATAGGGTGGCGATTTCATAAGGATGGTGACTCTCTGTGGGTGCGGGTCGTTCGAGGAAAATATAACTTGGAGCACGACTGCTGATTTCCTCGTATGCCAGCCTCTGGAAGGGCTATAAAAATCTAGAAGGACATCTGTGCACTTGGGGATGTATTTTCCTGCATCGATAATATCATACAGAGGGTTTTCGATTACAGATCCACTCAGGCATGGAGATCTCATTTTGGAATCATGTGTGGCTAGGGGATTCAACCCTTAGAGAGGAGTACCCTCGCTTATATTTAATTTCAACTCAAAAAGAAGCAATGGTTAAAGTGTTGCATGGTGAGGCTGATGAGGAAAGATGGAAGTTGATGTTTAGCAGGAACTTACGTGATTGGGAGAATTTGCAAGTGGACGAATTAAAGCAGAGGTTGCAGTTCGTAACTCTGGATTCGGCCATGCGAGATTCCGTTAGCTGGAAATGGTCTTCGAACAATCACTTCTCGGTAAAATCAGTGTACAATCAGTGGGAGAATGATGGGTACTCAAGAAGTTCGGTAATGGAAAATCTATGGAAAAACCTTTGTCCCCCAAAGGTGGAAATTTTCGCTTCGATGGCTATTCAATCCATGGTGGCCACTAGAGCTGAGCTATTGGGTAGAAATTTGATTCCCGAGGGTCAATCTGTACTATGCCCGTTTTGCTCGTTGCACTTGGAGACATCACAACACCTATTTTTGCATTGCCAATTTTCTTGGGATGTTTGGTCGCGTATTATGGATTGGTGGCATGTGAGATGGGTTTGCCCTATCTCTGTGGAAGAACATTTTATTTGGTGGGAGAAACATTTGTGGGAAGCTACATTCCTCGCAACCTTGTGGTCTTTGTGGCTGATAAGAAATGCTTATGTGTTCAACAATGCAACTACAACTGCTGGGGAAGTAGGTGATTTGATTAAAACTAGAGTCGCAATGTGGGTAAAGGCAAAATTCAACATAAAGGTATATTTGGTTGAGGACTTTAGGATTTTTCTAGATGGAGTCAGGTTGTTGAAACTGTAACTTGTTTGAGTGGTGAGGTGTTCGCCATCCAACTTTCTGTTGGAGTGTATTGCTTTAGCTGTTTCTTTTTTCTTGTTTGAACTAGTATCTATGTGATCCTTTCGAGTGTTATAAAAGTTTCGTTTGCCGAGCAAAAAAAAAAAAATTAAATCAATACCCCCTTAAATTGTATATGATCCCCTGTTACTCAACAATTATCAATTATGTCCTCTTTTAATTTATTTTCTTCATGTGGCAATACTTCCCTTCTTATAAACCGTATGGCCCTTTCTCATTACAACTCTCTCTCTCTCTCTAAAGATTTGTTTGGATGTTTTAAAAAGTCAAAAATAAAATAAAATAATAATAATAAAAAATCGAAGTGCCCACTAAAGATGCAACTATGTAGTAGGTCGAACTAAATGGCTCGGACCACATATACCCCAGGGCTAAGCTGAAGCCGAGCTCAAACAAAGGATCTCATCTCATCCGCTTGATGCCTCGACTGAGGCTCGGACAGAGAGCCTCACCCCGTCCTTCTCCTTTTGAGGCACCTCCTCGGCCAAAGTCAGGGCTCGGCCACTCTCAATGCCACGTTTCCCCAAACCAAGGGAACGGTAACGCCCCAGAGAAGGTTATCCAGCCTTATTCCTGACATCACAATGATGCTAGCCGACAAATGCAAGGCATGTGCCTGTACTTAGAGAGCAAGCAAAACAGACTCTATAGATACCAAGTGATGCAGCCCCAAAGAGGGACACCTAAACTCATACCTAACACCCCAGTCTCTTGCTTTACCCTCTGCACATTCTCACTCTCTCGTCGAAAGGCCTGACTGGGAACACTTTGGCTAGGTCTTAGTCGTGCGTTCCCTGTGCAGCAGGGCAAGAAAGCTAGGCACCCATAAGATCTATCGAAGAGGGGCTTAGATTCAAAATCTCGGGCCACACAATTGGTGAACCCGACGTAAAAGGCTTTTGATTCATGGCGGCTCAAGATCTCTTCAACCATCTTCCTTTTCATAGCACAACGCCTCAATCTTGGCCACGATGGGCGGAGAACTGGTGGACGATACCATTTCTGATATTAAGGATCCCAGTGGATACCTAATTCTTTAACCAACGGCGGGGCACATGTCAATCTCGATCTCTGCAAGCTCTGGGCTCTCTCTGGCTCAAGAAGACGTAACGACGGCCTACATTCGCCTATTATAGTGACGAGATGACGAAAGGGTTAGCAAGTTGGCTACCTTAAGGGCGGAGATGGTTCAGATGAAGCAACACATGGAAAACGTTGCTCCCACTACCTCCAAATCTGCTAGTGCTCGGAGGCGGTGACAACCAACACCGCCTCCGCCACCTCTTCCACCGCTGCAGAAACACCCCCTAGAGACGGGTTACCGTGGTTCGGTGAAGGATCGTCTTGGTTTCATGCCTTAGGACGACGATGCAAGGGAGTTGATTGTCTATAGGTAGCCAACTTCCTCCACGACATGTCGCTCAAGAAGCCACCATGCACGAAGCAGGTCTCGGTACACCGCCAGTTCTTTTATAAGCACTTACTCAATCGGTCGCGCAGAATACTCCCGTAGCATGGCATCTCATCAAAACCGAGCCACGGTGGAGACAAGGCGCCATGTTTCCAAGCATCTTGGAGGAATCCCCCCTAATAACTTAATAGCTGAAAGGAACCTTCGGCGAGGCGGCAAGGGAGTCCACGTCGAAATTCCGAATGATGGCTGAACAAATGAACTAAAAGCTTGACACGACAGAGGAATGTCCATTGACGGTCCTCGCCGAGTAGATACGAAGATGAAGGAGTAGGCACCATGAGAAACCCTCAAACAGGGACCCCAAAGACAAGGAGCACAAGAAGTCAAGAACCGATGGGCACGGCAAACCTCCATGCTCGGGTTTCGAACGGTAGTTGATGGAGCTCGGCATTTCACCCTTCATGCCTCACATAATTGCCGAGCCTCTAGAATCTACCTTCCATTTGCCAAAGTTCAATAAGTTCGAACCCAATACCTGCGAGGTCTACACATCCTTAATCCACTTTCAGCAAACTCTCGCCCTATGTACCATAAAAGATGAAGTTATGTGCAAAGCATTCCCCTCAAGCGTCGGCCCCCTTGGACTCTAGTGGTTCAGCAAATTGCCCGCTGGATCCATCCGGAACCTGGCCTGAATGAGACGCTCAAAAAATATGCCAAACATTATTGGCAACTTTTCAACGAAATCCCCGGGGTCGACGGTTATTGGGCCGCACGTTCCTTCAAAAATGGATTGGAGTTCGGCAGCAAAATCTTGGATGAATTGGCGATCTGACCCCCACACGGCATGGACGAGCTAATGTTGATCGTAGAGAGGTTTTGGGCTGTTAAGGAACTTTACGCTGACCGAATTAGTCAAGGGATTCCCAACCCAACCGCTCCACTGCCGATAGCCACTCCTCAGCTAGCGCCAACGAAAAGCACACGATTATGTGGCGGAAACAACGATTTTCAAGGAACCCATTTACTCTTTCCTAAAGGAGGTCATGCGGGAACCCTACTTTGAGTGGTCGACAGCCAAGCTTGGCATGGACACGAGCCAATCAAAACCCAATGAAGCAATGTTCCTATCACAACGAGATCGGCCTTATACGACGGCTTGCGCACCATATAAAGCACTATTGGAGCATCTTGTGGCCCAGGGTCACTTGGACCAATACATTGACTGAGCCAAAACATCTGCCCGCTAGCCTGCCATTATCATCCCGAACCCAAACGATCAACGGATGGTGATCCATGTTATCCATGGCCCGATGACAAAAGAATCCAAAGCTCAATTGCGTACCGAGCTTGATCAAGCTTCCACTTCTAAACAAGTGCTCTCGATTAGATTTGGGTCCAAACGACCGAGAACGGAGACTGTACCAAAATGGACTATCACTTTTACTGACTGTGACCTTAAAAGGGTGCAAACCCCTCACACCGACGCACTAGTGGTTAGAGTCCAAATTGGCACTCATGATGTTTGGCATGTACTCGTTGACCAAGGCAGTTCTGCAGAGGTCATGTATTACGACTCTTCAAGAAACTAGATCTCTCGGAATTCGCATTACAGGCCGCCGAAGTACCACTCATCGGATTCAATGGAGCCCTTGTCTGGCCGCTCGGCCGAGTGTTCCTACTTGTCATCGTTGGCTCGGTTATGTTTAGCATCAAATTTATCATCGTAAGCATGCCAATCCCGTACAACGTAATACTCGGTCGAAGCTGGCTCCATGGCATAAAAGATATTGCCTTAACCTACCCCAAAGTGGTCTGTTTCCTCGGAGCCAATGGTCGGCAGGAGGGCTTACGCGGTGACCGAGAAATGTTGTGTCTCAGCCATTCACAATGCCACTACTCCAAATCGAGTCCAGTAGGTTGAAGTTCCCGACTTGGTAGTACGTGAAGATGTCGGCGAGCCCGCTGAAGAAAAAGCTATTGAAGACCTCATCACCATGCCACTCAACAAGGACGGCTCCCGCTTCTTTCTGCTCAGATCCTCCCTCAACGAATCCGAGCGTGAGAAGATGTTCTAGTTCCTCAAACAAAACATCGAAGTATTCGCATGGACTCCCTACGAAATGCTAGGTATGGATCTAAGCTTCATATGCCATAGCCTTAATGTCAAAAAGGATTGAAAACCTGTGATACAAAAGGCTAGATGCTCAGCTTTGGAGCATGCTGAGGCAGTAATTGAAGAAGTCAGCTGACTCCTGGAAGAAAATGCAATTCAAGACATCCAGTATCCCACGTGGTTAGCAAAACCCGTCGTGGTGAAGAAAAAGAACGGAAAGTGGAGGGTTTGCGTTGATTATACTAACTTAAATGATGCCTGCTTCAAAGACTAGTTTCTCTTGCCAAAAATCGACCAATTGGTGAATGCCACGACTGGCCATGCTCGGCTTAGCTTCATGGATGCCTATCGCGGCTATCATCAGATTGCGATGGCCCCCGACGATATGGAGAAAACAACGTTCATAACTCCACGAGGATTCTACTATTATTGAGTCATGCCCTTTGGGCTCAAGAATGCCGACGCAACATTCACTCGGGCTATCTTTAAAATGCTACACTCTCAGATCGGCCATACAGTCGAGGCATACATTGATGACTTGGTTGTCAAGAGTCAGAAGGAGTCCAATCACCTTCGTGATTTGGCCGATGTATTTGAAATATTAAAGAAGCACAAGCTCCGCCTAAACACAGAAAAGTGTACGTTCGGCGTCGGAGCTGAAAAGTTTCTCAGACACCTCGTCACGAGGCAAGGAATTGAGGCCAACCCTTATCAGATTTCGGCCGTCGCAAACTTTAAGCCACCAAGAACAATTCGAGAAATTCAACGGTTGACAGCATGGCAACAACATTGATCAGATTCATCAGTAAGTTGTCAGACAAATGCCACACATTCTTCCAAGCCCTAAAAGGGAAGAGCTGATGAAGCTTTGAATGGGCAGTAGACTGCGACATGGCTCTGACCGAACTCAAAGGCTACCTCAGTTTGGTTCCATTACTTGTCAAGCCTAAGGAGTTTGAGGAACTCTACTAATACCTGGCCGTTTATTCTCACTCTGTCAGTTCGACCTTAGATAGGCAAGAAGGTGTCGAGGACAAGCCGATTTACTTCACTAGTATGACACTTCTGCCAGCATAAACACGCTACCTTCCACTTGAAAAATTGGCACTCGCACTCATGTAGGTAGCACGTAAGCTTTTGTCGTACTTTCAATCTCATATCATCATTGTCCTTATGGAGCATCCCCTAAAAAACCTCTTCCGAAAGGAAAACCTCTTGAATCAGGTGTCTAAGTGGGCCGTCGAGCTCGCTAACTTTGACATTCGTTATGAACCACAAATGGCAATAAAAGGATAGGTCCTAGCCGACTTTATCGCAAGGCTGACTCTCGAAGACACAAACAAGCAAAATGATTCGGCACCGCCCCAACCCATCGCCAAACAACCCCAGGTTAACAAGACTTGGCATTTATTCCAAGGGGACACCTGGTGTCTTCATGTAGATGGTGCCTCCAACAACAATGGCACAGGGGCTGGGATTGTCTTAGTTTCTCCTTGTGGGACTCTCCACGATAGTGCAATCACCATAGACTTGCCAACAACAAACAACGAGGCAGAGTATGAGGCTCTTCTGTCTAGCCTATGCTCCGCCATCGCCATGCAAGCTGAAGACCTAGTCATCTTCTACGACTCTCAACACATTGTCAATCAAGTTCTCAGGAATTATGAAGCTCGGGACCCAAGAATGCTTAAGTACCTAGCGACGACATTTGAGTTGATCAAAAGCTTCAAGACATTCATTATTGAGCAAATTAATCGAGAGCACAACTTGCACGCCGACACACTCGCATGCCTTGCTTCGGCATGCGCAACGTCAGAGTACGAATGATCAACTCCAGCAATATTGAGAAACCAACCTTTGAAGTAGAACAAGAAGTGCTGAATGTGGAGCTTGGCCCAAACTAGATGGACGAGATTGTTGCATTCCTCAAAGATAGACATTTTACCGACAGATAAAAATGAAGCCTATCGGGTTCGGAACAAGGCTGCCTACTACTGGCTATTCGAGAGTGGCCAGTTGTACAGAAAGTCTATCTCTGGGCCGTACCTCCTGGTGGTCCATCCAACACAAATACCAACTATCTTAGCAGAATTCCACTCCTGCAGTTGTGGCTGTTACTCTGGCGGCCGATCACTATGCTAGCGAGCGATGAGCCAGGGCTACTTTTGTAAAAATATGAAGAATCACTGTGAAGAAGTTGTACGAAAGTGCCGTCGATGCCAATTGTTTTCTCCTATTCCCAAGTAGCCTACACAAAATCTCTCTCCAATCATCAGTCATTGGCCTTTCACCCAATGGGGGCTTGACATTGTCAGCAAGCTGCTGACGGCACCTAGCGGATTCAAGTACCTCACCATAGCAATGGACTACTTCTCCAAGTGGGTGGAAGCTGAGCATCTGGTTACAATCACTGAAGCTGACATTTGGCGTTTCTTCTGGAGAAACATTGTGACACAGTTCAGCATTCCATATGCCATCGTCTCTGACAATGACACACAATTTGTTGGGAATGGCCTCACAAGCCTTTGCAAAGAATTCAGGATCCGTTTCTTCAACTCTATTTCTGCTTACCCACAAGGTAACGAACAAGCCAAGGCTACAAACAAGATAGTTTGCACTGGCATCAAACGTCGGCTAAATTCAAAGAGAGGCAAATGGGTCGAAGAGCTGCCTAGGGTCTTATGGGCTTATCGTTCCACCCCTTGGCGTTCCACTGGCTAGACACTGCTCTGTATGGCATTCGACATGGAAGCCGTGATCCCTCTCGAATCAAAATTTCCTACCATAAGGACCGAGCACTATTTATGGTGGATTCACTACAAGAAAATCGGGATCTAGCAAAGGTCAAAAGCGTCACTAAAAAACACAAAAAGCGTCGCTAAAGGCTATACCAATGGTTCACCAACCGTCGGCCAAAGCGTTGCGAGATATCCATCACTGTAGAGGTATAGTGACGGTTTTGACAAGCGTTGGTACATATTTTTTTTTAGTAACAGTTTCTTTAGCAACGCTTATAACCATTGCTAAAAACATTTTTTTTTTTTTTTGAAAAATCACCATTGTGTGATGTAATGGCGAACAAGTGTCCTCCGTGTGGCGCTGACATGGCACCCACGTGTTGCCCCCGCGTTGTTGACATTGCGCCTGCATGGTGCGTATGTGGCGTCTGCGTGGTAGTGCAACAAATATTGCTCCTCATAGGAATTGAACCCAGGACCTCCTGCACTCGCACACGCGTGCGAACCAACGGAGCTAGCAAAGCACTTATGTCTATTGAAGCACCTAACTAATGTTTATACTATACTAACCGGATTTTTATTAATCCAATTTTTTAAATTCAACTTTTACTATAGTTCACCTGCAAATATTTTTTTTCCGATTGGAACCGTCTATTTTTTACATAGTAAAGAGTACATCTTTCGAACCAAGAATAAAATTAATTGGGTATCGCTACACACTTGATCGGGCAGAAAATTTTATTTTACTAATGAAATTTTATCTCAATAAAGAAGTTTTCTAAACTCAATCAAACCAAATTTTTTACGAGAATGATTTAATCAACGAAAAAAAAACGAAATCAATGGTCTTGATCATTAGGATTGTGTCATGGTCGAGTAGCTACTATACGTTCAAGCACAACACAAGACGTAGTTTGTTATAAATTACATTGAACGTATATATTTTAAATGTAATTACAAACTCAATTTTTACAATCGTCAATCTAAACCATTGGGATTTCACGTGTCACTAATTTCGTTACTGTCACCAACATTGAAGATCGTCGGATATCGGCGACCGCCTGATCGAACCACATTTGATGCATCCCGAGAGATTAAAGTATTAGATTGTAAGACCCGACCCCCACCTAAGTCATTTTTTTCCCGATCGGAACCGTCTAACTTTTACATATTAATGAGTACTTCATTCGTACCAAAAATAAAGTTAATCAGGTATCACTACGCACTTGATCGGATAAAAAAACTCATTTTGTTAATGAATCATGTCTCGATAGAGAAGCTTTCTAAACCCGATTGAACCAAATTTTTACGAGAATGATTTAATCAACATGGAAAGAAAGTTAACCGTCTCGATCGTTAGTTTGAGTTTGGAAAACCGATCGTATGAAAGAAAATTGGTTTTGGCGGTGTGAAAATCTACTAATGGTTAATGAAAACCGTCGCTATAGTCTGGTTTATAGTAACGGTTATTGGAAACCGTCGCTATAATCCAGTTTTTAGTAACGGTTATTAAAAACCGTCGCTACAATCTTGTAATCTAGTAACGGTTGCATGAAAACTGTCGCTATAGTCCTGTTTCTAGTAACGTTTTGCAAACCATTACTACACACCATCTATACTAACGATTTTTCCAAACGTTACTAAAAAGACCGTTGGGAGATCCCAAATTTCTTTGTAGTGATTATGCCGAAAGAACGATGTGGAGGAGGTGCCATCGGAGCTGATGCCGAAATTTCCATGCATTGTTGGTATTCATGGAAAGGGAACAACCGAGAAAACATACATGGAAATTTCGCCAGTTATATAATGGTGACATTATTTATGGTGGATTATGCCGAAAGAACGATCTTTATGGATGCTGACTGATTTTTTTATGTTCATGGTTTGTGATTTCCAACTCCCATACTTCGGTTTCTTGGCCTTTTTGATCTTCCTTTTCTGACATACGGTTGAAATTCGCAGAAAAAGACATGTTGTTATATTGTTTTTTTTTGTACAAAAGATCCATTTTGTTTATATTAAACATAGATTTCCATGCTCAGGAAAGGCAAATGGAGATGAGTTCTTCATTGCTGTTTCAATGCATGAGAGGGAGAAATCATTGGATATAGTAGCAAGTGGCTCATTGCACTAGTATTTTATCATTTTGCGTTGGTTTTGTACTAGCAATTGATTATATGATTCTTTCCACTGATGGCAGACCAACTTGTACAATGATCTGCTCTTTTCTTCCTACCTATTTGTGATAGTTCACTCCTTTTGTCTAGTGTCATTTTCAGGGCTTGTGCCATTGTCCTTTGGGTGAAAATACTTTTCTATACCAAACCTAAACAAATCAGACTAAATCGATCCTTAAATCCCACTCAATCGTGGTTGGATTCTAGTCATAAACGATCTAACAGGGCCTCTTATGTGTTGGCTATCAGCTACCCAACGTGCAACCCTCCTTTATCCGGGCTCTTGGAACCAGTTATTTGACCTTACTTTTCCATGTCACATTTTATGTGCAATTGGTGCTTGCCATTACTTACCTTCATTTTCATTTTTTTTTAAAAAAAAAATACCATCTGTTATTAACTTATTAGCAGTTCTCTTCTCTAGTGAGAACAAATCTAGAACTAACACAAGTTTCTGCTCCTTGTTGGATTTTCCTGCTTGGTGTGGTTGATTTAAAATCAACAAGAACACTTTTTACAACATTCTTTTGATTTGCTAATTATGAGATTAGTTTTCGATGATTTTTCTTGGAAGCTACCCAGTTATATAATCTGTCAAAAGATCTTCTTGGATTCTCGAAAATAATTTCTGCTAAAAATGATAAAACAATAACGAGCATTTATGTTTTCAGAAACAATTCCTAAAAATTGTTGTGGAAATTGTGTTTCCCAAAATAGAAAAAGCACTGTTGGAAATTTATCAAATGGTTTTGTTTATCCATTTTGTTTGGTTGTGGATTTAGTACTGTACTTCAAAGTTGCAAAGCACAAGCAGAGTACTTCTTGATCCTACTTTCATTTTATATACATTTATTTCCAAAAGACTAAAAAAGCTCATGATCCTCATACTCATTGAATAGTACCAATTTTTAAAGTATTATAAAAAAGTAGTTCATGTAAAAATGGAATTGTTAGGCCTCTAATCTCAACTTTTCACCCATTTCCACCCATGATTAATGGCTTTTGCTTTTAATACATGAATTGGGTAATGAAGTTACAATCATTTCCTAACAAATGCATGATCAATATTTCTTCTATCTTTTAATCCCACTATGAAAGTCATGTGAGGGAGCCTAATCACCCCCAACAACACTGAGGTGTGGAAACCATAATGGGTTTGGCTTGAATTCCTATGGGTCCTAAAAAGACCTCTGATAGTGTATCAAAAGGGCACCTTTTACCTATGGAGGAAAGAGCCATTTCAAGGAAAATAAAGTGGTGTTGTTCTTTGTCAACTGGCAAATACAATGATTTCATAGAGTGAGGAAATGAGGGGTCCCTACTGTATTTCTTGCACAATCATCACTAACAAGATAAGGAAGAAGAAAATGCATCCAAGGGGATAGAGTTTAATTACCCTAGCCTAATTTTATGCTTTGCTCATGGCAGGGGTGTTGATTAAACCCCCTCTCCCATATATCTTTTCATCTTCATTTATAACTCATTTCCTAATCATACTCCAAGAGTATCAAACTAAGTCTTGTGCCATAAGTAAGTGGAGTCGACTACATAAACTTTAGTTTGTCATCCTGATTTGTTGGAATGTGACAGAGCTTTTACTTGCTCTCTACTAGATTACCTAACACAACTATCCTCCTTTCTTTGGACATGGGACGGACTACGCTGGCCCAAGGAGTAGTGTGAGCCATTTGGAAATTAATTGCATTATTAGATAAATCTTGTGTCTCACCCTAAGCATCTAACTTTAGTCCAGTTCTATATGTCTTGTGCATGTTGCAAAGCAACTGATGATTTTGTCAAAGAAGAGAAAGGGACAAAAAGAAGTGGATGGTGACATTTGTTTTGTATAGTTTGGGAGTTACTTACTGTGAAGATATTGAAGAAATTCGACCTATTATGTTTAGAAAAAATCACTTTTTGTCTAGATGGTTCGGTAGTTGCCTCGTCAGACACGTCGGGAGCACGAACATGCTGGAGACACATAGGAACTCATATTCGACATGCCAAGGGGCACATTCAAATTTATGATAAAATGTTAACTGAATCAATGAATCATGTCTAGGATATGTGAACTGAGACATTTATGGGGAACATGAGTTGGTGTCACTTCCTAATACGAAAGACTTATTTTAAAGATAAAAAACATAACAATTAAACTTTTCACTCGTGGTTCTTCTTTTTATGGATCATCTCTTAATTAAACGTATATTTATCTAATATTTGTCATGCCTCCTCAGTGTCCATGCCCCATTAATAGTGAATTGTCATGTCACGTGTCTATGTCTATGTCCATATCTTTGTCCTTGTCCATGTTTTTTACGTTTTTGCTGTAGGGAATGTGTAAAATTGCAGTTTGTCTAGCACTTTAGCAGTACCATAAGGTCATGGTAAAAGATGTGCTTGAGTGAGACATGGCTTGGGGACATTTCCAAATATTAAGTACTTATGGCTTGGGGACATTTTCTGTGTCCCCTATGTGTCCATGTCCCCATTTGTTTTAAATTATCTTGCTACGTGTCCGTATTCGTGTTTCTTAGCTTTTCGCTGTAAGGGG
Organism: Rhododendron molle; assembly: GCA_025413875.1. Classification (NCBI taxonomy): domain Eukaryota; kingdom Viridiplantae; phylum Streptophyta; class Magnoliopsida; order Ericales; family Ericaceae; genus Rhododendron; species Rhododendron molle. Next base: position 19,227,664 of record CM046394.1, on the reverse strand, counting down.
AGTGTGAACTTGTGGTTTGTCACCCTAAGGTCATGGTAAAGGATGTGGTTAAAAGCAACTCATCTAAGTGCTAACATTGTTAGTAAATATGATCTCTATTTAATTCAATAAGCTTAAAAGGCACTTTGTAATTAATTAGGATTAATTATTTTGTTGATACTTTACCAAAAGAGGCATTTTGTTCCTCCATAGGTGATTCTGTTCATGTTCTTCTTTCCACCTTTTCATTTCTGTACATATTTATTTTGTCTCTAATGTCAAACAAAAACACCGCACTTTTTGAACATGAGGGGTTCCTTTTGGCATTAGAAAATTACAAATGAAGAGATAGTGACAGAAAAATCATCTATAACTAATGGGGGGAGAGGTGAGGAATGAGGTCAATGGAAATTTAGGTGCCCCACTTAGGAAAATCAAAAGTAAAAGACCAAATTAATGCTTTAATTTAAAGCTACTGGCCTTCTGAGTGCAACTTAACTACCAATCACATTGAAAAGTTGTCAAATTGCCACTCGCCTTTTGCTTTCCTTATTATAATCATATATATGTGGATATGCTTATTACTGTGTGATATGTTATAATAGCCCAATCTTAATTAGTGGCCACCAAATCATGTGTCCAAGTCACAGTCATCTGTCTTTGTACCTTTGCAATGAATGTCCATAGATGCTTTAGTTTAAAGCTAGCTAATGCCTAACTCAAATTTGGACTTTGCCCAGAACTTGTAGTGTATGGCCCTTGTCCTCTTGGGTATTGCCCTAAATCATAGCTAGTTGCAGAGCAAGTGCTAACTTATGGAGTCTTAGCATGCCGCTTCTCTGTAGTCCCACGTTTGGACTGCTGAACAGTGCAATTCTAAGAACGAGATTATTCGGTCTCCTTTGTTTTTCGGAAATCAAGCGTACAGATTTCTCCCTCACTCCGTATCCCAAAATTGGAGTCATGGAAAAAATTCAGCCCTGTATCAAATGAGATGTTAATTTTTTCAATAGGTAAACAAGATGCGGACCTTTGATGGTCTGGTAATGTAGCTAGTTTCTGTGAAATTTTGGTCTCTCTCAGAACTTGAGTCTGTTGATTTTTTGTGTGGTAGTAGTAATAGAGAGTATGTTCTCTCCACCGGAGGTGGAAACCACCACTGCCTATGGGTCTCATAAGATTTTTATTATTATAATTTGAACCGTTCATCTTGTAAGGTACATATAGTAGTATATCTATGAAAAAAATCAGCTTGATTGGATATTGATAGATATACTCCCTCTATCCCTTTTTAAGTGTCCTGCTTCGTAATTCTAACTTATTAAAAAGACATCATCATTATACCTTTCACATCAACTTTTTCCTCTACTTTCCCATCATCATTACACTTTTATTCACTAACTTTTCAAAATGGAATCTACTTTTGATGGCAAAATGGAAAATTACCAACTTTTACCCACTAACTTTACGAAATGGACACTTATTAAGGGACAGCCCAAAATGGAATACCGGACTCTAAAAAAGGGACGAAGGGAGTATCAAAAATTGAATTTTGGTTTGCAGAATGGACGGTCATAGATTTTGAAGTTAAACTATCCACGACTGTCCATTTCCTAAATCGAAAGTAGATTTTTAATATACCTATTGACGTCCGATAAATCTCAGTTTTTGCGTGGATATACTATTCTACGAACCTTACAAAATGGACGGTTCAGATTATAACAAAAGATGTTTTGTGGGGCCCGTAATGGGCTGTGGTGGAAAACCTAAGGTTTCCACCAGTGGTGGAAAAAGTTTTTATCTCGTAGTAATAATGTCCTCATTAAATATTCGTAACAGCAAAAAGGGGAAAAATCATTTTTGACTGGTCGATATAACGAAATTTGTTTCGTATTTGCTTCGAACACTACTACAATAAACCATAAAGATCACGGTTATTGGCCGTGATTGTAAGTTTTCCATCACGCTCCTGCTACTGTGATAGATCTGGGTCAATCACAGCCAAAAGGCGTGATCGTTTCTCTTGGGCGTGATCGTTTCTCATTAGTGTGATTGTTTCTCTTGGGCGTGATCGTTTCTCATTAGTGTGATTGTATGCCAGTTTAGATCACGCTCTATAACCGTAATTGAAAATTCAAAATGATCACACCGTAAACTGAGATGGAAAACCATTATACATGATCTTTTCTTTGCATCTACGAGACCATCTTTTCTTGTCATTGCCAAGTTTCGGACCATGCACTCTTGGTTGATTTTTCAAACCCTTACCACTATGTTAGCCAAGAACTTCTGTTACATCAGGAAAACAAAATATTTATACTTATTTTCTAAAGTGAGAAAAAAAAATTTTCCCTTAAAATTTGTTGAATTTTTTGAAATACAATTAACATGATATTAAAATATATAAAAACACATATATAAAAATTGTTTAAAAAATTTTAAAAATATGACAACAAATCTTTTGCCAATCAAAATTAGTTGTTGGTCAACGGATTTTTTTGGGGTGAAAATTTTAGTTTTAGCCAGTAAATTTGGTAGACAATAGTATTTTCTGTTGTAGTGTGCCCTTTGTATTTTTATGAAAATTATTACAACCTGCAGATTGGAACATTATGGACAAATTTTACTTTTTTTTTAAAATAAACTAACCATTTCGCATGGATTTTGTGTTTATATTGAATTTCAATTTCAATGGTGGCTTCCCAATTAGATTTTAATCATTTTCAGACAAGACTAAACCATAATAATATAATTATTTTTTTACCTAATATGTTAATCGATCACTTGGAAGACATCCAAAATAATTAAGTTTTACTACTACAATAAACCATAAAGATCACAGCTCTCGCCCACATGAAAAGAGCCCAGTATAAATCTATGATGGGAAGAGATGATAGAATTTAGTCCGACAAGAGCTCTAAGATCCAAAATGTCAGACTTGAGTTGTGAGACTGTCATCGTATAAATCTATGATGGGTCGATGCATATTTTTCTTATAAGTACAAGCCAACAACGGCGGATATGTATTTTCAGGGAGAAGGATGGTGTAATAATGTCACTACTTGCCTTGCTTGAAAGAACACTCGTCCTGGTTCATCTAAGCAAATGGCAACAGAGCTTGCTTTCTATGGGATTCTGAGCAGCCTGCAAAAGTTTAATCCAGGTTTTCCAAGATTAATCTTGGATCTATTTTTGAAAAGAATTTTTTAAAAGATTCCTCCTAGATTCCCCTACTTCTAATCATTTATCTCTCTATCTCTCTCTACTTATTACCCCTACTTTTTTTGAAAAATACTTTTCAAAAATGGATCCAAACACAGCAGAATTCATGTTTCTCTACAAAAATAAAAAAAATACAAGTTTTTTATTATGCCACAAGGGTGAGATCTTTTCTCTTTTATCTCGCCACATGAGCGAGATCTTTTATCTCATTCTTTTCCGTCCTAAAATCTTTTATCACGTCATAAGGGTGAGGTCTGTTATCTTTTATCTCGCCACAAGAGCGAGATTCTTTATCTCATTTTTTTCGCCCTAAAATCTTTTACACGCCGCAAGAGTGAGGTTGTTTTTATTTTATTTCGCCGCAAGAGCGATGTCTTTTATTCCGCGCTAAAACCCACTTTTTATCTCAACTTTGGACTTAAACTGAGATAAAAAATTTTAAACACCATTTTTTATCACTTTCACTAAAAACCGTGACCCATATCTATTATTATAGTAGTGGAAAACAATAGGTGAGGATGTACATGTATATTTGACTTTAACATGCACAAAATGGATATAATTCACTTCAGCATTTTGATTGGTTTCTTCAAATTGGTCTCTTTACCAATCAAACTCTCCGTAGACAAAGCTTTTCTTGGGACTCTCATGATTTCATTTTAGAACCAATCCTTGGCACATAGATACCCGGTAATTCAAGCATGCTCTAGCTAGAGATTTCAATCCGTAGAGCATAATCATCTAAGTAGACGATGACATCAAAAGTGGCCTACGAAAGCGAAATTACAATCAAGAAAAGCTGGGCCTATCTTTGTTTGGCTGCTGAAATTACAATCTGGATTTGATTCGCGCCTTTTGACTTCATGTCAAAGGAAAATGAAAGTTTAGACGAATTAGAAAGAGAAGAAAAGAAGAGATTAAATTCTTTACACCGCTGGTGTAAATATTTGTTTCCTCCAAATCAATTATATTGCACCACGTTGCCATGTTTTATTAATTGAGATCACTGTTTTGCGAATTGAAAGAAACAATTGTTTACACTGATAGTGTAAAGAATTTATTCTCAAAAAAGAAAGGCGGCAAGATAAGCTTGTGTGGTGCTGATGTTTTTGCACCAACATCTCCACTTGTGTTTGTATTCAAAATCTGATTCATTAAACTCTTAGTAACTGATAACTGCAAAATCTGATAGTAATCCTTTTCCTTTTTTTGAATAGAACTTATGTGTTGCACTGCTGCTTGTAGTGGGCTGAATAACACGGTTCGGACAATTCGGTAAGCTCGCCCAAAGGTCAGGTTTAACCCGTCATTCTATCAGTTCAACCCGGACCACGGACCGAGTGACGAGGTCCACACTACGGGGTTTGGTGCTATCAATGCTGGACAAACAAGTCCAGACTACCGACTCACAGTGGTATCAACATCCTGTTTGGTTCGTATAGTGTGGTTCGGCCAGCTCATCCATGTCCACCTAACCGCCTTGCTTCATACGTCAGTTGTGATGTTAGCCGGAATGGTTACCACACGAGCTAGGCATGAGCACGCGTGGGTGACAGCTCGTGCACATTGGCAATAACTGCCTTATCTGATACGCAAGCTGTGACATCGGTTGAAGCCATTGTCGAGCGTGATAAACACGTGCGTACTTGGAGAACAAGGTTTGGAGTTCTATACAAGGGAAGAGGATCAACCTGAAGGGGTACGCCGTTCTCTCTAACCCTTAACACTTTGTACTTTCCTCTGCTCTTGCACTTGCTTACTTAACTATTGGAGTGTCTTGCCGGTTGCCTCCGACGGTTTGGACACTAACGGTGGGTGTCACTTGTGTAGGTCTGGATGACGGAGCTAGGCTAGATGGGTCTCCGAACCAGAGGCTCAGGTGAGGACACGGATTGAAATCACAACCCCACACTGCTTATGTGAAATGACACAAAGACCCTCAGAAATAAGATGATCTAAGTACCTTTTTTGACTTAATTATGGAAAAGGGAATAGGCTCAAAACCAAAGTAACTGCAGAACCCTTCTATGCTAGAATAGAAACATCAAGGTATATGCCCTATGGAGCTGTATTTACTAGCTAGCTAGGCTGAAAAAGGGAACATTCAAGTAGATCAAAGCCTAGATAATTTTAATCAAAGTAACATGATTTGATCTCGATTCATCGGTTGAATAAACCCAAGATGCTTAAAGTACTGGCGGCAAGTTGCTTTAATTCTGGATAGATTTCTGGAAACTATCTGCTTTTCTCATTTTCTAAGTTTATGGATTCCTAGAAACTATCTTCTCTATCAAGCTTCAGAATAACTTATCCTGAAGTGACCATAGTTATCATGAATCAGAAAACAAGAAGTCTGAAAGTAAAACAGATATGCTAGCTCATGAAATCAAGTTGAGGACATATAATTAATCTAATTCCTTCTAGTTTTGGAGAAATACTGTAATTAGGCTTCATTTAAAACATTTTAGAGAAAAGGACAGTTTTATGATTTACACTATTAAGTCATGTCACATAGTATAATTTCGTCTATATAAAGGGGAGGATAGTGCATCAGGTAGCTGACAACCGGCACGTAAAAGACTCGTTAAATCTTTATGACATGAATCCGATTATGGATTATGAAGTAGTTAGTCAACTTGGAGTAGTTCGTAGTTTATGAAGAGTGACTTCTTATAAGTCGATCACAACTTGAAACAAAACTAACTTCTTTAATCTTTTGGCCAAAAATATATAAATATATATATAGGAAAATAAGTTCTTCTCAACTGCTTGCCAGGAGAAGACATTAACAAACCTGCATTTTCACTGAGTTTGTTAGTTTCTTAAGAAATTGACTACTGCTTCCCGAAATTGACTACTGCTTCCCTCAAACAGCCCCTTGTATCCTAACTTCTGTTTTTGTTGTATACAATTGGTTATAAAGGGGATAAAGATAAGTTCCCCCAATTTCAAAGAGTACTGCTTCACTCGAACATCCCCTTTAATTATCACAACTTCTTTTAAGATTTACTAGTAAGATTTTCTAATCATTTTAGCTGCAACCATATATGCAAAGTATTGTGAGGACTGAGGAGAAATATTTAGTTGCTTTTTGCAAAGTACATTTGGGATGCCTTTCCCATCTTTTCAAATTTTATGAGTAAACTTCAACAAAAAAACAGATGAGGTCAAAGTCCTTCTCTAGCTAGCTAGCTCTTTGTGATTCCTCTTGCTAGCTAGCTGATTTCAAAATGTTTGGACCTTTTTCCACCTTTCTGCGTGCTTCTCCAATATTAAAAGAACCCCTTTGGAGTCTTGGGCCTCTCAAAAGCTATGTTTGTGGGAGAGTGTGTGCGCGCGTTTGTGTGAAGGGCATTATGGTCCTTTTAACATAGGCTCAAAAGTACAACTAAACTAGGTGCCTTTCAATAAAGCTAAAGAAAGACATGGGAGAGCTTCTAAATGTACATCCCTTTATTTCACACGTATCGAGACCGACCCTCCCATAATTTTAATTTTAAGGCGTACTTAAAATAAATTGGCGTGAAATTAGTACTCCCACGAAGATTATCCTACAAGGCATTCTCTGTCCCTAATCTCTCGTCTTTTAACACGCACTACAGACACTACCCCCACCCAACTCCCAAGCTGTGAGAGTTCACCGAATGGTCGCCCGACGTCGTTTTGGAGTTGAAATGGCGGAAACAAACCATTCTATTCTTTTTTTTTTTTGGCTCGGTAAACAAACCATTCTATTCCTTGGTTTGATGGTTCTCTTATAGCATCTCCAATCTAATATTTTATTTGAGAGTATTAAAATACTCTATTTTATTCATAAAGTGATTTTAGAGGAAATCACTATTTCTATTTATTCCAATCACAAACTCTCTATTTTTTCTTTCTAAAATAGAGGAGGCTTGAGAGGATGAGTTAAAGGAGTTCTATATTCTCAAATGGAGGAATAGAGCATTGGTTGGAGATGCTCTAAAGATACAAATGCCATTTTAAAAGGTGAATAGTGTTATAGAGAGGATCCTCCATATTTTCTCTCATCCTCTAAATATGGAGGATCAAAATCCCATCCTCTCAAATAGAGGAGGCGTGAGAGGATGAGTTGGAGGAGTTTCATACTCTCAAATGGAGGAATAGAGCATAGGTTGGAGATGCTCTTAGAGCTCTTTAACGAGAGCCCCAAAGCTAAAAATTAATTATGACCTTTTAGAATAAAGTGATCAGAAAATATGATCTTTACACCAGCTCAAACGGATTGAAAATTATAATAATTAATTTCTTAACCATATTTTTTAATATATAAATCATCTAACAAAATTAGGTGTTCCAATTTTTATTCCGTTTGAACCGATGCAAAGATCTTATTTTTCTGATCATTTTATCGTTAAAGTCATAGTTAATTTTTAGCTCTAGGGCTCTTGTTGAAAAGCCCTAATAGAACCATAAACCAAATGAAGAGAAATGTTCTATTTTTTCCGTTTCAACACCCAAAACAACGTCCTACAGGCTGAAAGAGAGGTTCCAGCCTATGCAAAACCAAATGAAGAGAATGGTTTATTTTTGCCGTTTCAATTTTGTTAGATGGTTTACTCCATATTAAAAATATATGGTTAAAAAAATTAAGTATTCCAATTTTTAATCGGTTTGAACCGGTGCAAAAATTTTATTTTTCTGATTATTTTATCTTAAAATGTCATAATTAATTTTTAACTCTAGGGCTTTCGTTGAAGAGCCCTAAGAAAAGTATAAAACCAAAGCCAAAGGAAAAAAATGATTTATTTTTGCATTTAATTTCAACACCAAAACGACGTCGGCGGTACCATTCGGTGAACTATCACCGCTTGGGAGTTGGGTGGGCGTAGCATTTTTTCAGCAGAAAAGCTACGCCCACCGCATGGTGTGGCCACCGCACGCCGCCGGGCCCACTCCGACCACCGGATGGCCGATCCGAGCCGTTCAAAAATTCTAAAAAAAAAACCGAGTGGGCCATTGTTGGGAATCAACGGCATCCGACGTGTGTAGGTGCTTGATCCGGCGTGGCTTTGTGAACGGCTTGGATCATCTTTTTTTGAAAGTTCGGATCGAGCACCTACACACGTCGGATGCCGTTGATTCCCGCTAGATCCACTCGGTTTTTTTTTTAGAATTTTTAGACGGCTCGAATCGACCGTCCGGAGACCGGAGTGGACCCGGCGACGTGCGGTGGCCACCTCATGCGGTGGGCGTTGCTTTGCTCTTTGTTCAGTGAGATATGAGCATCTCCAAAGTCACAAATTTCGAGACAGAGCGTATGGCTGAGAATTCTTTGTCATAGAAGGATGGATATATTTGGGAACAGAGGATCCGTGCCACGTTATCTATCACCCTTTAGGAGAAAAAAAGATCTACCAATATATTCTCTCGCAATGCATATAAAACCTTCACCCTCAACCTTCTAATGGAAGCCTAAAAAAGCTCTCTTTAATTCTCCACGTACAAAAGATGGCTGCAGCCATTCAACCTCCGCCCCACACCACCATATTCTTCTCCACCTATCTTCACTCTCTCTCCCAAACCCCTCACCGACTCCGAAAGCGCATGTTAGCCACATGGACCCCAGACCAAGAGCTCAACCAAGTGAGGCTAAGGTCAGGTGCAGACATGAAGAGAAAACTGAACTGGTTTGATTTGGTTGCGCTTGGCATCGGAGGGATGCTTGGGGTCGGCGTTTTTGTCACCACCGGCCACGTTGCTCTTAATATCTCTGGCCCTTCTGTCTTCATATCATATCTCATTGCAGGTGTATCCGCGCTCCTTTCTTCCTTGTGTTACACTGAGTTCTCCATTGAGATTCCGGTGGCCGGAGGCGCCTTTAGCTATCTAAGAGTGACTTTTGGTATGCCTGTTGATGCCTAGAATTCTTTTCAGCTTCTTGGTTTTTAGTTTTGAGCACTGTTGTATCGGTCTAAAGTCGGTGCAAAGCCCGACTTAAGTAACCATTATTTCGTTCGATAGAGATGGGCCAACTTGTCGCCCTCCGATCGATGGTCACGACAACAACTCAATCACTTTCGGCTATTTTTCCAATGCCGCAATTATTTCTCTCTTAGTACAAGCCGAAAGTCCGTGATGGGGCAAGCCTTTCATTTAAATAGTGGTGAGGTCCATTTTATCACCATCCAAACCTAATGTAACTTTCAGTCTATCTTTCGGCATGAAAACCATGTTTCTCTTAGAGAGCACTAATAAATGTCTCCATAGTCGTTCCGAAACAAAATTATATGGCAATATTTCATTGGTTAGCGGTTAAGAGTTTCCTTTGTCGCCATCCAATACTTATGTAACACCTCAGTCGCTTGCGACTCGACTGATATTATATATGGTATACATGATATATGAAATCTTGTGTTTTTTCGCAGGGGAATTTGTGGGTTATTTTGCTGGGGCAAACATATTAATGGAATATGTGTTGTCAAATGCGGCGGTGGCGAGGAGTTTCACAGAGTATCTGTGCTGTGCATTTGGAGTGAGTGATCCAGACTCATGGAGAGTTGAAGTGGATGGATTTGTGAAGGGTTACAACATGTTGGATTTCCCAGCTGTTGCTCTTATTGCTCTTCTCACTCTATGCCTTTGTCATAGGTGAATTTTTACTCTTGTTACTGTGAATACTCTTTTTTTTATTTCTTTCATTCAAAATAATTTTTACTCCTCGTTCATTCGTATCCTTTTATTTCTTTGCAATCAATCAGTCGCCATTTTACTAGTTAATTTTGCAAACAAATTACTTTTTGTATACAATTCTCAATTCGTATGATTCGGCTTTTTGTATCTATTTCACTCGAACAGAAATAGTCATCGTTTTGATTACGATGTCGGTAATGATACTACCACATTATTCATGATGAGTTTTCTATGCAAAAATCCTATTTGTAGATCATTTTTCATTGTTTGCTTTGACATTGGCAAGTGGATCTACTTATATGAGTGTGAGTGCGCGCGCGTGTTTGTGTATGTATGTACGTATGTATTTCTGTCTTGGTATCTTATTCTTGTTTTGGTTTTGGATTTGGAGTAAGTAGTAATAACAGTCATTGCATTTGATGGTTGTATAGTAGTGGTTTTTTATTGCTTTAGTGGCTATGCATGACTAAAGTTACAGCTAGGTCGATCTATTGCTTGTTACTTTTATTTTTGTTTTGTTTCTTGGTTTCTACCTTCATGTTTGGCCTTTTGAGTCTAAGATTTGATTCATTCCTCATTTCATGATCTTTGGCTTCGCTCATTAAGTCGGCTACCGTAATTTCGTTTTTTTAAGAAAACAAAAAATCTATTTTTTTTTTTTCAAAATTCTCTCATTTCAGTTTTTGAATGAATTTTTTTTTTCCCATTTCTGTTCATTTCTACTTTCGTAGGAATGAAAAATAGTCCTTGGAATATATGTTTGCAGTGTATATTATAAATCACCTAAACATTTGGTTTAGGTTTTATTTATTTAAAAAAAAAAAAAAAAAAAAACAATATCAATTCAGAAGATCAACCGGATGACGAGCCTCTATCTTTTAGCCAACAATTATTTGCTGTATGTCTTTGAAATCTGATAAGTGGCTTTATTTGGCTTAATTAGTGTGTTATTCATTTCTTGGTTTTGGATAGGGAGTGATCATTACAGTATTACAGCTAATCAAGGCTTAGTATATGATTGCAGGAGTGGCAAATGAACGGGTTTGAGTCAAATTGGGTATGTTGTAAGTAGGTTGGGTCTTTAATCAATCAATGACCCATTTAAACCCATTAATTATGAGTCTAGTTACTCATACCCAGTCCGACCCATTTATTTAAAAACAAACTCACCCCGCCCATTAGCCCAATTACATACTATTATATACTAAAATTTAAAATGAATAAAATATCAATATATATTAAAATGACCATATTACCCCTATAAATTTAAATGGTATGAGGAGTGTTGGGAGGATGTTCTGATGGTAGGCCATTTGAGAGAGAGAGAGAGAGAGAGAGAGAGAGAGATGGTGTGGACTGTGGAGAATTATGTCTAGTGGTGTTTGATATTTATAGCGAGAGTGTGTGTGGCAGGGTCCTATAACTGGGGGGAGATGAAGAGATCATAAAACGGAATTGAAGTGGGGAAAGCCAAGAGATTCAGATTAATTTGCAGACATTTAAATTTGAGGCTCAGTAAACGGTTAAGTAGTTAGATAAAGAGTCTATGGCACTTTTATTTTGTTCTTCTTTTCGAATTCAAATTTACTACTGTACTAGATTAGAAATCAATTCTAAACTGGAGATATGCAACCGGAAATTGTGAAGAATTTTAGTTGCTATGGGATGGACAGTGCCAAACGCAGGAGAGAGAGAGAGAGAGAGAGAGAGAGAGTGGAATGAAGGTTTTTTTTTTTTGTCATATTTATGACTTTTTGAGTTATTTTAGTTGACCCAATTAAGACTCAATTAATAAATGGGTTAGATGGATTGGACCAATTCTAACCCAACCAATAAATGGATTGGGTTAGGTTTATTTTTTAATGGATGAGTTCGGGTTGATTAATGGGTTTGGGCCCAATTTGCCACCTCTATATGATTGTTATCAACTGGTCATCATGAGCATCTTGACAATGTATACTATTTAATTGAATTTATTGTTAATGGTCTACGAAGTAATACTCTCTCTCTCTGTGCTATTGCAGTACAAAGGAAAGCTCCATGTTGAACCTGATAATGACAGTGTTTCATGTGGTATTCTTTGGGTTTATTGTGATTGCTGGTTTCTACAATGGAAGTGTGGAAAACTTAGTAAAACCAGGAGGGTTGGCGCCTTTCGGAGTGAAGGGTGTTCTTGATGGAGCAGCTATAGTTTATTTCAGCTACATTGGGTATGACTCAGTTTCAACAATGGCAGAAGAGATCCAATACCCTTCAAAGAGCCTCCCAATGGGCATTGTTGGTTCTGTTGTCATTGTCTCTGCCTTATATTGCCTCATGGCTTTATCACTGTGTGTAATGGTGCCTTATGACCAGGTGAGTCATCCAATTAAACCCCCTCAAAACTGACTAATTAGTCTAGAATATGTAGTACGTAGGAGATGCCAAAAAAGAAAAATAGTGCGATGAAAAGCCAGAGGTAGAACGTCGATCTGTCTTAGACCTTGCATAGTCAGCATCAATGAAGCATAGAAGACCAGACAATCATATTTTGGTTGAATTCCATGAAGCACACAATATTCATTAAAGTTGTTAGTAGTAAACTCTCACGTTATTTCATGTTCCTCGGGAAATTACTCAATACCAACAACCACTGCAAACAAATAAATAAAGTTGCCCTATATTCGCATTTGACAATACCATACCATAATCGAAGCTCAACCACTAGACTCAACATTGGGCGGAGATTGCTCCTAAGTGTAAGGGACCCATGTGAATCATATAACTCTAGTGACTATTTGGGACAAAGCTCCCGAGGTCCAAAATCATTTTCTGTGTAGAGGCCAACTGGGTAAAATAAAAGAAAGTGAGATTAAGACACACAAGACTTATAGTTTAGGTTCGTTTATAATAAAAATAACTTTTTAATGTACTTGCGGAATTTAGAACAAGAAGCTGATATGACATGTAATTACAACAAGCTAGTCATCGTTGGAATGTGATGAGCTCACATCAAACCAACGTTTGAATTTACATCCTATGCATAAATAATTTTATATATGCTTAATTGGTTAAAGTTCTATCTACTTAGTGAAATTTCCTAAACAAGAAGGCATGCACTGTTCAAATTGGAATATTTATGTGTCATACAGATTTCAGATAAAGCATCATTCTCCATGGCTTTCCAAAACATGGGATGGAAATGGGCAAGCAATGTGGTGGGAGCTGGGGCAAGCCTTGGAATTGTGGCTTCTCTACTGGTGGCCATGCTTGGGCAAGCTAGGTATCTTTGTGTCATTGGAAGGGCAAGGCTTGTGCCTTCCTGGTTAGCCAAAGTCCATCCTTCAACTGGCACCCCATTTAATGCAACTCTTTTCTTAGGTAAGTAAAGTACTACAGTACTACTTTTTATAAGCTGCCATTAATTTGTGCAATGCGTGCACTTAAACTCTTCTTGTCTATCTCTATTAGTCAAAACAAGATAGGCAACCCCCTGTCAAATTATCGCAATGCCAGTAATTTCTTGCGCCAGATTAGTAATACTTCTTATCCAAAGGAAAAATATAACAATAAAACTATGGGTACACCAAATGCACACCGCGTTGTGTGGGACCTATCTTGAAGTCCCACACAAATGATCAGAGTCGCTCAACTTATTTAAAATGTATTTTTAAGGATCTTTGTAAAAAATTAATCAGCTCAATCGAATATTGGTTTTGATCAGTTCTTTGCTCAATTTCTTGTTAAAAACACATTTTAAACAAATTAAACGGCTCTGATTATTTCTGTGGAATTCTGAGATGGGTCTCACACAACACATACGGTGTGCAAATGGTGTACCCATGAAGGACTCAAATAATAAATAGTGCCAATATACCAATGACTGAATTACAATGCCAGTTTTGAGCAAATATGCAATGCTTTCTCTTTTACCTAAAAAATTTGCTAAAAATTAAGGAGGGGTCCCAAATTTATGGTTTTTTTCATTGATCATTGGACCCAAAATTTATGCAGTTGTATTCATAGAATATAAGTCTACAAAATTAAATTCATTCGAATTGTGTCCCTCAAATAAGAGAGCCCAAACAGAAGAACTAAGAAAAGGCGTCCAGACCGAATAAAAAGAGAATATATGACCCAGATTTGCGCAAAATGATTGCTACTCCCACTATCTTTTTTAAGAGATCCTACGAAAAGATATACAATTTTTTGATAAAATAAAGTAATTATGTGCATAATTTTTTAAAAATTTCTTTGCACTAATTAAATATCTCAATTAGTTATTTAAATTGGTGCAAACAAAAATTAAAAACTGTTCACAAAAGTACGGGCGAATGGAGTAGTACTTTTACTTTTTGAAATTGACTTATCTTATTTTATTTTGCTTATGAAATTCGTAACGGACATCTATTTTTAAATTTGCTTTGGACCCCGTAAAGTCAAGACTGACTCTATCTTTAGGGCCTGATTGGATGGAGGAATAGCCCCCCTCCATAACTCATCCGGGTGGATAAGGAGCTAATCCCCCGTTTGGCATCCCATTTTGCTTCCCTGATAATTTGTTACCCCCTCATGATTTTCACCAGTTGGAGGCTTTCTCCCTGATAATTTTTGGGCTGCCCTTGGGGTGCCCAAAAATAATCCGGCTTTGGAGGGGTATTTTGTGGACGAAGATACCCCTCGTTATCCCCTTTTCCCATCCACCATTGAAACGCCTTAGAACCAAAAATTCATTATGACCATTTAAGATAAAATGATCAGAAAAATAAGATTTTCGCACTAGTTCAAACAGATTTTTTGCCAAAATTTATATATTAAAAAATATGATTAAAAAATTAAGTGTTCCAAATTTCAATCCGTTTGAACGGGTGAAAAGATTTTAGTTTTCTGATCATTTTATCCTAAATAGTTATAATTAAATTTTGACTCTATGGCTCTCGTTGATTAACCCTAAAAGATGTTTGATTCTACGACTTTCTTAGGGTTAATCAACGAGAGTCCTAGAGTCAAAATTTAATTATAACCATTTAGGATAAAATGATCAGAAAACTAAAATCTTTTCACCCGTTCAAACGGATTGAAATTTGGAACACTTAATTTTTTAATCATATTTTTTAATATATAAATTTTGGCAAAAAAATCTGTTTGAACCAGAATTTATAAAAAACCAGAATTTATAAAATATTTTTTAATTTGGGACACTTAAGTTTTTTTAAAAAAACCAAAATTTATAAAAAAAAATTGTTTCATAATATAAATTCGTTAATTTGTTAGTAGAAATAAATATTACGGCTTAAATTGTGAAAGAATAATTAAATTTAGAATTACATATTGTAACGCCCCGATTTTCGAAGGTAAAATCGGAGGTTTTAAATACTAATTCTTGAAAAACTTATTAGATCAAATTCGAAATCCAAAACGGATAATTCATCCTAATGAATTATTTATTACAAACTATTGTGAAAATATCGAAAATAGTCTTTAAAGGAATATGCTAAACAGATATTAGAGCCATCTTCTAAGTCTGATATGGATCCCAAGCGTATTCTGGCTCAACTCCCACTTCCGGATTCTCCTCAAAGATAAAATCGCTGCGGAATCCAGCGATTCCTGGTTTTTGCAAAAATCGACCACGGATGCCGGAAAATCCGTGCACGAGTGAAAGAGTTCACCCGAACTATAATCCAACCCAATTACCCCTCTTATAATACAGTTAGCAGAGCAACAGGATATATATGGTGCGGAAAAGTAAAACCAGAGATAATCATACAACTTGATTCATTACTATCCATTAACTTAATAAAATCTAAGATCTCTCCACGAGATCTTTCCTCCCCTAACCACTAGCCATGCTCGGTCCCATGAGATCACTTCCCTTTGTTGTCGCGAGTACACCTAAGTTATATACCGAGTGTGCACCCCAATAACTACAACAAGGGTAAGCTTATCATGCTTGGTATCACGACTAGGGTTCGCTATCTTATAAACCACATCATAATTCTTTTCACAATCATCACTTTGGACACCCGCCAGTCTATCAATTCATCACTGGACACCCGCCAGGTATCAATTCTCATCACAATCTCATCATATCACAACATTACGCCTGCAGGCAACCTCAAAACAGAAAATAAACTTCACAATTTATCCATTACTTAACATCGTCTACGTGATTTCTATTTAGCATACCACCCCATGTCTCTAGGGTCCAATCTAACGTTCAAATGAAGCATCGGCACAATATCAATCTCAATAATAATTAAAAGCGAACAACGAGAGCGGATCAAACAGTTATTAAGCAGTGCAATCACGTAACTTTTTATGAATGGGCCGTTGCCCTTAATCTCGTATGATCACAAAGTAATTAAGAATGTAAGATTTATTTAATTAAGTTTAAATAATAATTTTCTAAACTTTTATTAATTAATTATAAGTAATTAAGCTAATTAAATACTAATTAAATTCATTAATTAGGTAAAAATATTAAAATAAATAACGTAACCTTAATAAAGGTCCTAACAGTCCCCTATAATAAGTTCAAGTGCTAAAAGTTGGGTTTGGATGCTCACGAATTAGTTTAAATAAAAGGATTAAATTAATAGACTAAACAAGCATAAATAAACAATAAATAATTAAATAGTTGGAAATATTTTTATATTTACAGGATATCATTCTAGGACTGTAAATAGTCTAAATAAAATTATTCGGATTTTTAAACCTTCTGTATAATATTTTACGATATTATTATTAAGAAACAATGGTTAAATAATAATAAATAGTAAATCAAATAAATAAAATTTTATTTTAATAAAATATCACCTTTGAACTGTCAGAAGTCTAGGAAAAATATTTTCGATGTTAAAAATATTTTTTATAAGGTCGTTATTAATTTTCGTTTATATCTTTAATTAAAAATAAAATAAATAGCAAATAACATTAAAAAGTTATGAAATCAACAACTTATGATCTTTAATAAGTTAGGAATCTAAGAAAAATAGTTTGGGAATTTATAGAGTAATTTAAAGGGTCGTAATGAATTTTAGTTTACAAACGATCTCACGATTACGAATAAAAATTAAATAAATAGTAGATTAAATAAAAAATATGAAACTAACAAGTTATGAACTTTAGAATATGGGCAACCTAGGATAAAAATTTCGGGTTCAAATACGATGTTTAAAAGGTCGCAAAATCAATTCGAAACAAGAACGAAATCATCGCGCGGCTGGGACAAGAGGAGTTCGCGGCCGCGAACTCCGTTCTGCTGGTTCACGCGGCTGGGGTTCCCGAACCTTGCGGCCGCAACCTTGCTGCCTGGGTTCGTTTTTTTGGTTTCTCTCGATTGTTTTCGATGCATGGGGCTACGGGGCCTATTGGGTTATGTCTATAAACCCTAAATATACGTAGAGGAGGGCTCGGATTGAATTATAGTACCTTGGTTCGGATTAATTTCGTTTTCGATCGAAAACGTGATTTTGGGGAAGACGACTTTAATTCCTTCGATCGGAGGACCTTGGGACCGAATTGCTTGATCTACGGTGATCCTTGGGACTGTGGTAAACAACTTGAACGATCAATTTGGGTTTCGGACGAGCGGAACCTCGAAACCCACTTTTCTCTCTCTCTTTCTCTCTCTAGAATTCTATCGATTGTAATTGATTTCTCTCTGGTTTTTCTCTTTTTCTGACTCAGTGGGAGGTGGTAGAATAATGTACGTCCCCTAGGGTCGGTGTGGTGTGTATATATAGGAGAATTGGATGAGTTTAGAATTAAAACGAGTCCTAACGGTACCGGGTTTTTGCATGGACGAATTACGCACGAATTTTGGGTCAAGGAGGAGGTAGAGATTGAGTAGGAGAGTGAGGGAGAATATAGGCGTGCATGCATGCATTTATATGTATGTATATAATGCTAAAATAATTTTTAAAAGCTTAATTAGATAGAATAGCTTATTTTTTGTAATTATTTACTAATTATTTAATAAGGAAAATAATATTATCAAAAATAAATAAATATTATGAATATTTTAATTAGTTAAATTTTTAGTTATATTACAACCAATACCACTTAAATAAAATTTCGTCCTCGATATTTAAGTGTACCTTTAGAATGAAACAGATTTGGGTATTTGGTGAGCATAGTATCCTCTCTTTCCCATTTTGATTCCTCAATTTCTCGATGTCGCCAGAGGTTTCGTACTAGTTGAATTGTTTTGCCTCGAATGCACTTCTCACTGTAATCTTGGATCTCCACTGGCTTGTTCCTCTAGAGTGGCGTCATCGTTGAGTTCGATGTTTTCCCAATTGATGATGTGGGAAGGATGCGTCATGTACTTTCGAAGCATCGACACGTGGAATACATTATGAACTCGGTCCAGTTGGGGTGGTAACGCCAGGCGGTACGCCACTTCTCCAATTTTCTCAAGGATCTCAAAAGGGCCAATGTATCGTGGTGATAGCTTTCCCTTCTTTCCAAATCGGATAACTTCCCTTCGTGGTCTAATCTTTAAGAACACATGTTCTCCAACTTGAAAGGTCAATGGTCTAGTCCTTTTGTCGGCGTAGCTCTTCTGTCGACTTTGAGCGGTCAGGAGCCGTTGGCGAATGGTTATGATCTTTTCCGTCGTCTCTTGGACTAACTCTGGTCCTAGTAACCTTGCTTCTCCCAGTTCAGCCCAACAAACTGGCGATCGGCAGGGTCGTCCATACAAAGCTTCATATGGTGCCATCTCAATGCTCGATTGATAGCTGTTGTTATAGGCGAACTCTACTAAGGGTAGATGTCGTTCCCAGCTCCCCTTAAAGTCCAATACGCAAGCTCGGAGCATGTCTTCTAAGATTTGGATTGTTCTTTCGGATTGTCCGTCTGTCTGTGGGTGAAATGCAGTGCTGAGACGAAGATCGGTTCCCAAAGCTTTCTGTAGGCTTTCCCAAAATGTTGACGTAAATCGTGAATCTCGATCACTCACAATGGATACAGGTACTCCATGTAATCGCACGATTTCTCGGATGTAGAGTCTACTGAGAGAGTCCATAGAATCTGTCATCTTCATGGGTAAAAAGTGGGCGGATTTGGTTAAACGTTCAATTATTACCCAAATGGCGGTATTCGATTGTGGAGACCTTGGTAGTCCTGTCACAAAATCCATGGCGATATGTTCCCACTTCCATCCGGGTATAGGCAAGGGTTGCAGGGTTCCACCGGTTTCTGATGTTCCGCTTTTACTTGTTGGCATGTGAGGCACGTCGAAACGTAATTGGCCACGTCCTTCTTAATTCCAGTCCACCAGTACTGTCGGCGGAGGTCTTGGTACATTTTGGTGCTTCCTGGATGGACGGCGAAATTGGAATGGTGGAATTCTTTAAGTATTGCTTCCCGGAGGGTACCAATGTCAAGTACAAAAATTCTCCCTTGAAAGCGGAGGCTCTTGTCAGCATGGATTTCCCATCCAGCTGCTGCTTTTCCATTTGTGAGTTGATACCTGATGAAATCACACTCTTGTTCAAAGGTTTGGGCTAGAAGAATTTCTCGGTGTAAGGCGGGGTTGCGACTATGGCGGAGAGACAAGCGTCGGTGTCTTCTGCGGTTGGCTGTAGCTTGAATTCGTTAAGGTCTTCCATCATCTTCCATTCTCTTACGGCTAAACTAGCCACATGTCCTCGGTTCTTGCGACTCAGCGCATCAGGCGACCACGTTTGCCTTTCGAGGATGATAGGACATCGTGAAATTGAAATCCTCCAGGTATTCCACCCATCTCCTTTGTCTCATGTTTAGCTCCTTCTGGGTAAACAGATATTTCAAACTCTTGTGGTCCGTGAATACCTCAAACTGCACTCCGTATAAGTAATGTCGCCAAGACTTTAGGGCGAACACTACTGCTGCCAATTCTAAGTCGTGTGTCGGATAATTCCTCTCGTGCGGCCTCAATTGTCGGGATCCGTATGCAACGACCTTTCCATTTTGCATGAGTACGGCTCCCAATCCATCTTTGGATGCGTCGCAGTACACTGTATACCCTACGTCTCTTTCGGGTACGATCAATATAGGCGCGCTAGTCAATCTCTTCTTAAGTTCTTGGAAGGATCTCTCACATGCTTCGTTCCATTCAAACTTAACTCCTTTTTGGGTCAATCTCGTCAATGGTTTTCCCAAAATGGAGAAATCTTGAATGAATCTTCTGTAATAACCAGCTAATCCCAGGAAACTTCTAATCTCGAACACTGAAGAAGGTCGTTTCCAATCCATGACTGCTTCCACTTTGCTGTCGTCAACTGAAATTCCTTTCTCAGACACCACGTGTCCTAGGAAGTTGACTTCCTTCATCCAAAATTCACACTTGCTAGCTTTAGCATACAGATGGTTGTCTCGAAGTACTTGGAGTACAATTCTCAAGTGGTCCTCATGTTCCTTCTCCGTTGGAGAGTATATCAGAATATCATCAATGAACACTACCACGAACTTGTCCAGGTACGGGGTGAAAATCTGGTTCATCAGACACATGAAAACTGCAGGAGCGTTGGTTAGACCAAACGGCATGACTACAAACTCGTAGTGTCCGTAGCGCGTGCGGAATGCCGTCTTAGGTATATCACCATCTCGAATTCGTAATTGGTGATACCCAGACCTTAGATCAATCTTCGAGAAACAGGTCGACCCTCTCAGTTGGTCAAACAAGTCGTCTATTCTTGGTAAGGGGTATCGGTTCTTGATTGTGACTTTGTTGAGTTGGCGGTAATCAATACAAAGTCGGAGCGTTCCCTCTTTCTTCTTGACAAATAGAGCAGGGGCTCCCCAAGGTGAGGTACTAGGTCTGATGAAACCCTTCTCTAAAAGTTCTTGGAGTTGCGTTTTCAACTCTCGTAGTTCTGCTGGGGCCATTCGATATGGGGCCATAGAAATAGGGGCGGTGCCGGGTTGTAATTCTATGGTGAAATCCATTTCCCTTGACGGTGGTAATCCTGGTAACTCTTCGGGAAATACATCCTCGTATTCACAGACGATGTGAGGAAGGCCTAATTCCATTCGGTCCGTTTCCCCCAACGTAAGACTTGCTAACCATCCAGCAAGCGTCCTATGCCACTTCGTTTTGTGCGCGTGGGGTGCGAAAGGGTCTTGTCTATCCCCCTTAAATTTGAAACAGGTCCCATCTGGTGAATAAGCTGTCACCATCTTTCGATGGCAGTCTATGACAGCTCGGTGTGCAGTCAGCCAGTCCATCCCAAGTATGACATCAAAGTCCTTCATTTCGATTACGCGTAAGTCGCAGGTTAATCGCAAGTTCGATACTTCTAGTTCGCACCCTTTACAGATTAGCACTACCGAAATCTTACCCCCTAATGGTGAGGTCACATGCATAGTTGTTTTTAGGGTTTCGGTTTCTAATCCAAGTGCAGATACACATGCGGCAGATATGAATGAGTGTGAAGCTCCAGAATCAAATAGTGCTTGAACGCAGGTAGTATAAAGAGTGAGGGTACCTTGAATTACTGCAGGATCCATTTCCTCTTCTGTTCCTTGCAGTGCAAACATCCTCCCAGCATTGGGCTGAGTTGGCCCGTTCGGTCCTCTGTTTTGAGGAGGGCGAGGTGGTGCTTGGTTCCATCCGCCACGGGGCTGGTTCTGAACTCCAGGTTGATTACCATTCCAGACCGGCCTTACTTGATTCTGATTTTGATTTCCAGGTTCTGCGGTCCTGATCGGGTTTTGCGGCGGTCCTCCAATATTTCCAGCGCCGTTCAGCTTGGGACAATTCCTCCTGATATGTCCTTCCTCTAGGCAGTAAAAGCAGCGGGGGCCGGAGTTTGGGTTCTGGGGGAAAGGGTTGCGGTTTGGTCCAGGGTTAGGGTTTGGGCCTCGGTTTTGTACTTGGATCTGGTTTGGATTAGGGTTAGGGTTTCGATTGGAAACTGAGTTAGGGTTCCTCCATACTGGGTTGAATTGTGCTGGCTGAGGGCGAGGGTAGTTTTGCTGGTAGGGTTGAGAGGTATGGATACTCCTGCTGGTAGGGTTGTTGCGAATAGGTCCTCCAACTGCGGGTATTGGTTTCTTCTGCTCACGCCTTGTCTTGTAATCCAAGTTCTCTCTCTCCATCTTTAGCGCACATTGCACCACTTGTGAGTAAGTGGGAAGTGACTGTGCCACTACCGTTCGGCGTGTCTCATTGAGCCCCCTCTCAAATTTTCTTGCCTTGTCATCATCAGTAGGTATGATCGTTGCACCGTAGCGAGACAGTTCCTCAAACCGTGCTGCGTACTGGGTGACGGTCATCGTACCCTGCTCTAGATTCATGAACTCAAGGGCCATTGCCTGTTTGACAGGTGTTGGAAAGTACTTGTCAAGAAAGATTTTCTCGAATCTTTCCCAAGTCATTGTCGCCACGTCATGAGTGTTCTTCATCAGATTCCACCAATGCTGAGCTTCCCCCTGCATCTGATAGGTGGCCAGAGCAATACGATTGCTAGCTTCTTGAATATCTAGGGTTTCAAGAATCTTCTTGATTTCTTCCAACCAAGCTTCTGCAGCGGTGGGGTTAGGTTCTCCCTGAAAGTAGGGCAGAATTAAGTTGGTGGCTTGCGTGGCGTGAAGGCGGGGTTGACATTTGTTGTTGGGCCAAGTTTTGTATGCATTGTTTGAGAAACGCTTTGCATTAGTTGGACAGAAAGGCTTTCCATGCGAAAAGAGAACAGAGGGAGGGAGAGTTGTTTTGGTTGTTTTCTGCTCCCTCCATCTAGGTACCGTTATGTTTAAAAAATTTGTAAGGGGGTTTTATTATATGACATATATATTATAAATCTATTATATGCATGGAAGACAGGATATCGTAAGAAACTTTACTCTTATTAATAAAACGAATCAAACAACTTGTTCCTATCAAAACATACTACTCAAAAATGTTACTTCTAAAAGTCAAGCTAATTCCCACTATCACAATTGTTTTCCTAAAAAAAAATCTTGTGTAAAACAAATTCTAAGAGATGCTAAAGAAATCGATCAATCAAAAAGCCCTGGAAAGTGTTCCTCTAGTATACTCCGCCTCTCAACGGTGTCCTCTGTAAGTCCGTAGCAACGCCAAGTCACTCGCCAAAGTTGTTCTTGCTGTCCTCCGTGAGAGTTTGGGTGGTGATAGGTCTCTAGACGGATGGGTACCTCTACATAGGTGACGTGATCAGTAAAATCGGCATTCTCTGTAATGATACGATGCTCTTGCTCGGGGCGGGCCCTTGTGACGCGAGAATAGTGGATGCGGTCGGTGTAATGCTCTTTGAATCCTCGGGGTACAGCCATGAGGTAATATCCATTGTAGCATGGAGCTATGATCCTCAATGGCCCTAAATAAGCGGACTGTGCTCGAATCTTGAAGGGGCAAGGGTATAGCGGCTCCAATTGTATATAGACCATAGTGCCAGGGTCATAATCGGAATGGTGTCCTACCCATGGGATTCCTGCGGGTCGAGTCATCCTGGGGCGAGGTGGAGGATCGGCATCTATGACTTCACACTCACTGTCGGACTCTTCTATTGGTGCGGGGACTGGGAGAGGTAGGGGTTCTTGCATCTCAAGTCGTTGGGTTGTCAGCCACCACTGTAACTCGGCATCCATATCTCTAGGTGCATCTACAGGTAGCATCCAACCATAATCATCCTCCTCTAGGTCTTCCAAAAACTCATCCTCAGTGTCAGCATTATTTCCTGCATCTCCTTCTGACCCAGACCCAGCATTGTCCATCTCTTCATCCTGATTCTGCTCTACTGGAACTTCCTCTTCCTCAGGAGGTTCTTCAGGATCCTCTTCTTGCTCAGGAGGTTCCTCAGGATCTTCCTCCTCTTCAGGGGGTTCCTCAGGATCTTCTTCTTCCTCAGGGGGTTCTTCAGGATCTTCCTCCTCCTCAAGGGGTTCCTCAGGATTTCCTAGCGGTCCAATTTCTATTCCAAGGATGTAGGCTAACACGGCTTCCCTCTCGTGGTGTCCCCTAGTGAAACGGGTGATGGTATCAGCGAGAACTCTAGCTCTTTGGAAGTCCTGCCTTATCTGGAAGAGAGTAGGAAACATTCCAGCCAAATAATCATCTTCCATCGGAAAATCTGGAGTGTCTATCATGAAGGCTCTTAGGTTTTCCACTTCTGTAGCTAACTGGGCTGCGAGTGCGGGGTCCATCTACAAAATAAGGAAGAAATCTAATTATCGAACGGGTTTGGTATATTTCAGATAACGTTATCTAAAAGGCGTAAGGATATACTCAATTCTTATGTGAACCTACCCAAACTACCCAAGGCCGAGGGTTGAACCTAAGGCTCTGATACCAAGTTGTAACGCCCCGATTTTCGAAGGTAAAATCGGAGGTTTTAAATACTAATTCTTGAAAAACTTATTAGATCAAATTCGAAATCCAAAACGGATAATTCATCCTAATGAATTATTTATTACAAACTATTGTGAAAATATCGAAAATAGTCTTTAAAGGAATATGCTAAACAGATATTAGAGCCATCTTCTAAGTCTGATATGGATCCCAAGCGTATTCTGGCTCAACTCCCACTTCCGGATTCTCCTCAGCATAAAACTGTTCGCCTGCGGAATCCTGTGATTCCTGGTTTTCTGCAAAATCTGACACGGATGCCAGAAAATCCGTGCCTGAGTGAAAGAGTTCACCCCGAACTATAATCCAACCCAATTACCCCTCTTACAATACAGTTAGCAGGCAAACAGGATATATATGGTGCGGAAAAGTAAAACAGAGATAATCATACAACTTGATTCATTACTATCCATTAACTTAATCTGAAATCTAAGATCTCTCCACGAGATCTTTCCTCCCCAACCACTAGCCATGCTCACCCCATGAGATCACTTCCTTTGTTGTCGCAGGAACACCTAAGTTATGTACCAGTGTGCACCCCAATAACTACAACAAGGGTAAGCTTATCATGCCAGAATCACAACTATGGTTCGCCTATCTTATAAACCACATCATAATTCTTTTCACAATCATCAGACACCCGCCAGTCTATCAATTCATCACTTGACACCCGCCAGGATCAATTCTCATCACAATCTCATCATATCACAACATTACGCCTGCAGGCAACTCTAAATAGAAAATAAACTTCACAATTTATCCATTACTTAACATCGCCCACGTGATTTCTATTTCGCATACCACCCCATGTCTCTAGGGTCCAATCTAGTCAAATGAAGCATCGGCACAATATCAATCTCAATAATAATTAAAACGAACAACAGACGGATCAAACAGTTATTAAGCAGTGCAATCACGTAACTTTTTATGAATGGGCCGTTGCCCTTAATCTCGTATGATCACAAAGTAATTAAGAATGTAAGATTTATTTAATTAAGCTTAAATAATAATTTTCTAAACTTTTATTAATTAATTATAAGTAATTAAGCTAATTAAATACTAATTAAATTCATTAATTAGGTAAAAATATTAAAATAAATAACGTAACCTTAATAAAGGTCCTAACAGTCCCCTATAATAAGTTCAAGTGCTAAAAGTTGGGTTTGGATGCTCACGGAATTAGTTTAAATAAAAGGATTAAATTAATAGACTAAACAAGCATAAATAAACAATAAATAATTAAATAGTTGGAAATATTTTTATATTTACAGGATATCATTCTAGGACTGTAAATAGTCTAAATAAAATTATTCGGATTTTTAAACCTTCTGTATAATATTTTACGATATTATTATTAAGAAACAATGGTTAAATAATAATAAATAGTAAATCAAATAAATAAAATTTTATTTTAATAAAATATCACCTTTGAACTGTCAGAAGTCTAGGAAAAATATTTTCGATGTTAAAAATATTTTTTATAAGGTCGTTATTAATTTTCGTTTATATCTTTAATTAAAAATAAAATAAATAGCAAATAACATTAAAAAGTTATGAAATCAACAAATTATGATCTTTAATAAGTTAGGAATCTAAGAAAAATAGTTTGGGAATTTATAGAGTAATTTAAAGGGTCGTAATGAATTTTAGTTTACAAACGATCTCACGATTACGAATAAAAATTAAATAAATAGTAGATTAAATAAAAAATATGAAACTAACAAGTTATGAACTTTAGAATATGGGCAACCTAGGATAAAAATTTCGGGTTCAAATACGATGTTTAAAAGGTCGCAAAATCAATTCGAAACAAGAACGAAATCATCGCGCGGCTGGGACAAGAGGAGTTCGCGGCCGCGAACTCCGTTCTGCTGGTTCACGCGGCTGGAGTTCCCGAACCTTGCGGCCGCAACCTTGCTGCCTGGGTTCGTTTTTTTGGTTTCTCTCGATTGTTTTCGATGCATGGGGCTACGGGGCCTATTGGGTTATGTCTATAAACCCTAAATATACGTAGAGGAGGGCTCGGATTGAATTATAGTACCTTGGTTCGGATTAATTTCGTTTTCGATCGAAAACGTGATTTTGGAGAAGACGACTTTAATTCCTTCGATCGGAGGACCTTGGGACCGAATTGCTTGATCTACGGTGATCCTTGGGACTGTGGTAAACAACTTGAACGATCAATTTGGGTTTCGGACGAGCGGAACCTCGAAACCCACTTTTCTCTCTCTCTTTTCTCTCTCTAGAATTCTATCGATTGTAATTGATTTCTCTCTGGTTTTTCTCTTTTTCTGACTCAGTGGGAGGTGGTAGAATAAATGTACGTGCCCTAGGATCGGTGTGGTGTGTATATATAGGAGAATTGGATGAGTTTGAATTAAAACGAGTCCTAACCGGTACCGGGTTTTTGCATGGACGAATTACGCACGAATTTTGGGTCAAGGAGGAGGTAGAGATTGAGTAGGAGAGTGAGGGAGAATATAGGCGTGCATGCATGCATTTATATGTATGTATATAATGCTAAAATAATTTTTAAAAGCTTAATTAGATAGAATAGCTTATTTTTTGTAATTATTTACTAATTATTTAATAAGGAAAATAATATTATCATAAATAAATAATTCTTTTGAATATTTTTATTAGTTAAATTTTTCGGGTTATTACACATATAAAACGTAATACATAATTAATTTAGGGACTGCAGAAGGGCAAAAGGGTCATTTGATATCTTTTTTATATCATTCACCCTTCCTTATACCCCCTATTAATCCTCCATCCAAACAAAGTATTATTTAATCCCCCTTCTCTAATACCTCATCTAAACAACATACTATTTAATCATTCATCCATAAACATCACATCAATGTGGACCATCCCTTATTAACTAACACCCCCTACTATCTTATCCCTCTTTATTAACTAATACCCCCAATTTTTTTCCCGCATCCAAACGGGCCCTTAATGTAGTAATATTGTCATACAAGTATTGACATTGCGTCGTACCAGGTTAACAATCACACTGCTAAAACTACGAAATACCCATGACCATTTATGTTCCACTATTTTGTTCGGCAAGACCAGTAATATCTTTCAACCAAATCGAACCACATCGAGTTACAATCAATTGAAATCGGATATATGAAACCGTTTTCTTCATTTCCACAATATAAAAGAAATTGATAAAGTATATAGATTACCAAATTAACTTGGGGTGATGAGAATATTATTTGCTTTATAAGCTCTTACGACCAAAATGTTCATGAAATTAAATACTCGTCTTTTTATATCTCAATCACCCATCGTTCTCGATCGGAAACTCTTCGTGGAAGATAAAATCCACATCGTTCCCATATCTAGTTTACGATTTTTTATTTTCTATTTTCAAATAAACATGAAAGAAAAAGCATCATGAATTCTTTATAATTCACCTCACAAACATTTTTTGCAGGAGTTTGCACGGCATCAATAGCACTCTTCACAGACCTGGAAGTAGTGTTTGACATGATCTCCATCAGCACCCTCCTCGTCTTCTACTTAGTGGCAAACGCTCTCATTTACCGGCGCTACGTCATCACCACCAGCAACCACCCACTCCCAACCCTCCTCTTCCTCTTCCTCCTCTCCACCGCCTCTCTCGGCTTCTCCTTATCTTGGAAGCTCAACCAAAAGTACTATTGGTGGGGCCTAGCAACATTCGGCGGCTTTACTATCGCCACCACCTCCTTCTTCCACTACATGGTCCATGTCCACTGCCGCCACCTACCCCCACCTTCGGCGTCCAAGTGGTCGGTGCCTCTCATGCCGTGGCCGGCCGCCGCGTCGATTTTCCTTAATGTTTTCCTTATGACTAGCTTGAAGAGATTGGCTTTCAAGAGATTTGGGGTGTGGGCTTGTTTGATAACTTTATTTTATGTGTTGTATGGTGTTCACTCCACATACCAAGCAGAAGAAGGGGATGATGAGGTTGGTGGTGATATTGGAATCAATCATACAAACTCATCAACCCCACAAGTTACTAAGGTTGATATACAAGTGCTTTCATGAATAAAAAGGAGTTTTTATGTCGTCCTTCCTATGGAATTTTTTTTCCATGCCCCCGAGTGGTAGGAGGCATGAATGCCCCGTAAATATGACCTTGTAGATTGAAATTAAAGAGGTAAGTCTCAACCATTAAATCAAAAGCACCTACAAAAATGAGCTGGTTTTTTTTTTTTTTGGGGAAAAAATTAAAGTTCTACTTACCGCACAAACTGACTTTACATATCATTTATAATCACATTTATCACTATGTATCAGGGTCAGAACTATTAAGGGAGGGTAGGTGCACATGCCAACCATGTTTAAAAAATATCCAAAATAAAAAAAAAAAATTCTTAGAAACCTTTAAATAAAAAAAATAGGAACAGTATACATGAAGTTTACTCTGGCTTAGTGGTTCATCCATGTGCCATGGTGGGTTGGAGCTAGGGCTGTAAACGAGCCGTTCGAGCTGAACTATGTTGAGCTCAAGTTCGATTCGTTAACTAAACAAGCCAAAAATTCGAGCTTGAGCTTGACTCGAGCCTTTACGAGCTGAGCTGCGAGCCTTATCGAGCTGAACTGCGTTATTTACTAAATAAGTCTCGACCTTTAATAGAGTCGAACCACACCCTTAACGAGCCAAGCTTTTGTCGAACGAGCTCGGCTTATTTACTAAATGAGCCGAGTGTAGACACCCCAAATTTGATCACCCAAAATTCCTAAGTCCAGTCCCGTATGGATCCCCGATGATGAAAAATGTTAACGACCCCATTGAAAGTTACTTTAATTGGTTTATGCTTCAAGAATTTGAATTAACCTTTTGTCAACCAACCCAAGTCCAATAAACCATTTCCAAGCCCAATACACATATCCCCACATTAGCCCAAAACCTGCCCAGTAATGAGCCCAAAAAAAGGCCCAAAACCTGAACCCAATTCTGGCCTTAAAACCACAACCCGTAGATGTGGGTTGCCATACCTTGCGGCATGAAGGCTGTGCCCAGTTTCCAAACAGCTGTGGCAGCAGATCAGAGATGGGCCAATGTACTGCATTCAAGGTGTTTCCCAAACTTCCCATGCGTTTCTGGTGAGCAATTGAAGGCTAGCTAGGAGGTTCCTAAATGCCTATAAAAAAGAGACAAGTCACCAGCAAGGGATCTCCCAAGAAAACTAGCCTAAAATCCCCCTAAGAATTTTGCTTTGTAAAACCTTTTTCAAATCAACCTACGAAAAAAAAACACTACTCCTAACTCTTGCCTAACCCAAAATCAGTTTCTTTCCTGTATTATAAGCCTACCAAAATCCAAAAATACTAGTCCTCAGCCTACTTTCCTAATTACCCAAAACCTTGTTTAACCCAAATTCTTTAAGCATTTGTCAAGTAAAGTTCCATTGTGCGGTGAAATTGTGCTCAATTGCCAAAGTTCGTACTTTTGAGTGGAATATTGGGGCTTGTTAAAAGAAGTTCAGTCTTCGCCTATTTTCCGATTTTTGGTAATATTCCTATACTCTATTTCAAACATCATTGCATTGTTAATTTAGTTATTTATTTCCTTGTTCCTTATCCCAGTACTTGCTTAAATCATTTTTGAAAACTCTTTTAAAATCCCATAAATAAAAGTTGAGACTAACCATTTTGGTTACGCGGGGTGGGTGCCTAACACCTTCTCACCCCGTAACTTAGCTTCCGAACCAAGATCATCCCCGGTAATAACGGACCGGTAGTCTCGATTTTTGTACGTTAAATTTTTGGTTGCTTGGTTAACCTTGAAATCAAGTGGCGACTCAAAATGTTCCAAGGTTTCTCGCGGAGTATAGAAAAATATATGCGGGTAACCACACCGAGCTTTAACGAGTTGCGAGCTACTCGATTCATTTACGGCCCTAGGTGGAACTCTTGCACCAGAGTTACGAAACTCACCAGCACCATTATGTTTTTCCTCTTTTGAAGACCTTTCTCTAAATTTTTGCATTAGTTCCCACAAGATTTGTATTTTTTTTCCCACTAATTGGAGAGGAACACAACCCATTTTAACTACAAGAAAAATTGCATTAGGTGGCGAATGCAAATTGTCACAAATTGCATGTTTTTCGTCAAAAATAGCGTGACAAAAAAAAAAATTTGTTGACTAAAGGTTGTCAAGAATTCCTACCTGGTGACGAAATTTGTTTTTCATCACCTATAGTGTCTTTTGACGACGAAAAATTTTGTCACGGAAAAATCATTTTGTGATGAAATTTTCTTCATCGCCTACTATGCTTTTTGATGACAACATTTCGTCACCATTCTAATAATTATTTACCACCCATTTTCAATTTTGTCGCTAATTGTGGCAGGTCAAGGTAAGTGCATAAGTGACAAAAAGTTTCGTCACCAAATGAATGAAGTAAAAATAATAATGGTGACAAAATATTTTGTCGCCTAAAATTTCAAATTAAAGCCAATCAGTGACGAAAGATATAGTCGTTGAAAAGTTGATCAAAGAAACATCTTTGGTGATATAAAAAAAAAAAATTTGCCACCTTATATGTGTGTATATAAAGTATAAGTGACAAAATAAATTGTCACTAACACTCTTCTTACAAGATAATATTATCCTATTCATTTTAGAATTCAATACTCATCCAAACAAATGAATTATACATTATACCATAATAGCCAACACATCTTCATAAACCAATATAATCACGAACCAAACTAGACATCCATTAACCACAAGAACCATGTATTCTACACCAAATGTGTCCATTCAACCATAGGATCTAAAGCATTAATGTTCCCATGACAAAAACATGAAAGGTAGACAATATATACCATATTGTTCATCATAGTTCGGTAGCATCATTAAAATGAAAAAAGAAGACTCAAAACTTCAACAAAAAAGAGTCTTCATAGGAGCATGTATCCAGAAAAAGACTCGGAACTTCATCCAAAAAATGAGTCTTCATAGAAGCCTATATCCAAAAAAAGAAGACTCAGACCTTCATCCAAAAGAGGAGTCTTCATAAAAACATATATCCAAACAAAAGTGTAACGACCCGGATTTTCGACCATTTTTTTAATTTTTATAATAGTAATAGCACTAAAATTGTTAAGAGAATTCATATTAGGTTTTTTTTTTTTGATAATATGTATATATTTACATTAATACACATGCATGCATGCATTTATCTCTTTCCCACTATTCCAATACTTGTTCCCCACACCAAGCTACCTGGTTCTTCCCCCTCACCAGCCTTATCCCCTCCCAAGAACCATGTACATCCCCCCACATTAAATACGATCTTATTCATCCTTCACTTCCAAACTTGCACCCCACTCTTTCTCCTCTCACTCTCCCCTAAACAACACCACCACCCCCCCCCCCCCCCCCCCGAACCCCACACACACACACAGTGCTGCAAAAAACAGAAGAAAGTGAAAAGAGAAAGGAAAGGGAAAAGTAGGATTTCGGTCTAATCAAGGCCGAAAGAAGATGTACCGTTCGCAAACCAACCCAACGCCGCTAGAATCAACCCACTGCGGCCGCCTAGAAGCAAGGTAGAAACCTCCCATCTACTTACCTAAGTATATCATCGTTAAAATTCTTTTTTTTAAAGTATTGAAATATACTATTGCTGTGAAAGTATAAAATAAAATAAAAAAATAAAAAGGAATTAAACTCTCCTGGATGCTAGAAATGACTTTTGAGTGAAGGAAAAGAGACCCTACTTCTTAGAAGTACTGCTACGTATTATAATTAACGATTGGAAATGGGTTAGGATATCTAGATTCCAATTAATTTCGCATACGGGATTTACCATGGTTAAATAAAACATGATTATCGATGAAGTGTTAGAAAGGTATTACTTGATAATGTGCCATTATGATTTCGATTCACGAATAAGAAAAACATGAGATTACGATTTCTTTTATTCACATGATTTGTTGAACACGCAAAAGGATAAGCACGAGAAACGAGAAATGAAATACGAAAAGAAATGAGGAAATGAAATGTGCAAAGAGTTGATGATTGTGTGAGTATGAGAAACCGGTAGGTCCATTGAAGATGGTCAGCGGAATCATGGCTCGGGTGTGCGTATGTGAGCATGGAAGCTCGGTAGGTCCTGAAAGAATGATCGGCGGAACCATGGCTCAGTTGTGCGTGTGTGGCCTGGGAGCCGGTAGGTCCTGAGAGAATGGTCAGCAGACTAGTGCCATATGTGTTAAGAAATGTGAAATGATTAAAGACTGAGAGCCCGGTAGGTCTTGAAAGAGACGGTCAGCGGAATTAGTACTTTTGGGTGGCAAAATCTAAATTTAGCCTGAAAGCCCGATAGGTCCTGAAAGATGGTCGGCGGAACCAGTGCTCGAGGAAATAAGATTGACGGTGGAATTGATACTTGAAAAATAATGAAACGACTACAATACGCTACGATGACAATGACACTGATGACACGTTGACACTTTGTAGATTAATTTGATTATGTGTGATGAAATGTTAAACTTTTATATTTTTCATTTACAAAATTATATGATATTTTTACTAGTGTAAGGGACATAGGGGTAGGAGTTAGCTACTGAGCTTATTTGCTCATGATGTTACTTTTGTGACCCTGGCGTAATACGCCAGGCCTAGGTGACAAACAGAGAGAATGTTATGTGGAGCAGGTTGTTGCAGAGGAAGACGGACGCCCTGAAGAGTATAATTTACCATAGTACCCTTTTCTTTAGAATAACTGTAATTTGATTCAAGATTTATTTGTTTGAAGGGTAAATTGAGTACAAGGACATACTATAAGATTTTTTGCTATAATAAGGACATAAATATTTTCCCTTAAAGTCTAAAGGACATTCTGTCCAGAATTTACCAAATTGCCTTTAATGAGACAAGGGCCTTGTTTGACTAACACAAAAAATGTCTTTTTTCATTTAAATTAACTTTAATGGGACAAGGGCCTTGTTTAACTAACACAAAAATGTCATTTTTTAATTTTTTTTAATTTTGACCGTTGACCGGCGTTGACTGGTGTATCTGTTCATTTTTGGTGTATCTGTTGATTTTTTAATTTTTTTAATTTTGACCATTGACTGGCAATAATTGGTATATCTATTCATTTTTTGTATATCTGTTGATTTTTTATTTTTACCTCCACCACTCAACCACCACTTCTACCACCACCACCACCACCACCACCATGTCGCCACAACCTCCACTTCCACCACCACTCCATCACCACCACGCCACCACCACCACCACTTCCACCGCCACCACCACCACCACCATGCCACCACAACCTCCACTTCCACCACCACCTCTACCACCACTCCATCACCACCACGCCACCACCTCCACCTCCACCACTTCCATCACCACCACTATGACGCCACCACCACTACCACCATGCCACCAATACCCTCGGAAGTAGACACTCGGTCTAGGGGTTAATGAAACAATTAGTTCATCTACTTTTTCTCTTATAGTCTCCAGGATAATATACACTCGGTCTCTGAAAAATACCCTCAGAAGTCGCCAGACATTGACCGGCGTATCTGTTAATTTTTGGTGTATCTATTGATTTTTTAATTTTTTTAATTTGATCGTTGACCGGCATTAATTGGTGTATCTATTCATTTTCGGTGTATCTGTTGATTTTTTTATTTTTATCTCCACCACTCAACCACCACTTCTACCACCAACACCATGTCGCTATAACCTCCATTTCCACCACCACTCCATCACCACCTCCACCACCACCACCACTTCCACCGCCACCACCACTTCCACCGCCACCTCTACTTCCACCACCACTCCATCACCACCATGCCACCACCACCACCTCCACCACTCAACCACCACTTCCACCACCACCACGACGCCACCACCACCGCCACTATGCCACCACAACCTCCACTTTCACCATCACTTCTACCACCACTCCATCACCATCACCATCACCATCACATCCACCACCACTCAACCACCACTTCCACCACCACCACCACCATGCCACCACAACCTCCACTTCCACTTCTACCACCACTCCACCACCACTGCCACCACCTCACCTCAACAACCACCTCCACCACTCAACCACCACTTCCACCACCACCGCCACTATGGCGCCACCACCACTACCACCATGCTACCAATACTCTCGGAAGTAGACTCGGTCTAGGGGTTAATGAAACAATTAGTTCATCTACTTTTTCCTTATAGTCTCCAGGATAATATACACTCGGTCTCTCAAAAATACCCTCAGAAAGTCATGCGTTGACGGCCAGTATTCTTCATTTTGTTTTGGTGTATCTATTGATTTTTTAATTTTTTTAATTTGATCGTTGACTGGCATTAATTGGTGTATCTATTCATTTTTGGTGTATCTGTTGATTTTTTTATTTTTATCTCCACCACTCAACCAATACTTCTACCACCACCACCATGTCGCTATAACCTCCACTTCCACCACCACTCCATCACCACCACGCCACCACCTCCACCACCACCACCACTTCCACCGCCACCACCACTCAACCACCACTTCCACCGCCACCTCTACTTCCACCACCACTCCATCACCACCACGCCACCACCACCACCTCCACCACTCAACCACCACTTCCACCACCACCACGACGCCTCCACCACCGCCACCATGCCACCACAACCTCCACTTTCACCACCACTTCTACCATCACTCCATCACCATCACCATCACCATCACATCCACCTCCTCCACCACCACTCAACCACCACTTCCACCACCACCATGCCACCACAACCTCCACTTCCACTTCTACCACCACCACTCCACCACCACCAAGCCACCACCTCCACCTCCACCTCAACCACCACCTCCACCACTCAACCACCACTTCCACCACCACCACCACTATGACGCCACCACCACTACCATCATGCCACCAATACTTCCACTTCCACCACCACCACGCCACCACCTCCACCTCCACCACCACATTCACCACTCAACCACTATTTCCACCACGATGCCACCACCACAACCTCCACTTTCACCACCACCTCTACCACCACTCCATCACCACCTCCACCACCACCACCACCACCCATCAGCACCTCCATAACCACTCCACCACCACCACTCTAGTTCCACAATCATCTCCACCGCCACCCCATCGCCACCACCACAACACAAAACAGATACAGATATACCAGATATAGATATACCAAAACAGATACAATAGATATACCACAACAGATACACCAACACAACACAAAACAAATACAGATATATCAACAGCAAATGTACCAAAACAGATACAAATATACCAAATAGACCAACAATATCTGCTGGGGTTTGCTCCAACGTCTCTCTTGCAAAATTGGAGAGAGAAACATGTTTTCCGTTTGTTTTTAGACGGAGGTTGATGGTAGAAGTTTAATTGTTGAGTGTTTTTTAATACGTCAAGTGTTTATATTATATTTCGTTATGGTCAGGTGTCTGTGTGATTTTTGCGAGAAAAGTCAAGTGCTAATATAAAATTTTTCCATTCAAATATATCAACAACAGATCTACCAAAACAAAGTCTCTTTTTCTTTATTTCTTAAAACAAAACAGATATAATAGATATACCGCAACAAATACACCAACACAAAATAGATACAGTTATATCAATAGCAGATGTACCAAAATAGATACAAATTACCAACAATAGATACAAAAAATAGATATAAATATACTAAAACACATACATCAATACATCACAAAACAGACACAGATATATCATCATATATACCAAAACAGATCCACAACCTCCACTTCCACCACCATCTCTACCACCACAACTTTCACTTAAAATACAGATATACAGATATATCGACAATATATACACTAAAAATGAACAGATACACCGGTCAACGTTAATGCCAATTAACGTCGGTCAACGGTAAAAAAAATAAAAAAAATCAACAGATACACCAAAAATGAACTGATACGTCGGTCAACACGGTCAACGGTCAAAAAAATAAAAAATAAAAAAATCAATAGATATATAAAAATTGAACAGATACACTAGTCGACACCGGTCAACATCGATCAACGGTCAAAATAAAAGAAAAGACATTTTTGCGAGCGGTCAAAAAAATAAAAATAAAAAAATCACAACTCGATATAAAATATGTGTAATACACTATTCGACGCCGGTCAACATCGATCAACGGTCCAAAATTAAAAAAAAAAAAGACATTTTTACGAAAGTTGTCAAAAAATAAAAATAAAAAAATCAACAAAATACAAAATGAACAGATACACTAATCCCAGTCAACATCAATCAACGGTCAAAATAAAAAAAAAGACATTTTTGCGAGCGGTCAAAAAAATAAAAATAAACAAATCAACAGATATATCAAAAATGAACAGATACACTAGTTGACGCCGGTCAACATCGATTAACGGTCAAAATAAAAAAAAGACATTTTTGCGAACGGTCAAAAAAGTAAAAAATAAAAAAATCAACAGATAAACAAATCGACACTAGTCGACGCCGGTCAATATCGATCAACGGTCAAAATAAAAAAAAGGACATTTTTGTGATAGGCAAATAAGACCCTTGTCTCATTAAAGTTCAATTTAAATGAAAAAAAGATATTTTTTGTGTAAGCAACAAGGCCCTTGTCTCATTAAAGTCAATTTAAATGAAAAAGATATTTTTTGTGACAAACAAGGCCCTTGTCTCATTAAAGGCAATGTGGAGCAGGTTGTTGCAGAGGAAGACGGACGCCCTGAAGAGTATAATTTACCATAGTACCCTTTTCTTTAGAATAACTGTAATTTGATTCAAGATTTATTTGTTTGAAAGACTAAATTATGATTTTATTTAAATAAATACTAGACTTGGTTTTATTGTATTTAAATTATTATGCATATTCAATCTGCACACATAAAAAATAGGATAAAGTATTTAGGTTATGATGTTAATAGAACACAAAACTTTATGAAAACTTAACAATATATAAATGACACAAGTGAGGACCTAACTCAAAATACAACACCAGTACCACGAGGCCTAATAGGAGCAACCAAAAGCAGAAACCAACTTCACCTTAACCGCTAGAGATGCCATAAGACTTGACTACCAATAATTAAGAGCAGAGCTCACCCAAAAAACATCAGCAAAGATCAGCCAAACGATCCAGAAAATTAAGAGCAGCAACAGCAGACATGAGTAGCCAAAAACCACAATCACACCACTAGATGCAAAAGCCGAAAGGCAGTAAAACAGCCCCGAACCAGCCATAACCCCACTGTGTTTGGAAGTTCACTTAAAATTATCGGCACAAAAGGAACAAATTAAATAAACTAATCAACAAATTCCTTCCTCACTACTATGGGAAAATCTTTATAGAAAATAGATCTACTTGACCCAGAGTACAACACCTTTAAAGCCTCGACTGCTATTTCTCCAAAGTAACAAATTTGAAACCTAATAATCAAGAAAAATTGAGGGAGATGGCGTGCGTGCGTGTGTATGAGAGAGAGGCATACCCGCAGCAACGGAGAAGAGGAGATTCAGAAGTGTCAATGTTACCAAAGACTAGGGCTTTCTCTTTTTAAGGCGCCAAGGGAATTG
This sequence comes from Rhododendron molle, assembly GCA_025413875.1. Lineage (NCBI taxonomy): Eukaryota > Viridiplantae > Streptophyta > Magnoliopsida > Ericales > Ericaceae > Rhododendron > Rhododendron molle. The sequence goes on along the minus strand of CM046394.1, from coordinate 19,189,866 downwards.
GGGGAAATAGAAGGGAGGGAAAAATATTTACTGTACATAAAACGGTGCCGCTTCATCTATACGAACTTTTCATCTAAATTTTTTCAATCTCCCGCCCCTTTAATAATTGGATGCCCACCAAACTATTTGCAAAAGAACAGATGCTCTACCGTCCCGTTTTTTAGACTCCATGGCGTAGTTCGTTACGTCCGGATCTTTCCTCAATTATTCGAATCATTCATGTTGTAGGACTTGTCAAATTAAATTTTCACCCAAAAGTTCAAATTGATCAAACATCCGCAACTACCTCATTGAACCACTATTATAGTAAAAAAATTAGTCTAATCATTTTTTAAACGACTAATTAAACTATTCCAATGTGGTAGTTATGGGATCAACTTCATTATTTGTATACAAAAAATTAAATCGGAACAGTCTATCTTTTGCGTAAGAGGAGCTAGATTATTCTGGCCAATAATGAAGTTAATCTCTTGTCATTACATACTTGATCGGACATAAAATATCATTTTAATAATGAATTTGTGTCCCAATGAAAGGACTTTCAAAACCTGATAGACCCAAAATTTACGAGAATGATTAAACCACTAAGCACAATAAAATTAACAGTATCGATCGTTGTGATTGTGCTGCGGTTGTCTGCCTACTATATATTAGACTATAGCACTAGACCTTGGTTTAGAAACAAGTATATTCAATTTATAAATTTTAAAGGCGGGTGCCGACTCATTTTTTTTTAATGATCGATCTAAACCGTTAGGATTTAACATCTTATCAATTATATCATTCTCGCCAAAATCGGTGATAATCAGATGTCGACAACCACGTGATCGTAACACATTCGGTGGTTCCAGAGACATTAAAGTCCTATAGTGCACAACTCGAGGCCGCTTGAGCAATTTTATTTAAACTCGGAACCATCTATACTTTACATAAGAGAGATTAAATCATTCCTGTCAAGAATGAAGTAAATCTTTTATCATTACATACTTGATCGGACGTAATATACCATTTTAATAATAAATTTTGGCACCGATGAAAAATTTCATAAAGCCCCAAAACTTACGACAATTCCCCTCTTTTTTTTTTTTTTAATCATCTAAATTCCCTCTTTAAAATGGAAGACAAAAAAGAATTCGTCACCCAAAGTATTTCCTTTTCTGAGGAATTTTTTCGTCACATAATGGTTGCAAGTATGTGTGGAGGAAACGGATTAGCGACAAAATTTATTTTTCGTCACCTTAAATTTTTTTTCCACCCTTTTGCTGACAAAATTTATTTCTTCATCACTGATTAACTATTTTTGGCGACAAAATAAAATTTCCTCGCCTTTTTCTGCCCTCTTAATTGGTGACGAAAAATATTTTCTTCACAAAATAGGTATATTTGAAGACGAAATCTACTTTTTGCACCACCATTTCGTCACATATTCTCATTTTTCTTGTAGTTTTGGATATTAAATTTTCCCCCCACAAGTTTAGTATTTTTATTGCATGTTTCTTCACGGAGGCTTGTTTTGGCTCTCGATAAGTTAAGTGACTTTTTTTTTAATTCATTTTTTTTTTTGCATCGAATTTTTGTGACTTATTTAGGGGTGCTCGCGGTCCGGTTCGGTTCGGATTTTTAAGAATCCGAGGACCGAACCGCTAGTCACGGTTTTTTGAAAATGAAATCCGTGTCCGGACCAAAAGTCTACGGTTCGGTTACGGTTCCGTTCCAATCCAATCCATGACTCGCGGATCGGTTACGGTTTTGTCCACGGATTTTGGTTCATAAGTAAGCAAAAATTAAACACTAGCATATATTATCTCGCAGACTAAAGCATTACACCAAATGAAAGCAAACACCAAATGGAACAAACATTCATTAAAACCAAACAACAAAGTACATCAGTAATGTCTAATCCAGTTTACTTCTCACAGTTTACTTCGAGAAAACCCCATTCCAATCCAATTTACTTCTCACAGTACATCTGCTAGGATATTACGACATCAAAACCAAAATGACTGCATCAGAATAGAAATAACTACGAACGAAGTCACGAGGAACACAAGAAGAAAATCAGACAGCCCTCAAAATTTATTTATAGGTGAAATTTATTTATGTATAATAAATTCTCACGGTCCGGTTCGGTTAATCCACGGTTTCGTAATGAAAATCCGTGGACCGAACCGCGAGTCACGGTTTTTTAATTTTTCAATCCATGTCCGGACCATTAATCCACGGACAAAATCCAAAAGGTACGGATCGGTTCGGTCCGGTCCGGTTTCGCGGTTCACCGGATTTTTTGAGCAGCTCTAGACTTATTGATTGTCTCCACGAGAGGAATTGGAAAAGTAAAAATTATGATCGAAACTCATACTCCGTATAATTTTTTGAATAAAAACGAAAATAAGCCAAGATAACAGAATTTTTGACCTATTTTTGTCTTCTTTATTCAAAAAAATTTGATCTTAATTTTTTACTTTTTCAATTCTACTCGACGAGACAAATCAATAAATCACAAAAGTTTGACGAAATTAACAAATGCGAAAATTTTTCAATAAAGACAAAAAAAGTTATTTTAACTTATTGAGCCAAAACAAGCCGGATTATACAGGTGCGTACACAATTTACAAACATGTCAATTAACATACTAATATGATTAAGTTACGGTGCCACTTCCGTATCCGAATCCTGATTCCGCCCTTTGCTGTATGACCGGCCACACTTACAAATATCAGTAACCCCCCGCCCCCAAAATAACTGAACATTACAGGATTTTGAAAGCGCTCTTCTTGTAATTTTTCGCAAAAGTACGAATTATGCTTGCACAATGAATTGTCACGGAAGCCCCTTGATGTTTCAAACTATTTTTGAGCTTGGCAAAGTATGTCTTCAAACATTCATCGCTTGTACAATTAACTTGTTCACATCGAAGCATATATCATTATGTAATACTTTTATATAATTGGTACCAAAAAGGAAAGGGAGAACGAGACCAATACTAGCATGCATCGAACATAAGGACCAGATAAAATATTAAACTACTTTTTTTTTTTTTAATCAACTACTAACATTCGATGCATGAGACGGAAAAAGGAGATAGAATTCGGCGACAATTGTGGGATCGACCATCATCAAGATGTACCACATATTAAGGGGCCTGCACTGCTGTGAGGAGAGTGTCAGCAGAATCGCAGTTATATTTCATGAGATTTGCTAGAAAATATGCCTTCGATTTGGCAAATACCCAACCAGCATTCCAAGTGAATCCCATAAGTAGCTGTACAATCATCAAGACTTGACTACATCCACAAACCTTAAGTTTAGAGCAAAGAAACTGAATCTGTCGAACCAACAAAACAATCCAACGGTTACCTCAGTGTAGTTGATGTTTTGATACCGTAGAGTGCATACCAACCTATGTGCATATCTGACTAATTCCTATTGACCAATCTCACCGTCCACAAGGCCGATCAAAGTCCGTATAGATTGACCCTACAATAGTCACGAACATAAAAAGCATGATAACCAGTCATTAAGACCATAAGCTACCTCGTTTCTGAACGTCTCCAAGAAAAATGAAAACCTTCAATCTCTATTACAATGCAATTAAGTTTCTCAAATATGCATATAATTGGATCCACTAGTTACATAAAAAGAGGATACAAGTTCTTTTAGGATACAATGCAACCAAGGCTTGTTTTATTTACCAGTCGATTTTAACTGCAACTAATATTATCGTTCACCACATTACATCAAATAAAAGGATCTTGAAATTCCTCAGTGCATTGTAACAACGCGGTTTCAAGTTTACACACCAACCTAATTGACTAAATTAGAGAAAAGGCACAGAATTGCAAATTAGTACCTGACATTCGATCCAACAGTTCAATCGGTTGCTTTCAAATCGAAGACACAAGATATGTGGTTCAAGACACAAATTTCAGTATCAATATACTGAACTCCTAAAGGTTCCAACTCAGCTCCTAAGTTTCTGCAGTTGTTGTCTACAGACACTTTAGCCACCACAAACTCCCCAAAGTATTTTTCCATTTCAATCTTAGTAAAAAGTAAACAACGATCAGAATCAGCAATTAGAAGAAAAACCTCCAGTTCAATGCCTCAATATTCATTCATTCTATAAGAGAGAATTATTGTACAACATGAAACTTCTAAACAACGATGGAGTACATTGCAGTAAACAAATCAAGGACACACAGCATAACAGCATTTTGAACTGCAGATCAGTGGAAACATAAAGTAAATGAAAAGAACATATCAAATCTAACTTGACCATCTCTATCTAAAGGCTTGCCAAAATGTTCCATGATCTAATAGCATAATAAATACTTGCCCAAACTAAATAGCACAATAAAGATCATCTTCCTAGACCATCTCTATCTAATTAAAGGAGCAGAGAGATCCCATTCTTTCCAACGGCTGGAAAGAAACTTTTAAGAGAAACTAAGATACGAAACCTCAATCATCTTAACTATGACTCCGGCATCGCTGGTGTGCTTTCCCTTTTCTTCTTCTTTTTCTCCATTAACACCGCAACAAAAGCATCGACAATCTGTCGCTGTGACTCAAGTATCAACTCGTTACGCTTCATATCCATCTCGATCCTCATTTTCTCAATCTCCCTAGCCATCTCCATCTTCATCTTCTCCACCTTCACAAACCCTTCTCCCAAAAGCTTAATCGACGAAACCACATCTGCGATTGGATCCCTCTCTCTCTTACCTCCTCTACCACCACTCTTATCCCCTACCCCTAATCCCATAGACGACGAATACCCATTCGCAAACCTAGGATCGGGATTCGCACACGGATTCCCATCACTCTTCCCAGACCCCTTAGTCCTAAACCCTTTCGCTACCGGAAATCTCTCTCCAGAAATTTTCACATATAACCCACCATCAGAATTGTCAAATCTGGGGGGTTTTACGCGAAAACCACCACCGTCGTTGACATAACCGCCTCCACCATGATTTGAATTGTAACTAGGCCCGAAATTCCTATGCATCTGGTCTACTTTCTTAGTCCTAAACACTGGGGGTGCTAATTTCACATCAATCGGGGTCCTAACACCGTACCCCTCCCCCAAATCAGCATCATCACCAACATCATCATCAGATCCATCCTCCAAATACGGCTCATACCCATTATTCAAAACCCTAGAACCATAATTAGGGCTAGAATTCCTACCCCTAAGACCTTCCTGATTATTCGGATTCGACTTCACGGTGCCGATCTTCTTGTTACCTAAATTAGGGTTAGGGTTCGGGTTCGATCCATCGCCGGCCATGGAGTCCATGTTCTCGAAGAAGAACCAGGAAGAGAAGAAGTGGCCTGGGAAGGAGAGGGAGCGCTGCTTCTCGGTGCGGTAGCGTTGGCGGAGCTTCTCCATCTTGTGGCGGCACTGGGCGGAGGTCTTGGCGGGGGAGGCGTCGGGGCAGCGGCCGGTGACGGCGGCGGCAACCGCGTCCCAGTCGGCCGTGCGGAGGTAGCCGCGGCGGAGGGCGTACCAGCGGTCGCGGTAGGCGTCGATCAGGGCTAGAGTTTCGGATTGGGTCCAGCACGGGGCTGGGAATTTTCGCGGGGGTTTCTCTGGCGGAGGAGGAGAGGACATGCTTTTAGAGAGAGGGAGAGAGGAGAGAGGAGAGAGAGAGAGGGTGGAGGTTATGGTGAGGCTGAGGGGATAGGGTTGTGTGTTGGGCCGGTAATGAATGGGAAAAGGGGGATGGGCCACCGGGTGAGTGGGTGGTGGGTGGGGTTAGGGTGGGTGGGTGGGTGGGTGATGCTAGAGTGCGCCAGGGGGGTTGAAGTGCGCGCCCCAAACAACTACTCCACCAGAATGCTACCACCATAGGACTTCCCCACCCCACCACCCACCCATTCCTTTCCTATCACCCAACTCACTCACTCATTCTCTCTCTCTCTCTCTCTCTCTCTCTTAAATGATGTTTTGTTTGTTCTCTCTCTCTCTCTCTAGGGACGTTAGTGGATGAGGGGGGTGGGTGGGGATAGGGTTGACTGGTGCACCCATACTTGCGCCGTGGTGGTAGTAGTCACAGTGTGGTGTGATGGTGGGCTGAAAAAGGTGTGGGCATATGTTTACCCTTTCACAAGGGCCAGCCAGCAACGAGGAGAGAAACACAAAATACTAGTTTTTCTTTGGTTTATATCTTTGGGTACTTTAGTTTTGACAGTGGGTAGAGAGATAAATAGGATAATGAAGACAACGATTGAAGAACGAAATATGATAATGATTAGAAAATAAAAACAAAACAAAGTTAAACTTGAAAGGAAAAGGCGGAGAAAGTTGAGAAAGAATTACTATAAGGGAGCCGATGATGCCAAAATCACTTTCGTTTCAGCCAAAACCTTTTTTGTTCATGTCAAAACTCATTCATTGCATAAGTTAATTACCCTCCACTACACCACTTACTTTACGAAAATGCCTCTTGAAATCCATTGGATTATTTTATGTTCCTTTTTGTTTTCTTGCACCCATCAAAAGCTTCACAGCTTATTCAACGGAGAGATGGAAGGTAAATTAATTACGTAAGTATTCTTTTTTCATAACTTTGATAACTCTATGTTCTCTTTTTTATTTTCTGATGGTAATACTTTACTTCCAAGTCCGTCAAACATATGCGTAACGGAGTTTTTGAGTGAAGACTAAAGTAATACAACTGAAACTATTATTATTTTTGTTTTGATTCTCTATTTCATCAATTTTTGTTTTAAAAAAAAAAATTCAGGTTTTGGTGAGGAAGGTGTGAGAAGACTAGAGTATGCATAATGAAGTTTTTCTCCAAAGACTATAGTATTATCATTTTTTATGTTTAATTTTTCTAAAATTAGCTCATGTTTGTTACATGGGTTGCTCATAAATTGATGAAGACATGGAATAGGATGTTTAATTTTTGTTTGCTTGCCTTCTAAAATTAGCTCTTGGGTTGCTCGTGAATTGATGGAATTTGCATGAAACATTGAACTAGAAAATAGGCCTTGCACTTATGCGATTTCAATGGGTATTTTGTAAAGTAAGTGGTGTAGTAGAGGGCAATCAAGTCATGTAATGAAAGAGTTTTGGCAGGAATAAAAAAGATTTTGGCATTATCAATTCCCTTACTATTATTTGTTCACAATGATACGATGATTTGTGCACGGATTAGTGTGTGGAGTTTAAAATTATTCTGCAAAAAATCAATTCAATCGGATAATTTTTCTTAATTTAGAATTCTGTAATGTTAACAGATTTTGAAAAAAAAATTAGATAATCATCACTTACAGTTATTCGATAATACTGATTAGTTTTTAAAACTACAAGTCTACGATCACAAAAAAAAGTTGGTTGGGGTTGGGTGATGTCAGGGTTGACTGCGGCTCCCATACGGGCCATACTTGCGCCGTGGTGATAGCAGTGACTAGTGAGTGTGGTGTGATGGTGGGTTGAAAAAAGATGCGAGCTTGATCTTATATCTTAGGCTATATTTAGGGAAAATGATGGTCAATGACGTATTGTGATAATTAATATCTGCCAAGAACATGCTGAAAATATTTATTAATGCTGAAAATTTCTTTGACGGGTATTAATTACAGTATCAAAACACATCTTGAGCCGTCATTTTTCCCTATTTACCTTCTCATGAGGGCAAGGCAGTAATGAGCTGAGCTTTAGAGTTCAGTATAGGCAGAGGCACAGAGCCATAAGGGTGTGGATATCGATAATAATTAGGGTTTTGTAGTGAGCAGAGTTACTATAAGATTACAGTGAGCATCTCAGCCATCTATCTCAATAATTAATAATTTGAATTTTAAAGAAACTCTTTTACGAAAGAGAATAATTCTTCCTTGGAAAAGGGTTTTTTTATTTTTTTATTTTTTTTTTATCTGGACCGTTTAAAGTACTTTTGGACGGCTAAAACTACTAGTGTAACCTTGTAGTGACTTTGCTCAATACAGAGTCCCGGATCCCTGTCGATGTGGGTGTGTGCTTTTTCTTTATTTTATGAAAAATAAAAACGGATCCGGCTCTTCTCCGATTTTTCTCTTCATTGTCCAGTTTGCATTTTTGTGGTCTCATTCCGGGCCCACAACAACAATCAAAACCATTCGTGTTGTAAACCTCGTTAAGAACTTTAACTACATGAAAAATTATGCTGATCAAATACCGTATCGGCACCCATTTATCTTGAAAAAACACGTACAAATAGGTTTAGTGTGTACATTTTATAGAAAAAACACGTACAAATAGGTTTAGTGTGAACATTTTTTTTTTTTATAGCGTTTTTTACCCGCTGTGGTAGACTCTTCTACAGCATTTTTTGCCCGCTGTTGTAAACGTTTCTATAGCGTTTTATGCTCGCTGTGGTAAACTCTTCTATAGCGATTTTGCCAGCTGTTATTATTTTCTATAGCTTTTATTATCCGCTATTTTTATGCATATTTCATAGCATTTTTGGCCAGTTACAATGTCAATTTCTTCATACATACAACTCCAAATCCCACAAGCTTTTCATTTTAAATAGCAAAATCCGAAACAAACCAATCGCCCAATTGCCACAAAAGAAATACCATTCTATTCACGCATTGCTCCTTGAAAAACTAGTAGGAGACTTGTATCATTCAAACTCAGTTCTCAAGTACAAAATATAGTAGCTAGCTATCCTCCACTTGCTAACGCAAAGAGATCATATCCACATTCAAATCTCTTAAACCTAAGTTGCCTAGCTATACATGTCTCTTGATACAAAAAGGAGTTAGCTGGTAGAGCAAAAGCTTCAATTAAATTCCAACCAACACTAGAATATATCTCCATCTTCAGCAAAAAGTGACAAGTTTCAATCTTTTTTTCCAACCAATCAACCTATAAAAACATAAAAAAGATGACCTAGTACATAACATTAACAGTTCAAAAACACAAAAACAACCTTAACAATCACTATGATATAAGATACGTCACTGAACACAAATATGCACTATCCTATTCAAAGAAATAATAATAAAAAATCTCGCATCAAAGTATCCGTATCCTATCATATTTTTATCCTGTATCGGAATCCATGCTTGATAGCGAGTTGCTTATTACTGCAAATCCAATAATTGCAGCAGAAGATAATTTGCTTCCTGTTTTGCTTATAAAGATCACTGAATTCGCTGATGAATCTAGTGTTGACAATGCATTTGCATGATATGGAGAACTAAAGCATTTCTTTGGAACATACCAGATTCAGTATGAATCACAGGTAAGAAAACTAGCAAGTTCTAAAATAACTCAAAAGCTACAAGACATTTGGCACTACCAGGGATACTTTTAGCGATAGAAGTGGATACAACTTCGGTTGCAGTGTGACTCTTCGTGAGTTGCCCCTACCAGGAGAACCATCACTGACTAGTAAGTGGTCAGGCAGGTCAAATGCTTTCAAAAGGGCATTGAGGGGAAGGATGAGGAGAAACCTAAATCCACTTAACAGCCACAGACATTGTGCACGAGGCAGGAGAACCAAACATGCTAAAGACCTCAGTTTGAGACTGAATACAACAATTGTGTCAACCACACAAACATGACGGACTGCGTTCACTAAAGAATTAGTCAGAATGTTGCACTTGGACATGCTGTGAAAAGAAAGAACTTCTGGTGCAGATTCTACTGAAGAGTTCATAAAAACATGACACTTTGTTAAATGCGCATGACTTGATTCGACTGCATTTCATATAATAGAACGATGACCCAAGCAAGCAAACAAAAGTATGTTAATAATACATTCCAATTGCTTATCTATATTATTAGCAAACAAAAGTATCTTTCAGCATCTAACAGCAATTCATGCATCTAATCCATATAAGAAAATCATTTTTAGCATTGAACATCAATTCCCTGCACTTAATTCCCATTTCAAGCCCGGTACTTCACAGTTTCAGCAAATTGTAGCAACAAAATCTCTATTTCCAACAATTAGAATACTATTCCAGCAGTTTATCTATATGTTTAGCAAACAAAACATATTTTTCTGTGCTTAACATCAATTTCCTGCACCTAATCCATATCTTTAGTTCTATACTTCAAAGTTTCCATACAAAAGTAAAGTTTTATTTCGAGTACCAAAGCTCACATTCGATTTCTTTTAACTCGTCTACATGAATCCTAGTAGAAAAAGAAAGAAGAATATGTATTTGTTGAAGCATACCCACCAAATAAAATACTCTACTTCTGTGATGCTGCTGCAAAACTTTTAGGGAGTATGGTCCAAATCTGATACTACTACAAATCTGTTTGGGGTATGGTCCAAATGTGATACTACAACTACTGCTGTAAGGGAGTTGTCTAAATCTGTTGCTACTGTGATATCTGCCTCCACCACCTGACTGTTATTGTCACAAAGGAAGGGTCCTGGTTTTTTTAACTGAACTTACTTGGTCAAATGGGTAATGTAAGTACTTATATGCTGATTGGTCTATAGCCCTAGTCACTTAGGTTTTTCAGTCACTTAGTCTATGTCTTTTGTTCTTATGTTTCAGGACATTTCAATAGCAACTTTTCATAATTTCATTCACTAGAGAATTCAACACTTGAACGTACATTCCTGAAATCGTAGTCTGAAATGCTAAAGTAAATAACTTTTCACCGGTGTCCTTCAGTTGTTGCAGGATTTTGCACCTACAAAGTTCAAAAAAGGAAAACAAACAAACTTTGTTACTCAAAGTAGTTCAAAATGACCACCGGTGAAGAAAATGATAAGCTACTTACTTGGTTTTATTTAAGTCGTTGATTGTAGTCTGCATATGTGCCATTTGAGACTTGAATTGAACATTTTCATGTAGCTGAGCTATATGACCACTCATTTGTGATAATATGATTAGTTTCGTCAGTGCGACTCCTTTTCCAAATCCTCTTAAACGGCCACGCCTCTTGGGACCAAGTACTCAAACTCAACCCCCAAAATAAAAAGCAAAACACTTAGTTTGTGTTTGGTTGAGAGTTTAGTTTAGTTTTGGTAGTGGGTAGAGAGAGAAATAGAGTAATGATTGAAAATAGGGGTAATGATTGGAGAGACATAGAGAGAGATGAGAAAGTAATAATTGAAAAGATAGGATAATGATTGGAGAAAGAAATAGGATAATGATTGAAAATAAAACTAAAACCAAAACTAAACTGTGAAACGAACAAAGCCTTAGTGTTTTAAGTGCAGAAACTATAATCCACAGCACCTCCAAATCCTCTTAAACGGCCACGCCTCTTGGGACCAAGTACTCAAACTCAACCCCCAAAATAAAAAGCAAAACACTTAGTGTTGTAAAAGCAAAACACTTAGTGTTGTAAGTGCAGAAACTATAATTCACAGCACCACATGGCATACCTTAATTTGATTGCACCAAGAGCCCTTAGTCCCTGGTGAGAAGGCTCAGATTTCAGTAGGGAGAATCAAACTCCCGAAAAATGAAAACAAAAGAAAAAAGTAATGAATGGGCATGGCTGGCTACCTACTAACTCTCACAAACATACTCCACTGTAAGTGTGAGCCTTGAAATTGGAAACAAACAGTCTAATTTGCAACAACAATACATGAAGTTTCAGTCATTCAACAACACACATCATCTATCAGGTAATGTTTCCAACTTAGAAGCACTTCTTGAATATGGAAAACAGGAAATTTAGACTGTTAAACTGGAAATCATTCGAGAAACCAGAAATGGTCAAGTTATTTATAAATTATAATTCACAAAAACGGAATGAATTAAAAGATAAATCGCAAAAGCAAAGGTGTTTTCACAATTCCTTAAGAGTACATTATTGCAAAACAACTGCTATGTACAAAATGAAGAACAAAGAGTCATCAAACACACAAGATACAACCACCAAATACAGTGGAAGGAAGTGATCACTGATCACATATGCAGAACTCAATCGAATATGCTGAATTTCACGTATTTGCACCACTTGGTGAGGTAATTAAACAGAAGCAACCCCCTCAAAGGAACTCAAAGGTTTTTGATTATTGAGGTGGATAAAAAAAAAAAAGGTTTGATTATTGAGACGTATACCTTAATTCCCTCCAAATACACATTGTCCTTCAAGAACTGCGATGGAAACAAAAATATGGAAAGTTAATGATTTATAGTAGCTGTGGATCAAGAAAGTAGAAGAAGATTAAGCACACTTATCGGGCCTCATTTTTAAAACGCCTAGACTCACAAACCAAAACTGCACACAAACCAAACCGTAAAAACCCCCAAGACCCTCACTCACTCACCAAAACACCTCCACTTTGTGTTGGGAATGCGAACACTTTCCCCACACAAACCAAACTGTAACGCACCAAACCGTAACACACGGAGTGCTTTTCAGCTATTATTTCTCTTCCTTTTTTATAAATTCAAAAGAGAGAACAGTAGACCACCACAATCCAAACAAGTGTAACCCACCCATATGCTCAATCTAACACGTTCGATAAAGAAAACAAGATACACTACCAGATCCAAATATAGAATTTTAAGGCAAATAACGAATGGATCAGCACAAAAGCCCCAATATCATTGGAGTGAATCAACACAAAAGCCCCAATAGGGATAATTTGAAATGAATCAACACAAAACCCTAGCTTTGTATTTGGGTAAGAATTAAGAAAAAAATCAAATCAAACCTCGTGAGAACTCTCCGAACTGGCTGCTTGCTTCTGCTGGTGCAATATGTGCGAATAGTGCTTTGATTTTTCCCCGACTACGGGATGAGGAGGAAGAAGAACGATGAAAATCGGGAGATTCATAGGAAATAATAGTTAATCGATTGGATTGTAGGAGAAATACAGAACAAATCTGCAGCTTAGGCTTAAAACCCTAGAATACCAGAAGATGAAGATCGATCCATATGCTGCCAACCAGTGCTTCAAACAATGATCGGAACCCAATCTTCTCCAGTTCGCACGAAACGATTGAGAAATCTAGCGCTTGGCAGAACCAATTTGATTTTTCAGCAAAGGGTTAGCCGGTTAGGTGCCTTAAATTTTCATGGAACGCTATTGAAGAATTAATGAAACGCTATAGTATTTTGGGCACAAGCGTTTCCCCGAATCGTTATCCTTGAATGGTGTAATTGCTTTCCTATTATAGCATTCCTAAAAAAACGCTGTTACCTAATGCTATTAAAAGACATATTTGGTGTAGTGTCAACAATCAACAATGCAGATTGTGAAGCCAAGGCATGAACAGCTTTACCGCCCATTGTAAACCAGATTAAAGCCTAACTTTGAAATAATGCAGGAATCATTAGTTATGCCACTGTCTTGTGAATGAATGAAGTGTAACTAATTGGCCTCAAATCAAGGTTGGATATTTGGCATCCAGAAATTCCCTCAGGGTCTTGGCAGCTTTCTGACCACCCATCAGCTCAGCTAATTTCTCAAGAGGAAGAAGGACAAGTTCTGCCAAGCTTTCACACCCATCCATTATAGCCCGGTAGTTAGAATCAGTGACACCCGGGAGCCGTCTCAAGAATTCGATAGCTGACGTATTGTAATTCTCAGCTCTGCACACACAAAAAAAAAAAAAATCAATTATTTGTCTATATCACAGGTGCTTTCCAGCAGCCATTTTATGACAGTCCCCAGCACCCAAATTTCTGGATGAAAAATGGCACATCCATTCTTACATCTGCCTTCACAAGTGATCCTGGGTCCCACATCACTTACAAGAGAGGATGACAGAATGGTCCTATTTAGTATATTATTGCTCTTTCCGGATAACTTTCAAGGGCCGTCCAGGGGAGGCTGAGGATGATGGCCAATCTCTCACCATCCGCATAGATACTTGCATATTCACATTATTGATCCAGGTGAAGTGTGGAACCAGGAATTATGAGCAATGGGGTCAAATACCCAAAGAAAATATAAAAAAATTAATCTTAAGTCCATTATATGAACTTCATAAGCCCACAAGTCCACCTATTAATTTTGTAAGGTCTCAAGTCTGTTTTAGGGTACCCTAGAGTAGGGTAGGGTACCCGGGTTTAGGCACTTTCATAAGATTTTAGAGTGCACTTTCCTATTATAGGGTAGGGTACCCTAGGGTAGGATAGATTACCTTAGTGTAGGGTACCCTAGAGTTTAGGCACTTTCCTATTATACGGTTTTAATGGTTTAGGCGCTTTCATAGGGTTTGGGGTTTTATGCACTTTCATAAGGTACCCTAGGGTTTAGGTTGTGTGGACTTGTGGCTTTACAAAACTATTAGGTGGATTTGTGGGCTTATAAAATGTCTATAGTGGACCTATCACTAAATCATTGTTTTTCCAAGAATTATTTTCATGGGGTGTCAACTTTATATTATTCATTGGGGAAATTTTCAAAAAAGCCCCTAAACTTTCAGCCAATTTGCAAAAAAACCCCTGGACTTTTTAACTAATGACAAAAAAAACACCTAAACTTAGCATTCCATCAACAATTAGGCCCCCGCTGTCCAATTCCATCAATTTATAACGGATGGAGCTAATGAAAGGAGTTAACCTTCCTTTTTTTTCTTTTAACATCCAAAAATTACTTTTACCTCTTCGGTTTTTATTAGTAAAAATAAATATGCAATAAAAAATTTTCCTTATTATTTATCGAAAATTACTTTAACCTCATTTTTTACTTTCAAATTTTACACCACCCCGGCGCTCTCTCTCTCTTTTCTTTTTATTAGAATCGACTCTACACCACTAATTAACCCCACAACCAACCGCCAAAGCCTTAGCCACAATTTCAAAAATTCAAACGTACTTTTAACCTCCTTCTTGTAACTTTTTTTTTTTTTTTTTACTTTTACTTCCAATTTTTTTTTTTATTTACTTTTACTTCCAAAATTTACTTTTAACTCATTCTTTTTTTAGTCATAAATAAATATGCAATAAAGTTCTTTTTTCCTTACTCTTTTCCAAAAATTATTCACCCCCGTTTTTTAATTATTTACGAAAATTATTTTAACACCCCACGCTTCCCCCCCCCCCCAATTTTTTTTCCCTTTCAAATTTCACCTTTCCCCTGCTCTCTCTCCCTCTGTCTTTTTAAAAATTCGATCTCATACTACCAATTAACCCACAACCAACTGAAAGAGGAATTTTGGGTTTCTCCGAACTGATAAGTGGGGGGGGGGGGAGGATTTTCATCGATAGAGAGAGAGAGTATTTGAAAGTAAAAATGGGTGTTGAAGTTGTTATTATTATTATAAATAGTAAAGATTAGAGTTTAAAATTTTTTTGATAAATAGTAAGAAAAAAGAACTTTATTTCATATTTATTTACTACTAAAAATAAAGAGTTAAAAGTAATTTTGGAAGTAAAAAAAAATATAAAAAACAGGAATGCTAAAAAAAGGAGGTTCAAAGTAATTTTGAATTTCTGAAATTAGAGCTAGAGCTTTGGCAGTTGATTGTGAGATTGATTGGTGGTGTGGAGTCAAAGTTCTAAAAAAAAAAAGAGGGAGAGAGAAGGGGGAATGTAAAATTTGAAAGTAACAAAAAGAGGGTGGTTAAAGTTATTTTTGTAAATAGTAAAAAAAATAGAGTTAAAGTAATTTTTGATAAATAGTAAGAAAAAAAGGAACTTTATTGCATATTTATTTACCAATAAAAAAAGAAGGAGTTCAAACTAATTTTTGAATGTAAAATGTAAAAAAAATATATATGTGAAAAGTTAACGCCTTCCGTTAGCTCCATCCGTTAAGACTAGCCGGAATTGGACGGCGGGGGACCTAATTGTTAACAGAATGCTAAGTTTAGGCATTTTTTTGTCATTAGTTAAAGTTCAGGTGTTTTTTTGAGAATTGGCTGAAAGTTCTGAGGCTTTTTGAAATTTTCCCTATTCATTGGATTAAAATGCATATTGGACAGCAAAACACAAGCTTATAAATTTGAAGGCATCAAACCAGGACAAAAATGCCCTCTTACCTCACATCATTCTCCACAATACCCTCTTCCGAGGGGACACCAACTCTCATCGCCTTGGCTTCATCAGGTTCATCTTGGTTCGCTTTAAGGGAAGCAAAAATCTCAGCAGTAGCATACAAACTCCGGGACCAGACAATCCGTAGGCGGGGGAAATGTAGCACAAGCAATGATAGTTTGGATATAATGCTATTTAGAGAGACATCATCACCTATATCACTTGCAGACTGCAAGCACATACCAATAGTTCAACAAGCAAGCAATAAAACCTACTTTGATGACTCTCTTAAAACTTAATAGGGTACTCTGAACTAATTACCTGAAATGAAAAGCTCTTGTCTTGGGAAAACTCAATCAGAAGAACAGGTATCCGATAATAACGCACCATTGTTTCCACTTGGTTGTAAAGGCGACCGGATGCAAAACTACCAAAAAGGTCTTGTATACTCTTTCTTTCCACACAAATTAGGGGTGAAAGGATATAATCTCCAACTTCCAAGGTTACTGGTATAATGCGCATGCCCTTCTGATGAAGTACATTTGGCAAGCTGCTCATGAACTCCCGCATATCCACTATGACCTGTAAACAAAAGTTTCATAAAGATCTTTTTTTTTTTTTGTACAACGAGGCCATAACTCCTAGTTGAAGAGATAGAAAACCGCATACCTGCATTTCTTTCTCCACTTCCTTTCTTCCACCTGCCTTTCTAGTTAGTGAATTTTGGAAAGTTGTGGACTCTGGCTCAATTGAAGAATTCGATCCCAGACAACGCCCATCCTGGTAAAATAACAGGCAATAGCAACAAACTGCAGACAGTAAGTTTAGAAAACGAATAAGTTTAGAAAACGAACAGAAGGAAGTGTATGAATGAAGAATGATTCCCATCCCAATATGCTAACGCAGTATGATTACAACAGACAAGATTGTCAGATATTCACTGAGCATATAGGTGATGTGTTATAAAAGCTAGCTAGAGAAAATAGATCCATGCAATTTTGGACCATGCAAAGAGAATTAAAAGAACAGAAGATCTAACCTGATCAACGGGAATCATCATCAAAGATTTCTGTCTAATCAAGGATTCGAAAGCTCCATTTTCCCTTCGTATACTAGCCTCAAATTTTTGCACCTCAGTAGAATCCTCATAAAAGAGAAAATATACTTTCAACCTTTTTGTGGGATTTTCAGCTTTATAGATTTCAATCTCCCTGACAAAGGCCATGTCAGGGTGGTATACAATAACTGTCGAAGGCTTTAAAATGTCAAGGATATCCTTATCGCTTTCTATTGCATAAAAGTGCACTGGTGGAAGCTGCTTTGCATTACATGATGATGCAGCATCAACACCTTGATGGTGCTTTCGAAGAATAACATTGTCCAAATCCCCAACCAGAGGATCAGTCTCATATCTTTGGACTCCATTTTCTGAAGCTGACGTCCCAGTTTTACCATTCATGGCCGCCTCATTGCCACTTTTGTCATCCTTATTCACAGATAAAGAAACTGATCCAGAGGTTTTTCCTTTCCTTCCTTTTCCCTTTCCTTTGGCGTGGCCTCCATGTCCAACATAAAGTTGGGGATGATCTTTAACAGGAGTATCTTTTTTATTATGTTTACTTACTTCTGCAGCAGCGGCCAGCAGTGCGTCGTTTTCCAGCTTGCTTATGCTACTTGCTTCTGCATTTTGTCCAGGTGTTTTCGGAATCACTCCATCAAGTATCCCGAAACCTTTAGGATCTTTTGCTTTCTTTTTATTACGTTTGGGTAGGCTGTGCAGCTCTATTTTGCTCAGTAGATATTTCTCCCACTCTTCCTGCATGGCCTTTAAACAAAAATACACAATAAAGTGTTCAGTTAGTAGTTACATTTTCACAGACACACACTTACACCCCATTAACCGCTAAATGGATTATAACGAAGGTCAATCACTACATGAACTTCACGTTCAAAGGGATGCATAAAATCCACTATAAATACCACTCCTACTTGCGAAATGCAATTTAATAGAAAACAGCACTGAAACAAGAGGATCAAAAACACAAATTCTTATATAATGGATAGACAAGAACTCCATTAACGAGAGGTATGAGACATGCAAGCGGTCCAACAGTTGTTTTTCCGCTAAAAGGAGGAAGGACGGGGCAGTAAGTATGTGGCAATCCTGAATACGCACAGCCATAGCAGCCCCTACCCCTTGGGAAGCTAATACGTTGAACGGTTTGATGAGATATTTTCAGAAATTAGTTACTATAAGAGCTTCCAACGATCATTGAATCACAGCTCAACTAGCAAAGCTCTTGCAAAAAGATGGTTGTGGGCCTTCCCTGCAGCTTGGCTTAAGAGTAAGACCAAACAGGAAAAGTAAAAATCATTTGCCAGGGAAAAGTTATTTGCTATAAAGACCTTATGTGGGCCTTTGATGATGCAATCTTCAAGCTGCATGCAAGAGCGTTCGTCTTTGCAGGCTACTAACACGATGCCATTATTATCCTCTTCACCTTCGATCACAGGTTCCACCCTTGACAAAGCGTGCTTCTCTCTTTCCTCTTCTATTTCTTCAAGAACCTCCTAAAAAACATGTTCCCAAGTAAATATGGTGATAAACTGCCTGAAAACTGCTAAAAGATTTCCTATTGATCCCAAAATTTCAAGTCAACAATAATAGCACAACAACTGAACATTATGCTACAAGAAAGCAGAGCTCAATTGACAGTAACTTTCCCTGTGATATGCTACTCTGTTCTATACGCACACACAGTCACAATACATGGTTGCGAGTTTGTTGCTTTTCTGCTTATGACATGCAAACACCAAAGCAAAATGGACTCGCTCACTCACACGCAACACCTTCCACTTTGGTGGCTCCTCCAAGACTTCCTCCAAAACTATTCCACTATTTGTACTCGTTGGCAAGGAATCTACACACATAGGAGGAAAAAGTCAGGACAGCTGTTTGTCCACAGTCAACAGATTCTTCAAAGCATCTATGGGAATTTTCTGTACACAAACAAGTTTCAAATGTATGCATTTTCAAAGTCAGTAGTGTGGCAATTTTCTGTACACAAGCAAGTTTCAAATGTATGCATTTTCAAAGCAGTAAAGTAAAACACAAATAAATATGCTAAACAAACCAGAACGATACAATTTAAAACCATGGATAGCAATATAAATGTAGAACAACTTTGATCAATGACAATACAGTACCCAAAAAGAGCTAGAGAGAGTTAAACAATACATGACATCCAAAACTGCACCTTCTTTCTCTGTAGTGCTATCCTCCAGCTTTCTTTTTTTAGATGTCACATTTTTACTCTTCCCAATCAACTTCCCACCGTCCAACCTTCCAAAATGATAAACACGCTTTTTTGCGTACTCAAATATCTTGTAACTTGATTCTGCAAATATCCAAACAGATCTAAAATTCTCTGCCGCTCTCAGTGAATCCAAGTACTTCAAATAAGTCACAGCATCATACCTACATATGTAGAACATCAAAATGTTTTCCACTAAAATCTGACTTGCGGAGAAAAGATAACCAAAATATTTCACCACCAGAGTTGCTATCTATCAATTTCCTAACCTTATGAGAACAAATCCATTAATCACTATAGTCACAATAACGGATGCAAGACTTTATGAATTAAATATAAATCAACAACATGAAGATGCTTCAAAATATCAATCACCATTGCCACAGGGTACCCTAAGGCTCCGTTCGTATTCTCAGAAAGGGGCCAAATTTCATGGATTTGTCACAATTAAATATCCATCTGATAGAAATCTGACATAAAGAGCAACATAGAATACCTAGGGTAGTAAGGTATCCATTATCCCCTTGGCCCTCACTATAGGTCCATGAGCTTACTGATAGTATGGAAGTATATAACTCTTCGTTATTAATCCAATCAAACAAACAAAGGCCTAAAGGGACAACCTTTGGTTGACAAAAGCTAATGCAACTATCACTTCAAGTCTACGGAGGTTATACTCATGGTGCTTTTGAACTAATACCATCTACAAAATGAACGACTAGTGCAAATTTTCTTTACAGTGCACTGTTCAAAAAGTGTCCTAAACAATTCAAAAACCCGAGTCTCTCAACGAAAGAACTACCATATTTTAAGATATTGAAGGAGCTTCATTTTGAAACCTGACAAGGTAATCCAACAACTTCCTCAGCGTTTTCAAATCCGATACGAGCTGCTTGGTCTTCTTCCCCAAAGTATGCCAAATGGGATCCAACTGCCGCCTCACAATCTCATCAAACGACTTGAACAACCCGTTCTCCACCGTCAGATCGTCCACATCCACTTTATTGGTCTTCCTCATCTCCTTCAAACACGCGTCCATGACCTCGATCACAGCCTTCTGAATCCCCCTCATGTAGGGCGACATCTGTACCCTAACGTCCACCACCTCCGGCGGATTCCTCTCCAAATCCTGCGACACATATACCTGAAACATGGGCGGCTCTACCATCAACTTAAGGGTTCAATCTATTGTTCAACAAAGGCATTAGAAATTTGTAATTTTTGCGTATAATTTGACTATTCAGGACTAAAAATGAATAAAATTCATTTAGGTTCGTGAGAAAGTACATAGATAGCACAACAAAACAAAATAAACCATTCCCACCGATTTTTAACTAAAATATACGATGTTATTTTACATAGAGTTTTGCATCAAAAAGAAATTTCCTAGGGCCGCGCTTGACTGAAACCTCGGCCACAGGTGCAGTTTCCTCAAACACAAGCATTTGAGGATTCGCTCTTTGTAAGTACATAAATAGCTCAACAACAAAAAATAAACCAAGCCTACAATTTTTGGCTTAGAAAAAACTTCATTTTATACAGAGTATTTTGAATAAATAAAAAAATTCCTATACGTTTATGTCAGTAATAAACTCAAATTCTAACCTGAAACCTGGGCCACAGGTGCAGTTTCCTCAAGTACAAGCATTTGAGGATCCGCTCCGGTTTCGCGAAACCCGCCACCATAGCTTGGGGCTTATCGGAGAAGGCGCGAACGTAGAGAGAGGAGGAGGAGGAGCGGAGGATCCGGACGATTAGGGTTTCGGTGGAGGTGTCGGAGAGGGAGTGGGCGTTGAGGAGGACGATGCCGGCGACGGCAGAGGGGGAGAGGCGGGAGGTGAGGAGGTCGACGATGAGAATGCGAGGGGTGACGAAGACGGCGGCGCCGGCGGAGTATAGGGAGAGGCGGTGGTGGGCGGGGAGGTCGGAGGTGATTTCGGAACAAGAAGCGCGCAATTCGGTGTTAGGGCTTTGATTTTGCAGGGAAGAGAGGATGGAGGATTTGAGGGAAGGGGAAGGGGAGAGGAGGAGAAGGGTGCCCTGGGAAGGGTGGTGGAGGAGGAGGAGGGAGGAGATGAGCTTGTGGAGGCCGAGGCCAGAGGAGAGGACAACCAGGCCGCCGGCGGGGTCCTCTAGGAGGTCCGTGATTATGTGCTCGTGGAACTGGACCATTTTACTCTCTCTCTCTCTCTCTCTCTCTCTCTCTCTTGTGTAGATGGTGAGTGGCGTGAGTCAAAGAGGAGGAGGCGGAGGAGGTTTGTTTGCGGGGGTTGGATGGAAGTTGAATGTTCGGGAAAATTACGGGTCAGAGGTGTTGACCGGGAATAATTCGAATAACATGGTATGCAGTCTTCAAATTACCACTTGTATGATAGGAGGAAAAATATTGACAAATACATGATATTTGCACTAGAAATGTCTATTTTACCCTCCGTATATCATTTATAAGCCCAAAAATTCATTACTCTTCCAATCTCCTATTCAATTCCCACACTACGCGACGGCGACTCCTCTTCGAAAGACTCCTCACACCAGGCGACGACGACTCCTGTCTCCCTCAGCGACGGCGACTCCTCTCTCACTCGGTCTATCACTTTGGTATCTCTCTCTCTCACACACACGCATACAGAAAAGACACACTCGTTCTGTCCAAGCGAAGATGGGTTAAAAAGCTACAACTTTCCAATTTTGTTTGTGGTTGTTCTTATTTAGCATATAAATTGATTGATAGAGTGAATGTGGACCATTGGACCCTAGTTTTTAGTTGTTCTATACAAGATCTGGCTCACATTGGTGATTATTGGCTTGCTCTTGTTTGACATGTGACTGATGTTTACCTACAACAATTGTACTGGTAGATTGTTGGTTAGATCAGTTTGTTATCCATTTGTTGTTTTCATTTGTGTTGATTGTTTGGTCTGTTTGATTAACTTTCGATTAACTTTGGCAGACAAGTCTTATAAATTAAATGGGTATCTTTCGTGTATGTTTGGACTCTACAGAATAAATTATTGATATTTTATTTGAATCATCTCACGTAATGTAATCTTATAATCATGAAAACAAAGTCACATACTCAACGCACTTGTTATTTATGTTATATGACAGTTATATATTTTGGTTTTGGTTAGAGGAGGCATGGAATCTAATTCAAGTAGTGGAATGACTGAAAGTCCTATGACGATACGACTTTGCGAGCACAGTGAGCAAGCGGTCTTACACACCTCGTGGATGGATAAGAATTCAAGTAGAAGGTTCTTTGGGTGTCTTTATTGGTATCCCAATTCGCCAAAAACTGGTGGTGCGCACTATGATTACTTTGAATGGTTGGATGGTCCCATTCGTGAGCAAGAGAAAGTGGTTCTCCGATCCCAAAGGGACATAAGGTCACTCAAACAGTGTATTGTGGAATATGAGACGAAGATGGAAGAAATTGAGATAAAGTGTAAGGAACAAGAGGAAAAATGTAAGGAATATGGGAGGAAGATCGAAGAATATGAGAAAAAGAATAATGAATATGGGAGGAAGATCGAAAAAGAACAAAGGCAAACGTGAGGAAATACAATGGACTGATGTGGGCAGCGTGGATTGCTTGTTCCATTTTGATTGATATTCTTCTTGCTTTCATGGGGACCCATAGTAGACCTAAAATTAAGTATTTGAGACTACCCCATTCAATGAGCGATTAAATGCTCTGGTTTTAGAATTTTAGGAAGCGGGATTAATATGTGGTTCCTTTTTGTAAGAATACAATGTAATCAAAGCTGATGTTTCGACTTGAAACGGTATATGCTAGTGGTTGGTTCCTTTTTGTAAAAAAATATATGTAATCCAAGGTCAGTCGTTATATGTAATATGTGAACACAATTTGAGAAACTCCCAATGTAATATATTTTTGGCATCTAATATTTTGCGGATAATTTGTAACTAAGTTTAATGTGTTGTACATGAACATTAAATTTGTGGGTGTTATGTAATAGTATAAGTATTAAAATGTAAAATTTGCAGTAAATCGGGCCAACATCTCAGACCCGTAATGTTCCATTTACTTATCCTCTTAATCCCAATAGATTTGTAGATAGAGTGTAACATATGATTTTCAAGAGTATAGTGATTTAATTTTTTTAATTAAATGACGTGGTTTTTGCAGCATTGTAGTTGCTCCATACAAATATTTGACTTCCTATTGCTGTCATGTGTGATTTACAAATTACGTCTTCCAGACAAGTGTTGTTGGTGTAGATTAAATAGTTACAGGGGTATATGTACTTATGTATTTGGACTCGTCGGACAATTGAACGTCCATTGTATCATGTAATTGAGTATGAATTGCGTAATAGTTATATATTTGGTTGATGTTGTGTAGCCATGTCGATAACTCCTCGGAAGTTCATGTGTTTTTATTATTCGAGTGGTGAACGCATGACAAATGCGAATGGTAGCTTGGGGAAGTATATGGGTGGTGTATCTAAAGCCACAGTCACTGAAGAGGGCATATTGTTTGAGGAGTTAGTCGTCAAAGTTTGCTTTCGCATGAATATGAGCCACGATGAGAAGTCATTATTTTATAGTACAACCAAGGACAAGTCGAAGTATTTGTGTATGATGGATGCAGATGATGTTTCTATGATGTTTTGTTTGAATGAGGATGAGGTTGACATATTTGTGGAAGAAGAGACCCTTACTAATACACCAAAAGAATGTAACATAAGTAACAGGTATAAGTAGTTTTTTTTTATTTAAAAAATATGACACACACACACACACATATACACACACACGCATATATTAGGATTTTGCATATTTATGTTTTGGTGAAGAGTGATACGATTTTGAAGAGATTATTGTTTTCAAGAGGTTACACATAGGTAACATATGGTTTTCAAAAAGAGGTTACTATTTTCAACTTTTTCAGTAACTAACTTGGTTTTTGCATAATATGTATGTGTTTCATAGATGCATTTCACTGGCAAGTGCTCTCCTCTATGATTTGCAGAATAAATTCTCTAGTCAAGTGTTGTATTGAGACGTTTTTTTGTAGGGAGTCAAATTTGTTGAGTAGCAGTTCATCCACTACCGTAGGAGAATCTTCTTCAACTAGCAAAGATAGTTTGACTATTTGACATGAAATGAGTTTGGTGTCGTACTCACAACAACGAGGTGAAGACATTTTAAGTGGGCCTCATCATTTGACCTGAAGGCCCACGGCCCGCCCTGGGCCCATCGGGCTTTTACCCGGCCCGAGCCCGAGAAACGGGCAGCCTAGCCCAGCCCATAGTTTGTAATGGGCGGGTTCGAGTCTATGAATTTTTAGGCAAACCGCCCGTAGGCCCGCTCGTGGGCCCGCCCACAAGCCCGCCCATAAAGCCCGTGGTACGTTTCTGTGTTCTGCCGACCCAAGTAGCCGACAAGCCCGTTGGAATTTTCAACGGCTATTTTTGGTCCAACAGTCCAACACACTTGATGTACTTGAGCTGCAACACACATGATTAAAACCTAAATCCAACCCTAGCTCATAAATACTCTTTTTCTCAACAGATCCAAAACACATCTGCAATCTCCAAAACACATCTGCTCTCTCGCCTCTCATTCTCTCCGCTCCTCTGCTCTCTCGCCTCTCAATCTCTCCACTCATCTGCAATCTCTGGCCTCCACAATTCTCTCCGGCTCTCCTCTTCCTCTCATTCTCTCACACAGTCACACACAAACAACGAACAAAAATCATCTCTCTTCTCTCCAGTCTCAACTAGACAACCACAGACCCATCTCCGCCTCTCCACCGCCCTGTCTGACGACCTCCGCCCCTCCGCCGCCCTGTCCGATCTCAACCACTGTAACAGATTTTTTTTTCTTTCAATTTTATTTGCATTTCCGTACTTATTAGTTGTTATTTACTTGTTATTTAGTCTTTTTTATTTAGTATGGCTAGTCATCACATTTCCGTGAACCTAGAGGAAGAAAATGAAATACTTGAAATTGAATCTATAGGATCACCAACATCTCCCACTTTTCTACTCTACCCCGGTTCATCTTCTGCAAATCCTAAAGAAAAATCTGAAGTGTAAAAGTTTTTTAAAAAAGAAAAAATTGTTGTTGATGGTGTTACATTGGAGAAAGCCAAATATTATTTATGTGGTAAATTGTTTGCTGATAGTACAAACGATGGAACTACTCATTTGAAAAGGTATCATATAGTTTGTCTTAGAAAACATGGAAATCAAGTAGACATTAGAACACAAATGCATTTAGGTAAAGACACTGAAGGAAAATTGACATGTTTTAATTTTGACCAGTCAGTTACTCGTCGGGAAGTCGTAGATTACATGGTTAGAGCAAAATTTCCTTTTACTTTTGTTGAAAACCATGATTTTACTAGAATGGTACAAAGAGGTTTAAATCCCCAATATAAATCCCCAATATTGTGGTTTTTCTGCATCAACTGCTAAAAGAGATGTTATGAAACATTTCAAGCAAAATCGTGATAATTTGTTATCTTATTTTAAAAATTATAATGGAAAAATTTGTTTAACTTCTGATTTGTGGACTTCAAGATCTCATATGAGATTTTTATGTTTAACTGCACATTTTATTGATGAGCAATAGAAATTGAACAAAAAAAAAATATCTTTCAAAATGATTGAGACACCACACACTGGTCTTACTATTGCAAATGTTATTCATGAAGAATTGATTGCATGGGGTATTTCTAAAAAGGTATTTTCAATAACTTTAGATAACGCCACAAATATGATGTAGCTGAAAAATCTTTAAAAGGATTGCTTGATGTTCTTGTCGGTTCAGTTCTACATGATGTATTTCATGTGCGTTGTTGTGCTCGTGTTTTAAATTTGGTTGTACAAGATGGTTTAAGTTTGCTAGCTTTTTCTGTTGAAAAAATAAAAAACATCATGCTCAATATTAATTCTTCTGTTCACAGGTATGAACTCTATTTGAAGTGCTTAAAACATTATGGTTTTAGAAAAAAGAATATTAATTTGGATATGCCTATTAGGTGGAATTCAACTTATGAACTTTTAAGACTTGTTGTTATATACAAAAAAGTTTTACATTATTATACTTTGCAAATTCAAGGTGCTGCAAGAATTGAAACACCTACTGAACAAGATTGGCTTGTTGCTGAAATTGTAAGAGATTTCTTTGAAGTTTTTGATAGTTCAACTAGAGTTTTTTTTGTTGTGTTTATACTCCTATGGTACCTCGTGTTATTATTCAATTAGTTAACATTTGTCTAACTTTTCAAAATTTTTCTGCACTTGATCAATTTAAAGATGTATTAACTGTAATGAGATCCAAATTTGATAAGTATTTTAAAACTTTACCACTTATTTTTTTTTGCTATTATCCTAGATCCTCATTTGAAAATGAATGCATTGGAACAATGGTTGAGAGTACTTAATGACAATGAATCAGAAGTAGTAGATACAATTATTTTGGCAAGAACTAAATTAGCTAATTTATTTGAGCACTACAGAACACAAGTGGGAGTTGTAGATAGGACACCAACAGTGCAGAGCACGAGCCCAGCCACATCGGCAATTGTGGGGGTGGGGGGGGCGCAATGTCATTGCTTAAAATTAGAAGAATGTCTCATACTTCTACTGTTAGTGGTGTTGAGTCCGAATTAACACGTTATCTTAACCAACCAGCTTTGGAAACTGATGATGATGAACCATTTGATTTATTGTCTTGGTGGAGATCATAAGAGTCTAGGAACCCCATGTTAACTGCTATGGCTCGTGATATACTAACAGTTCCGGTTTCTACTGTTGCATCCGAAGCTGTTTTTAGTGCCGGTGGTCGAGTAATTTCTGAAAAGAGGGCCAGTTTAAACCCAGACACCGTGGAAGCATTGATTTGCTTAAAAGATTGGCAATTGGCTGAGTGGAGATTGCAACAAACTGAACAAGAAAGAGAACTTGCAGATTTAATGAATGATCTCAAGATATCAAGACCATCATTTATTGAAGAAAGCGATACTGAATTAGTGGCCGAATCATTGGATTGACTGGTATGCCTTTTTGGAAATCCTTCCTTTTATTATCTGCACATGCTCTGTTTCACCAATCAACGATGTGAATTGGTCTTGGATATCGATTTCGTAGGAAGAGATTGTTGTGATTTGTCTGGCCATGTAGTAATTTGATAATGAAATTAGTTGACTGTTGCTGTTCAGTTGGCTTTGGATTCTGATTGTAAAAAAGTTGTGGTTATTGACATTGATGTCCACTATGGATCTGTTGATGAGCTTGGTGATGGAGATGGATTTGGTTACAATTTGAAGATTCCTGGAGGATCAAACGATTCAGAATTTCAGACCAATAGACCAACATGAACTAGCAAAAGCTGTTGAGAAAATTCTCTAGGTTCGCAATGGCCCTATTCAAAAATTTGTTCTCTGCCTTTCTGTACTATAGTTTAGTTGCCGCTCAAAATTTTTTGTTGTTATGCCTATTTCTGTATTTCTGGACTTTTGGATTGTATTTCTCGACTTTGGTATTTCTGGACATTGGACTTTTGTATTTCGGGACTTTTGAATTGTATTTCTGTTGTAGCAGATTTTATTCAATTCTGGATTTTATGTCTGTTGTATTAATGTTGGACTTTTTATTTTTGATTAATAAAACAGCAAAGTTGTATTCCATTCCAGGCCAACAAAATTTATTCCAGTAAAGTTGTCTTTCTTAGTGGCGGGGTCCGGGTTCCAGCCCGACAAAATTTATTCCAGCCCAATAGAAGTTGTATTCCCGCCCATCCGGCTTTTGGCCCGTTAGCTCGCCAATTGGGCCAGCCCGTGGGCTGGGCCTGGGCTTCAATTTATGGTATGCAACCCAGCCCGCCAAAAAGGAAAAACCCGAGCGGCTCAGCCCGTGAGCGGGCTCGGGTAGTGACCTGGCGGGCTGGGGCCAGTCCGGCCCGGCCCGATGATGACCCTTAATTCTTAGTGTGGATGGTCAGTTGTTTGACAACCATAGGCTATTTAAGAAGACTGTTATTCTTTTTGCCGCATTAAACAAGTTCACTTTCAAGTATTTTGACAATAGTCGTCATTATTATAGGTTAGCCTGCATGGTTGATGGTTATCCGTGGAAGTTAGCAACTAGTGTGTAAGGCAAGTCCAAACTCAGTAGAGTCATCAAGATGAAGAATGAACATTGCCACACTGCACAAGACAACACTAATTTCAAGCCAATGATTCGGGCAATAGAGATGTGTATGATATTCATGGACAGAATAGCGAGGCAACCCAATTTCCTCGCAAGGAGCATATGTAAGGACTTTGAGCTTGCCTTCCTTACTCCCCTAACTTACTCGCAAGGATGAAGAACTAGGGAACGTGCCCGTGAGTTGATAAGTGAGCCGGTATCCATGACGTATCACTTAGTGTCGTGGATGTGTCAACGGCTTATAGAATCGATTCCCAACACGAGTGCGGTTTGGAGTTCTTCTGAGGATAGTAAGTTCAAGTAACTTTTTGTCGCTTATGGTTGCAGCATTATGGGGTTCTTGGCGGGATGTCGCCTGATATTGTTTATTGATGCATATTTCTTAACTGGTCCATATCTCGATAGTTATTTATCTGCAATCCCCTATGATGTGAATGATCAATTGTACCTTATTGCATATGATATTGTATCATCAGAGAACTACGAGAATTGGTTATGCTTCATGCATAACTTGAAGGAAATTATTGCCAGAAAAGATGTACTTGTGACCGACCGTAATCCTGGATTGTTGAGGGCAGTTAAGAAATTGTTTGGCCAGAAATGCAATGCATGGTGTATTCGCCACGTGAAGAAAAATTTTAGTAAGTTCGCCACCGGGAAAGGAATGAAGGGGAATCCCAAGAAGACGACATTGCATCTTTTCACAATATATAATTGCATATGCATGCGATGAGCACCTATATGGGGTGTACTTGACGAAATTGTTTAGGTTGTCACCTGAGTTGTCGAAGTAGGTTGAAGAAAAGGGTCCACAACACTGGTCGAATGCATGATTTTTGTATCGGAGGTGGGACAAATTGTACACCAACATTGTTGAAAGTTTCACAATTAGATATTGAAATTGAGAGACTTAGACATCATCCAATTCATGAAGGGGCATGTCACAATCACCACTGACATGTTATATAGGCATAAGATGGAGGTGGGTAAATGGCATCCCTTGCCGGTTGTCGTAATATCGACAAAATGATTAAGAAATCTCAGGAAATATCTCGGAGTTTCACTTGTCGACCTAGTTCTCCCACAGAGTTTATTGTGTTTGCATCCGATTGAAAATCTCATGCGATCAAACTCCATCCTTTTTACTGCAGTTGTTTGTGTTGGTAGATGAAACGCATCCCTTACAAGCATGTGGTGCGCTCAATACAAGGTTCGTCGTACAATATATATATAACCTTATCGATCATTTTCTATAGGGTGGATGCATAACTTCTTAGTTAAATGATATTGTGTTGTGCATCCAACAAATCATCACAAGCGTTGGGGTACTATTTACCTCAAGCTTCGATGTATTAAACCGCTCCCCTATCCAATGCTCCATAAACCTCAGGACATAAAACCCATAATCGTGTCTGCATAAACATAAATGTGTCTCGTTAAATTACATGCATGCATTCATTGGAACATAAATAGCCAAACATAATTTAAGTAACCACTTACGAGTTACTTTGTTGTGGGACTTTTGGGTGCACGATCGGCCACTTATGAAATTCGCTATCCAGGTTATTCCTCGTCCGTTGCAAGACCTTATACAATCCACTTATCTGATGCCAACAACACATGTATATTACAATGTCAAATGTACTATAACTCATACAAAATAAGGATAAAACTGAAATTGACTTGGTAATTGTGGTTATCGCATGAGTATTAGCTGTTATCTTTTCTTGATAATTTACAGACAACGAGTCAAGGACTTCAATACACTTGTCAACTTGATTAATCGCAATAACATACCAATGTTGAGGTGATTTAAACAAAATCGGGAGAAACAGTTGCATGCACGCCTTTTTATAAATTAAACGGGGGCCCCAATCATAAATAAATATATTACAATTTAATCACAAATATATAACACAATAGACTTACCACACTACATGTTGCCACATCATATCCCAAGATTTGCGGATCTACTTCAGCATCAACACAACACGGTTTCTAATTGTTTCATATTTTCGCAAATTATTCTAAAATATAAGGGAAGCATAATATTAAAGCTCACTCAACTAACCTCAATGAATAAGTAACAAAATTGTAAGTAAGAGCATATTTGAAAATACCCAAAAAAAAAAAAAAAGCAGAACATGTGCCGTTTTGGTTGGGGCACAAGGTTTTTTCCGCGAGGGTGGACGATTTTTCCACCGTCAGCAACCAATTTGTCATCATTTTCATCACCTTATATAAACAATGACAACAATTTATTTAACTCACATGGATACATGAAATGACGTCTAAATGTGCAATAAAACTTGGTCAAACACTCCACATGCTCAAATGTATTTTAACTTACAAATAACGACATATGACCCCGTGGTTTGAACACGTCTTGTAGCTGGTCCATATGAAGGATCCACTCAATGCCTTCATTTCTAAAAATAAACACCCTGCAAATCTCAAAATGCAGGACATTAGTTAATTAAACCTTGTACAAAGTAGAGAATGAATTAAAGAAATGAACGATAATGTACGCTTATTTTTTGGAGGAAGATTCTCTATTGCATTAACCTAAGCCTGCTTTGTAGAGGAAGATTCTCTATTGCATTAATTTTGGGTTTAGTTACAATGTAGGACTTAGTGGTGACTCACGTATTGGATTTTGCTGGTCGTTTCGTCAGGTATGTGTAAATTGAATTCTCTTTGTTGGTGTACTTTGATTCTTTGACCTCTGGATGAGCAATTTAGGGTGTCTTTCTAGATTGATTGCGTTTCAACACCCTCTTAGGCTGTCTCTTTGATGGCGTACCGAGTGTGGCAGGTTTTTCACCTTCAACACCTACTTGTTCATTCATTTGTTCATCATCTTTTTATTTGTCCACCTTCTCTTTCTTTTGTTGATCCAGTTTTTCCTTCCCTTGTTCGTTTTGACCTGCATGCCTCTCATCTGCATGACCATATATACCCGTTTGCGCAATGCCGTGGATGGTCACATGCTCCGGCGTGTATATTGGCATATATCCCTGATTGGCAATTTCAGGGAAAGGAGACATAGGTTCGACACCCTTAGGTTCAACATCATTTTCTGCACATTTCATTTTTTCACCACCCTCATCTCCTTCACTTTCTTCAACTCCATCGATTTGTTCAGCTTTTTCACCCCCATCACCTTCTTCACCCCCATCACTTTCGTCACTCTCACTACCCCCATCACTTTCGTCACTCTCATTTTGGTCTCCACTTGGTTGATTTTGAAAATCGCCGATACATTCATCATGTCCACTTGATTTATTTTCTAGAGTTTTCATAAGGATGTCATCTATTTTCTTAATATGTTCCACCTGTTGAATAAATATTCTCTTCGCCGATTGAAAATTTTCAATAGAGCTCTGTGGAGGAGAAAGATATAAGATATAAGATTTATTTGAATGAAATAGTTTGTACCATCAACAAAAGTAAATAACTGTTGACTGACCAGATACCAAAGGTGAGACTGCGGAAATTGACTTAAAGTGGGGCCCAAAAGCTCTAAATTCTCCTCCTTACCAATGCGTTCCTATATACACTATTGCGTCCAGTACTCAATCAATGGACCACCCTCTTGACCTAAAGTCATACCCATCGGCTTTATCGAAATATAAAAGCTGCAAAAAAATTCAAAAATATATTAACACATGTTATTCGCATGATCTAGGCATTTTGTAAATGTGAGGGCAGTAAAGTAAATATAATACACATTACCACGAGGAGTAGAACACAACCACCAGCGCTTGGGGCCTCAATCTTCCCTGCTTTTTTGTGGCCTTCGCACCTCTATTCTTATACATCATAATTTGATGAACCAACCAGTCAAGAACAAACTGAGGCCATGCATAATTTGGAATTGCATCCAGATCCATAACACCTGAAAATAACTTTGGGCTTGCTTCATCTTTTGTCGTAGGACAAAGGGAGCAACACAAGGTAAAACAAACGTAAGCGGTTTTAAACTTTTTCCCATATGTCTTCTTATCAAACACATGGTCCATCATCTTCACAGTCAATCCTTTGGTTAGTTTTTTTCCATTGTCTAAAAATAGGGACTGAATGTGCTTGACATGATCGTCTTCAGACTTGGTGGGAACTGGTACACTTCCAAGTTTGAGACCCATGGCTTGTGCCACATCAGCAGTAATGATTTCATACAACCTCCCCAACGTCCTTGTCTTCGGGTTAAAGTGTTCAACCAACTTCCATATGAAGTCCCGGGGCAACATATTGCATTGGACATTTAGAAGCGACCCAAAACCAAGTCCTTGAACGGCTTTTCTTTAATTATTGGTATGCTTCTTATTTAATTCCCCCAATTTCTTCGGCAAACACCTACTTCGAAATATGGACTGTACAATGAAATAATTATAAATTTTGGTCACAAACATTTGAACTTCAACGAAATGTTGCATAAGAGCATGACTTTGACATGCATATTACTTCAAAAAAATATACAATAACTAACAAATACTCCACGCACAAATCCATACCAATGCAATCTTCCTTTTCTCCTTGGGTTTTTTGGCCTTTGTTTCATTGGCAAAGTAAATGTAAGGCGCTTTGTCCGCCTCAGACATTTCCTTCCACCTCTTCCCAGCTCTTTTGGAAAGCTGGATAATCGAGACAAAAATTAATAACACAACATCGAGTAAGTATTACTTCTTATTACAATAGCATCTAACCGTTTTTAGAATGTGTTTAGTAGTAGGCTCTGCCTCTCTTACACCTTTTATGAACTCTTCCCTGCATTTGTAAAAGCAAAAATTGCATTACTTAATGTGAATAGAAAATTGTTGCCGGAAATCAACACATGTATCCATAACCAATAAACAATATTGAACTAACAAATACATACTTGAATATGAGATAGGGATTGGTCATTGTATGTCCCCTGGATGCCTTACTCACTTTTTCAGTCTGGGGTCGCTTCTATCCTCTACTCGCCCTTCATTTGGCAAATTTTAAAATATATTTTAGTAACAGTTGGTAATAATATGCATCAAACAGAAAAGAAACAAAAAATTTGTACACAAGCAACAATTACTAATAATATGCATCAAGCGCACCCCATGATCTGCTCATAGGTTCCTCAAATATTGAGGGTTTCAGTCAAAAACCTGAAATTTGTAGCTATGTCAGGATCTAGTTCAAGACTTACTCTTTTGTTAAACTAGTTGTTGCGTCTAATAAGTACATATAACATCAAATATCTAGAATTTATAACTTCCAACAATCAAGTTACTATCCGCCAAGGTGTCATGTCCTTCAATTTTAAAAATTTGTGTCAGGGTGTCTGTGGCGTGTCCTCTAATTTTATAAAATTTATGCGTCGAAGTGTTAGTGTCATGTCGTGCGTCTATGCCATTAGAGCCATTTCACACAATTGTTACTATCGATCTGTGTAATGGTCTTCATAAGGTTATTATGACAGTTCCTTAAAGATTTTCATATTTGTGCTCCATCCATGAGAATTTGGGGAGCGAGGTTGGAATGCCTTGGACTCATTTTGAAGCCTCGACATCATTTCTCTAAGAGACAGCTTGGCATTTATGAAACCCTATGTATCGGTTCATACGCACCATGATAAGCATCGTAGTTATAACTCATAAGGGTAAGTCTCCATAAACATCCTTAAAAGGATGCATACATGCCCCTTTTGTAGCTAAATACAATGTTCTGTGACCAACATCAAAAAGAATCATTCAGATATACCACAAAATCTTACTACAAAGTTTATAACCAAAAATCACAATGTTCATCCATATATATGCTCTCCTAACTAAGGTTTTTCTAATGGTAAACCAATCTAAATAAATAAACATTCATTATTACCACTACACCACAACAGAGTGCACAATTCACCAAACGTCGTATGCTCCATACAAATATCAGTGTCCTTCAGGCACAAACTGGAAACTTTCTACTCCAAACACAATAAGCCAGTGATGCCACCTATTGTAACTACAATATTCTGTGGTCAAAATCATTTACAAAGCCCACATGCTTATCCATTTTTTTGTTTTGTGAAATGTCCATACAAGCATTGAGATTTATGTGATATGTTAGACCATTAACTCTTGTTTTCTGTTTCAATCATTTTCGGTTCTGCTACTTGAGTATCCTGCTATGTCAAAGTTAATATTTTTTGGTAACTTTGGTAAACTCATACCCAACGCCCCATATCAACTTAGGTCTATCCTTCACCCGATTATTTTTATTAACAACAATGTCGTATATACTGGTCTTGTGTAGTTTGTTCTTATTAGCCTGAGTAAGGGTTAGAGTGGGCAAGATGTAAGTAAAGCTTTTTTCATGGCTTGAATCGAGCCACTGGGGATGACAGCGACAAGACGGAAATTGGCCGACTCCAACTAATATAGTTCGTACTTGCCACCCATACATCTCAAACCCTAATCGGGAAAAAAACTTACATGATTAGGGAGAATGGATTGGGACGAAATCAATGACACACGTCTTAGATTCTTCGTGCACGTCTTCGATTCTTCTGGATCAAAGCCGAGAGCAATTGAGAATAAAGCTTAGAGAGAAAGAGAGAGAGACTTAGCCTCTTTCGAATTCGAATTGCTCTGGGTCTGTATGTATCGTGTTTTGAGAGAGAGAATGAGAAGGGAAAGGGTTTTGATCTAACGATGCCGTTTTATATTAAGGGCAAAGTTGTCCCCATTGTTTCACCGGTGTTATGGTTACCATGTATTAGTGATTAAAATAGATGGTACCATGTATTGGTGGTTTCAGAATTGTAGACCATGAAAGTGGTGAATAATAGCTTCGTCCTCCATTGACCCGTAATTTTCCTTTGATGTTTGGGAGTGGAGAATGTGTTATGCTCGGATGAGGCGAAACCCCACTTTTTTCACCATGGCCCTTTGTGGGCCCTATTGAGCATTTTCTATAATGATTCGAACCGTTCATTTCGTAAGACCCACACATTAATATGTCGACTCAAAAAATAACTTGATCGGACATCAATAGCTATGTCAAAAATTGAATTTTGATTTATGAAATGAACGGCCTGATTCTGTCACTCGTATTTTAAGTTAAACTGTCCATGACGATTGATTTTGAAAACCAAAATTTAAATTTTGATATAGTTCTTGATGTTCGTTGAAACTAATTTTTTACGCGGATATATAACTTTTCGGGCCCTAAAAGATGAACGATTTAGATTACTACAGTGAACACTCAGTAGGGCCCACAATGGGTGGCAGAAACCTCACGGAAATCATGAGGTATCCACCTAATCCGGAAAGAATTTAATCTCTTGGGCGTCTAGTTCGAAGCCTTAAATGGACGGATGAGATCGAAATAGGACATTAGATTTGGTGTGCATGTGATGTGTGGCGGTAAAAGCATTTGGGTACCGAGAATCTATCTCTCTAGAAATAAACGTCTTGCCCCTCTCTCTCTAGTAACTTCAAAACTTCCAGATCTAGGCAACTGCTTGGGGGGAGGCGTCGCCCCTCCTCCCCAGGGCTCTTGTCCTTTATCTCTCTATACCACCTATCCCTCTCTCTTTGCCTTCTCCCCCTCCTTCCCTTCCACTTTGTTTTAACCCTCTTTTTTTTATTATTCATAAAACTGACCGGCGTGATAGCGAGATGGCGGCGACAGTGGTGGTTCTAGTTGTTTGCCAGGTTTTTGCCAAAGCTTGTGCCTGTCTACGGGTGGGCTTCTCCAGATTCGTCTTTTGTGTGCTGATTTCGGCCGGCGAATCATCTTTGGAATTTCTTGGTCACCGAAGACCGGTTTTAGTAAGATTCGTTCCGTCTGGTATGGCTATGTTCCCTTGTCTTCTTTGTCTCACATCTGTTTTTTTTATCGACCCCCTTTCCCTAGTTGTTTTGCTCTTGTTTCCTCGGTCGTTCCCGTTTCCTTGGCCGTTAGTCGGCTCGCTTCTTCCCGGTCGGAGGTCCTGCTGGGTCCTCTGACTTTCGCTTAACAGCTAGAGTCCTTTCGGGTTCGGTTAAAGCACTCGGCGTCGACTCCTGTTGTGGCTATCGTTAGGAGGCCCTGTTCTCGCCTAATGACATGGTGCAACTTCCACAGTAGTTTGGGTTTGCTAGTTTTGTTTGCAAGGCTGGCCTAGGTAGAAGGCCCATGACGCCTAGGTCTTGGGCATCCAAAAATTTTCAAATTTTAGGGGCACTCCAATATTATTTGTAAATTAATATATATTTTATCTATTCATATTATAGCATAAATATCTTTGCTAGTTCAGTGGTAAATTGATTTTAGTCCGTATAAAGTGTCCAAGTTTGAATCTTCTGGGCAGCTTTTTCTTTTGAAATATTTTTTCTCCAAAAATAATGCTATTGTAACTACTAGGTTTTGAAACTAAGTCATGTAGAATTCGAGCCAATCACTTTGGGCGCCGGTGACAAAGCAATTAATATGCGTTATAAAGTCTAAAGTAGTTATATAAAAAAAATATTTCTATCATTATTATTTAATTCTAAAAATACGTAGGGTATCACTCCACAATTTAGCCTTGGGCATCCAAATCTCTTGGGCCGGCCCTGGGTGGTTGCTCTGTCTGTGGCGAGAGAAGGCGGCTCTTAGGTTAGGTTTAGAGTTTTCTTAGAGTTGGGTTTTCACAGTATTTGGACTTTTAGGCCCTTTGGATTTTCTGTGCTGTTTATTGTTTATCTGGACTTCTTAGGCCCTCAGGTGTTGCATTGGGCTTGTCCCTTTGCTTTGGTTCTAACTTTTGGTTGGATACCTTTCCCCTCCCCTAAAAAAATGTTATTTTGCTGTTTCAAAAAAAAAAAAAAAAAGCACTTGGGCACCAAAATAACAATGTCCCATGAGCACCGAATGATTTTTCCGTCCCCAAGGAATGGAAAAATAAAAAAATCGTATATGTATTGGCTAATGGGAGAATGATTTTGGCACCACTTTTTATTTGGTAAAAATACATGAGTACAAAATTAATATTTTATATGTTTTGATGATTGTGTTGTGTAGTTATAAGCAATAATATTTTAAAAAAAATTTAGCGCATGTAGTTATGGAAAACTAGAATACAAAACTTATGACTCATTTGCTTTTATAGGGAAAAATTCAAAAAAACCCCTGAACTTTGAATCCAATGTCAAATAGGCACCTGAACTTAAATCTATATAATATGACAGGGTGGTGTTTGAATCCAAAAGACAACCAATGGTCCAGATTTATCCCTCATTCTACATAAATCTACACCCTCCATTCTACAATGGCAGGCCCGCAAATACTTAATATTTTTTGAGCATTCTCACTCACCCATTCCCGTGCCTACTTTGGAAATTTGATTTCCAAACCCAGTCACACATTCCTAGATTTACAGCGTTAAATACAATTTGGAAAGTCATCACCTAATTTCTCTCTCTCTCTCTCTCTCTCTCTCTCTCTCTCTCTCTCTCATAGTAAAAGGAAACCTCTCTTTTTGTGTAATGAAAGGAGTAATTTATGCCATCTCTCTTCCCATAACTAAAAGGTACGTGAAATAATAATCTATATAATATGACATGGTGGTGTTTGAATCCAAAAGACAACCAATGGTCCAGATTTATCCCTCATTCTACATAAATCTACACCCTCTATTCTACAATGGCAGGCCCGCAAATACTTAATATTTTTTAAGCATTCTCACTCACCCATTCCCGTGCCTAATTTGGAAATTTGATTTCCAAACCCAGTCACACATTCCCAGATTTACAGCATTAAATACAATTTGGAAAGTCATCACCTAATTTCTCTCTCTCTCTCTCTCTCTCTCTCTCTCTCTCTCTCATAGTAAAAGGAAACCTCTCTTTTTGTGTAATGAAAGGAGTAATTTATGCCATCTCTCTTCCCATAACTAAAAGGTACGTGAAATAATAATTCCTTAAATAGTGGACAAAATAACGGATATACATACGTACGTGATATCCTTTGCAATATAACCTACGTACGTGAAATAATAATTCCAATGCTCGGCACACATTTTTGACAGGGTGGTTTTTGAATCTTTAAATTCCCTCCTATATTTTGGACCCTATGATCGATACACATTTTTTCTACCAGCGACATATTTGGAAATGATTCTACAAATATTTATCACTAAATTTTTCCTATTCAAATTCCTCGGCACTTTAGTACTATAGAAGCAAAATATATGGAAAGTATTTCCGAAATACAAATGGGTGATTTCAGTTATGGGAATTAAAAGACTTGATTGTAAAGATTTGCCGTTAATTGGGTGAGTATTTCTGAAATACAAATGGGTGATTTATGAATTTGCCGTTGATTGGGTGAGTGCTATAATGGAAATACGAATCGGGTAAGGCAAATTTGCCGTTGATTGAACAATACAAATTGGGTGAAACAAATTTATCTTCCTCTCTCTCCCTAATCGTTTCTCTCTCTCTCTCTCTCTCTCCCTAAAAGTTTTCTTTCCAGTTTTCTTTTTCGTCTCCCTCACTCTCGCCCTCTCTCCAATTCTCTCACCACAGGTATGGCTCTTTATTTCTTTTTTTTTCCAATTCTCTCACCACAGGTATGGCTCTTTACTTCGTTTTTTTTCCAATTCTTCATTTTTTTTTTGGTCCAATTCTATTTGTTAAGTTCAACTCCAAAAAATTTCGATTACGTTCAGTTCAAATTGGAATGACGGCTGTCCTGAGTATAATGTTTGAATCTATTTTTTTTTTTTTTAGAACACACAAGGAGGGAGAGGTTTTCAATCCAAACCATCCTAAAGTGCATTGGTAATGAAGAAGTTCATTTTATAGGATTGAAATGAAAAAGT
Organism: Rhododendron molle; assembly: GCA_025413875.1. Lineage (NCBI taxonomy): Eukaryota > Viridiplantae > Streptophyta > Magnoliopsida > Ericales > Ericaceae > Rhododendron > Rhododendron molle. The sequence goes on along the minus strand of CM046394.1, from coordinate 19,150,650 downwards.
CTTTTTTTTTACCCTCACAATAAATCAGGATTTGGTAAAACTTTAATCTTGATTGCCCTCACATAATGATTTTCCTCACAGTTATGATATTCTATAACAGATTTTACTTTTTTTTCTATCCATTTGGTTATGAAATTCTATGACTTCAAGTTATTTGCCATCATCGGAATCGTGCATAGCACAGGTCTTACGAGATTCCCAAATGGGATAATCAGTAACACAATTGAACAAAAAATGTCGTGCTATGTAGAGGGGGTTTTCATAAGAACCGTGCTATGTACCCGTGCTTGCACATTTTCAAAGGTACTAAGTTGTCCTTCTCCTTCTATTGTCACACCTAGATTCTGCATAAATTGGTTTATAAATTGTGATAAATCTAATAATTCTCGATATTCTTTATGCAGGAATGTCGAGGACTGACAAAGAACCAATGAGATCATCGTGAAAACATCGTTGTTGAAGTATTGTGGAATGGTCCAATAGCATTTTAGTCAATTTAACTTTATTGGATTTTTAATACGCGTGTTGCGTGATTTATGAATTTTCAACAAATTTTACCTATGCTTTGCTTATTTTATTTTATATGAATTTACTTTGTTTCTGTCTATTTTGTTATGAAACAATACTTTAAGTTATGCAGATTGAGTAAAAAATTTTGAAACATAATTTTAAGATCACGAAATCGGCCTATAACTTAAAATGGTACTCTTTTAGCGCTAATAAACATTCGTCACAAGGACACCAAAATTATAATAAAAAACACATTACTCAAACTACTGCAGGTACATCGGTGTTTTTTGATTTAATCAAGATTTATGCGTCTGAGTTTGTTCTATGTGTCTTAGTTGGTTAAATTTGTTGTTTAGTTTTAATTTATGTGTTTTGAATGTTCGAGCCGTGCCTTCAGGCACGGGCATTCGCTAGTAAACTTCAATTAGACACCTGAACTTTGTCCCCGTTATCAATTTAACCCCTGTCGTGACTTTCCTAACGGCAAATGGTTTTTTTTTTTGTTTTTTGACAGATTTTTCTTTTGTTTGGAGACTTTCCTAACGGCAAAGGGGTTTTTTTTTTGTTTTTTTTTGACAGATTTTTCTTTTGTTTGGGGAATGGGATTTTTTTTTTGATGAGTGTCCGCATTGGTCAATTTTTTTTGAATAAGAAATGTGAAATTTTTTTGAATAAGGACGCTCATCAAATGCGGTCAATTTTTTTTAACTTTTCTTAGCTTTTTGTCAATTTTTTGAGGATTATTACTTCGTCATGACGAGAGGAATCTAAAAAGTAAAAAATTACTATCGAAACCTAATTTTTTTAATAAAGATAAAAATAAGCCAATAAGCCAATTTTTTTATTTTTAATAAAGATAAAAATTTTACTGTGTTCAGACCAACATCACATGCAGAATTGAAGTGCATGTCGCTGAGAATTAAAGTGGAAAAGTCAAATGGGTTGATTTGTGAGTGTCGGCAAGTGAAATGGGGTTAATTGGTTCTTGAAGTTGGTTGTCATCCTTGCTTCTCTGCTTCTCTCCAGAAAGAAAACCTCCCAAAAAAAAAATTTCTCATTCCCCAAACAAAAGAAAAATCTGTCAAAAACAAAAAAACAAAAAAAAAAACCCCTTTGCCGTTAGGAAAGTCACGGTAGGGGTTAAATTGATAACGGGGATAAAGTTCAGGTGTCTAATTGAAGTTTATTTAAGTTTAGGTGCCTATTTGACATTGAGTTCAAAGTTCAGGGGTTTTTTTGAATTTTTTCCGCTTTTATATTTATAACTTCAAAACTTCTTAATCACATATTTGGACCGAAACGGCGATGTGCACACTTTTGACCTGGTCCGTCCCAAGTGATTAAAAGTGATTTTAAGAATTGTTCATTTTGGTCATTTCTTTGAGTTTACTTTCTATGTCAAAATTGAGATTGATCCGGATATCGAAACTTAAAAACAATAATGTGATCATTGACTTTTTTTTTAAGAAAAAGAAAAAAACTCAAGAACTGTAACTTTGTTTGGTTCTCTTTTTAAAAATAATCTCTCCAAAATTTTTGATTGTTTCTTCATTCGTGTTTTATCGTCCTCAGTGATTTTTTGTCAAAATTTTTACTTATTATTTTTTTTTACCTTTTGGATGTACATAACGTACATCTATTCAAAAAGTAAAAGAGTTTGTTAAAATGTTAAAATAATTTACTAAAGACAAAAAAATATGCAAACCCTAAAACTTTTTTATCTCAAAAATAAATCTCAAAATTGTAAACCAAACATAGTGATCTTATAAATCTCAAAACTTCATTCATGTTAGTGCTGATGTCTAATTAATCTCATTCTCGACCTGACTAACGAACGTGACGAGTCAAGCAAAAGCAAAATGGATGACTCAAATCACACCCATAAGCCCGAGACAGGCCCCATCGATGATTCACAGCACTCTACTGTGCCTTTTGGACACTGCAGGGTCCCTAACTTGGATAATAACAAACTTTGTGCATGTACAGACAAAAAAAAAAAAATACTCGTGCAAATATAACATTCATGTGAGCGTAAAAGTGTGCACATGTTTTTTTTTTTGGCAAAATGAAGAAGAAGCATTTTATTCGGCAAAATGAAGAAGCATTTTATTCTTCTAATGGGTAGAAACCTGTTTTACATCATAGAGAAGCAAGCCCCATGACGGCAGGTCGGCGATTCACGTAGTAGAACCTCTAAGAAAACCTTTTTTGCCACATTCATGTGCAACCCCGTTACAAATTCTACGAACATAATTATATTGACAAGACTGAAAACAGTGCATAATCGAACAACAATCTTGAATCAATTGGAGGAGTTTTAGTCGAGTCAATGCATCGAACTGTGGCTTTCTGCATCTGATTCCATAACAACCCGTTCCAACTTCAAATCCAGTGCTAAATTGAGTTCTTCACGGATAGCCAACGATTCAGCTACTCTTGGAGATTGGATTCCATCGAAAGATCGTATTGCTATCCCCAAGACATCCCCAAAATAATTCCTCACAATGGCACCTACCCCTGCTGCTCTGTTAGTCTTCGAAATCGCCGCGTCCACATCAACTTTGATCAAGCCGAATTCACGCCTCTGCCACGTACCCAATATTTTCAGGGGTACTTTGGTTACCTTAACCTTTTTTTATTTGCTAACCGGAACTCCGGCTCAAAGGCAGCTTGCGCTTTCATGTTGACTGCCTCCGTTGGCCAAGCTCTGTTGTTAAACACCCAGTCATTGCGTCACGGCCAAATCAATTAACAATAGCTCAAGCCAAGTCCAATCACATCACCCAGTAGCCCTGCTTGCTCGATCTTTTGCTCAATCAAAACCCACCAATCCAATATCGCACTGAGATCTCCCAGATCCGCTGGTCTAAGCCGAAAAGGAGAAATAAGCCATACTTTTTTTTTTTTTTTGGTCAATCGGAAATATAAAGAAGGAATACTTTGACCGCTGGTTCGCGACGAAATAACAGGTGACATAATGTCGCTCCATCGCTATCACAGATTGCACACATTGGATTTGCCCGTACCTTCTTCTCGAACAGTCTTGAATTTAGTAGCAACTAAAATATTCCTGAAACATTTCCACACGAAAAGCTTCACTTCGGGAGGAATCATGAGACCCCACAGTTTCTTCCAAACTCGATGAAGTTCCCCGGTTGCACTGGTTTCCTCCCCGGTTGTACAGTTACAACAGATTATCAAATAAAAAGTTACAAAGGTTGTAAACATAAAAACTGATTTTTTCCTCCCCGATAATGGATGTCGGTACAAATAATTTGGAAGTTGAAAGATGGGGCAGGACTGCAAAGTAAAACTTCCAGGAAATGCAAATAATTTGGAATCCTGGTGTTGTATGTGACTTGTCTTATTTTCTGGCTCACATAGCATCCATCAATCTCAACTTTGTTGCTAAAATCTCAACAATTTTTTATGAAAAGTAATTGCGAAAGGGAGACAATTCGACTTGAAGATCCTGGAAAATTCATCGTCTATTTATCTTCATTACCGGAAGGAGTTACAAAACTGAGTACAGGTACAACAAACAACAGTAAACAGGAGGTTAATTTGCACCATCAGTTAAACTCATGCATAAACAAGTATCCAGAAACCATTCAGACAAGCTGCTCAAGCATTGGCCTTTTCAATCTGTCGAATCCGCAGGGGTACGGGCTTTTCCAACACCGAAACATTAATGTTGTTCCAAACATCTGGAGTTGTGGGGAGGTGAGCGATTTTCTCTGCAATTTCCATGTCTTATGGAAGAACAGAACCAAACACGGTGTACGATTTCTTCCACTCTTTGTGGTTTGCTAAGCTTATAAAGAATTCTGGACCGGAGCCAATCCAAGCAACCGAACCTCTCCGGATGTCTGGGCAGACGTCGATGGGGATCTTCTGGAAGATGGTTCCCTAGGCTTCAAGGGTTCCTTGAATCAATGCAAATGGAAGACCAAAGGAAGCCTACAAAGGTTAGGGAAACCGCCTTGGGTTAGAAAAAGAAAACACAGGGTAGAAAATGGATCAAAGAACAAAGAATTGGCAACGCGCACAATGGCGCACATTCAACAACTCAAGAATGAAAAGGCAACCGAATAGGGAGCACAATCCGGAAAAAGCTGCACAAAACCATCTATTGTTACAAGGAAAGAAAATGGATCAAAGAACAAAGAGGACAACAGCACGAAACAAGGATATAAACCAAGCTTACGCTGCGGGAAGAGACAAAAATTTCTAAATAACATGCTGGTAGGTAGACCGTGAAATTAGAAGGAAGAATATTTTGGTTGATGCTCTATTCAAGAATTGTCAACATTCAAAATATGGGGTGGTGTTGTGTTATTTTCAGTACCAGATGTAAAAAATTCATCACAGTCAAGGTGGCTAAGAGCATCACGTTTAAACCTTGGGTCCAAATTACCAGCTTTTCAGTTAATCCATCACAAACATGGAAGTGTTTCCATTCAAAATTAAATCTCTTGAAAGTATAAGCCTATTTTTTCTTTAAGTGTTAGCTGCCGAGTAAGAAGTCCTCTCCACCCTAGCAACTGTAGTTACTGGTGGGGTTCGATTCCTTAGTTCATATTTGTTTAGTCATTCATACAGTGACTTCTTGTGCACTTCTGGGCATTAGGGACCCCGTGCGTCCCATTTCCGGCATCACACCTTATGATGGATCCGTGGCTTTCTTCGTATCGTTCTATCGTTCTCAATTATGATTTCCATTTCACAAGCCTCAATATCATAGAGTACAACCTATGTCAAGTTCGTATCATTCATAATAACATGCCACAATGCTCACATAATCACTCGAATGCATAGACAACGAATGAATATTATATTCATTTAGTTCTACACTTTTCTTTGTTAAAATGAGAAAAGATGTTGGGTCGTTTTTGCATCCATGGAGAAGAAAAGATGTTGGTTTATGAATATTTGCCAAACAAGAGCCTGGATTCGTTCATCTTTGGTTTGTAAAATTTTTAATGTTTTCTTAGTATTTTTTTTATTTACAAATTACGATTATCATTCTTAAGACGACATATGCTCTATTAAATACGTAGCTAATATTTTTTTAGTCTTATTTTTTAACAGATCCTATTAAAAGGGAGCTCCTAGACCGGAAGATGCGTATGACTATATATCATAGATGGGGTTGCTCAAGGGCTTCTTTACCTTCACAAGTACTCGAGAATGAGAGTAATACAAAGAGATTTGAAAGCTAGTAATGTATTGTTAGACGAAAACATGAACGCCAAGATATCATGATTTTGGCTTGGCAAGAATTTTCAAGCAGAACGAGACGGAAGCGGTTACTAATAGGGGTTGTTGGAACATAGTAAGTGAAAAAACTTATTCTATATTATGTGGTTGGATTGAACTCAATCTTGTGGTATTTATGTGATACAGTGGTTACATGTCTCCGGAATATGCCATGGAAGGAAATTTTCGGAGAAATGATCCGATGTTTTCAGTTTTGGAGTCTTAATCCTGAAAATCGTCAATGGTAGAAAAAATACTAGCTTCTACGATGTTGATAACCGTCCACTCAACTTGATTGGCTATGTGAGTTTATCTAACTAATCCCTTTTCTAGATTTTTTCGAACCCAGTAATTTGAATGCATACAAATGAAAATGCTATTGCCTTAGGCATGGGAGCTGTGGAAAAAAGGGACTGCATTGGAGTTACAGGATCCATCACTCCGCGATTCTTGTGCGGAAAATGAATTGCTGAGAATCATTCGTGTGGGTCTTTTATGCGTTCAAGAAGGTGCAACAAATAAACCTACAATGTCAGATGTTATTCCTATGCTTAGTAACGAAACGATGGTTTTGCCTACTCCTACAACACCAGCTTTTTTCACTGGAAGAAACATCATTCGCTCAGTTTTATCATCCGAAAGCTAGCCAAAAGATTTTTCGACAAATAATTTGACGGCTTCTATAATGGAACCACGATAGTGAGATGAAATTTCTTTTTTGTGCTTCGATTATTTCAAACGACCCCAAAATTCTGTTCCTGTAGCTTCATTCGATGATTAGTTCGTATTCATCCTGTTAATTCAGTAATGCACAAACTCTTACCGAATGTAGATTAACTATTTTGAGTATCATATTCCCATCTCTTATTCCTTCGGTAGTCTAATGGTTAACGACCTGCAGATCATTACTTATCAACTTCGAGAGATGATGTATGGGGCTATTTTTTTCGCTCTTACTTGGTACTCTTTCTTTTCGTTGCTTTTCATTATGGGGTTCTTCCAAGCCGGCCCTTTTTTGTCTTCACGTTTCCATCCAGCTCCACATGATGTCTTACCCTACCCACTTAAACCCTGTTTTAAGTAACTACCGAAAATACCCTTTCATCTATCCCTGTGGCTACCTCTTCGACCTAATCTTCAAAACGACCCCATCAGAAACTCTAACATGGCTGTTGGGAGCGGCCAGAGACCGGATCTGGTGTCGTCGTTGTAGCACAGCTCAAAGCTCCTCCTCTCTCCGCCGCCGTCGTCGTCTTCGCTTTAAATTGTCGGGGTGGCTGCATAGAACGATGATCGGCGAAGATTCGTGACCAGATAGGGCGGTGCCGCCACTGGCTACGCATATTTGACACGACGGAGGAGGCGGCGAGGCGGCTGAGGGGTCCAAGGTGCACACCAACTTTGAGATCGCACTGGTCGTGCCGACGTTCTCGCCAGAGACTTCTTCTTGCCTGGGTCAAATAAGACGAAAATAACAAGCGGATAAAGAAGAAGGACAGTGGGAACTACGGAAGCGATGGTGATTACGGAGGCAACGGTGGTGGAGCCAAGTATGGAGGTAGCTGTGGTGGAGGATATGGAGCCGTGGAGGCAGCGGGAGTCATGGAGGCAACGAGTGCAGATATGAATTTTTGGTGTATCTAGAGTTGTATTTGCAAGTACGTATTAAGAATCTCGTTTCTTGTTTTAGCGATTTGAACCTGCTCATTCGGCTATTTAATTCTTCAACTTTAATAAGTTTTGTTTGGTCTTTTGTCCCTAAAGTGTATATTAGCAATAAGAAGGTTTTTGTCCCTTCCTAATGGTGTGAATGTTTTTTATTTTTATTTTTATTTTTTTACCGTTTTGTCCTAAATTTTTTGGATGTGAATTTTGAATACAGGGGTGTGAATTTTGGGGTGTGAACTTTGAAATAAGGGGTGTGAATTGTGTAATTTGGGAGGTATGAAAAATGTGAATTTTGTCTTTTCCGCAGGTGTGAATTCTTGCTTTGGGGTGTGAATTGTGTCTTTTTCGAACATGTGAATTCTTCATTTGGGTACAAATTGTGTCTTTTTTCAAAGATGTGAATTATGGGAGCGTGAATAGTGCAAACGAATGTAAATTCTACAAAAAGTATGAATTCTTGTAAAAAGGTGTGAATTCATGGAAAAAAATGTGAATTCAAGATGATTTTTAGTGATGGAATCCAAGATGAAAACTAGTCATTTATTTTATTGTGTTTGATGTGTCTGACCAAGAGTTCACAGCAAGAATTCAAAGCAACAAATTTGGGGTTTAATTTGGAGGTGTGAATTGTGTAACTGGGAGGTGTGAATTCTTAATTTAAGAATGTGAAGTTGGAATGTGAATTCTGTCTTTTTTTTTGAAGGTGTGAATTCTTCATTTGAGTGTGAATTGTGTCTTTTCCGAACGTGTGAATTCCTCATTTGTCTGCGAATTGTGTCTTTTTTCAAAGGTATGAATTTAGGAGATGTGAATAGTGCAAATGAATGTGAATTTTTTATTTCCTCTCTCTCCCTCTATCTGTGATGTGTATATATGTATATGTATATATATTTACATCCACGTTTGAGAGAAGTTGAATAAAAATTCCAAATCCATGGGGTAAGATTTTGAATTTGGGAGAATTTGGTGGTTTAGTGGTTTCATTTTCTTATTGCAAAGAGATTTAATGGTTTGAGACAATTAAACTGTACAAAATGCAGAATTCACAAGTTTCAAAATGCAGAATTCACATGTTTAAAAGACAGAATTCACCCTTGATCCAAGGGTGTGAATTCTGTAAACGGTGTGAATTTTGTAAAGCCGTGTGAATTCTGTGGAGTGTGAATTCTTGAGATGTGAATTTTGGGCGGGGTGTGAATTTTGTGGGGTGTGAATTCTTGAGGTGTGAATTTTGGGAGGGGTGTGAATTCTTGGGGGTGTGAATTCTTGGGGTGTGAATTCTGGGCGAGGTGTAAATTCTGGGAGGTGTGAATTCTTAGGATATGAAAAGTGATAGGGGTAAAATAGTAAAAGCATCTTTAAAAAGGGTCTAGATGGAATAGCACTTTAAAAAAGGGTTTGCATGGAACTCCATATAAAATTTGGGACCGGCCTGGAATTTCCCCTTCTTAAAACCCCAGAGGCCTTTTTTTTTTTTGGGTCAAACGGAAATTCCCCCAGAGCCCTTTCGCCAGGCCCAAAGCCTTCTCTATTTGGTCCATTACATGCCCCATGTTTTATTTTGCCTAATGATAGGATGTTAGATCTTAAAGGGTTAGGAGTTACCACGGGAGTCAAACACTTTCACCATGAGGTCTCGAACTCAAGTCTTGAAAGGGAGAGTGAAGAACTAACCACACCAACCAATTGTTCTTACTACAAGTCCCCCGTTAGAACGCCTAACGATTTCAAAATATATATTTAGCCTACTTTCAAATGGGCCCGATATGGGCATGGTTTTCCAACGTAGCCCGTACATTTAACCTTGGCCTCCACTATTTTTCTTTTGAATTTTTTATGTTTTTATCCCCTAAATTATGTTCCGTTTGTTTACTTCGTCCTTAAACTACAAAAATCACCTATTTTATCCCTCAACCTCCTGATTGTAACCAATTCAGTTAACGAAAGAGACAAACAAAACATAGTTTAAGGATGAAGTAGGCAAACATAACCTAGTTTAGGGATGAAATATTAGTCCAAATTGGGGAATCCGTTACCTTTTCTGTCCAAAAAGGGGAATCTGTTAACGTTAGACCAAATGGATTCCCATCAGAAAGTTGAGGGATGAAATAAGTGATTTTTGTAGTCTAAGGACGAAGTAGACAAATGGAGTATAGTTGAGGGGATAAAAACATAAAGAGCTCTTTTCTTTAAGAGAAAATTTAGATTCCAAAGTTGGATTCTATTTGGTGTGCTATCATTGCCGACGGATAGATAAGAATTTGAGCTTGTTCTTGAAGTTGTTTCTAAGTTGGGACCTACCCATTTCGTCCCAATTTATTGATCACTTTTGGAGATTTCAACTTATTCAGGGAACATTACTATTGCGCTTGTTATATTTTTATTTCACTAGTGAGGAGTCCATTTAAAGCCAGGCCAGAACTACATTAATTAGCCCCAAAGGAGTCGATATTAGTTTCCTTTCCTTTTGGAGCATCGATGTTAATATCTAGCACTAGCTTATCATTAACCCTAATCCTACCACTACGAGATTGTTTGATAATTCAATTCAGTACTTAAAACTGAATGTATCAAGTAATAAGTTATTAAGATGGTTTGATAAATGATAGGGATGGCAAAGTGAACCGAACCGATGCGTACCCGAACCGTAACCGAAAATTTTCCCCGAACCATAACCGAAAAATTCCCCGTGGATATGGGTATGGTTGAGGCCTTGGATAACCGAACGGGTATCGGTGCGGGTATGATTTAGCAGATCCCCGAACCAAACCGAACCGAAACTTATATATATATATATATAAAATAAAAGAGATCAGGGGTCGAAATGCAAAGTTCCAAATATTTTAGGGACCATATTGTTGCATGTGTTAAGGTCTAAGGACCTATAGTGTAATAACCCTTTATATATTTAAGTACCTAACAGTGGTGATTACTGATTAGGATTCAGAATCGCCAAGTCCAAACAGAGTCGATTCCTCGCCTCTCTAACGCCGATCCTAACCCTTCCCGCTTCTCGCCTACCGATCATCCTCACACCTCTCGCTTCTCGCCGTCGATCATCCACAGCTCTCTCACCGGCGATCATCCACAGTCCACACCCCTCTCGTTGAGTCGCCGTCGATCAGCCTCACTCCATGCGCTCCTCTCGCCGTCATCGTCATCACTTTGAAGAGGTGAAGAAATAGCTGATATACGTTCATTAATCGAAGTTGTTGGTGTTTGTGTTGCTCGATCAGTTGTGTTTGTTGATTAGTTTACATAAATCAGTTTCCAGATCTGCTCTCTCTCCCTCTTTCTCTTGTTTTATTCGGTTACCCGTTCGGTTTGGGGATTGCCCGAACCCCGTTTGGTTCGGTTACGGTTCATTCATCCCCTCCCCGTTCGGGTATCGGGGCGGATTTGGTTCAGCTTTCGGTTTCGGGGATCGGGTACGGATATGCCAATATCCGCCCCGAATGCCATCCCTAATAAATGATACTCTCTCCGTCCCAATTTAAGTGTTCCCTATGGTTTTGCGTGCCATTTTCAATTGCTTATATCTCTCAATGTATATTGTTAAAAATATGTACTCCCTCCGTCCCTTTTTAAGTGTCTCGCTTTGTAACTCCAACTTATTAAAAAAACATCATCATTATACCTTTCATATAAACTTTTACCTCCACTTTCTCTATTTATCATCTATGGAGACATCATCGTTACACTTTTACTCACTAACTTTTCAAAATGGAATATATTTTTAGGGGCAAAATGGAAAACGTACCAACTTTTATCCACTAACTTTACAAAATAGATACTTATTAAGGGACAATCCAAAATAGAATACTGGGTTTTAAAAAAGGGATGGAGGGAGTAATATGAATTTTGTTTGATAGATTTCAATTATTTCTATGAAACAATAATTTTTAAAATATAAAATATAATATATATTGAGAGATATAAGCCATTGAAAATGACACCCAGAATTATAGAGGACACTTAAATTGGGACAGAAAGAGTATATAATATTTTAAATGCCTGTTAAAATGTAGCATTTAAAAGTTACAAAAATTAAGTAGGCAGGTACCTACTTAATTATGACTGAATTTGTCAGTTTATGTGTTTCACTCATTCTGCCACCACTACCCCATCTACTGCCACCACCACCACTAGCGCCACCGCTACCACAACCATGATGCCACTGCCATCACACCACCACGACCATTATTCCATCGTCGCCACTATTGTCACCACCTCAGTACTGCAGCACAACTGCTACGTACCACCACTACCACTATCGCCAACAATGCCGCCACCCTAACCACTACTCTGTCGTTGCCACCATTATGATCACCACTCCACCTTTCGAACACCACTACCAATCTACCACTATTGCCATCACTGCAGCCACCACCACCACCATGCCACCATCGTCACCACTACCACCACCACTCTATCGCCACACCACCGTACCACTAATACCACTGCCACCACATGCACCACCACCACCAATAAGCCACCGCCGTTACCACAACCACCACTACCCCTACTATATCATTGCCACCACCATTGTCATTTCACTATCCCTATAACTACTACTATCACTACCACTACCACTATCATCACCACCACTAGCCCTGGATCACATACAAGTGGGGTCAATTAATCCCACTTGTATCTATATGCCTCTGCCCATGGCAAGATGCATGTTAACCTAAATGATGTTAGAAAAAATGGTTTGAATAAACTAGTACATGAGAATGAAATGAATATTGTATAGTGGGATAATTTAAGCTATTCGATTCGGAACCGTTACAGAGTTGTGTTAGTTATGGTACCAATTGTACCAACGAATGGTGTCACTTCTTTTCCTGCTTGTTTGGAAAAGTCAGCGGACATCTTATCGGTTCTTCCATCATTTGTTTTTTTGGAGACCATTTATGAAGTTATGGATTGAGTTTTTCCATTCAACTTATGAGTATTTTCGTACAAGTACAAAACACGGCTTGGTTTTCTATGCATGTCGATTGTAGTGCTGCTTCTTTTGGGATTTTGGTCATTGCATCATGGGAAATAGATGTCCAAAGATTTCGTAAGTATTGTATCGTAACGGAAACAAATCTATCTTAAGAAAATAGTGCTCCCCACTTGTCTTGATCATTTTTCATCGATTTTTTAGGTCACAACTAGTTATGATTATGATTCTAGAATTGAAAAGGCAAATCTTTCACGTAACCAAAAAAGAAAGAAAGAAAAGGAAAATCTTGTCTAAAACTTTGCCTTTGTAGGTAAATAAATGACCTGAAACCATTAAAAGTTTAGTATAGCGGACCACCACGTTCATTGCAAACTCAAAAAAGAAGTCATTCACGGTTTGTTCCCCAGTCTCCCTTGTCACAATCTCTATCCGTGTGGATTTTACACTAGGTTTCTACGTTTTCAAAGAATTCCTCAAAATATGTTGTCGCAAAACTAGTCCCGAAACAATAACCATTACTTGTGAGAGAGAATAGAAGAATAGATATAAATATGGATGCATCCCTCACAAATCGCTCCAGTAATATAAGGAAGAGGATGCGAAGTAAAACCACCACTTGAACTAGGAAGGGACATCTTATTCCAGCTATGAAAAATCAACATTCCCAAACAGGCAAACAGCCACAAATCACCTACCTGACATGGACCAGATTTTTATCAACGTCAAGAAAGGCAACTCACCCCATACTTGAACTAGGAAGGGACATCTTATTCCAACTATGAAAAATCAACATTCCCAAACAGGCAAACAGTCACATATCACGTCAAGAAAGGCAACTCACCCCATACACTAATCAATAATTCCACACATTTCATATCAGATGATTGTTTCCCTTCCCTATTATCACACGTATCTGGAACAAACACAAAAGAGTCAAAACCCATACCCAAATAATGTCCAAACACGTTTTGATTAATTTCCAAATCAAAGATCACAAATATAATCTGTCCAAGCTAACATTTTTTCCATTCTTCATCATCCCATAGAGAAATTGTACACAACTTCGCTGTCAAGAAACGAATCCCAATGAATCCAGTTCTCTTTCTCATCTTCACATTCCTCTGCAGCGGAGGAGGACTGGATTTTCCTTCTGTCAAGGGAATCAGCACGATTGGACCCGGAGAAGAACTGAATTACGGCAGCCTTCTCAAGTCCGATGGTGGGAATTTCACCATTCCGCGAACAAATTACTCTGTTACTCTTACTTGGGAATTTGGTACACCAACAACGATCTAGAAAGAAAAGTATGGGTTGCCAATCGGGCAGAACTGGACCGTCAACTTTTTCGGCGACCACATTCGGTCAGCAACTTTTTTCGACGATTTTTTCCGGTGAAATTTTACTATTTTTACAAAAAAATTTACTGAAAATCATTAATTTCACGAGCTTAACCTCATGAATTTCACGAGCTTGGAGCTCTTGAAATTCACTAATTCTAAAATTTCATTATTTTTAAAAAAATTCAAAACTAATAAAGTTAACTAGCCGACAACTTTTTCGGCCGGCGACTTGAAACTCGTGAATTTCACTAACTTTGGAGCTACTCGTGAATTTCATTACCTTTTGAACTTGTGAATTTCACGAGTTCCAACCTCGTTAATTTCACTACCTTTTGAACTCATGAATTTCACGAGGTTGGAAATTTCAAATTTTACTGGTTTTCAAATTTCACAAATTTTTGCTGAATTTCAAATTTCACTGGGTGTAGATTTTACCTAGTGAATTTCACTAGCTTTCAAACTCGTGAATTTCACTTGTTTTTTGAACTCGTGAATTTTTCACTAATTCTAAGCTCGTGAACTTGAAAATTTCACTACTTTTGTCGGTTTTCACTAATTTCAAATTTCATTAATTTCACTGAATTTTCAAAACACAATCACCCACCAAGTGAATTTATTAGCTTCAAGCTCATAAATTTCACTGGATTTCAAGACACATGTAAGTCTTTCAAATCTATGTAAGATGAACAACTAAAGTTCCACTCATACATTTCATCGAACACTAAATTTGCTTTAACACTAGAAAACGATATACAGAAATACAAATCCATGGAGTCGAAATCAAAACGAAGTCGGTCCACCAACTACTAGGGGAATGTAAATTCATGGAGTCGATTGGCTGCGTTCCAATGGATTCATAAAGAAGTGTATAGTAAATGAAGCATCTGCTCTTCAATAATTCCTGAAGCTACACTTGAGGTTGGGTCCGTGATGCCCACCGTTGTTCGAATTATGAGTACACCACTACCGGACACTCAGTGGCTTCTCCGGCGGTGGCGGTTTCTGGCTGCGCCGGCGGCCTTGGATTCAATTACATCTCGTATCGTCAGCCAAAGGTACGGAGATCGGAAAGGAGAGGAAGTCTCACCTGCATTACGGAGCTGATCGCTGGCAAGAGCGATTCCATCGGAGGAGTCTTTGTAGTTTGTTCGACGACGTGATGTTTTTTCAACGGCCAATGTTGGTTGTGAGGTGGGTTTCACTAATATTTGAGGGAGGGTCAATTTCAGGATAATAACACACGCTATCCTTATGCGTGCATTTTGTAGATAGGCTGATGTCATATGCTTGTCTACTTTGAAAGATTCTACAAACACACAAGAGTCAAAAACCGACCCAAATAATCTCCAAAAGCATCATACTTTTCAAATCAAAGTTCTCAAATTTTATCCAGTCCGCACAAACATTTTCTTCCCTTCTTCCACATTCCATTGCGAAATCGTACACAACTTTGCTATCAAGAAAAAAATCCCAATGAATCCAGTTCTCTTTCTCATCTTCACATTCCTCTGTAGCCGAGGAGGACTCGATTTTCCTCTTGCCGCTGGAATCAGCACGATCGGACCCGGAGAAGAGTTGAATTCTGGCAGTTTTCTCGAGTCCGATGGTGGGAATTTCACCTTGGGATTCTTCACTATCCCACAAACAAATTACACTTACTTGGGAATATGGTACACCAACGACGATCAAGGAAGAAAAGTATGGGTTGCCAATCCAAACACGCCCCTTAACAACAATGTTGCTGCTGCCCTCACAATCGATAACACCACCGGTATTTTAAAAATCAACAGCGGAGGGAATTTAGTTTTGAACATCTCCAATCAAGAGGCGGCTAACCCAACCGCCAGATTAGAAGATTCGGGCAATCTTGTTTTGAGAACAGAGAAACAGAGTTTATGGCAGAGTTTTGATAATCCCACAAATACCCTTTTGCCCGGGATGAAACTTGGTTTCAACACAGCAACCGGGCAGAACTGGACTCTCACTTCCTGGAACAGCGACTATGTCCCGGCTTCCGGGGCATTTACGTTGGGCTGGGAGCCCACCCAAGACTCGGGCCAGTTAGTTGTTTACCTACGAGGAGAAAGATATTCGATCAGTGGGCCATTGAAAGATCAAGCTTTCGAATTCATGCCCGGTCTTAATGATCTGTGGACTCCGTACCATTGCAACTTCAGTGTCGTATCCAACAATGACGAGGAGTATTTAACCTTTAGTGTTATTAACGGAAGATTATGGATGTGGGAATTGACTCCGATCGGTAACCTTCGGGATGGTGCTAATAGTCGAGAATATGGGCCTGATGGTTTTTGTTACGGGTACGAATCGGTACCACCCTATTGTGTGACTTCGGAGTTCCCTCGGTGCCGGAGTAGTAACGATAAGTTTGAGGAGAAGAGAGTGAATTTTTTGCCTACCATTGCTACTAGTGAATATGAGGAGAATACGAGTCTAAGCCTTACTGACTGTATGGAAAGGTGCTGGAATAATTGTAGTTGTGTTGCTTTTACGGTACTCAATAGCAATGGAACAGGTTGTAAAACTTGGACAGGCAAGCTGGAGTATTCCACAGACGACCCGAATGCTTCGAAGATTTACGTGCTGGTTCAAGGAAGTTCATCTAAAGGTAAGTGGAATTTCATAGTCACATGTTCATCTATGGAATAAACTCTCAGAAAACGTTATCCACCTGAAAACAAACGGAGCGTTAACGTAGATTGATATTGAGGTTGTCTGTGGACCAATATCAATATACATTACACCAGAGTTTATACCATTTTCCATGTCCTGGTGTCCAAATTAATCTTTATTTCTTAGAAATACCGATGTCCCCTATCTGTATCCATTTTTATATACGTAATTCATAGCTCAAGATAATTGCATAACGAATTTAAGCACATCAATCCCACTATTAGACTAAATAACAAACTTCTAGATTTTCATAGATGCATGATATTTAGCTAGCCAAATAAACCCATTGATGAGAGGATAAGGCAATTGACAAAGCACACACCCTGTTGAAGATGGCAATTGCTTCAGAATCCATTCTTCAGGGCTGAAATTTAGGTAGAAGATCCTAATTGAAAGTCATCCAACAATTGGAAAGGCAACAAAAATTTTGGGATTAGTGTACGAGGGATGAGATAGGCAACATCTTATGAGAGGTGTTTTGAATTTAGCTGGAATTATCCTCATGACCCATCATCAATCTGCACCGGTGGATGATAGATATGACCGGTTACTATTATTGGGTATTTCGTTTATGCGAAATCACATAGTTGGGTTTGCCTATACAAAGAGGGTACTTGGGGGATCTAAGGCTACAGATATAGATATTGACTGTTCTTGTTATTCTCCTCTGTCACAGTCAATTTCCTCGGCCAATCTTCGCTCAAGTACATATGATTTAGGCCATGTATTTTGCGTGACTGCTCTATTTTGTTTTCTCATGTTCATGTTTATTTCTTCATAAAATAACGTATCACGGTTACTCAACCTGCATGCTAGTGGTACTATAGCAGTAGGAGTTTCTAGAGATGGATTGAGTGATAAATAAAATTCTACTGAGTGATACTCGTCTTGAAAAAAATGATATTTGTGCAGGAAAAATGTGGATATGGATAGTCATTGCAGTGGTAGTTTCTCTTCTTATGCTCATTGTGGGCATCTTTTGCTGTCTACGAATCAGAAAGCGAAGATTCGAAGGTATTGTCTTATAATAGATGAAGTAACATGACGAATATGCGAGTCAATTGTAAGTTGGGCTGAAAATATTGTAAGCAGGAGAAGAGAAGAAGAGGCGAATACAGTACTTAAAAGAGTTGACGACTTCTGATAGCTTTAACGGCGTTCATCACATAGAAGACGATGGAACACAAGGTCATCATGACTTGAAGATTCTTAGCTTTGCATCCATTGTTGAGGCTACAAATAACTTCTCGAGAGAAAATAAGCTTGGACAGGGTGGCTTTGGACCTGTTTACAAGGTAACGCCGAATCTTTAGACACTAATATGAATAGGGAACATTACAATGTTATGCAAATCATCCGTACATAATTTGAATTAATAGGGAACCTTACAAGTGGAGAGAGAAATAGCAGTAAAGAGACTTTCGAGAACATCAGGTCAAGGGCTCGTGGAGTTCAAGAATGAACTCATACTTATTGCCAAACTCCAGCACAAGAATCTTGTTCGGGTTTTGGGGTGTTGCATTCATGGAGAAGAAAAGATGTTAGTTTATGAATATTTGCCAAACAAGAGCCTGGATTCGTTCATCTTTGGTTCGTAAAATTTTAACTGTTTTCTCAGTATTTTTTTGATTTAGAAATTACGATTATCATTCTTAAGACGAGATGTGCTCTATTAAGTATGTAGCTAATATTCTTTTAGTCTTATTTCTGAACAGATTCTACTAAAAGGAAGCTCCTAGACTGGAAGATGCGTATGATTATCATAGATGGGATTGCACAAGGGCTTCTTTACCTTCACAAATACTCGAGAATGAGAGTAATACATAGAGATTTGAAAGCTAGTAATATATTGTTAGACGAAAACATGAACGCCAAGATATCTGATTTTGGCATGGCAAGAATTTTTAAGCAGAACGAGACGGAAGCTGTTACTAATAGGGTTGTTGGAACATAGTAAGTGAAAAAACTTACTCTATATTATGTGGTTGGATTGAACTCAATCTTGTGGTCTTGTTACACTAAAATTGTTCCTTTATTTATGCGATACAGTGGTTACATGTCTCCCGAATATGCCATGGAAGGAACTTTCTCGGAGAAGTCCGATGTCTTCAGTTTTGGAGTCTTAATCCTGGAAATTGTTAGTGGTAGAAGAAATAGTAGCTTCTACAATGCTGATAACCGTCCACTCAACCTGATTGGCTATGTGAGTTTGTCTAACTAATCCCTTTTCTATATTTTGCGAAACCCATTCAGTTGAATGCATACAAATGAAAATGGTATTTGCCTCAGGCATGGGAGCTCTGGAAAGAAGGGACTGCATTAGAGTTAAAGGATCCAACACTCGGCGATTCTTGCGCCGAAAATGAATTGCTGAGAATCATTCATGTGGGTCATTTATGCGTTCAAGAAGGTGCAACAGATAGACCTACAATGTCGGATGTTATTTCTATGCTTAATAACGAAACGATGGTTTTGCCTGCTCCTACAAGACCAGCTTTTTTCACAGGAAGAAACGTCCCTCGCACAGCTATGTCATCCAAAAGCAAGCCACAAGATTGTTCTACGAATAATTTGACAGCTTCTACAATAGAACCACGATAGTGAGATGAAATTTATTTTTCGTGCTTCGATTATTTCACAATGGCCCCAAAATTTTGTACCTTGTGTGTCGATTCGTAACAAGCATATGTATATGTAGGCATTAGAACACTGTAACTTCATTCGATGATTAGATCGTATTTATCCTGTTAATTGAATAAAGCAAAAACTTACTGAATGTAGATTAACTATTTTGAGTATCATATATTCCCATCTCTTGTTCCTTTGGTAGTCTAATGGTAAACGACCTTCAGATCATACCTCATCACCTTTGAGAGATGATGTATGGGGCTTTTTTTTTTGGGCTCTTATTTGGTAGAACTCCATTGATTAGGCCTCTGAATACTCTTTCTTTTCGTTACTTTCCATTATTAAGAACCTCAAAGCCCGTTTCCCAGGCCCAAAGCCTTCTCCGATTTGTCCACTACAAGTCCCATGTTTTTTTTCTTGCCAGACGATAGGATGTTAGTAGAAGTTAGAGGGTTAGTAGTTACCACAGGAGCCGAACACTTCCTCCATGAGGTCTCGAACTCATGGGCCTCTCCCTTGAAAGGGAGAGTGAAGAACTAACTGTTGGAAAATGGAATTTTACCAAAGAGAATTTGGTGGGACCCATACCGCGTGAGGTGGGCCCAACAACAATGAAGAAATTCCATTAAGATATGAATGAGAAATTGTCTCATTATGGGAATTGGAAAAGCCAAATGACATGCGTGCGCGTCATCACCAAACACCTAAATTAGACTGGGGCCGGGTGCCAGAGCCTAGGATTCGTGGGCCCGCGACTTGTGGTTCGAGGTATGTGGTCTATAGTCTAGTCTAGTGCCTAGGATTCGTGGGCCCGTGACCTGTGGTTCGAGGTATGTGGTCTATAGTCTAGTCTTGATTGATTTGGAATTAATTGTGCTGTATTGGATCTGTATCATTCGCGTTTGGATGGTCCAGTTACAAAATTAGTTGTGAGCGGCAGATTAACATTGGGTTGAATGCCCAGAATAAAACCCACAATTTGATTATGGAATCAATTGCTAGATTAATGACTGTAGCAGTTTTTTTTCTAGAAATTGAATTCCCTATGAATTGCTCCTATTGAATGGGTAGGATCCCCCTATTGAATTCTTGTATTCAATGAGAAGGCTCCTCCTCAATTATATAAAGGAGTGCGGCTCTTTTGTTTCTAAACACCGAAAAACATCTAGAGCTTTTTTACTACTTCTTCTGCAATACAATATTTCTTTTATAGAGAGAGAGAGAGAGAGAGAGAGAGAGAGAGAGAGTGTACATACACAAGTTGGTTCGACGGGTAGTCTACAGTGGTGCTTCAGCGGTTGAGTGGAAACCGAGTCAATCCTGGGAGACAAACACCGACACAACCTCCAACACCGGTGAGGCGGCGAATTTGTCCTAAGGGCACCATTGTACAAAACAGGTCTCGGTGTGCAGTTTCTAACACCCTTAATTACAATTTATGTTTCATATTCTGTAATTCCAATTCATGTAATATTCTGTTCGATTGTAAATTTTCAGAAATTAGTAAAATCGATTACTGTTTTCCGCACTATGTTTTTCTTACAATCTTAAGACAAATTTTTTGATTTTTCTGGAAAACAGTTTTTTGGGAAACAGGTTTATTCTGTTTTGGAAAACGATTTCAGGTTACGAACAGATTTGGACTTATACCTGCAGATAATACTTCGGTTCAATATTGTTTGAACTCTCGGTTTTGAAAAGAGAAATTCTGTGTTTTGTTATCAGTATTTGACGCTTGGGTTTACAACCTGGTTCGGGTCCGTGGAAGGGTTCTTGTTAATTGCTCATTTATCATTTTACTATGCTAGATTGGCTGTTATAAATTGGGTACTTCAGTACGTGAGTGGAATTTTATAAAAGAATTCTGATTCGGAAGAGCAAAACTCACTTTTGCTAATCTACTGACTCAATTGTGAGATATGAGTCCTACCCATAGTATTTTTAATCGGTGCTACGTTCTGATTTCCGGTATGATCAGTATGATGTGTTAGTTGGAAAAATCAATTTTAGTTCTGCCGTTTGGGTTCTAAGGCAGCATTGATTGAATTATTAGCATGAGTAATTTTATTTCCCGGCATATCCGGACTTCCTTTTTGTGGGTGGAAGTGTTTGATGATTGATTTTAGGACCGTGGAATTACAGTTTGATATCTCCGGAAGTGTGAGAAAAAATCGGGCTAACGAGTATTCTTGTTGGTACGGAAACTTAAGCTTGTATATGGAATCTGTGTGCTCATTTTTCTCACTGAAGCATTCCCCATGAATTGGGTATAGTTGTAGTCAATTATCATTGATTATTTGTTGTTACTGCCCTGACATGAATTGGATATTCATATGCACGTGCTTTGGACCCACTTGATAGGCATTTGTTGGGAAAAGAAAACGTGGGAATCATTCTTATGATGGTCAATAAATTCTAGTCTTTTTTTCCCGTTGGAGAGAAGGGAAAGAAAATAGAAAATTAATGATGCATGTGTGTCCCAGTTTCTTTAAAAAAGAACTTTTAGAAAAAGAAGGTAATTTCAAAATTAAAAATCATGTGTTTACGCAAATAATTTTTCTACCAATATGGGTCTTGTTTGATAGATCTCATTGAGATCTTTTAAATGGTGCAAAAAAAAATTAAAAAATTATTTTTTATTTTTATTATAATTGAACTTAAAATTATTTTCTTTTTGAAAAAGAAGTTTGAAAAAGAAAGCAGAACGGACGGTTCTTTTTGATGATAGGATTGCCCGTACACAGATATGACACACAACAGTCACCTAGAGAGTTAAACGCATGTTTTAACTTTGTTTGTTGATTCATGGATTAATTTCTTATGCACGTTGTTGTACATTTGGTATGAGAGATTAGTTGGGTTACATATGAGATAATGCTCCTCTGTTATAACAATGTTGTATAACACAAGGCCTCTTGTGAAATGGCAACTGAGTTTTGAAAAGGAAGGTTCGGTTGTTATTACAAATTCAGACCAATTTTGTACTAACAGTAAAGGGGTTTTGAGCAAAGGCAAATACTACAATTTATTTGGTGCATTGAATACGTGGTTTTATTCTAGTTAAAAACTACAAAGGCAAATAACTAATTAGCAAATAACCGCAAGGATTTAAAGTACAAAATCCTTAAAAACCCCTTCCAAAAACAAAACCCCCTGTTTTTGGAATTTACAAAACCAGTGTTTGATTTCTCAAGCACTTAATCTCTCAAAAGCTAATGGAATTTGTAGCTCGCAATTACAACACTCCTCAAAGAGTAGGTATAACAGATTTGCTCACAAATCTCTCAAAGTAATTGTATGGAAAATGAAGTGTAGGAGAGGGTGAAAATTGCTCTTGTAATACTCTCTGTATTTTCTCAGCCGTAGCTTGGTTGTTCTGTATAATTTCAACTGATGAACCTCTTCCATTTTATAACTTGAGTATTTGGACCGTTGAAATTTTTCCGTTGAGATGCAAATCTCATTTCTGCTGATATTGATCCTCATTTATGGCAAATGAACGTTGAGCCATATTTTTTCAACGATGAGAATTAACTCTCAAACTCTCAAGTCAACAAGATACAGAAGTTGAAATCTCTTGTCGATGGACCAATCTCTTGCTGTTGATACTGGCAAAAAGAAAAACGTTGCATGTGGTTGGCCACTTGTCCAACCGATGGCAAATGCTGTCCACTTCAATGAACTAATATGAAAATTGGTTATGATATTAAGATATGGGGGCCAAAGGCAATATTTAAGAGTAAAAAAAATCTACGGACCAAGAATTAGATCAACATGAGTTAATATAGAAACACTGTTTCCATATATGTCGTCCATTTCGGCTTATAAAAATATTTTGCTTTATGGGCTAGAGAAATTTTCTTTTTACATATATTTTTCATGGGCTTGAAATATATGTGAAGATCTATCATAAGCTTTAAAGAAATCAATTTTGCCATTAAATACAATCAAAATCAATTATATCTAACAGTTAGTCGTGCGTGACTCGGCCTTGGATCACAGATCGTTCAGCCTCTGGAGTGGTCTACTCGGCTTTGGCCTTGACATTGCTCGGCCTTGGTCCTATGTTTGATCTGCTCGGTGGATACAGTTTTCTGTACTCGGCTCTTTTTTTTTTTGAACAGCTTCTGTACTCGGCTCTATTAGGCCAAGTGCTTGCAGAAATGGCTCCAACCATGGGAATACTTGTGATGGTATTGTCCCAAGTGGTGTGACCACGGTTGCTTGGTGCGCTAACAAGTGGTTCCTGCGGGAACAAGTTTCTCTCATTTAGGGAATGAGTAGGATAGACAAGTGATTGCTTTATGAGGGTCCAAGTGACAAAGACTTCTTATCAATGAGTTAAAAGAAGTTCTGAGGCATTGGATTTAATCCACACTGAGGTGTGTGATTTACAATTGCCTTCGAATGTGGGGGTGTCTCGCAAAGGTAACTGTACCTACACCTAAAAAAAAGAGGAGAAGATAGGGCCGAGAACTGTTGATTTTGTTCATTGGTTATGCACATAACAGTATTGCCTATCGATTTCTTATGTATAAATCTGAGATACTGGATATTCACAAGAATACTATCATGGAATCTAGGAATGCGATGTTCTTTGAACACACATTTCCATATAGATTCATAGAAGAGTCGAGTTCTGTGAAGCAAACTTTCGAGACTACATATGAAAGCAGTCAAGACAAAGAGGAAGAGGGTGATGTTGAGCCTTGACGTAGCAAATGGGCCAGAACATCAACATCATTTGGTCCAGACTTCCTAATGTATCTAGTGGAAAGTGAGCCTCAAACATTCAAGGAAGCTGTGAGCTCTCCTAAGGGTCCTTTATGGAAAGAGGCTATTAAGAGTGAAATTGATTCCAGTCTGCAAAACCACACGTGGAATTGGTGGATCTTCCTCCTGGTATTAAGCCTTTGGGCTACAAATGGATCAATAGATAAGTATAAAGTTAAGCTTGTCATTGAAGGAGACAAGGCCTAGACTACTTTGATACTTATTCTCCTGTCATCAAGATCACATCCATTCAAATGATAATCACAATTGCAACTCTGCTCAATCTTGAGATACATCAAATGGATGTGAAGACAGTTTTCCTAAATGGCGATTTAGATGAGGAAATGTACATGGAACAACCCAAGGGTTTTTCTGCGCTAGGTCAAGAAGGGAGAGTTTGCAGACTTGTTAGATCTTTTTATGGTCTAATACAAGCACCGAAACAAGGGCATGAGAAATTTGACAATGCTATGATTTTAAGTGGTTTCACAATCAACGAGTGTGACAACTGTGTATATGTCAAAGACACAGATGAAGAGTGTGTCATTTTGTGTCTCAACGTTGATGACATGCTCATTGTTGGTAGTAACAATAAGATTATCAACTCTACCAAGAAGATGTTGAACTCGAAGTTTGACATTAAAGATATGGGTCTTGTAGATGTAATACTAGGTGTTAAAATCACTAGAACATCTGATGGACTTGCACTATCTCAGTCTCATTATGTTGATAAGATTCTTGAGAAGTTTAGCAAGTCTGATACGAGTATAGCAAGGACTCTTGTGGATGCAAATCTCCACTTATCCAAGAATGTGGGGGTAGAGGTATCCCAGTTGGAGTATTCTTGGATAATTGGGAGTCTAACGTACCTAATGAGCTATACAAGGCTTGACATAGCCTATTCAGTTAGCAGACTGAGTAGATACATAAGTAATCCAAGGCATGACCACTGGAAGGCAATAGTGAGAGTACTACACTATTTAAGGAATACTCGTGATTTGGGACTGCACTACACCAGATATCTAGTAGTACTAGAAGGGTACTATGATGTAAACTGGATATCAGATATGAAAGACTCGAAATCCACGAGTGGATATGTCTTTACATTTGCTAGTGCAGCTGTCTCTTGGAAATCTTCAAAACAAACGTGTATAACACATTCTACGATAGAATCTGAATTCATTGCTTTAGATAAAACAACTGAAGAGGCGAAATGGCTACCCTATTTTCTAGAAGAGTTTCCAAGATGGTCGAAACCTATGCCAGCAATTTGGATCCATTGCGATAATCAATCAGCAATAGGAAGGGCACAAAGTAATATGTATAATGATAAGTCTAGGCATATCCGTCGTAGAGACAATACCATTAGATGATTACTCTCAACTGGGGTTGTTACTATTGACTATGTGAAGTCAAAGGACAACATTGCGGACCCACTAACCAAAGGGTTAAACAAAGAGCTAGTTGAGAAAGCATCGAAAGGAATGGGGCAAAGGCCTACTACGCTAGTGTAACCATGAAGGAAACCCAACCTAGTTGACTGGAGATTCTAAGATCTAGGTTCAATGGGACAACCTAGATCCTTGAGGGAGGCTGGCAGGGTCAAGGCTGGTATCAATACCAGTCCTGGCCTTAAAGCTAGCAGGTTTCAAAAACTGTGCGAATGAAGGACCTGTGCTCGTCGGTCCTTAGCTCACGTGCGCCACACTGTGTCTGCGTGCGCAGATCTGTGTGGGGACATGCACCTTGTTCTTTTATGTTGTTCTCTTTGTAGATCATCCCTGTGAGCATGTAAAACCAGTTTACTGCTTTCCTACATTCAACTGTTAGCTTGTATTTCAATACTCAGTTCTGTTGGAACACCAACTGGGATAAATCTAGACATGTGTCACACCCCAAAATGGTAAGTGACCGGCCGTGAACCATGAGAATAACCCATGTAACATGCAGCCTAAAAAGAAAATAAATTAAATGCCAAAACTTTGAGTCACTGAGTAAATTTTATTCAAAACAGTATCAGCCAAAAAGATTCAGACAAAAGCATGGGGCACAAACATCCCACGGACCAAATAATACCAAGTGATCCACCAATAACAAAAAGAATTCAATAACTGACAAATGTTTTAAATGCGGAAGCGATTAATAAAATAAAAATATGATGAGACACCCTACGGAGGTCAAACTAAAAGAAGTCCCCGAGATGTCGCTAGAGTCCTTGCCTAAATCCCCGACTAGCCTGAAAAAGAAGTTGGAATAAATCCGTTAGCTGCCAAGCTCAGTGAATGGCCAAGCATGTATATTAGAATAAACTTCTAACATAGATTTGGCATACGGGTGGACAACAAAATAATCAATCAATCCGATTAATGATCCATCCGATAAATCTTAATGGTGTTCTCAATCCAATCTTCAACAACAATGGGGAACCACAACCAAAATCAATAGTACCAAGTGCCAGTGAATAAATCTCTCAAAAATTGAATCTAATATCGAAACTTAGAGTCACCATGAGTAGGCAGCCCGTGGAACTTTTCCCTAAGAATGATCCGGTCAATAGCAACCGTTGAGCATTAGGGTCATCGGCCTAATCCGGTCTCTTCCTTAATGGACAGAGTCACCCGCACACAGAGGATTAATTTCCCTGGACTTCCAAAAAATGTTCACATTCGATATCCACAAATTTCTCACCAAAAGATTATTCGATCAACAAATGCTTTCATTGATACCTTATGCCAATTTAATATAATCAATATAAACAATATGTGTTTCCGATTTCAATAATAAATTTTCCAAAACAACAATTTAAGGGACATGGGGAAGTTCGAAAATACGTAGCATGCTTAACCACTCACCTAGGCCCAAAAGTAACGCAATCGAACAACGCAAAATGAGCCTAACCTGAACCAAGAATCATATATAGAGCAATATTATCACTAACTGAATTCGGACTAATGTAAAATTAGAATTAACCAATCCTGGAACTAACTCACTGAAGCCACCAGAACCGTACAAAACCTAAACTTAAATTTTCAACTCCAACAAAATGTTTCCTAAGTAACCATGTGTTCTCCATTCCCAAACTCTACCATGTAGACTTTGTTCTCGCAAGCATAACTATCTAGCCTACATACCAATTGCATAAGCCCATCGCCTCCCCATTTAACTCTTCTGCCACATGATATAATTTCTGCCACATGTAAAATTATATCATTATTCCCTTAATCTCCAACACCACCAATTCCCTGCGACACCAGAACAAAGCGACGTGTCGACTCACTAGCTCACACAGTCATGGCAGCATGTGCACACCCATCTTTCTCTCTCTCTCAACACAAAATACAAATTAACTAATTTACTCAATATCAGTCCATGCATCCTATTGCTATGAGAAGAGGTGGATGACAGAAATGAGAGAGAGAGGAGTATGCTCTCAAAAAAATCAGAACTCTTCTCAATGTTCTCTAACAAAGTAACCCTAACACCGTGTGTATGTATGTTTATATATCGTCACTCGTAAGTTAATAACACTACCCATTCACACACGTTTCCCCTAAATACAATGGACGAATAAAATAGAGTATCTAATTACGAAACAAAACTAATTACTAAAATTGATTAAACTTATACCCTCAGAACTATAATAATAACAACTATGCCCATAGAGCACGTAAAATAAATAATTAGGATCCGACCACAACACCCAATTAATAAGTGGCTCATAAAATCAAATAAAAAAAAATGTTAGGCCGTAACATCATGTCCCAAAGCCCTAGTCATGTGAGAACAAGTACTGAAAAAAAAGCTTGGATGGGTGCGCACAAGTTACCAATCCACGCGCACAGGTTGTCTTGTTCCAGTGGCTTTCCAGTGTGTTGCTCTTGCATGAATGACTTGGCTTTAGGCCTTTGTTTGTCCCCCACTCTGTTTATGGGGTATTTTGTTCATTTGTCAGGCTTTTTAGCCTTTAAACTGTGTAGTTTGTCCTGGGTGTGCACTGATCCTTCCAGAGTCTAGAGGAGGATAAAAATAGAGTCTGTGGGTTAAGCAAACTCGCACGCGGGTGTGGTAAATTGGCGCACGCAAGTTGGAATAGCGTGCAGTGGCCTTTGGTCAGCGCATATGAGTTCTTTCCTGCGCTCATCAAACAGAACCTAGCCTTTATCCTATTTACTGTTTTCGCATCTATGCTATCGACCACATCTTGCAAACTGTTACAGTTTTAGTTCCCCTTTAAATTGTTCCCCGCCCTAATTGGCTAAAAGTTGATTAATAAAAGAAGAATCTCAATATTTTCACAAAATGCCTAATTAGAGACCGATCTCCGGATTGGGCGAGAGGGGTGTCTTAAAATCCTTCCTCTCTCGTATCCTGGCTCCCGAATCCAGATATGGTTATGACGGACTAGTGCTTTCACTTTTTCAAATCAAATAGTGTATAAGACGTTTCAAATTTGGTTCCTTGGGTGTCGGACCTTCAAACCCAAGTGGCGACTCTGAATTGAGCGCTCATCCAGCTAGCGCTCCCTCGATCCGGCCCTCTTGAAACTGAAATTTTAAGGGCACGTTGCCCATAAAGCTAAGAACAATTGTTAATGCTGAAAATGTTCTTGGCGGATATTAATTATCAAAACACGTCATTGGCTGTCATTTTCCCTTTTGGTACGACAAAAAATGTCTACCAGATTAAAAATTGGGGATAGAGGGAGTATTTGTTGGGAATAAACACGAAGGCACCAAAGTATCGAGATTCAAATACAACCACAATTGCAACCAATGTTAAGTACTATACTCTGTACTTCATAATTGCCATGGAAGGAAATTTCTTGGAGAAGTCCGATGTCTTCAGTTTTGGAGTCTTAATCTTGGAAATTGTTGGTGGTAGAAGAAATACTAGCTTCTATGACATTGATAACAGTCCACTCAACCTGATTGGCTATGTGAGTTTGTCTATCTAATCCCTTCTCTAGATTTTGCTAAATCCAATCAGTTGAAAGCATACAAATGAAAATGGTATTGCATCAGGCATGGGAGCTATGGAAAGAAGGGACTGCATTGGAGTTAAAGGATCCAACACTCGGCGATTCTTGTGACAAAAACGAATTGTTGAGAGTCATTAATGTGGGTCTTGTGACAAAAACGAATTGTTGGGAGTCATTAATGTGGGTCTTCTATGCGTTCAAGAAGGTGCAATAGATAGACCAACAATTTCAGATGTTATTTCTATGCTTAATAACAGAATGATGGTTTTGCCTGCTCCTACAAGACTAGCTTTTTTTTACAGGAAGAAACGTCCTTTGCACCGTTATTTCATCCTAAAGCAAGCCAAAAGATTGTTCGAGAAATAATTTGACAGCTTCTATAATGGAACCACGATAGTGAGATGAAGAATTTTTTCTTTTCGTGCTTCGATTAGTTCACAATGAACCCAAAATTTTGTACCTTGTGTGTCGATTCGTAACAAGCATATGAATATGTAGGCATTAGAACACTGTAACTTCATTCGATGATTCGGTCGTATTCATCCTGTTAATTCAATATTGCACACACTCTTACTGAATGTAGATTAACTATTTTGAGTATCATATTCCTACCTAGCTTATTCCTTCGGTGTTCTAATGGTAAATGACCTTCAGATCATAACTTATCACCCTTGACAGATGACGTATGGAGCTATTTTTTTTGCTCTTATTTGGTAGAGCTCCATTGATTCGGCCTCTAAAATCGGAATACTCTTTCTTTTCGTTACGTTTCATTATTAAGAACCCCAAAGCCCATTCGCCAGGCCCAAAGCCTCCTCCGATTTGGTCCATTACAAGCCTCATGTTTTGTTTTGCCAGACTGTAGGATGTTAGTAGGTGTTAGAGGGTTAGTAGTTACTACGGGAGTCGAGCACCTCCTCCATGAGGTCTCGAAATCAAGACCTCTCCCTTGGAAGGCAGAATGGAGAACTAACCACACCAACCGGTTGTTCTACTACAAGTCCCCTGTTAGAACACCTAAAGAATTCAAAAACTTTAGGTACTACTTTGATTCGGTTCGAGAAATTAAGGGGTTGTTTGGCAAAATAAGCCAAATGGCTTATTAATTTTTTTTGTCTTTATTCAGAATTGTTTCACATTTGTTAGTTTTTTATCGATTTTTTGAGGATTATTGTTTTTTCATGACGAAAGGAATCTGTAAACTAAAAAATTACGGGCGAAATCCCATTCTTTTTAATAAAGGGGAAAATTTTTGCTAAATTCGATGAAAAATTAACAAATGCAATTTTTTTTAGAATAAGAACAAAAAATAAGCCATTCGACTTATAATGCCAAACTAGGCCTAAATGGGCCCAGTATGTACATGGTTTACCACCGTAGCCTGTATGTTTAAACTTGGCCTCCGATATTATTTTTAAAGAGAAAATTTGGAATTCAATAGTGTGTACTTTTTTATTGGGTACTTTTTGGTCAGCTGCTATCATTGCCTACATAGATGTATGAATTTGAGGATTTTCTTGAAGTTATTTCTAAGTTGGGACTACTCCTTCCGTGCCAATTTGTTGATCATTTTGGGAGATATCAACTTCTTCAAAGAACCCCGTTTGTTTAAAGATTTTGAATTCTAATCATTATTCTATTTTTCTTCAATTATTACTCTCATTTTTCTCTCTATCTCTCTTCAATCGTTACCCCTATTTTCAATCATTATTCTATTTCTCTCTATACTCATTACTTACAAATTCAAATCCAAAATTCCAAACGGAGGGGGTCATAATTATTGCGCTTGAGGATGGTGACTACGGTATCAGAAAAACAGTTTGAGTTCATGCCTGAAAGATCAATCATGCAAGCTATCCACCTATTAAGGAGAATGGTAGGAAAACACATAGCAAAGAAGAAGGATCTCCATAAGATTTTCATAGATTTAGAAAAGGCTTATGATATGGTGCATAGAGGCATCATATGGTGGGTTCTGGAGAAAAATGGAGTGACCAAAAGTTATATCGAGGTGATTAGAGACTTGTATGAAGGTGCCGTCACTACCATTCGATCACCAATAGGAGAAACGAGTGAATTTTCAATTACGGTAGGATTGCATCAAGGGTCAGCTTTGAGCCTGTTCCTCTTTGCCTTAGTTATGGATGAATTGACTAAACAATTTTAGGAGGATATCTCATGGTGTATGATGTTTACAAATGACATTGTCTTCGTAGATGAAATCGCTAGAGGTGTTAATACAAAACTAGAAATTTGGAGGAAGTATTAGAGTCAAAGGGTTTTCGGATAAGTAAGAGTAAAACTGAGTATATGGTGTGCAAGTTTAGTGGTACCAGCAGTGCGCACGAAGAAAGAGTGATGATCCAAGACAGGGAGATATCTAAGAGTGATTATTTTAGGTATTTACGCTCAATTATTAGTAGAGATTGAGAGATTGCCGATAATATGACCCATAGGATTCAAGTGGGGTGACTCAATTGGAGTAGCGCTACTGGTGTACTGTGTGACAAGAGGGTACCCATAAAATTGAAGAAAAAATTCTATGAAACTGCCATCAGACCAACGATGCTTTACGGGACAGAATGTTGGCCTATTAAGAAACAATACATGAACAAGATGAGTGTAGCGGAAATGAGAATGTTGAGGTGGATGTGTGGGAAAACTAGACGAGACATGATCATAAATGAAACCGGTCATGAGATGGTAGGTGTAGCACCCATAGAACAGAAGTTGAGGGAAAATAGGCCAAGGTAGTTTGGGCATGTCTACCGTAGACCAGGAAATACTGTAGTTAAGAGAGCGGATAGGATAATTTTGGATAGCAATGCTACGGGGAGGAATAAACCGAAATTGACATTAGATACTGTGGTGCGCAACGATATGATTATAGTAGATTTGTGTGATCAAGTGGCCCTTGACATAGCTCAATGGAAGAAAAGGATTCATGTAGCCGACCCCAAGTGATTGAGACATAAGGCTCGGTTTGTTTTCGTTTGGTTCTATTTTACCCTTCTGTAACGACCTTGATTTTTGGTAAATAAAAATTTCGTTAAATATTTGAATTTTATTTTAATTGCTTGGATTGCTTTAAAAATTTTTTTAAAATTTTAATAATCCGTCATAATTAGATTTGAAACTTGGAAAATTGAATTCTTTTTCTCCGAACAATCTAGTCCTTCTCCCATGACTAGTATACTTGTAAACGTACTCGTATATTTTTCCTAATAAGTAAATAATATCTTTAAATTATATTTCTCGGCTGGAAATCCTACTTAGCAAGCATAGTTAGCTTTTAACCGATTAGTTAGCAAATCCTAACTACCGTTTGGCTTAATTACATTTCCCTAACCTAGAGCGTTGCATCGATGCCAAAGTGGTTAATTTTTGGTCTTTGCCTTGACCGTTGACTTGACTGTCTTGCTTTGGCTTGGCTAGGTTGCCTTGGCGTCGGGTCGCTGTTAGGCCTGCCTCGCTTAGGCATCGGGTCGCTGTTGGGCCTGCCTCGCCTTGGCATCGGCTCGCTGCCGGGCCTGCCTTGCCTTGGCGTCGGCTCGCTGTCGCGCCTGCCTTGCCTTGGCGTCCGGTCGCGCCTTGCTTTTGCCTTGGCGTTACTGGGCTGCCTTGCTCTGGCCTCGCCTTGGCTACGCCTTGACCACCGCTTTGCTAGCGGGCTGCCTTGGCCACGCTCACGCCTTGCCTTGGCCACCGCTTTGCTAGCGGACTGCCTTGGCCAAGCTCACGCCTTGCCTTGGCGTTTGGCACCGTCGGGCTTTAATATTCCGTTATTAGGCGATTTCCTACAAAATACAACCGAAATACCACTCGAACAATGGAAGCCTAGATTAAGTGTCGTTAATCTTTAACCAATTAGTTAGATTAGCCTAATGCCCATTTAGCCTAATCACTTCTTCCTAACCCTAGTTAGACCACTTGAACCTTTTTGTCTTTATCCATTGGACAATAAGTGCTAGGGTAATCTTTATCCATTGGTTATTACATGCTAGGGAAATCTTTACCCTTTGGACAAAAGTTATTAGGGACCATTGGGTAATGGAAGAAAGAAGGAGAGAGAGAGAGAAGGAGGGGCCAACCATGAGAGAGCAACACATGGAGCAAGAAGAAGAGAGAATGAGGGGCCAACCATGAGAGAGCAACACATGGAGCAAGAAGAAGAGAGGAGGAGGGGCCAACCATGAGAGAGCAACACATGGCGCAAATCCATGAGAGGTAGAGAGAGGGGGGCCGGCCAAATAAGGGAAGGAGAGGGCTCAAAATTTGCTATAAATAGCCTCTCACACTTGCCACTTAACTCACACCTCACTCCTTTGCTCCCACTTCTCTCTAGACATCATTCCAGTTTTCGGTCAGCCTACTGTCCTCCGAAAAATCTCATTTTTCTCCTGCTTAGGTTAGTTTTTAGAACCAACTCCCTTCAACAAAGTCGTAGAACACTTCGAGAGCTTCAGTTTAGACCCAAGAACCACCCAAAACGGTCAAGAAATGACCAAGATATTGCCATCCGAAGTTTAGTGAAATTCTTGGATTTTCAGTCCAGACAGCTTACTGTCACCTCTTTATTACCATTTTTCTCCAAGCGAAAGTCGTTTTTAGGAACAACGTCCTTCACGAAAGTCGTATAGAATTTCGAGATCTTCGTTTTAGACTCAAGAACGATCCTATTCGGCCAAGTATTGACCGAGTTACTGCCATCCAAAGTCTGGTTCAGATTTGCGAGTTTCAACGCCCGTAGAGTTTCCAACTAGCTTATTCGGCCCCGACTAGTTTCGGATCAAGGTAGATTTTTCCTATCTACTCTCCCTAAGTATATCGTATGTTATGTGCATGATTGAAATGTATGTAGATTATTCTTAACCGTTAACTCCTAGATATATTGTATGATGATAGTATTGCTTGAGATGCATGAAGTAGATTTTGCCTATACTTCCTAACTCTAAGTATAGTAGATTAATCTCTACCCGTTTTCTCTAAGCACAAGCTCGTATGTTATGTTTAAATGCATGTTAAGTTAAGATACTATAGATTAGTTAGCAACCTTGTTTTAATAAAACTTCGAAGGAAGTATGAACATGTTGAACAAACGACCTCCACGTCAATAAACATATGTTATCTTTTTGAACTTCCCACAAAGAAAGAAAAAACGGATTTCACAACAAGAGAAATCAGAAGCATTATTCGAAGTATTCGTATTTTGATCTTTTAGAAGGTTATGAACTTGTTTACATGTTGTTTGCATTACTTGTGGTTGTATAAGGATGGTGATGAGCTTAAGAATGCTTGCATGATCTTGTTAGTTAGATTACAATGAATGATTTAAGTCAATCTATGTGAAAAGTTCTACCGCGGAGTCTATGCATGAGAATGAGACACGAAAATCGAGAAAATAGAAACATGACACCTAAGGTGTGGTTGATATGGATAAAAAGGGTTAAAGACAAGGTGTGTTTTGAAAACGCGATGCGGCCGGACTTGCCCATTGTGGGAATGTGGTTGATATGGATAAAAAGGATTTTTGAAACTACATAATGACCAAATATGGGTGCATTATGTGAGTGTATGTGTGTGTTGTGTGCCAATGGGAACCCAGCGCGGCGGAACCATTGTGAGGATACTCGGGAACCCGGCGCGGCGGAACCGAGGTTGGATGTGTAGCTTGGTTATCAGTGGAGAGGAGCCAATGCAAATGTGTGCCAATGGGAACCCGGCGCGGCGGAACCATTGTGAGGATACTCGGGAACCCGGCGCGGCGGAACCGAGGTTGGGTGTGTTAAAAATGATTTGCAAATGTGTGCCAATGGGAACCCGGCGCGGTGGAACCTTTGTGAGGATACTCGGGAACCCGGCGCGGCGGAACCGAGGTTGGGTGTGTTAAACGTGATTTTCAAAATGTTGATTTGGATAATGAAAAGGATTTCGAAAATATTGATGAATATGGTAACACGGTCTACGACGAGTCGCGTAGGAGAAACTCAGATATCACCGACACCAACGATAGAATAGTGTATATGGATGTGTCATTGTTAATGACTTGTTAAACATGTATGTATTATTCCGCTGCTTGTTCAAGAGTTGGTATGCTGCTCTTTTACTCTGATATTGGTAATTTATGGGTTAGCGGGTATAGGATTATTCTGCTGAGCTCTTGTAGCTCACGGTGTTGCCTTTGGTGACCCTGACATATTATATCGGTGGCGACGCTGGTATAATGTGTCAGATTTTGTAGATGATCAAGATGAACAGTATACCTTGGAGGCTTTTGGAGCTGAGGAGCTGGCTAGGATGAAGCCGCAGGCGGAGCTGTAGTTAGAAACCCTAGAACCCTTCATTTGTATAAATATTGAATCCTAGTGGGAGTTATGTTGTAATAATGAGCCAGACTCCATTTGATTTTATCAATGAAATGTTTATTTAACGTACCCAAAAATCAGGGGCGTTACACCTTCAAAACATCATCAATGCATTTGTCCTATGTGGTCTTTAATTTCTAAGAGGAAGGGCAGATATAATCTTTTTGGTACCGGAACTAAAAATTGGGGATAGAGGGAGTATTTGTTGGAACAAACGCAAAGGCACCAAAGTATCGAGATTCAAACAAAATCACAATCGCAACCAGTATAAATATGATGAAAAAATAAGATAGAGAGAGAAATGCAAAATTTACTTGGTTCCTTACAGTATCAGAATATTTAGTACAAGTGCACTTGATTATAAAAAGCCCACACCCAACTCCTTATACTCTCACTCGTACAAAAACACACTCTCATTAAGCTTATGCTTGAACACACACCTCTTACACTACACTACCACGTATATATCTCCTAAAAGAGGTAGTATGTAACCACTTGTGCTCTTCCTCTCCTACTCTCCTTAGCCATACCCCACACACACGTAAATGAACATCAAATACCAAATTCCAAGAGGATTATTGACAGTCACAAGATGTGTGATGAGTACCAATTCCAAGATAGCTATTCTATAGAGACACCTTCAAAATACTATAAAAAATGGGAATCACCAACACCATTTTGAATTTGAACCATCCCAACAAATACAATTGGGAATGCCAACCATACCAACACTACTAATGTAGAAGAAGAAAATTAAGGGGGTGTTTGGTACTAATCAAGGATATATGGAGCCAGGGGACAAGTGGCGGCAGCCGTCACGACAAGAGTTTTAAAAATGCAATTATTATATGTAATTTTTTTTATCCCCAACTTATATAAACCCACCATCGCAAGATTTTTATTTTATTTTTTGCTATATACTCGTCCTTAAGCCTCTAATTTTTTTTTTCAAGAAAGGAGACCCAAAAAAGTATTCCAAAACTAAATCAATAGGCCAAAGTGAAATAATATAAAGGATGAGAACAATTAAGGAAAAAGAACTCTACAAATTGCAAAGTATTTTATAAGATAAGACAAAAAAGAAAGAAAACATGCAAAACCTAAAACAACTTAATCTAAAAGTGTGCCTTGTGCACGACTATTCATATTGTAATGCATCTAACAACTTATTATGTTATTTTAATTTTTCAAGTCGATGATTATTCATATTGTAATCCATCTTTTTGTTTTTTAGTATATATTTCGCAACTATTAGGGCAAACTCCTGGCACCGTCTCTGGTGCTAATTATTTTGTTAACTTATTTATCCTGGGGTTGTAGATTTATCTGGTTTTCTTGATTCTGAAAAACTCATTATGAGCATCTATTAAAGTGTTTGGTGTATGAAAAATAAGATTATGCATCTTGAAAGAGTTTGGTGAGATAACCGAATTACTAGATTGTGGGCAAACATTAGACCATAATACCCTTTTTATTGTTAATTTAGATATAATATTGTAGACATTTAGAAAAACTATGAAAACATCACACACTATTTTAATTAATGTACATGTTGCACATATATAAATTGTATGGTAATATTAAAAATTTGTCAAATTTTATATTAACATAACTAGAAATAGATTTAACGCTCCAACATAGGCAAATAACATATATTGAACTTGAACGAATAGTAGTTTGGGGCAGAGACGATTCCAAAAATTATTATTGACCGGGATAGAACCGTAGAAATTAATAACTTGTGCACTAATTAACTACTATTAATTGTATTTGTCTACTACCACAAACTAAGGACTTGTAAAGAAAAAGGCACAAACTAGGGATTAAGAACGTCCCTTACTAACAGAAAAACAAGAGATTTTTTAACGAACAAACTAAATAAATGAGATGCACAATTTGTTGGCAGCATCGATGGGCCGGGAGGGGAGGGCTTTGGAATCAACGGAACAACAATTTCCAAAACGTTTGATGGGCATCCAATGGGAAAATGGTCCCTAAGTGTAGATACTATAATAGCTGGAATTAATTTCACGGTGTGTGAGTCTAACAGATTTTGCAAGCAATTAAAGGTGCACGGAGTAATATGGTTTCTCTTTCACAGAAAGTGGCCCACTTACCCATCCGATATACTCCTAAATCAATTTCCTATGTATTTTCTTTCATTTTTTTCATAACCTGGTGTCCAGTTCAGCTTAAGCGGTTAAGTGCAACTCGACTAATTCTGGAGACCAATTCCATCAGCCACTAGTGAGGAGCCCACTTAAAATCGAGCTGAAATTATATTAACTAGCACCAAAGGAGTCAATATTAGTTTCCTTTCCTTTTGGGGCATCGATGTTAGGTTCTAGCACTAACTTATCATTAACCATAATCCTTTCTACGCCTATCAGGAATGGTAAAAAAAAAACCATATCCTGTCTAATACAAAGAGGTGGTTTGAAAAATGACAAGTGATTAAGATGGTTTGATAAATGATACTTAATATTTTAAGAGCCTCTTAAAATGTAGCCTTTAAAAGTTACAAAAAATTAAGTAGTCGGGTACCTATACTTAATTGTGACGGAATTTGTCAGTTCTTGTGTATCACTTATTCTGCCTCTGTAACGCCACAAGCAGATCACTAACTTAATATCTTGATTTTCATTCACGAGTCACACCACATGACCCAAAATCTTAAGCCTAAGGTACTAATAGTAGCTCACAGGGTTTGTTATATGCTCAAGATCATCCATGTAGACTTCCGATGTGGGACGGGGTGTTAAAATCTCCCCAACTTTATAGTCTCGTGCCCTCGCGAGTGGTTGATTACTATAATCATCAATACTAATCAAACCAACAACCAATTCCAACCAAACTCCAAGGCCCACATAATCGTGTACACAAGGGCGGAACCAGAAATACATTCCGCCCTGGGCTATTCAAAAGTTATATATATGAAGAACTAAAAAGCGGCAAACTCATACATAAATATATAAATGTTCAAAAATAAACATAAAAAAATACAAAAGAGTTTGAAGAACAATTTAAGAGTTTTTTTTTCTCTTGTTATTTTGTTGTTCCATTAGGCATGCATGTACTACGGCAGAGTAGCAAGAAGGGAATATTAGCTATTATAGCTACCTAAAACCGGGAAAACCCACCTATAGGTAAAAACTTAGATAAATACATTTCACTACAATACTTCGGTACATATACCGAATGACTGTTCATAAGCAATCCCTTTTATATTATATGTTTCACTTGTCTCTCCTCTCTTATATTATTAAAACGTCTCAAAAAAATTAAGTGCTACACTTTTTAATCTATTTGAACCGGTAGGAAGATTTTATTTTTCTGATCATATTATTCTAAAGGGTCATAATTAATTTTTGTCTTTAGGACTCACATAATTATGTATCTGCTTTTTATTTGGGAACTTGTAAAGCTGATACTTGATTATGCGAGCCCTAGAGACAAAAATTAATTATAACCCTTTAGAATAAAATGATAAAAAAAATAAGATCTTTCCATCGGTTAAAACAGATTAAAAAATAGAGCATTTAATTTTTTTAATCTTATTTTTAATATATAAACAATCAAAAAAAATTAAATACTTCAATTTTCAATTCGTTTGAATTGGAGTGAAGATTTTATTTTTCTGATTATATTATTCTAAAGGGTCGTAGTTAATATATGCCTCTAGGGCTCTCATAATCAAGTATCTGCTCTATAGGATCCCAAATAAAGAGCAGATATTTGATTATCAGAGAGACAAAAATTAATTATGATCATTTAGGATAAAATAATAAGAAAAATAACATCTTCGCGCTGATTCAAACAGATGGTGGGTTGGGCTAAACTCATTTTGACCGAAAATTTACATATAATTTTTTTTTGTAGCCCACCTGGGCTACAGCCTAAGGCAGCCCATTAGTGCTTCCGCCCTTGCGTGTACATGGATCGCTCTAATATCACCTGTAACGACCTGCGCCAGCTGACCTGCTAACCACTCGCCTAACCATGTGGCTCAAAAGGTTAATCTCAAGTATACAGTAGCTCGACGCGATCCATTCTATACCATATATATCAACTTCCCACATCTCACTAATGTGGGACTGATTTTTCCTTCTTTAGGGTCTCACAATCTCCCCCACTTAGGATCGCAATGTCCTCATTGCGCCCCAAGATCCATCACTTCCACCCACCAAGCGATATGTGACAAGTCCCGCCTAAGCACAACAACCACCTCAAGCTCCTCTCATGTGGGACCCACCCAAGCACGACAAGCACCTCAAGCTCCTCACTTGTCGGGCCCACCCGAGCACGTCTCCTTGCGGGACCCGCCTTACACTTTCGGCTAGTGCAAGCTCTCGCAGCGGTAGCGTGGTGGGCCCGTAACCCACAGGTCTTAGGATCGAAACTTGGCTCTAATACCACCTATAACGTCTCAAGCAAACCATTGGCCTAATACCTTGATTTTGATCCACCAGCCACACCATATGGCCCAAAAGCTTAAGCCCAAGGTACTAGCAGTAACCCACAAGGTTTGTTATATGCCCAAGATCATCCATGTAGACTTCCGATGTGGGATGGGGTGGGGTGTTACACTCCTTATCCTCCCCCCCCCCCATCTTCGGCTACGGCCACTGCTACCACTTTTATCACCACAATGCCACCGCCATCTTCACGACCACCACAATTATTATTCCATCGTCGCCACTACTATCACCACTTCACTATAGTAGCACTATCGCCAACAATTCCACGACATTAACCACTACTCGGTCGTTGCCACCATTATCACCATTCCACCTCTGCACCACCACAACTAGTCTACCAATATCACCACCATGCCACCGTCGTCACCACTGCCACCACCACTCTATCGCCACACCACCACCATTAATACTACCACCACTAGCACTGCCACCACCTACACCACCACCACCACCACCATGAACATGCCACCACTATTACCACTACCACTACTACAATAATCGTAAAAGATGACAGTTTAAAAGTGTCATTAAATGTGAAAGATGACAGTTTTGAAACTGTCATCTATGGAGCTGTCATTAAAAATCTAGATTTGTTATGACAATAAAAAACTGTCATTAAACATATAAGATGACAGTTTAAACTTGTTATCTTTGTGATAAAAGATGATAGTTTTAATCTGTCATCTTTAATCGCAAAGATGACAGATTTAAACTGTCATCTTATTTGTTCTCCATTCAAGAAAAAAAAAAAAAACAAAAACTAATTCTATTTCGAATGCGTGGCCACTCACGTGGCACCCACGTGCCTCTCGCATGGCCGCCCAGTGGCACTTGTGTGACCAGCAAATATTTGCTTGCCCCAGGACTTGAACTCAAGAACTTAAGTTCCTCGCGCGCATGTTATACCAACTAAGCTGGTACGCTTATTGGTAACAAAAGACAAACAAAAATATGTACACTATATTTTCGAAAATTTTAAGATGAGCACTTTTAATGTCAGTTTTGGATGAAACTGTCATCGTAAACATTGAAAGTATGAGATGACAGTTTTAAACTATCATCTTATATGTTATTATGACGCTTTTTGACTGTCATCTTTTATGATCAACTGCAATGTCAGTTCTAATTAAAACTATCATTAAAAGGGCTTAGTTTCAATGTCGTTTTTAAGGAAAACTGTCATTAAAAGGTTTCCCATATGGGCTTCCGGAAGCGCCATGTTTTAATGTCAGTTTTAAGCAAAAACTAACATTAAAGAAAAAGATAATAATGTCATTTTTATTCTAAACCGTCATCTTTTATCGCAAAGATGACAGTTTGTAAGATGGACTGTCATCAAAAGTCTACCATCATATTTTCTATGACAGTTTTACAAAAATTGTCAGTGTTTCAATTTTTTGAGTGTCATCTTTTAAGGTTTTTGTAGTAGTGTACCACCACTATCCCTACCCCTACAATATTTATCACCACCACCGTCATGCCACGATCACTATAATTACTACAACTACCACCACCACCATTACCATTACCATTGCCGCCACCACTATTACTGTAAGTATTACCACTATCATCATTTATCCAACACCACCACCGGCTTTACAATCATCATTATTTCTCCATCTTTCTATCATGTTCCACCGCTACATTCACCACACATTTCTTCACCACCTCGACTACATCACTGCTCGTTGTTGTCATCACTTTCACTGCTTTTCACCACCGATGTCTCTCCAACACCACCACCATCGTTCTGACCATCACTATCTCTCCATCTTTCTATCATGTTCTACTGCTACAATCACCACACACTTCTTCACCACCACAATTACACCACAGCTCGCTATTGTCATCACTTGTGCCATATTCCACCGCCGCCATCTCTCCATTACCACCGCCACCACCACTACCAGTACCACCATCCACGTCATCCTTCCACTGCACCATCTCCAATACAGCCGGCCACCACCACACTGCATTCGTTATAACCACCACTGCCACGCTACCAACTGCCGCCGCCACCACCACCTCCACCATTACCACCATCTCACCA
This sequence comes from Rhododendron molle, assembly GCA_025413875.1. Taxonomy (NCBI): domain Eukaryota; kingdom Viridiplantae; phylum Streptophyta; class Magnoliopsida; order Ericales; family Ericaceae; genus Rhododendron; species Rhododendron molle. The sequence goes on along the minus strand of CM046394.1, from coordinate 19,108,956 downwards.
CCTCAACTTCTCCACCATCACGACTACAAAGGCACGACTTCAATCAATAAAACTAAAAGAATACAATCACTAATAATTTAAGTTAAATTCATTTATCCTTATAGCCAAAAAATTCAGTAGTCATGTTTCATGGGCTTAATTTTCCAGCTTTAGTTTTATTAAACAGCACCTAAGTCAATTTATAGTACTCAGTAAGAGTAAGTACAAATTAATTTAAGAAAAAAGTACGTAACAATGCCCCCTGTACAGCTTTTTTATTCTCTCGATCAATTTTTGTATTGTCATTTTACTAATTGTTTTTATCTTACAAAGTTAGACCCTTAGTCACATGATTCTTCAAAATGACAGTTCCTTCTACTCTTAATCCTCACTTTGCACTCGCGCTCAGAATCGTCACACTTACAAATTTGAATTGTATAGGAGGCTATAGGAGGTTTTCAAAATAAGCTTTCACACTCGTGCTCACGCATCTCCTTTGCATTATATCTTCATCTAGCTTTCCTCTCGAGTACTTTTAAATTCGACCCATGTGAATTTTGTCCACATTACTATATCTATGTTATGTAAGCCTCTGCCACATTATAAGTGTTCGACACCAACAGGCTTGTGTTAAGTAAATTCACCGCATCTTGATGGGCTCTTCCACCAACTAGAATTTTTCAAAAAATTCCTCCTAGATTCCTCCTACTTCCAATATTTCTCTATCTCTCTCCACATATTACCTCTATTATTTTTCAAAAAACTTTTCAAAACACAAACCAAACAAAGCATAAATGTTCGCGGCGCCGTAGGCTAAATTTGGAACAACAGGCTAAGTATTGGAAAAATGACGGTCAGGAACGTGTTTTGACGGTACCAAAACAATGGGTCCATGTGCACATGTCGGGAAATTCCCAGCATGGATCATCAGTACTTCTTGATGGGCCCTTCCACCAACTAAGTGTTAAGCACCAAAGACTAAGGCTCCGTTTGGAACTTAAGAAAAGGAAAGGAAAAGAAAGGAAAATAAAAAAAATTTTCTTTCCATTGTTTGGTTGGAAGGGAAAGTGTGAAGAAAATAAGGATTTTGAGTGTAATGAATAGTAAATTTTTCCTCCTATTTTCCTCTCATTTTCCTTCCCTTTTATTTTCCTTTTCTTTCTTTTCCTTTCTTCAACTTCTAAACAGAGCTTAAACTAAAATGTCCGGTACTAAAAGGCTAGTGTTCAGTAAGAAGACCGTGTAAAAATTAAATACCCCAGACTTATTATTTAGACCATCACGTTCATTATCCAAAAAAAAAAGGCTTGTGTCGGGCAAATTTATTTCATCATCACTTTTTCTTGATGCGCACTTCCACCAACTACGTGTTCGGTACCCAAGCTTAATTGTTTGGTATTCCGGTTCGGCCTCCTACATCCTCTACATGACTTCATCTTGCCGTTTTTTTCAAATCCAAAACTAAAAATCACAGCCCTAAATCCAATCGATACATAAATCCACTGTCAGATTTGTATATTCTATCAATTTACAAAGTAGTGCGCACTTTTAGAAATCGGAAATTCATAAACCCCTGCTTTTAATTAAATGCTAAGGAATCCCTCTGGGGCACTTGATCAAGTGCAATTAATAAGGCATTGATTGATATTAGCCTCACCAACTTTCATTTACTGTCACGGTAGAAATTATTTAAGTACCAACTATACCCTTGCTTGAAGTTTTTTTTCCCATGATAATGAATGCTTCACATTTCGATTTCAAATAAAGAGTCAATACCATAGCATATTGCAGTAACAAAAACTTGACTTATGTTTTTTGATAAATAAAAACTCACCCTTCGTCTAAGTTGGGAGAGAAAAAGAAGAGATAGGATTGGTTCTCCAATTCACTGTTCACATTTTCCAAATCCTATTTTATTCATTTAATGTGTATGTTATGTGCATATTTATATTCTCATAAAATTCTTATTATTTAACAGATATTAGCAATACCCATAACATACGATCCATAATTTACTCCCTCCGTCTTAAATTATTGTGCATGTTTTCTTTTTGGGACATCTCAAAAATTGTCTATATCTTCTAATTTAAAATATGTTTTTATATTCATTGTTTGATAGATCTCAATTACGAACTTTGTTAAATAAAGATTTTGAAATCATAAAAAAATTATATATTGTGAAATATCGTCAATTTTTTTTTTGAGAGATCACAAAAGAAATTAAACAAGCATGACAATTTGGGATAGAGGTTGTAGTAAAATTTGCAAATTTTAAATTAAATTTTGAAGAAAAAGTGTTTGGTTTTTGAGTTATGGAGTTTTGAGGAAGAGAGAAAGTCAAGTTGGTTGGAAGACTCTGAGATTGGGGTGGCCAAGATGCCAAGAAGATGCAATTAATGACACTATCAGAATCTAAGAAAGTGCTTCCAACTATGCAAAATTAGTATTTCATGCGTAGAAACTGGTTGAGGAAGATAAAACATTACTATTAATTAATTAAAACCAAAGAGGTGCCCCTAAACATCATTAACTTCAAATTACATTTTTTGTTATCCTGTTGATTCAGTGGTGCACATGATTGTTAGACATGCATGATTATCTCGTGGACTCTTAGAGCATCCACAGTAGTATAATCAAAACTAAAATGTTGCTAAGACTAGCAACATTTGCTCAAAAAAGAGCTCACAGTGGAATTAGCAACCTCTTAGCAACTCATCAAATTTTGGCTCTTCGATAATCAAAACTAACAACATTTTGCTAATAATCAAATTTACTTGTCCCAATATTTCCTCAATCAATTACACCATTATTACACAAAAACATTCTCTCTCTTCCATTTTCAACATATTTTTAAGAAAAATACTTTTAAAAAAAGTTTTTATTTTTTTGCTAAAACTATTTTTATCATTATTATTTTTTACTTTTTTAAAAAAATTGTTCTTTTTCAAAAACTGTTTTTTTTAACTTTTTCCCGAAAACTTTTTTTTTAAATCAAAATTTTCAAAAAATTATTTTCTCTTTTTCTAATAACTTGTTTTTATTAGTTTGAAACCTATTTTTAGAAAAATCATTTTCTATGTTCACAATTTTCAGATTTTTATAAATTGAAAAAGTGATGTGGCAAGTTTTGGTTATGCAAATTTGATTGTACCATTGTGGATCTCTACATTGCTAACCTTAGCAACCCCTTAAATGCATAATCAAAAGATGATGTGGCAACTTTTAATTATTGACTTTTGATTATTCCATTGTGGATGCTCTTACACAATAGATGTAATGTTCCATGATTAATTGTATTTTGTTCTTCATATACATTATGTAATGATCTCTCATAGGGGGGAAAATTCGTAAACTTTAAATTACATTGTTAATTGCTCCTAAGCAGATGCCCCTAAATATTACTCCCTCCGTCCCTTTTTAAGTGTCCTGTTTCGTAACTCCAACTTATTAAAAAGACGTCATCATTATACCTTTCACATCAACTTTTTCCTCCACTTTCCCTACTTACCCATCATCATTACTCTTTTACTCACTTACTTTTCAAAAAGGAATCTACTTTTAGGGACAAAATAGACAATACACTAACTTTTACCCACTAACTTTACAAAATGGACACTTATTAAGGGACAGCCCAAAATAGAATACTGGACAATAAAAAAGGGACGGAGGGAGTATTGAATGCTACAGGCTGGTTCATTTACCAATAATATTATTGAATGTTCTCAGATGTTGTCCAATCAAATAATTACTACTACAATATATCTTTGCCCAAATTGGAGGAATTTTATTGGAATATTAGATACGAATCAAACAGTGACTAATGCTGACCAATTATTTATTTATATTTTGCTAATGTTGACCAATCAACTAATTAGGCCACTATTAATAGAAAATAATTTTCACATCTGACCCACTCCCCAAACCATTAGTAATCATATTGCTGGTGGATTTGGAAATCCCGAAATGATTCTATTTTCAATGGAAAAAATTGGCTGGCAGAAATGGTTAGGGAAGGCCACAAGCGGTTTTCTTTGAGTTTCTAGAGAGGCTAATAAAACTCTCTCCTCAGCTCAGATGCATATTTTGAACCCTGTCATTTCGGTTTGTAGGCGACCAAAGCAAGGTGTGGTAAAGATTAATGTTGACGCGGCGTGTAGAGACCCGAATAATTTTAATTTCTTGAAATGCTTATTAAATGCTAAATTGGGAAATTATGGTTTATTTGGTGAATATTCTTGAATTAGGGGCTTAAGTGAATGAATAGAAGAGTGAGGGGTGAATGTGTAATTTCAAGATATGGGACTATATAAGGTGTGTGTGTGCATTGTAGGAGAGCATTTTATCTCCTCCTCTCTCTCCCTCACGCCGTCTCCCTCCCTCTCAACTGTATTTATCTCTCTCTCTTGCTCTCTCTAAAAAACCCACCAAATCACCTCAAAGTTCTCAAGAACCCACCCTCATTTCACCTCCTCTACGCAACCCCGGGCTCGTATCGCGTTGGGTGAGGCTCGGGAGGAAGATCTCGGTCGATTTCATGAGTTGGGAGCTAGGGCTCGTTCTAGCTTCTCGGGTTTCGTTCTTTGAATTGAGGTAGGGATTTCTAACTTCCACTATATGTTTATGAGTTGATTCAGTGTCCAAAACTTGCCTTGGATCGTTGTTTGGAAGCCTCGTGTTTGCCCTTGAAATCTGTCAAATCGTGCTGAAAATCTCAGATGCTACATGTACCAGCTTTACCCCGCTACATGTAGCAAACCCATATTTCTTTAATTTCGTTCATTGGCTACATGTAGCGCCCTTAACCAGCTACATGTACCAAACCCCAAAATTTATTTTCTGATCGCTGGATACATGTACCAGCTTTACCCCGCTACATGTTGCAAACTCATATTGTACCTTTTATTCACTGGCTACATGTAGCACTTTTACCTTATTACATGTACCAAACTGGAAATTCTTGAAAAGTTTCTCCTTCCATGTTTTGGACCCCGATCACTTCTAATACTTTTTAAATGCTTTAAAATCATTCCTAAGCTTGATTGTTCGTATTCTAATGATTCGTTGATCATACTCACTCCTTTGGCTCTCGTCGTAGAAAAAGGAAAGTGTAGGAATAGATGAATATGGTACTCGTACGTTATTTATGCATTTGGTTGATTGTAGTAGATGTTATGTCATGTCTCAATGAACGATACAAACTTGTTTAGTCCTATGAGGTGACATGGTGATTGGTGAAATGGAAAACGTATCGTAGAACCGTTATTGAACGTCATAGGCTACACTAGGTGTATCGAGGGATGTATAGTTGGTTGATGTGAGTTTGTCTAATAGTCCAAATGATAATAGGGAAATTTGTGTCTTCATGATTCATCTCGTTGACCTTCTTAGGTTCCTTTGGCGCTCGTTCTATAAGATCCTCGTTTAGAACCTAGTGGGTGGTGTGTCAGGGAGTCGTTGTGGGGTTGGTACGTGACGTAGGCCGTCGTGATACGCTTTAAAGGATAACGTGAACCTAAGGTATTTAATAATGTACAGAAGAACATGATTGTGAGTGTGTAATACATCGAATGAGAATGAATGAAGGACTGTGACCTTGGGAAGTATTGTCTTCTTGTATTCGGATTGTAAACGCATATGTGTTGGCGTAAGTTATGAATTTGAATGGAGAGTCCTGCAACGCAAGGTGTGGTATTGCGGAGACTCTAGAGGGCCCGCAACGCAAGGTGTGGTAATGCGGAAACCCAGGTGGAGAGAATTCACTGTAACACAAGGGGTGGTAACACAGTTCAATATCTAGCATGATGAAGGAAGTTATGATTGATTATAGAAGTTCTTGTTGTCGTTTGGGCTATTTATTGTTTAAGATTGTAACTGTTGAAAAAGGGAATAAACGATTGATATCACCCAAGTTTTTGAAAAGGAATGAATTTGGTTTGGAAAAAGGATTTTTATGAAAATCCTCCGACAATTCTTGAGCGAATCAACGGTTTCCGGTATTTGGGTACAAATCAACGGATTCCGGTATTCAAGATTGAATCAACGGAGCTTGACCCATTAAGGTCGAGAGTTTTCTCAAAAATATTTTGGTAAATCAAAAAGGAATGTTTTTATGAAAGAGGTTTGATGATGAATAGGAAAAGAAGAGGAAGTTAAGTGTGGCATTCACTTGAGAAATCTTAAAATGGTTCGTGAAATAGTCTTGGGTTAGTAGATTGATATGTGCTCAATGTTGCTCTTAGTTGATGTACGAAATGTTTAGGGATATCCTTAAGACGTATTGAATCCAGTAGTCGTTGTCCTTCGATTCATCGTGGCGCCCCTTTGTTTCCCTTGTTTGCTTATTGAACTTCACTCACTCTTGGTGCATGTCTCTTCACATTTTCATATAGTTTGAGTATAGATTTTCCTACTGGGCTAGAGTAGCTCAACAAAATCCTTCTTTTCAGGTTCTAATGCTGGACAGTAGCATCATTCAATGCGTGCTTGGGATGTGAATGACTTTTTTGGAAGCTTGTCACTTTTAGTTACTTACTTTTGATCAAGATGGTTTTGTAACAAAGTATTCATGAAATTCTTTTGACAAAGAAGCTTGTAACACCCCACTCGTGTTGTAATTGTACTTAAGCTAATTTGGGCCGTGGTGCCAAAGTTGTATTTTCTTTTGAATTGGGAACTTGTCTGTAATTTAAACAGGCGGGATACTACTTTGGGAATGCGATGGCAAGCGAGGTCCTTTTATTTAAGAATATCATTTAATTTATGTTAAAAATCCAGGTCGTGACAAATTGGTATCAGAGCGTCTAGGTTTGAATACCTTGAGACCGTGGGAGACTTTTTAGTCTCATGGGTTCAAATTCACTGCATACTTTTACAAAACACACGTGTGCTTGCATGAATGAGTCAGTACATCATCGAAGTGTTGCATTTTGCATTATGGCAGGGTGACATTGAGTTGTGGACCCGTGTTGGGGAGTTGGAGGCTTTGACCTCATTGTAGAATTTGTGGTGTCGATTGTTGTTAATGATATCGTTATAGTTGGTGATCTTGGCCTTATACCATTTGTGGTGAGATATTTTTTTTTATGAGATGTTAAATGGGTATGGGTGGTGATGATGTTGATGGGTGAAAGTGGACATTCGTTAGCATGTGAAAAAAGGGATAGAATGTTGACATGACTTATGAAATGAGTATTAGATGTGTTTTCAATTGAATTGCACGGATTATGTGTTAAGTTTCAAATGTATTAAGTTAAGCCTGTATGAGATGAGCTGTATAGGGTATAAGTATAAGGTGAGAGATATGCGCGTTGGGAATTGAGTTAGTGCGTGTCTTGAATGTGTTTGGAAAGGTAAAGACCAGTTGTGGTCATAAATGTGGGTGGTTGTTGTGATGGTAGTTATTGAGGCATTTATTATAAGCATAGGTAGGGCAAGTCGAACCTACATAGGAGATATAAGTGTCTAAGTTGAGATAGAAAAATGAAGGCTATAGGTAGGGTGTCGGGATACTGTATGTGTCTTCTGGACACCCAGGCGACTACCGATGAGATCCAATTGGAAGAGGCGCTTGATCACCGTACCTTCTAGATGGAAGTCTCGGAAAATCAATTGGACACTAGGATTGTGTATAGGGGACTAAATCTCTAGGCTTGAAAATGGAGATAGATGGTTGTATATAGGAATCTTGTGAGAGGGACAACAAGACTTGAGGTGACCTATATCGATGTGAATTGAGCCGAATGATTGTTGAAAGTGTGTAGTGAGAGACTTATCTGAAGTGAGGGCGATACGAATGTGAACGGTTAAGGCTGACAATGAGGCGAAGTGTAAATGGTGTCCTGAGTGAAAATGGTAGGAACCTTGAAAGCGACAGACATGTGGAAAAATAGTGTGTTGTGAGTTGAAGGACTTGAGTATAGAGAATATGTGTATGTGTGTAATCGGGGATGTAGACTAGACTAGTGACAGTATAGGTCATGTTCGGGTGTGCCATTGAGGTGATGAGTTTGTTTAAGAAAGATTAATAGATAATAGTGATAATGATAGTGGTAGCAGAGATGGTGGTGGTAATGGAAGTTGTTGTTTTAGAGGTTTGAGTGTGGAAGTGGCGAATGCCTTTGAGGGATATTGAGGCTGACGTTATTACTTGGTCGAGAGAAAGTTATGAGCAGTGAAACACGTGGTGAGCGGAACCGTTAGAGATTATTGGTGCGAGTGAGATCGATTCTTAAGTAATGAAGTAGTTGGAGTTTTAGAATATAACGAGAAGTATAGGCATGCTGTTAGGTTGTAATGTTGTTGGAATAAAAGAATAATTAGAATTGATAACATGTGTACTTGTGATGTGATGTTGTGATGCCTAAGACTGTGAACATGAGAAATATGTGATTTGCTTGACTAAATGAATGAGAATGCTCGAGATTGGTAAAGTGAATAGACATCGTGTGAGGCATTACGAGATTGAAAGGAACGAGATAGCTGTTGGGCTTCCTAAAGCCATGAATTGTGAAGTGTTGGATATTTCGTGAATCCGTGAATACTTGGTGAGTCTGTTGGACACTCGGGGAGTTCGTTGGATATGGAGTGAGTACGTTAATGCTTGAATATGTTTGGTGTTATGTGACTTATTGAATTGTACGGTTGGTTTGTTGGGATATCTTATGTATGAAATTCGTTGCTATTTAGCTTTAACCTACACGTTTGACTCGTTATGTAATTTCGATGTGAGTAGTTCGTTCTTTGTATGTGGCTCAGAATAGACCCGGAGGTGTGTGGGTGTGTGCTACGAGGAGAGGAAATTTTAGTGAAAATTTGACGTGTGTCCTTCCTTTACTAGCCATAATGGAATGTAAGGTTTGAAAAGGGTAGAGTTTAACTCCATGTATATATATTGTGCCCTTGCCACTCCTATGTGTGATACGATAGAGAATTAGATGCAAAAGGTTTCTGTGATACGTCAACCCATAGTTGGAAGTGGTTAGTGACTAGCGGTAAGGAAAATAGTGGATCTGAGAGTGTATATGAATGGTTGCAAGGTTGAGTTGTATTGAGATACGTAGGGACGACACGTTATGATAGAAGTGGGTTTAGTTTGCTAAAGCAAAAGAAAGGGGTCGATGATGAATTAGAATGAATTAGGGAACTTGGAATGGTGTTAGAATTTGATTGTGTTTAAATGTTAGATGGGCAAAAGGGTGTTTAAGGTTTGTACAAAGTTCATAAGAAAGAGTTATGTGGATAAAAAGATGTGTGAGTTGGAGATTGAGACTAGCGGTTTGTCTTATGTGCATTTGGTTTCGGTGTCTATCCTTAACACTATTAATAGAATTTGATCGATTGTGAGATGTGTTTACTTTTAGAGTTGAAAAGGATATCATTAGCTTTGAGATGTAAGAAGTTCAATTATGGAGAATTGGGGTTATGGTCATTATGAAGTCTAATCATTGGATTTTGGTTTTCTTGGTTTTATTATCGTAGGGATTATTCGAGGTTTTCTAGATTGACAATTGGCCCTGATTAGGAAAAGAGAAAGTGGAGTTTAGAGTTTGGGGAACGAAGGGATATAAGTCGTTGAACCTCGGAGTGAGTGTTAGAATTTGAGTGTCTATGAAGGTTGAGATTTCAGGAGAACGATTAGAGGTGGGTGTAGTTCTTGAGGAGAAACCAGTGAGCATCCTAGGCGTGCAAGTTTGACTGTTGAATGATAGGATCATATCGTTAGTGAGGGGTTTCATGTGGAGCTAAAAAGATAAGGTAGAATCTAAGTAAGGAAAAGAGGATGAAGTTGTGGTCGAGGAAATGTGGCATGAGTTTGTGTATTGCGATTAGTGACTTGGCTTAGCAAATTTCGGGACAAAATTTCTTTAAGGAGGATAGATTGTAGAGACCCGAATAATTTTAATTTCTTGAAATGCTTATTAAATGCTAAATTGGGAAATTATGGTTTATTTGGTGAATATTTGAATTAGGGGCTTAAGTGAATGAATAGAAGAGTGAGGGGTGAATGTGTAATTTCAAGATATGGGACTATATAAGGTGTGTGTGTGCATTGTAGGAGAGCATTTTATCTCCTCCTCTCTCTCCCTCACGCCGTCTCCTTCCCTCTCTACCGTATCTATCTTTCTCTCTTGCTCTCTCTCCAAAACCCACCAAATCACCTCAAAGTTCTCAAGAACCCACCCTCATTTCACCTCCTCTACGCAACCCCGGGCTCGTATCGCGTTGGGTGAGGCTCAGGAGGAAGATCTCGGTCGATTTAAAGAGTTGGGAGCTAGGGCTCGTTCTAGCTTCTCGGGTTTCGTTCTTTGAATCGAGGTAGGGATTTCTAACTTTCACTATATGTTTATGAGTTGATTCGGTGTCCAAAACTTGCCTTGGATTGTTGTTTGGAAGCCTCGTGTTTGCCCTTGAAATCTGTCAAATCGTGCTGAAAATCCCAGATGCTACATGTACCAGCTTTACCCCGCTACATGTAGCAAACCCATATTTCTTTAATTTCGTTCATTGGCTACATGTAGCGCCCTTAACCCGCTACATGTACCAAACCCCAAAATTTATTTTCTGATCGCTGGATACATGTACCAGCTTTACCCCGCTACATGTAGCAAACTCAGATTGTACCTTTTATTCACTGGCTACATGTAGCACTTTTACCTTATTACATGTACCAAACTGGAAATTCTTGAAAAGTTTCTCCTTCCATGTTTTGGACCCCGATCACTTCTAATACTTTTTAAATGCTTTAAAATCATTCCTAAGCTTGATTGTTCGTATTCTAATGATTCGTTGATCATACTCACTCCTTTGGCTCTCGTCGTAGAAAAAGGAAAGTGTAGGAATAGATGAATATGGTACTCGTACGTTATTTATGCATTTGGTTGATTGTAGTAGATGTTATGTCATGTCTCAATGAACGATACAAACTTGTTTAGTGCTATGAGGTGACGTGGTGATTGGTGAAATGGAAAACGTATCGTAGAACCGTTATTGAACGTCGTAGGCTACACTAGGTGTATCGAGGGATGTATAGTTGGTTGCTGTGAGTTTGTCTAATAGTCCAAATGATAATAGGGAAATTTGTGTCTTCATGATTCGTCTCGTTGACCTTCTTAGGTTCCTTTGGCGCTCGTTCTATAAGATCCTCGTTTAGAACCTAGTGGGTGGTGTGTCAGGGAGTCGTTGTGGGGTTGGTACGTGATGTAGGCCGTCGTGATACGCTTTAAAGGATAACGTGAACCTAAGGTATTTAATAATGTACAGAAGAACATGTTTGTAAGTGTGTAATACATCGAATGAGGATGAATGAAGGACTGTGACCTTGGGAAGTATTATCTTCTTGTATTCGGATTGTAAACGCATATGTGTTTGCGTAAGTTATGAATTTGAATTGAGGGTCCTGCAACGCAAGGTGTGGTAATGCGGAAACCCAGGTGGAGAGATTTCACTGTAACGCAAGGGGTGGTAACACAGTTCAATATCTAGCATGATGAAGAAAGTTATGATTGATTATAGAAGTTCTTGTTGTTGTTTGGGCTATTTATTGTTTGAGATTGTAACTGTTGAAAAAGGGGATAAACGATTGATATCACCCAAGTTTTTGAAAAGGAATGAATTTGGTTTGGAAAAGGATTTTTATGAAAATTCTCCGGCTGTTCTTGAGCGAATCAACGGTTTCCGGTTTTTGGGTACAAATCAACAGATTCCGGTATTCAAAATTGAACCAACGGAGTTTGACCCATTAAGGTCGAGAGTTTTCTCAAAAATATTTTGGTAAATCAAAAAGGAATGTTTTTACGAAAGAGGTTTGATGATGAATGGGAAAAGAAGAGGAAGTTAAGTGTGGCATTCACTTGAGAAATCTTAAAATGGTTCGTGAAATAGTCTTGGGTTAGTAGATTGATATGTGCTCAATGTTGCTCTTAGTTGATGTACGAAATGTTTAGGGATATCCTTAAGACGTATTGAATCCAGTAGTCGTTGTCCTTCGATTCATCGTGGCGCCCCTTTGTTTCCCGTGTTTGCTTATTGAACTTCACTCACTCTTGGTGCATGTCTCTTCGCATTTTCATATAGTTTGAGTATAGATTTTCCTACTGGGCTAGTGTAGCTCAACAAAATCCTTCTTTTCAGGTTCTAATGCTGGACAGTAGCATCATTCAATGCGTGCTTGGGATGTGAATGACTTTTTTGGAAGCTTGTCACTTTTAGTTACTTACTTTTGATCAAGATGGTTTTATAACAAAGTATTCATGAAATTCTTTTGACAAAGAAGCTTGTAACACCCCACTCGTGTTGTAATTGTGCTTAAGCTAATTTAGGCCGTGGTGCCAAAATTGTATTTTCTTTTGAATTGGGAACTTGTCTGTAATTTAAACAAGCGGGATACTACTTTGGGAATGCGATGGCAAGCGATGTCCTTTTATTTAAGAATATCATTTAATTTATGTTAAAAATTCAGGTCGTGACATGGCGGTATGAAAGGCAACGAACACTGTCAGAACTAGAGTAATTGCACGGGACTCTGTTGGTTTAATTGTTGGTATCTTTGTTAAGTCATACGAAGGCCTTAATTCTCCTCGGCTTGCAGATGCTTTGGCACTTCGAGATGGTATGTGTTTGGGTATTGCTTTGAATCTTGCGGATATGATTATTGAGTCGGACTTGGAGTTGATCGTCAAGAGTTGCACCATGCTTCGTGATCCACCATCTGATATTGTAGTTTTAGTTCGAGATTGCTTAACTCTTAAGGATTCGTTTCAGTCATGTGATTTTATTTTTGTCAAACGTGATTGTAATAGGGCTGCACATGTATGTGCAAAGAAATCCCTTTCTTGTGATTTTTCGGACTTGTGGACAACTGCCTTGCCCCTATAGGATTCCTCTCTCTCTCTCTCTCTCTCTGATGTTTAAGTGTTTTTCCGTCTTTTAGAGTAATAAAAACTTCTCCCTTTTGTCAAAAAAAAAAACTAATTAGACCACCATTAATAGAAAATATTTTCCATATTTGACCCACTCCTCAAACTATGGCGTCGCATTTAGGGGTGAGCAAAAAATCCGTCAAACCGCGAATCCAGTCCAGACCAATCCAAACCGAAAGGTTTTGTTTGGTTTTTTAGAAGTATGGTTTGGTCATGGTTTAAAAAAATTAGAAACCGCATTATATGGTTTGGTTTGTGGATTCACGTTCATGGTTATAGTTTCAAATCGATCCGAACCGTATAATACACACACATATATATTTATAGTTATATATATATATATATAATTTAATTATGATTGACCAAATAAATATGGGAGTCTTAGTCAACTACTTTCCTAATTTATTGATCCTATTAAATTTACCGGAATATATAGTTTTCCTTCCTTTCCAAGATAATTTGGACTAAACTTCTATATATCACAACAAGTTGGTTTCTACCATGTTGCTGCTGCTGCCCTTTTGCTGCCACATTTCAATTCAATAGTTTAAGAATTTGCTTTGGCCTTTTATTTGGCTAAATTATCTTAAGATGTGTTTAGTAGTTGGTATTTTGTAGTTGGTTCATTTTAGTAACTTACCATTATTCATTTTTTTAAGTTAAGACTTGAGGCAATGGTTGGTATTTTACCCTTAATTAGTTGATTGATATTAGTAATTTAGTATGTTTTGATAATTTGTTAGTGTGTTTTGTTAATTTGAATAGAATTGGTTTTAATATAAGGTTTTCTTTAGTTTATCTTCATAATTTTAAGTACGTAAATATTTTTTTTGGAGATAATAGATTAGTTCAAAGTAAACCGTGGTTTAAAACCGAAACCGAACCGTATTTAATGGTTTGGATTGGTTTGGTTCTATGCTTTTTTTGGGTTGGTTTGGTTCTCCAAATTCATAATCCGTAGGTATTGGTTTGGTTTGTGGTTTACTATAAAACCGAACCAATCCGGACCATGCTCGCATTTGGTCTAGTGTATGCCCTTAGACTTTGTTATTCTTTCCATTTTTTTTCTTCTCGTTTGGTCTTTTAAAAGTATTTTTTTTTTCAAAATGGTAGGAGTTGTATTTTATCAAAAACCAATTGAATACATCGAAGTTGAATATCATTCCAAATGGAGTAAATAACCAAACAACTGAAACAAGAGGCCTAGCTACCTAAGATCACTCATTAGAGCCTTGCAATCGGATTTTGCCAGCTAATTAGCTATGATCGACCTCCAAATAGAGAGCAACAGAAATCTTCAATTGTGGCAAATACAAACTAAACAACACCAGAAACCTCACATCGGGGACGAAAAACTCCCACATGTATATGTTTTTGGGAACGTGATTTTGTGGCTGACTCACGTTTTTACTTTCCTACACTACCTCTTTTTAAGTATTTAATAAGTGATAAAGTCTTTAAAAATTGCCATCTACCCCCTCTTCAATCTTTTTCTACTTTCACAAATCAGATTCCATTAAATCAATCTCCATCGAAGGTTTTCCTCATTTTCTATTTCAATCATTTTACAATCATAACTATTTACACAAATATTTACATAAATTCACTTACATTTATATTGAAGCCCACACATACTACACCTTCAATATGTGTGGGACTCTTCAAAAGATGTGAGTGTGTGTATATCGATTTACATATATAATAATAGAGAGAAACTTATTCACGGCTCTGGTATAAATTATAAGGTTTTCAGGGTTCTGCGCAATCTCGCTCGTTTATTTCGACAATCAATGGAGATTGCTTTTTAATTTTTACCGGTCAAAATTGGATTTTAACCCGGACCATCCAAAAGCGACAATCAATGGAGATTGCTTTTTAATTTTCATTGGTCAAAATTGAATTTTAATCAAGATCGTCCAAAATACTTTTGAACGGCCACGATCGGACTTCGTAAAACCTTCTCCACAAAAACTCCGCAAATAAGATTTTCCCATATAATAATAATGTAACCAAATTTACTTTTTGTTTTTATCTTTCAGAGGCAGACCTACATGGCTGCTCTTCACATGGCTTCATCTAGCTCTCCCCGAAGTACATCTGAAGCATAGCCCATCTGAATTGTGTCCACATCTGCACAAATCTCCCAAACACTCTAACATACTCAAAATACATTTTGCTCATAATCTAAAAAGTCAAAAAGATGAAAATGAAAACCCAAAAAGTAGGTTCCCAAACACTCCAACATATTCAAAATATATTCTGCTCATAATCTAAAAAGTCAAAAAGCCAAAAAACTGAAAAGGAAAAGCCGTTCCCAAACACCCCATATATATTTCAATATCTAGGTTACGTAGGCCTCTGCCACATTAAGACAACTAGTACTTTGTTAGGTAAATATAATATTGGAAATGAGAACTGATCGTGTGTGTCTGCACGCGACCGGACCCTAGTTTCTGGGACTCCACGCGAAACTACAAAATGGGGTTTATACATTTTCAGAAAATAAAATTTAACAAGGTACATTTTAAAATTAAAAAGTTTAAAATAACTCGAAAGACTAAACCAAAACTACTTATTATAACTATAAAAATTCAAAAAACATAAAACTATGAGATAATACTATGATTTATAAGAACAGAAAAGTATCCCTTGATACCGAATTAGGCTTGGTAAATTTTCGCGCCATTTCTTACCCCTACCTAGTGTAAGAGCATGTACATTAGATTAAGTAAAAGAGCATCTTAGGTGTTTTATTCACCATCTATACATTTAATATTATTTTCTATCTCCTCAAATTCATCCCTGGCCCCCCTCCCTCTCTTGCAACAAGAATAGTGAAAAGAGAAGAACGAAGACTTTTATGCCAAAACTGTTTTTGGCTCTAATGCACAAAAAACTTGTACCTTGTATAGTGTACAAGATTTTTATGTGCTAGAATTTTGTCACAAACAACAATAGTTTTGACATCAATTATCACTACAATTTTTTTTTACGTGGTTTGGACAAATTCACCTACTCTACGGCATCCTCATCAATTATTATTTATAAATCTCAATGATTACAAATATCCACTTAATTGATATTAGTAACAAAAAAATATTGGATTTAATCTATGAAGCACAGATATGGATATGGGATACGGATACGGAGATATGGCAAAACCTAAAAAAATACGTTTATAAATCTCGATGATTACAAATATCCACTTAATTGATATTAGTAACAAAAAAATATTGGATTTAATCTATGAAGCACAGATATGGATATGGGATACGGATACGATACGATACGGATACGGAGATATGGCAAAACCTAAAAAAATAGGATACGGATACGTCGGGAATATGGCTGTATAAATTTTACATTTTTATAATCATTAGTCTCCTAGGCATAAAAGTGAAGATATTAGAAATAAAAGAGTAGTTGAATTGCCAATATCAAGCATTAAGTACATGTCAATCTCAAAAGAGTAGGAACTTATCATCCAAAATATTAGAATTTTGTAAAAAGGGAAAAAAATACGGATTAGTAGGCAATAGACTAATAGGTATGCATATTATAATATACTTCATACATATACACATATATCTATGTACCAGTGTATGTATTAGATATAATTTATTGTGTATGTAAACAATAGAAATCCACACACCAGTAAAACAAAGAGAGCACCTTGTGAATCAAAGGTTCAAGCAATCTAGGGTAGGAAAATATCGACCGGTTCAAGGAATGATCTATCGATGTGCATAATTTCCTAAGTTTTATATTTTCAGTGATGCTATTAATACAATTTTCCCCTTTTAGTTTGTACTTGATTCTTTAAAAAAATTCATTATAACCCCGCTGTATCCTAAACGTATCCTGCCGTATCCCCCGAGTGTCCCTCACGTATCTGAAACGTATCAGAAATAAATGTTACTTATTTGCCATATGCGATACGTATCAGACGCGTATCCGTATCCCTCGCGTATTCGATACTCGTACGTGACCAGTTTCGGAGTATTCATGCTTCATAGGATTTAATAATATCGGCTTGTGGCGAGAATGCATATCTCGCTTTCATTAATGAAATTCAAGCGCTCTACGATTGGTTAAAATATGAACCACCACCGATGCAGCAGAACTCTCATATATATGACATGTCTCCTCAAGGATACAATAGCCCGACTTAATGCCGCGTGTTAGCTCGAACCACCTTGCATAAGTAGGTTTGAACCCAAAACATACTTCACCACACTAGAACACCCTTGCATTTTGCAGAAATACTACATAATTTAACCAGTAATAGATTAACTCAGAAATCCTACGAAAATATGAAGCAGACTCTTGATCACTGTACTGCATTGGGCTCTCGAATGCTTCTGCACTCTAACGAAATGTTGCAATAATTTAGCCTGCCGACCCGTGGTGGAAAAGGTTACAAATGAAGGTGACAAAATTAGCATAATTTAACCAGTAATAGATTAACTCAGTATAGCATACCTTTGGATGTTCAATTTTTTGGTCACAAAATCAGCTCTAAGCTAGCCTATATTCATAATACCAGAGAATTAGTTCATATTTTACTCACCAAATAAATCATAAATACTACGCCTACCGACAAAAAAAGTATTGATTGTTTGAAGATGGAATGTGTGACTGATCACCTCGGGGTTCTTCGTAAAAATTTAGCTAAATCGAACAAATATCAATAAGGGGTTAATTTATTATTTCAATTTTTGGTTCCTGAATTCAGAGCGATAAATAATTGAATGAATTTTTGGTTCCTGAGTTGATTTTTTATAAAAACTCTTGAAAATATGTTTTAAACAAAATAAACTATTCGGATTATTTATGAAACCCCGAGACGCGTTCGATAGCAAAAGAATAAAAAAATCTTTTTCTTTTGAAAGTGGGGTCCGAACGATTAAAAACACTCACCAACAACTGTGATATACCTTGTAGTGCACTCTGCACTAGAGAATTTCCGCCTTTCCGGGTCCATCATGTGACACCCTCCCCTCTTTAGCTCCGCCTCTGCTGCCGACGTTACTTTATTCAAACCCCACCGAAGGGCCATGGCAATCAAATACAAACAATGACCGACTTTGGTTTTCAGCCAAATCCTCTATACATAGGTGTTGGCTCATGTAAAGTGTAACATCAACCTCATATACCACCGTGATGTACAAATACATGCAATTATCACGGTATTCTTATGTATTTCTATTTTTATAACTAGGTGTTGGGGTCAGCTTATGCGCAACTCAACTAACCCCGAGATATTGTTATGTGTATATATATATATATATTATATAACTAATGCAAAAAATTAAAGTAATGGTAACTCTTGTTCTTTTTCTTTTTTTCTTTAAGTGGAGGGTGACACTTACTTGTCAAAGTTGATAAAATAGTACCCTGTGGCGTATCCGTATAAGCAATTGCTTATAAATTGTCACACCGGCCAATTTGCAATGTACAAGTACAATTATCACGGTTTTATAGCAAATTTCTTGTCCATTTCACATATGCATGTCATTTTTAAATTACTTAGATTTTTCAATTTATAATATTTTCTATGATTTTAAATTTTTTGTTTAATTGATATAACCAAGATCTATCAAACTAAGATTCATATTGTATATTTTTAAAACAATATACATTTAAAATCTATACAATTTTTTGAGGTGTCTGAAATGGTGAAAGTGGACAAGAAATTGAGGATAGGAGGAAAGTTGACAAAAAATATGGGACAAAAGAAGTATATCTATAATATGTAAATTACGCAATTAATCTTTCTTTAAAGTGGAGTGTGAAATGTGCTTTTTGTTGATAAACTATATATCACATCAACCTCATTTGCAGTTGTCACGTACATAGACAAATATAAAATCACTATTGCTCTATATTACAAATTAAAGATAACTAACAATTTTCAAAGTGCAACATGAAATATACCTGTCAAGTTGATAAAGAAAAACCCCTGAGTGATTATTCTGTGCTTTTGAGACACTACCACATCGGTATCATAATTTTACGTTAACTTAAAATTAATCAACATATTTATAATAAATTTTGGTAGTATAGCGACATAAAGAAAATTTATTAATTCTATGATACATTTATGACAATTATTATTTGTTGGTAATTTAGTAAATATTTAATCTTAATTTATGTTAAACTTATGATAAATTCGACACATTTATGATAAATTGCATCTGTATATTGATGTAACTATGTTTTGAATCATCTACTGTTGATTGATTTTTCAAAAATTTACCATATCTGTGATAAATTATCATACTTGCAATTTTTTTTTATACTTATTTTGGTCAATTTGCTTTATTAGGTTAGATTAAATTTGTTGGGAGTTCGATCTCCCTGAGTATCCAGGGAGCCCATACCACATCACATGGACTCAATATACATTAAATTGCTAAGAAAAAAGAAAAATACATTGAATTCCTCATATTCACTTAAAAGTGATGAGTCATCCAATTGTATATTAAAGTTTACCTCTTTTTCTATTTATCTTATGTGGGACTCAACCTTTCACACATGTTCCTAACATTAATATGGTAAATTTTTGATAACTTTTTGATTAACGACATCTGATGCAATGATTTTCCGACTGATCGGGTTTTTGAATATAATTTTACTTACTATTAAATTCAGTTAGTACGATAATTATCATTTGATAATGTACGTTTTACTTAAGTATCAAAATTACTACTACATTTTGGAATTATTTTTGTATCGATGCAATAATTGTACTTATATTAGAAGATATATAAAATATTAGAGAGAGAGAGAGAGAGAGAGAGAGAGAGAGAGAGAGAGAGAGAGAGAGGGATTTGAAAGATTAGAATAGAGAAAGATTAGGAGCGAGAAAATATATAACTAGGATAAAACTTGAGGGACCCAGCTCCTCTCCGGTCCATGAAAATGGAATGGACTTCTCCGGTCCATGAAAATGGAATGGACAGTTCAATTGGCTCGTTTATGGGCCCTTCTATTGCTCATTTTGATGATCCAAATTGTCTATATTTTAGAGCTTATCGAGAACACCTGTTACACGAAAATAAGGTTGATCGGATATTGTATGATATAATTTTGTAATACATTTTGCTACACCAATATTTGATTAACTTGATTTTTGACGTGGCTAATATTATCGACGAGCTCTAAATTATGAATGGTATAAAACATCAAAATGGGTCTGAAAATAGTCCAAAAACTGGCAAACGTGACGATCCAGTCCATTTTCATGGACCGGAGAGGATCCTCTTCCAAACTTAAGTTACCGTAGACACAATGATCTCTGACTAGGGTGGTTTTGGATTAAAAAAAAGTTAGGTTGACTCTTTTTGTCTTTATTCAAAATATTTTGCATTTGTTAATTTTGCGTCAACCTTTTGTAAATTATAAATTCGTCTCGCGAGAGAAATCGAAAAAGTATAAAATTTGGATCGAAACTGATAATTTTTTGAATGAAGAAAAAAATAAGTTAAAAAACGGTCTTTTTGACTTATTTTTGTCTTTTTTAAAAAAATTATGAGTTTTGATATAAAAAAAAGTTTACTTTTTCGATTCATCTCGTCGAGAATAAAAAATACAAAAAAGTTTGACACAAAACTAACAAATGTGAAAAAAGTTGAATAAAGACAAACCAATAAGTCAATTTTACTTTGTTAGCCAAAACCAGCCTAATTATTTAATTTACCCTAAAAAGATGAGAGCTCTAATTCAAAATTTTATTTAATTTACTCTTTATTAAATTAGTTGAGCATAATAACCCATTTTCTAAAGAAAAAAAGAGATCGGATCATCTTTCGTCCAAGTTTTGGACTGGAGGAAACAGTCCAAATATGGACTATACGTTGAGAAATTCAATGGTTCAAATCTGCTTAGGATTTTTCAAGTGAAGAATTCAATTCTTCCAGCGAAGAGTCTCTAAGCAAATCTGAACCATTGATTACAATAATTAACGGTTCAAATTGCAACTGTCTCATGCAGTTCAAAACATGGATTGGAGTCTGCTCCTAAAAAGAAACCAAAGACCACTCCCACAAGGTCTCTGCCTCTCTGTTTAATTAGTGGAACTTCAAACTGTCAGACTTCGAGCATCTCCTACCAGACTCTAAAACTCTAAAATAGAGAATGAATATAATATATTTGAAAAAAAATTGTAATTTATTCCCTATTTTCTTAAATTTTTGTAGTAAATTGCTTTCCCCCTGACACCACACACACACCCCCACTGCCGTTTCCCGAATTACCCCCAACCCCACAATTCCTTTCTTTATTTAATTGTTTTTATTTTATTTATTTAATTTCTTTCATTATTTATTGAATTACTTATTTAATTTTGAATCAAACAGCCCTTAGACGACTTTCTTAGAGCTAATCAACGAGGGCCCTAGAGTTAAAATTTAATTATGACCATTTAGGATAAAATGAATAGAAAACTAAAATCTTTTCACCGGTTCAAACGGATTGAAATTTGGAATACTTAATTTTTTAACCATATTTTTTAATATATAAACTGTCTAAAGAGGTTGAAAAATTAAGTGCTCCAAATTTTAATCCGTTTGAACCGGTGCAAAGATTTTAGATTTCTAATCATTTTATCCTAAATGGTCGTAATTAAATTAAATTTTGGCTCTATGGCTCTCGTTGATTAGCCTTAAGAGATATTTGATTCTATGACTTTTTTAGGGCTAATCAACGATGGTCCTAGAGTCAAATTTAATTATGACCATTTAGGATAAAATGATCATAAAACTAAAATCTTTCCACCGGTTCAAACGGATTGAAATTTGAAACACTTAATTTTTTAACTATATTTTGTAATATATAAAGGAAAAAAAGGAAAAACAAACAATCGGATTCATTAGAGGCAATGCTTACACCTCATGCTTGGAGAGTGAACAAATGACAAAAAAAAAGACCAAACAAAAATGTTGATTCTCGTGCCAAGATAAGGCAGCAAAATTACTCTTTCCAATACTCCCCAATACCACCTTTACTCTTTCCAATCAGAAATGTTGATTTGTTGATTGGTGTAACAGAAATGTTGATTCCTCTTTCCAATACTTATAATTTACCTCTGCCTTCTGCAGAGAAATTACTCACTGTACATACTTGTACATATACACACACCCTCCCTCGCCCATCCGAAAACTCACACACACTAAAACATTCTGCCCTCCTTCATTATGAATTCAAGCTTCCATTCATTCCCTCCATCCTCCAGTATCTACAATCCACCCTCACAACAGTTCGGGGTGGAATAATGGATGACTACAATTTTTCAATTTTAGATAGTTGGTCATTTGAGAATGATGTTCGTAGTGGGAAGAGCATCTCCCACAATAGTCGCGATTATAGACCCAAATTTACCACTGACCAGATTAGTTATTACTATTATTGTTTTGCACATTCATTATTTATTTTAAAATTAAGTAGACTGGTTATTGTTGTACTTATACATATTCATTTTTTCTAATATAGATTTTTGAAAGTATAGAAGATATGTTAGCTTGGGCGCGGCGCGTTGGTCTAAAATATAGTATTGTGGTGGTTATTTTAAATTCTACTAAGTTAAAAGTCGGCAAGCTACCGAAGTGCATTCTTGGTTGTAAAAGAGGAGAAAAGTACGAACCGCCACGATATCTAGTTGAAGGGCAATCCTTGTAAAGAAACACTGGGACTAAAAAATGCGATTGCCCATTTCAACTGCGAGGTATACCAAAACATCCATATGGTATCAGGTGGGGTTTAAAGGTTATTTGTGGTGTCCATAACCATGAAATAGCAAAACATATTGAGGGCCACGAGTAGAGGTGTAAACGAGCTGAGCCGAGTTTCGGCGAGCTCGAGCTCCGCTCATTAACTTAACGAGCCAAAAACTCGAGCTTGAGCTCCGCTCGAGCCCTTAACGAGCCGAGCTTAGTCATTTACTAAACGAGCCTCTTTAATCGAGTAGAGCCTCCCTTAACGAGCCGAGCTTTTGTTGAACGAGACGAGCTTCACTCAGCTCATTTAGTAAACGAGCCGAGTCGAGCTGAGTCTTAACGAGCCGAGCCGAGCCGAGCCGAGCTCGCGAGTAGCTCGGCTCACTTACAGCCCTAGCCACGAGTACCCGTCAAGACTAAAACCAACAGAGAAACAATTTGTGATCGACATGGCCAACAACACCGCGCCTCGTGAAATTCTTAATATTTTGAAGCAAAAAGACCCATCAAACACTACGGTAATCAAGAGCTTTTACAACGCCATTTTTCAAAAAAAGCAGCCAAACTGGATGGTCTAACTCCTATTCAGTATGTCATACGTCAATTACTTAAGAAAAATTACCTCCATTTCTTACAAATCCAGATACCAACGAAATCATAGATATTATTTAGGTTCATCCTATAAGCCTAGAGGTATTTATCAACTTTCTGTCGGTACTGATCGTTGATGCCACGTACAAGACCAATGAATATCAAAAACCACTATTGGAGGTTGTGGGTATCACATCCACATGGCGAACTTACACGCTTATGTTCATATATCTTAGTAATGAGAGAGAAGAGACACTGACATAGGTATTAGATAACTTAAAAAACTAGATGCTTCAAAAGGGGGTATCGTTGCCATTGGTATTTGTTTCAGGTCGGGGTTTAGCGCTTATGAACGACATTGAAGCATGTTTCCCCACAGCACATCACATCCTGTGTAATTGGCACATAAATCAGTGCGTCATGAAGAACTGCAGTCGTGTGCTTGGTCCGGAATGGAAGCGTTTTTTCGTGTCATGACACTC
Source organism: Rhododendron molle (assembly GCA_025413875.1). NCBI lineage: Eukaryota > Viridiplantae > Streptophyta > Magnoliopsida > Ericales > Ericaceae > Rhododendron > Rhododendron molle. Next base: position 19,085,271 of record CM046394.1, on the reverse strand, counting down.
GCTCATCAATTCATCTACACCTTCGTCTTTCAAACATAAGTGGCAAGCCATGTGCGACGATTTTCGCCAATTTTCGACTGTCATAACTTACCTGTGGCAAACATGGTTAAGGTCGTACAAAGAGCAGTTTATTTTAGCATGGACAGATACATGTATGCACCTTGGAAGCAATTCAAGTCAAAGGTATAATCACTTTATAACTTTACTATTAATTTTTTTTGCATTTCTCTACTACTTTAAGGAATATTTTTTGATACTTTCCTATTTAAACACAGTGCATTATTCTATTACAGGGCAGAGTCTGCACATGCAAGGCTAAAGCTATATTTGGGAGATACCACGTCATCGCTACAAACATCTTTTGATAAAATAGAAAAGATGTTGAAAAATCAGTTCAGGAAAATTAAGAAGTCATTCAAGAAATTTATGAACATTCCACGCCACAAACAATTACGTGACGACATTTTTGATCAAGTAAGGTGTCGCATTTCATTAGAGGCAATGGAGTACATACATGATCAGCTAGAAACCGCTTTAGAAGTATCCCCCACATAGTCGGCTATTGCAATTGTACGATCAAAATCACACACGGATTGCCATGCATGCACGATCTTGCATATTATCGTTCCATTTCCACTCCAATTCCGCTATGCAGTATCCACGCTTATTAGACTAGGTTGTCTACGCACGCAAGCGAGTTTAATGACGAGGGAACACAACCTAACAGGACATCTCAGGTTGTTGAGATATTAAATGGGATGGATCCACGTATGCGAGAGCATATCATAACAGGTTTATCGATATGGCAGATCCATCTCGTAGCACAGTTCGACGTCCATCGTACAACACAGAACATAGAGGTCGACTTGCAGGTAGAGATGAACAAAGTACATGTCGCATACCTTCTTCTTCAAAAGCATCTAATTCAGGATCAAGAACTACAACATCGCGAGTGAGAGTGAGAGGGAGAGGGAGACGTGGGAGGAGGTCGGGGGTTCGCAACACTCAATTTACAGTTCCACCCATCCCTGATCGCTACATTCAGCAATTACCTCAGGCTTATCAGCGTAATATTTCCCACACTATTAACGTCGAAGGTGATGGTCATTATGGATTTAGGGCGATAGCTGCACAAATCGGGTATAGTGAAAATGATTGAAATCGAGTACGAAAGGAGTTTATTGAAGAGATTCGACAAAATTATGATCTATACATTGTCATTTATCCAGTAAATGATTGGGCAAAGCCTCTACTATACTTACTGGATTGGTTCGAGCCTACGGCACCACTAGAACATTGGATGGAGGCTATGAATTTGGGAGTTATCATCGCAACAAGGTACACAACCTTGTAGTGCATACATTAGATGAGAATGTTTAAGGTTGTTTTACTCACTTGTCATTGAGGTCCCCTCCAGTTCCAGTCAAAGGTCACCGGGAAATTGCTATTGCCCTATTAACCATCACTTCATGCAAGTTTTTTTAGAACCTCATTACCCTGTACCACCCATCCCAATATGGTGGCAAGAGCATGCATCGAACGAAGCTACAAGATGGGCTGCAAGTTATGGAACACGTATGCAATTGTGGTACGAAGTAATGGGTATAAGTGCGCCAGGAGCAGAATTTGGAGGAATATTAATTAGAATTTGTATTTTTATGTATTTTCATGTTTTGACAATATGTACTCAATTATAATAAAATGAAATTTTGTATAAATTTATTATTGTTCGTTAGAAGTTATTCTTACTATTCATTGTTAAGGCAAATTAATTAACTAATTAAAATAATACAAATTTATTAAATATAAAGTCAATTTTAATTAAAAATATAATTTGTTTTAACAAAAAAAAAAAAAAAGGGGGGGGGGGGAAACAAATAAAGAAAAGAATTAAAAATTAAAAAATAAAGAAATAAAAAAGAGGATTCAGAAAAGAAAAGGTGTGGGGGGCTGGGGTTAAAACGGGAAAGAAGGGGGTGGGGTCGGGGGTGTTTGTGTCCGGTGGGGGGAAAGCACCTCTAATTTTTGTATAGTTCATAGGGGACTATTGGAGGCACCAACATCTCCCTCTCAATAATACTCCTGTCATCCGGTCCCTGTCTTTTGAATCACACAAAGTCGACCCATTTTCGGGTTCTCTCTCTCTCTCTCTCTCTCTCTCTCTCAAATGGCAACAAGCATGAACGACAATCTCAACTTCACCTCTCCAAAACCCCAGCCCACCTCCCACACTCGCAACAACTCCCGCTGGTACTCCCCAGAAACAGGCATATACCACAGCAAACACCCTTCCGTAAACCTCCCAACATACCCATTCCTCGACGTCGTTTCCCACATCTTCTCAAAGCCTCACAATGGCGTCTCAGCCCTCATTGACTCCACATCCGGCCACACAATCCCCTACTCAGACCTCTACCCATTGGTCAAATCCATGGCCTCTGGCCTCCACCAAATGGGCATTTCGCAAGGTGACGTCGTTTTGATCCTGCTTCCGAATTCTGTCTACTTCCCTGTTATAGTCTTTGGTGTTCTGTACTTGGGTGCTGTTCTGACCACCATGAATCCTCTGAGTACTCTCCCTGAGATTAAGAAACAAACACTCGACAGTAATGCAACTCTTGCCTTTACTTTGCCTGATTGCCTTGGCAAGTTTCATCAGTTGGGTATACGTGCAATTGCGGTGCCGGAAACTGGAGGTTTTGATTTGAAACCAATGGGTGTGCCAGATTTTGACAAGTTGATTGGGGAGAGAAATCCTATTTCGGTTCCAAGGCCTGTGATTCGTCAAGAAGACACCGCGGCGATCATGTATTCTTCGGGCACAACCGGGACTTGTAAAGGGGTTGTGTTAACACACAGGAATCTGATTTCCATGATTGAGCTTTTTGTCAGGTTTGAAGCTTCACAGTACGGGTATTCGAGTGAGGAAAACGTGCATCTAGTTGTTATGCCCATGTTCCATATTTACGGGCTTTCGCATTCCGTGCTGGGGTTGTTGTCATTGGGTTCTACCGTGGTTGTGATGAGGAAGTTTGATGCTGATGAAATGGTGAAGGCTATTGGGAGATACAGGGTCACCCACTTTACGGCTGTTCCGCCGTTGCTGGTGGCGCTGACCGCGAAAGCTAAGAGTGTCGAGGGAACTGTTTGGAAGAGTTTGAAGCAGGTTTGTTGTGGTGCAGCTCCGGTGACCAGGAAAAGCATCGAGGATTTCGTGCAGACTCTCCCTCATGTTGATTTCATTCAGGTATTGTTCACTGTTTTATTTGGTTTGTGTGCTAAGCAAATTTACATGGTAAAACTATATCCCACATGACTCCAGAGTCCAGACAAGAAATAGCAGTCGTAAAATGGTCTAATGGTCTATCATGCACGGAAAGAGTGCACCGTGATGAATGTTCTAAAAATCATTAAGTGCTAGTCGGGTGAAAAAGGGGCTTTGACTAGCTTCTAGGCAGGAATTAGTCGACTGTCTAATTTAGACATTGGACCATCACCTAACACCTAGACGGGAATTAGGTGGCCGCTTTTTAGAACACTGACCCTGATACTAAAATTCTTACTCATTTTTGGAACCTGATGTCAGGACAACTTCACCTACTAAAATTGTCAAGGCAGATTCACCTGCTAAAATTGTTTAATTAGCACACCGGAACACAAGCCAGCGATTCACCATATAGATTATACAAAAACACAGAGGTCCAAAGAGCGAAGAGATCTCGAGGGGATTCCGAATCCCATTGTTAGTTTTCTGGTTTTTAATTCCTGAAATAATAGATTAGGTGGTGCCACGGTGGTTATCGATTATTTCTGGTGCTGAGTTGAGAGTGCTGGCTCACGTGTTGCATGTGTTTCTGTTTTGTTTTGTTTTTTTTTTTTTTGGTTTTATGCTGATTTCTTTCATTGAGTCTACACCCACCGTAGGAGTCCACCGCACGCCTACGTGAGATTCATTCCGGCCCCCATAAAAATACAAAGAAATAAGTTTTAAAATATTTTTCATGGGATCCTGTAAAAATTAGCTCAATTGCATATTGGTAGGTATATTTCGCCCTTACAAATTCGCAAAATATACCTATTGATATGCGATTAAACTGATTTTTTACAGGATTTCATAAAAAAATATTTTAAATTTTTAGGTACTTTTTTGTATTTTTTTGGGCCCGGAGTAACCCTAGCCCCATGTAGACGTGCGGTGGACTCTTGCGGTGAACTTAGCATCTCTGAATTTCTTTTTTCTTTTGTGCAAATTTTGTGCGTTCACACTTGACAGGGCTATGGCATGACTGAGTCAACTGCTGTAGGAAGCCGTGGCTTCAATACAGAAAAGTGTCGTAAACACTTCTCGATGGGGCTAATGGCTCCAAATATGGAAGCTAGAGTGGTAGATTGGGTTACCGGCTCCTTCTTGCCTCCAGGGAGGAGCGGTGAGCTTTGGTTAAGAGGACCCGCTGTTATGAAAGGTAATTCTATATTTCTATGGCTCTTGAAAAAGTTTATTCGAAATGTTTTCGAAAGTGAAATTAATGATTCAGATTTTTTTTTGATGTGTATGACCCAACCATCCAAACGAATTTGAATCATACTTCTTCTCGGGAATATTTTCGAAAAACCTTTTTGAGGACCAGCATTGCTAACGGTAATTAGCCCGTACGTATTTCCTACGACCCCCGATTTGACACCTATATGGGGATCATTTAGGGATGGGTGCTTCTGCGATCGTGGATTCATCAATTGTATGCCCCTATTTTGTCGTAATATTCGGGGTGTTGAGCACTGCTTCAAGGGCAAGCAACAAGCAATGGTTTTCCGATTATGTGTGTTACTACTCACTGGTTTTATTTTAGGGGTAAATCAGCTTATCGTCACCTGTGCTTGCGTACTTAGCCTTGGATGAAAGAATTCATGATATAAGATTACATACGGCAGTGTAAACATTTCTTCCAATTCACTGCTCTCTCCCAATTACGCGAGTATAATTTGTAGATCTCGTCAAAAGTAGGAGAAAAAGCGAGAAAGAGAATGAGGACCTTTGAAGAGATTTTCGATCTCCATTCACCTTTGAAATGATCTGTATTTTTCTATTTACCAGTTCGGATCTGATTGTTTGCTCTAACTTGGTAGGTTACTTGAATAATCCGGAGGCCACTGCGATAACAATTGACGAACATGGTTGGTTGCGTACGGGAGACATTGTTTATTTCGACGAGGAAGGGTACTTGCATATATTAGATCGCTTGAAAGAGATCATCAAATACAAGGGCTTTCAGGTATATGATTACCTGCCTTTTTTCAATTGCAAGCCAGTATATTGCTGTCCAATTTTAAAAAAATTCTGTCTTATTGATATATGACGATTATTAACAAACCGTTGATTATAATTTGTTTGCCAAAATGTTATCGCAGACATTAACCTCTTTTGGTTGTTATAATTAAACTTTTGCAGATTGCTCCTGCCGAGTTAGAGGCTGTATTGGTTACCCATCCTGATATACTTGATGCTGCAGTAACATCGTAAGTGTGACCATTTTATGCGCTTATATACTAGCCGGTTGGCATTTTCGTCCAAGAGAGTACTAATTACCTCTAATTTCGGCAAAAATACATAGGTTGTTAGGATTAGGTGCTCTTAATTTTCTTTGGTTAAAGCCTCCTCCCCCAACCTTGCTCTTTGTCATCCTCGGCGAATCCCTCTCAAGGTTGTAGCCTGAACGAATTTAGAGAGAGAGAGAGAATTGAACGTGAAATTTCTCAGCTGATTTCATTAATAGAGAAAAAGGGAATATATACAACTCTACAATACAAATGACTAAAGAACCCCTATGTACAAAGAATCTAACAAATAGCACCCTAGCTAAAACAAACTAACTAACTGAGACATGTCTCATTACATGAAAGCTGATACAATCTAACACTCCCTCTCAAGCTGGTGCATAGATATTGATCATGTCCAACTTGGAGAGGATACGATGAAGCACCTTACTACTAAGACCTTTAGTAAACACATCAGCTAATTGGTCCTCGGATTTCACATAAGACATGCATATTACACCACTGTTCAGCTTCTCTTTGATAAAGTGTCTATCAATCTCTATATGCTTTGTTCGATCATGTTGAACAGGGTTATGAGCGATATTGATAGCAGCCTTGTTGTCACAGTACAGCTTCATAGGACTGTGATCAACAATTCCCAAATCATTCAAAAAGGTTTGAAGCCATAAAAGCTCACCAACACCATGTGCCATGGCTCTGTACTCAGCTTCTGCACTTGACCTTGCTACCACAGATTGCTTTTTGCTTCTCCACGTAACTAAATTTCCGCCGAGAAAAGTGCAATGGCCAGAGGTAGACCGTCGATCATCAATCGAACCTGCCCAGCCTGCGTCAGTAAAGGATTCCAACCTCAAATGACCATGGTTGGAAAACAAAATCCCTTTGCCTGGAGAGGATTTTAGGTACCTCAAGATTCGATAAACAGCATCAAGGTGAGAGGAACGGGAGTCATGCATAAATTGACTGACAATCCCCACAGCATAGGAAATATCTGAACGTGTGTGAGATAAGTATATCAGACGACCCACAAGTCTCTGATATCTTTCCTTATCCGCATGCTCTCCCACGCTGCCAAGATGATGATTGACCTCAATAGGAGTATCGGCGGGCTTGCACCCCAGCATCCCTGTCTCCTCCAAGAGGTCAAGAATGTATTTTCTTTGGGAAATGAAGATCCCTTTCTCAGATCTAGCCACCTTCATGCCAAGAAAGTATTGCATCGCCCCCAGCTCCTTAATTTCGAATTCCTTGGCAAGAAGAACTTTAAACATCTGAAGCTCATTCACATCATCACCTGTCCTAATTATGTCATCCACATAAACTACTCTTGGTGAACATAGTATGATCAGCATGACTCTGCGTGTACTCAAGTCTCAACATGGCCTTGAGAAATCTGTCAAACCACGCTATTGGTAATTGTTTCAAGCCATAGAGAGCCTTCTTCAACCCACACACCTTGCCCTCAGTAATAGAGGAAGAAAAACCAAGTGGTATATCCATATACACCTCTTCTTCCAAATCACCATGAAGAAAAGCATTCTTCACATCAAACTGTTGAAGTGGCCAGTTTAGGGTAGCAGCATAGGACAACAAGGTGCGAATAGAGTTCATTTTGGCCACTGGAGCAAAGGTTTCTTCATAGTCAATGCCATATGTCTGAGTATAGCCTTTGGCAACCAATCTTGCCTTGTATCTCTCAACAGTGCCATCAGCTTTATGCTTGACCGTGAACACCCATTTACATCCCACTGCATTCTTTCCCCGAGGAAGAGACATTAACTCCCAGGTGCCATTTTTCTTCAAGGCCTTCAGTTCCTCTACCATAGCTTCTTTCCACTTAGGAGTTGCAAAAACTTCCTTCCAACCCTGTGGAATAGGTATAGAAGAAAGAGAAGACAGAAAGGTAGAGTACGAAGGTGACATACGAGAATATGAAACAAATTGCAAAATGGGATGTTGGATACATAATCGAGCCGGCACTTTATGTGTACGAACTGGCTTCCTATGAGCAGTAGGCACATCAAGATCATCAAAAGGAAGAGATATAGAGGAAGGAGAATTACCTGAAGACTCAGCTGAAGCGTCAGGAACTAGGACTGGTGATGATGATTGGTACTGTGGTAATGCACCAGATTGGCCCTTTTCTTGCGAGAGAAAGTTTTTAAATCAGGTCTGTCTAATCTTTCTCTTGCATCCGGCATCATTCTTTCTCCAGATTCAGGTTCCTCTCTCTCCCCTTCAGGATTACTAGGGCTTGGAGATGCCTCCTCCCCCTCACCAATGTTCTCCCCTGTACCAACATTCTCCTCTGTACTAACAGTTGGGGGAAAAAACCACGAATTAGGCTCACAAGATGTCAACATCTCTTCCCCTCTAGAACTCTCCCCCTGAAGAGATGGGGACGAGAGAGGGTAGAAAGGTTGGTGTTCCCAAAAAGTGACATCCATCGAAACAAATTTCTTTCGAGAAAGAGGGTCATAACAATGATACCCCTTTTGAGTAGGGGAGTAGCCAAGAAAAACGCATTTGCAAGCTTTAGGGTCTAACTTTCCACCGGGGTGGTGAGGAGCATGTACATAACAAACACAACCAAAAATCTTAGGAGGAAGAGTAGAGACCCGAAAATTATCAAGAAGGAAATCCAAGGGAGTCCGGAATTGAAGAACACTGGATGGCATTCGATTAATAAGATAAGAAGCTGTAAGGATGGCCTCGCCTCAAAAATGTTTAGGAACATTCATAGTAAACATAAGAGAGCAAGTCACCTCAGCAAGATGACGGCCCTTCCTTTCCGCGACTCTATTTTGCTGCGGTGTATCTACACAATTAGTTTGGAAAAGAATGCCATTACCATCAAGATATGACTTGAAGGGACCATTCATATACTCAGTCCCATTGTCACAACGAAGTATCTTGATGTTGGTATCAAATTGTGTGTGCACCATCTTATGAAATGACTGAAAACATGAGAAAACTTCATTTTTTGCTCGAAGTAGATACACCCAAGTGATACGAGAATGACAATCAATGAAGGTAACAAAATAGCGATAACCAGAAATAGAGGTAATGGGGGAAGGACCCCAAACATCAGTGTGGACAACCATAAAGGGAGAAGCACTCCTCTGATGAACAGGAGCATAAAAAGAACGTCTATGCTTCGCAAGTTCACAAGTTTCACAAAAGAACCTACTTCAAGAACATCTTTTAGTTAAAGTAGGAAAAAGTTTCTCTAAAACACCAAAAGAAGGATGGCCTAGTCTACGGTGCCACTGATGCAATAAAGGAAGAGCTGAACCCGTATCTGCCTCAAGAACATGACCCAATGATGAGGGTGTAGAAGATGAACAAGGCACAGACTCCAAAAAATACAGGCCATCCTGAGCTCTACCAGTACCAATCGTCTTTCCCGTTCCCAATTCCTGAAAGACACAATGAGCGGGAAAAAATGTCACTAAACAATTCAAAGATGTGTGAGACTACTAATAGATATAAGATTAGTAGTAATATTTAGAACATGGAGAACGGAAGAAAGAGGTAAGGTAGGTGAGTAGTGAATGGAACCTTTCCTTGAAATAGCACATAGGGATCCATCAGCTACTCGTACTTTGTCCTTTCCAGAGCAAGTAGAGTAGAAATCAAACAAGGAAGAGCAACCTGTCATATGGTCCGTGGCACCCGAATCGATTATCCAAGGAATAGAGGAAGAAGCTGTGGAAATATTAACTTGTATACCTGAGTTGACAAAGTGGGTGGAAGAAGTGGAATTAGAAGCAATAGAGGATGGAGGACTGTGGGCTCCCGTGCCCTCTTTTTTTTTTGAAAGAGTCGCCACCCGGATTTTTAAGATGGATAATCCGAGAAACCGAGAACTCGCTTGTAAAGGGCTTTTAATCTAGCGAAAACGTTGAAATTTTGGGTTCGGGAGCCACATTACGAATGGGGAAGGTTTTTCTTTAAAAAGCACCCCACTCGCCTGGTAAAAACCGATCTCTACTTAATGTTTGCAAAAGGGGAAAATCTTCGATATTATTTGGAATATCAAGCTCTTTAATAAAACAAATAGCGGGGAAGGGACATGGGAAATATATCACATTGACGTGCGTGTAGTGCTGTTTGTACAGTGGTGATAAAATGGCGTGAACAAATGGAATAAAAATCATCCGGCAAACTGTCTGATCCTCAGCCAGACTGTTCACGGCACCTTGAGATGCCGCGCGCGGCACCTCAACATGCCGTGCGTGGTAGTTGCTCCGCTGTCAGACTGTTGCAGACTTTCAAAACGTTATCTAGCTCATTGTTTTCTCTGTACATCTTTTGGAAAACTCATCAGAAACCTCACGGCAGTCAGATCATCCCAAAAATGTTGTTGTTTTCTTAAAACAAGGTTTTAAAATAGTTTTCGACATATTTGATCATTCGGAATGATCTAGAAAGCCTTTTTCAAATAGCCAAGACATGGCTTGTAGATATAGTCTTATTTTAAAAGCCACAGAAACAGTAAACAACAGATACAGACAACCACAACAGATGAAAACTCAGATCCAGACAGCCTGCCAACAATGATACCAACATACACAGGTACTGTGCGCTGAGAGTCGAGGTGCCGGGCGCCTGATCAACAGGCCGCGCGGTTCCCCAACCTCAGCACAGTATTGTTTTTATTTTATGAAAATGGGTTTTGAGTCAGGATCTAACCAAAAAAAGGGGTTAGATCTATTGACAGAAGAGTCCCCTCAGGACTGGAACGGAGTCTAGTTTGAGGAAACTAGTTTTTACCTTTGGTTTCAAGCTTGATCAAGGGCCGTGGACGCAAGGATGTGGATGGATTGTCACGGATGTAGGTGGAGGAGGTTGGGTGAGACAAAAGGGGTATGGGTATGAGTGAAGGTTAGGTATTTTGGGTGATGGGGCTTTGAAGTTAATGAAAGATCAACTTCAATGATGAGAAGGAAGTGAGTGAAAGCACTTAAAGAATGTCTTTTGGGAATGACATCCTTTAAGACTTGGAAATGAAAATGGAAGTAGGAAAGTGGGTGTGAAAACTAAAGAGAGAAAGCTTATGGAATAAGAGAGCCAAAAGAAAGGCCAAATAGGGACCCTTGAGTGGAGGGGTCAATTTATAGGCAAAGGCCAAGGATTTTGAATTTCAAATGGTGGAGGTATTTTCTGGGTGGGCCAGAAGTGTATTTTCGGCTGAGCCAGTCATCAGTTGTGGCTCAAACTGGCGTGGCCGACAGCTTTCTGAGCCAGTCAGCCTTTTGCTCAAGGTGCCGTGCGGTGAAGGTTTGCCACGCACGGTCCCTTGAATTTCAAGGTGCCGTGCGCTCAAGTGCTACTCCGCACGGTGCCTCTTTCTTCGGTCCAGGGTCTTTTGGGCTTTGTCTGGGCTTTATCTGGGCCTTTTTGGGTTTTTGGGTTTTATTTGGGCTTAGGGAGATCCTTTTTCAAGCTCACAAAGGTATCGTTTCCTCTATTTCATCATCGAGGCAGACAAAGACTCTCCGAGGTCCGGATTGGGGTGTCTACAAGGACCTTGGCTACGCATGAGCTGCCTGAGAGCTTGCATCTATTCGGGAGAAAAAGAATCACACACATCAGAGCGCACAGAACCACCACTACGACCACCTCGGTGTCGATTCTTCTCTGACATAATGAAGGCAACAAACAAAACACTGTAGACTGCCGACAAACAGAATCAGGAGCCCCAAATAGTCTCAATAGTGCAGAATAAGGGCAAATACAATCCAAACAGCTCCCAAAACCAGGGACTGCGAAATTTTCCTAATAATGAACTGCAAACTCTGAACAAAAGAGGCACAAACCCTTCAAACTGTATTGCAAGTTACAGATGAAGTCCGAACAACCTCTTTGACGCACAGAGAAATGTCGACGTACGTGCAATTAAACGGAACCCAGCTAACTATTACTCAAACAACTCAGCAAAAGCAACACTAAACTGATCGAAAAAGCAATAGATGTGTAGACACCCTAATCTGAGTCTCCTGATCATTTTACGATTTCTTGTTTCCTCGATGATGAACCAGATCAAAAAGCAGTCCTGAGGTTGGAAAGGTTTGAGCTCGGTGTGTTTGGAACCCCTTTTGAACCCTTTAAACCCTTTTAACCCTTTAAAAAGAGAAATAGAAAACTAGTCAACTTTGGTCTGGGTTGACCCTCGCGCATGGATGTCACTCCCTCGCGCGAGTGTATTCTTTGCCAGGTGTGGTCAAAGTCAAATGTTTGACTGTTGACTCACGCGCGACAGCTGTTACCCTCGCGCAAGTGTCTCACTCCCTCGTGCGATGGTCCTAAACAGTCCCTTTCACCTTTTGCTAGCCAGTTGGTTGCTTGCCTGGGGGTCTACAGGGCTACTAAACCCCGTTTTTCTCCACAGAATACTGTTCATCGCAGTTTTGGAGATTGCACACTCACACAACCCTTCCCATCACCTTTCCACCAAGCTTCACCACCAAGTTAAGCCCTAAGGGGGTGTTTGCCACCTTCCTACACCATCTACTTCTCCTATAAATACCCACCCCCACTCTTTCAAGAAAGACACACAAGGTGACAAGTCTTGAAAGGTTAAGAAGAATACCAAGCACACTAAGGCTCTCAATCCCAACTCACTTGTCATCCTTTTCTTCATTCCATTTTCCATCACAAGCTTCTCAAATTTGCTCAACCTTTTCCAAAACCTTTCAAGCAAAGGTATAACACCTTTGTTGCTTACTGTTTTGATCCCTGAGGGGGGCTGTCAGGGCCAGGATTGATAATTAATACCAGTTCTGGTCCTAAAGTCAGCAGAGTTACAAGTTACTAGGATCAAGCATACCCTCGCGCGACGGATTCATTCTCACGCGCAACAGTCTACTGTCTCGCGCGACAGTCCTCGTGGGGTTTGGGGATGCTAGTTTTCCTTGTTTACCATGTTATTTCTTATTTTCAAGCATGTTAGGTCTTTTAGCTCACTGTTGTGCATCCTAAAACACATAGACTAGCTTTTATTGCTTAATTCTCTGTTGGAATGCTTATAGGTTGCTTCTGGACATGTACCAGGGCCCAGAGCATGCAAAGCAATTCCTGGAAGTCCAGTCAAGACTCTCGCGCGAGGGACTCACTATCTCGTGCAATGGTCCTCTTGTTTCTAGTAGCTGCCCTTGCATGAACAACTTAGTCTTTGGCCTCTGTTTTAACACCCCCACTGTTTTAGGGTTGCATTTCAATTAATTTGGCTCCTGTTTGTATTAAATTGTAATAAATAGTTATTTACAGTACTGTATAAACTGCTTGGTTTGCCTCCTGAGTGTGCATTGGTCCTTCCAGAGCCCAGAAGAGGATTAAATTCAACTTGTGGTGTGACATGAACCCTCGCGCGAGAGAGTGACTGTGTCGCGCGATGGTCTGCTTTGCATGCACGTTGATCCATGCATGCAAAGGTGGCCATGGTGTATGACACATTCATTTTATGAGCAGCCTGGTTTATTTCTCTTCAGAGTGTTGGATTTTATCCTACTTTCATTATTCCATACATCCACGCCATGTTTAGATCACATCTTGCAAATCGTGTTACAGTTTTAAATCCCCGATTAACTGTTCCCTCGCCCTAATTGGCTTAAAATTGGTTAAAGAAGAAAACGAATCACAAATATTTTCACAAAATGTCTAAGTAGAGACCGATCTCCGGATTGGGCAAGAGGGTGCCTTAAAAACTTTTCTCTCTCGTAACCTGGCTCCCGAACCCAGATATGGTTATGACGGACTGGTGCTTTCACTTTTTCAAATCAAATAGCGCGGCAGGTGCTTCGAAATACGGTTCCTTGGGTGTCGGACTTTCAAACCCGAGTGGCGACTCTGTATTTACGAGCGCCTGCTTCTCCGCTCGCTCTCCCTCGATTATGGGCCCTTGCATTTTGGAATCCAAAAATTCCAAGGCATGCTGCCCACAAGATGCCGAGTGAACGAATTTAGAGAAAAACTCAGTCGTGACTTACGAGTCTATACGAGCCCTAAATCAACAAACTCAGCCTCTGACCAAACAAGAAATACCTCCAGACAGTTCAAAACACTGAGGAACTCACCTGTATGTGGTTACCCAGTCTTCGTGAGAGGTCGGAAAGAGGTGGATAAGCAAGGGCTTTGCTCGTAAAATATGCAGCCAGCTAGGGTTCAGGAAAACCTTTGGAATCTCAGACCCAGTTGATCGACGAGGCTGTCGGAGCTGGAGACTAAAGGGGCCCGTCGGAAGCGACGGAAACAGACGGAGTCAATGAGGAAACAGGAGCAACCATGCTCTGATACCATTAACGAATTTAGAGAGAGAGAGAGAATTGAACGTGAAATTTCTCAGCTGATTTCATTAACAGAGAAAAAGGGAATATATACATCTCTACAATACTAATGACTAAAGAACCCCTATGTACAAAGAATCTAACAAATAGCACCCTAGCTAAAACAAACTAACTAACTGAGACAAGTCTCATTACATGAAAGCTGATACAATCTAACATAGCCCATAGCTTGTTGTCATGTTAATTTTCTTCTTATAATCTGGGAGGTCTGCATTTCTTGCTTCTTGTATTTGTCTATTCTTTCAATGATCTGTTGGATTATCGGGAAAAAAACCATGTGTCTGCAGGCTCTAGTTGAAATTTTATTTATGTTGAGTTTCTTTTTTCGTTTTTGCAGAGCCAAGGACGAGGAAGCGGGGGAGGTGCCGATGGCTTTTGTCCTGAAGAGGCAGGGAAGTCTGCTTTCTGAGGCTGCTGTAAAAGACTATGTTGCTATGCAGGTACCTTCTTTTTCATTGAGCTCAATGCCTTCTATTTCTCTCTCTTTATATGTTCGGCCTATATGCACGACGAAGCCCCCAAGCACATGGTTTACTTTCTTCGCGGCAGGTTGCACCATACAAGAAAGTGAGGAAGGTGGTGTTCACACATTCAATACCTAGGTCGGCGGCAGGAAAGATTCTCCGACGGGAATTGAGGGGCTTAATTTCCAGAATATAAGAATTATTCAAGCATGCCTAGTTTCTCTTAGAATCAATTTAGAATTGGTAATTATGTTGGATACATTGTTAACAGAAATTCATGTGTGGTACAAGAAGAGTCTATGTGTGTTCGACATATCTTCATGATACATATCTTTTGTGTCTTTGTTTGCGGTGTGGAGTCTCAGGGTCAAGAGCCATTTCTTAGTATAAGAGTCATTAGTTTTCATGTATGAAGTATATGACACGTACGTGAACTTATTTACTGTCTAGTTTCGCGTACTTGACTAGATGCATGATATAGATGCGTGATAGGAGAGTCCTAATAATTTCTGAAAGTGTTTGAATCAGTTTGTACTATCTCAATAATACGTATAAAGAGTGCATTATTGAGTGTTTATAGTTCTGTAAAATCATATAGTTAACATAACCTTGTAGAAGAACACCATCCATACCCGCTTCAAACCTTCTTACTACACTGTACAAAAAATGAAGGGAAAAAAGCTCAAGAAAATTGAAATTCTGTCACTGTACAGAAAGTGTTCAACCAAATCCGATAGTGCTAATTGCAAACAGAATTCATAGAACCTGTAATTGCTGTATAAATGAACATAACAGAGCAAATCCACTATTTGCTAATAAGGATTACAGATTTACATTTCTCATGTCTAATGATTGCTCAATGAATGAATACCCTTTCCTTTTGAAGGGTTTGAAGGGGAATGAAAAATCATAATTAGTTGAAAATCTCAATACCAATGTTGGAGCTTGGCATCACCGGCATGGGCTTTATACCCCAGTACCTCTCCCAGGCATCCGGTTGAAAACTCGATTCAAACTTCTTCCCTTTTTCTTCTCCCTCCTCCTCCGTTCTTTTCACCTTTTTAATGGTACGAATCTTGCTGAAATCAGGCAAGATTCCGTTTAATGCTGAACGCGACATGAGGAAGTACGGTTTGGTAGGATCGAACAAACTCTGGCTTGACGACAACTCATTTACTTCTTTTGCTGCCTTCTGTGGCTGAACAACTCTGCTCCTTTCGCCTTTTATACTTTCAGCCATCATGTAGTCAAGACCCGAGACAAAAGGATGGGCTAAGAGCATGTCACCCGTCCACCGTGACTTAGGATCCCTAACCAAGCACTTGTTGAGGAAATCTCGAGCCTCTTTCGACAGCCCATTACTTGGAATTTCCGGCACTTCTTCTCTAAATCCAATCTTGAACAAAAGAGCCGCCTTTTCGGTATTTTTGTCACACTTCCAAGGCAGTTCGCCCGTTAGCATGTGTAAAACAGTGCACCCAAGTGCCCATATATCAGAGTGAGCCTCATATTCTCCACACTGAATCGATTCGGGGGCGATATACATAGGCGTACCCCTTAATTTCCCCTTGCTTTCTTCATCCCTCTTTCTCTTTCCAGCCTTCATTGCAACCCCAAAATCAGCAATCTTTGCTGTGTGTTCTTTATCAACCCTTTTCCTTTTTCCATTCAGATTCATTGGAGTTTTTATTACTTCACTCTCACTCTCCACAAGCAATACATTATGAGGCTTTATGTCAGAGTGAACGTATCCTTGTTTGTGAACGTGATCCAGGCCCAGCAGTATAGATTTCGTGTATCGCCTCGCCTCAGATTCCTGTAATCCTCCTCTGCCTGACCTACGAATGCGATCAAATAGACTGCCACCGGAGGCGTACTCCAAGAATAGGTTGTACCAGAACTCTCCTTCTTCAGTCGTGGTATCGGAACCGAAACAGCGTACAACATGCGGACAGTCTGCGAACCGATCAAGGTATCTTCTCTCTCTGCAAATCGAGCGCGATTCGTGTAATGGGGCAGATTTCACGGCCATAACACAAGGCAAATCGTGATCGAAGGCGGCCTGATCATCAACCAGTGCTAGAGATACCATGCCAGAAGCCCCCACTCCCAACGTTTCGCCTCTCCTCCACTTCATTAAACTCAATCAATCAGTCAAAATCTCTCTCTCTCTCTCTCTCTCTCTGGAATTGCTGCTTAATCTTCTTCAAGTACGTAGTTTGAAACCTCTTCATGGGTTTTCTAGGTTATATAGATACGGGTCTGCTGTTGCTTGCTTTCAAAGCAATACACACAGATTGAAGGCGGTGAAGATCAATGCAGGAGATATCCAGATTGGATAGGAAGTCTGGTTTATCTCTGTTTCATTAATTACTTAGTTTCCTATTTTGATGAGGAGCCTTGGGGGAGAATCTAGTGCCTTTGGAGGAAACGATCTATTATCCGTTATTTGTGTTGTACAAAGCCCCTGATATGTAGTTAAATTACTCTTCTGTCACATAGATGACCATCTTCTTAACACAACTTTCTTAAAGTAGTGCTCCTATTTGCAATCAATTTTTTTTTTTTTCCCCTAGATCCTTGGTTATTCCCACAGCCATTAAAAAGTTTTATTTAGTTCTAAATAAATTCCATCATTTTTTTATGATTACTCGCCTACTAATGCAATTAACTGCGACTCCAGCCAGCCCACCCTTCACTTATATTGGTGGCTCTACAGAAACAGAAATGATATAGGTACCGACCGGCTCCATAGGGAAATCGTACCAACGGCCGCTCCGGGTCGTCTCCGACAGATCCAAGCCGTCCAAAAATTCTATAAAAAAAAATCAAGGGGGCCATGTATACACGAAAAATAGGGTGTTTAGATCAAGCACCATACACATATTGGATGCCGTTGATTCCCGCGAAAGCCCCCTAAGTTTCTTTTTCTAGAATTTTTGGACGGCTCGGATCTGCCGTCCAGTGGCCGGAGACGGCCCGGCGCGGCTATCGGTACTATTCCCTACGGAGCCGGTCGGTACTCATAGTAGTACTCACAAACACAAAAGGATCTAGGTTTATAGTTTGTACAAGATAAGGGTGTTGTGGACAAGATCAATTTTATTAAATGGATGTGAAAAGAAAATGAATGGAGTAATGTACAAAATTTACATGGTCAAATCTTATTCCCCCAAAAAAATAAAAAATAACACAATAACTATTTTAAATGTTCTATTTTTCCCTAAATTTATCATGATGTGGAAATGAATTCCAACTTCTTTTGATTTTTTTGGTTCAATTCTAGTGTTCAAAATACACATAGCACAATGTTTCAAACACAATGAAAAATAAATTTCAAGGGTTGCTAAGATGATCAGAAAGATGATTTCGCGGGTTCACGTATGTTGATTCTCAATTAGCCACTAATTAATTGATAAATATTGGTGAATTTGGGTTTTTAATCCTATGGTAAACTTTTCTTGGTCAAATTATAAGAAACTAAATTGACTTCTAAATAGTTATAAATGAGTATATGAGGAAAGTAATAATACACGGATTGTGATTTTGGCACTAAAAAAATTAATGGAGAAGCTCCAAAATTGTACTGTGTTAATACATAAAATGACGTCATTTTGAAACCCCTCCATCAATTTTTGAAGTGCTAAAATCAATTTCCTAATACACCGATCATAAATTTCAAAAGCGGGAGGACAACAAGATCAGAATTGCATAAAATTTTAAATTACATGGCAGGGCAAATTTTTATGAATATCAAAAGCCTCCATACTACCAATCAAATGTTGAAAATGAGTTGTAAATCAGTTCTATTCTTTGTATTTGATGTACTAGGTGCATGGCAATGTGCAAGGCACATCTGTCACGCCTGTTGTGGAGATCGGTTTTGGTTGTTCTTGATATTATAGATCGATGTAGTTTTTGACCAACAAGAAACCGCACATATATATGTGTATATATATATATATGTATGTATATATATATATATAAGGGTGCATGAGAGAAATCGGAAAAAAAAAATGACCGGGAAGGGCTTGATTTGAGCAGTTTTTATTTAAACCGTTCAATAAAAAATAAACAAAACTGCTCGGATGAAGCCCTTCCCGGTCTTTTTTTTTTTTGCTAATTTCTTGCGAGTACCCTTAAAATCACGTTCTGAACACATTGAGCGGCTCGGATCATTGAAATTCGATGGGGAAAGGCAAACTCCGCAACTTGCTTGAATGCGGGCACCAGCATTAGAAGTGCCATGTGTGTGTGTCTATATATATATATATATATATATATATCAATAGAATATTACAACTACCATTTGATTGAAAAGGCTGCCCGAGCTTTGTCATGAGCAGCCTTAACCACCAATCTTGGTACTTTTAATAACTTCTACAGCATTAAGATATGAACACAAATAACATAAATCAGAAAGAGTAGATTGGACACAAAAGGGGGCGCTTCCTGGATCATTCAGGCCCTGAACAAATACTGAGCAATCCGTCTTGATGTAGACACAACATCCAAACTTGCTCTATGAAACACAAAATACATAGCTTTTTGAATCTCCTTCGTAACTCTATGATTAGAGCCCCACTGAGACTCCGATCAGACCTACACAAGTTAACTAAACCTGAAAAACAGTGCAACACATTAGCCACATCAGCCTTGACAGATTTGAACAAAACATATCATTCCGAGCACGCCATATAGACCATATAATAAAAATCCAATCCTGGATCAATTTCTTATTAGGAGCATGTTATAGCCATTTTCCAGTCCACAAATCCCAATGTAGTCCCCACAGTAAAGTCAAAACCCAAGTAAGAAGCTCTCCACACTCTTTTTGCAAAGTCACAATTAAAAACAAATGCTCAATAGTTTCCAAATCCTAACAACATAGGGGACTTAACGGGTCTACGGCAATGTTCCGCCTAAGCAAAGCATCCTTAACCGCAATGATAAGATGAATCACCTCCCAAATGAACAATTGAAATTTAGACGGAACACCATATTCCAACAATGAAATCTACCAAGCTAGCAAAAGTTATATGCATAAGTTTGATCTTAAGTAGCTATCTGCAGAAGTCATGGTTTGGATAAGTTCCTGCGTTTTGTGGCTAACTGCACGACTTTAGCTACAAGTTTTTTTATCCATAAAAAATTTACACATTTCATCAAATACCATCAAACACTAAGCTCCATTATGTTTTACTTCTCTTAATGCTAAAACAAAGTATACTGGTTTTAATATCATCGAATATGGAAACTAGAACCACCATCTCAACACCACCACATTCCCAAGACGGGTAGTTAGCATGACTAGGATACTTGTAATAGAGGAGTCACTCTTGGAGTCAATAATAAACCCTATTGCTAATGATCTCACAAGCCATGACTGCTTCTCTACTTGCAGCTCAATTAAATCAATGGTCAAAAGGAAAATCTTCCTAACCAAAAATCTACATGAGAACCATTAAACATAAACAATGGCACATAAACTGCTATCTCCACTTCTAATCTTGTGGGACAGAGTAAGAGTAATAGCATACCATCTCATCAGCTTTTGTAAGTAATGTGATGTTCCGTCCATTCTGCATGCCTTTCTCCACAATAACTTCCAAATGCCTAGAAAAGGAATCCAAAGAAGTTACAAATTGGTAGTAAGCACCACCTGTCACGCCCTGGACAATGGATCCATATTCAGTTAGTAATGATCATGATTCAGTACCCATAAATAGTTGTTTATGGTTAAGTACCATGCAAAAAACCAAATCAAAACAAGAAATATATCTTATACGAGATATCAAATGCTAGATGCTTGAGGAGAGCAAGACAATATGAAGAGACAAATGACCGCTAAAGATTAATGGCAATGTCCTGTGGTTTCTAAATGGCTACGACATAACTTGAATTTGACAATTCGCATTTACCAAATGTCCCAAAAGGCCCTTAGCATGTGAGAGTTTCTCTAGTCTTCCTTTTGTTTTACTCATAATTTACTCAAGTAAGTACTTTTCTCTGCTTTTCTTTCTTTTCTCCAGCATCAAAGTTCTCTCTTCTTGATGCTCGGAAGGGTTCCTTTTTATCAAATTTACATATCTTAGTAAAATCAAGTTAGATATACTAATCAAAGAACATCAAGCTACTAAAACTCAATTTGTGATTAGCCTGATAATAACCAACGTTGCTGCAACTGGTAATAACAACTTCATCTCCATCTTCTCAAAATTTATGATCGAGTTGTTCCAGCTAAAGACAACTGTTTTTGTCCATTCCATGTTAATTTTCCCAGTCCCAAGGAGATCACTAGGCCTCAAGTTGTAACCATTGATGGTATGATGTGCAAGTTGTTGAGTCAATGTCCAATATCTATGGCATGAAAACAAAAATCAAGAAGCGGCAAATTAGAATATGGCCCGCATTTTAAGAGCCGAGATTTGTTTTCATTCAAATCATCGCAATAGCGCCATTGATGGAGGAAGTGTGAATGTGCAAATATGAAAACATATACAAATCTACATAGAGTTTGTAATAGTTACTTTAACAATAAAAGAGTTGAAAGTATCATCAGATCAAAAAGTTAAATTTTGTTTACCACCAAATAAATACTATATGTCACACAGTTTAAGATACTTGGACAGGTGAAATCCCACGGCCCCATGAGCTAATTTTGGTCTAAGCATCAGCATTAGTCAATTATCTTTTCCCACTTGACAGCAAGAAAAAAGCTAATGAAAGCAGCTCTTGCTAACTAAATGAAATTTATCTCTTCTAAGGTAAAACAAGATTGCAAATTGTAGAAGGCAAAACCCTCACAGGTGCTTGAAGTTGCATTTTGTGACAACATGGGAATTTTCTTCTCTAGTAGGTTTAATCCGAACCTTGAATCAAGAAGTCAGATTGATAAGGTTGATATTAAAACTCATTAAGAAAGCACAATAATTTGACTATCATTTGCTTTAGAAGAAAAACTTCAATGAGGCCCAAGACGTAATTGTGGCAGATTATTATCCAAACAATAACAAGAACGAACATTTCAAACCCCTTGTGTATAATAGACAGATGGCCAATGAAATGTGAGACAAACTATAAATGTCAGTACACAACTGTGAAATAATACCTCCAAAGAAATGTCTTAGTTCTTTGCTATCTTTTCAGCAAGATATGGCAATGGTTGAGGGTCCTGCAATTAACAGCATGCCTGAATTCCATCCATAGGACATAGCCCAGCCATCGTTGATTAGATATCAGAAATAGACCTACAATGGTGCTTGTGCTTGATTCTATTATTGGGGTCATGCGAGGACAAAACAGATAAGGTTGCAGACTTTTGGAGGTTTATGTTAGTATCAGAGTTCATTTTGTCTTGAGAATTTTCTTTGGATTATTTGGAAAACTAGATTATGGCTGTTACTTTAGAGTACAAAGATGGATGTAAATGTAACAGTAAATGGAAAATCCTAGTTCCGTCTCTGATTAGGAAGATCAAATTTATGAACAATGTGATAGTTAGTCATCAACTTCTTCGGCTGCTTCGGGCAGAACAATTCAGTGATAGATAATTGCGGTCACCATGTCTTTAGTCCATACTGTTTAGACCTAATCCTAAACACCCAAGTAAGTTAATCACCCGAATGATGCAGCATAGAATATTGAAATGACATGCATACTTCAAACTGAACAGTGATGTATCATGCATCCCAGTGATATAGAATTCTCAGATGTTGTAGACTACGTAATTGGTGTATAATTTTAACCATAAATAAAGCTTTATACAAATAAAACAGGCTTGCTCATGAAATTGACAGAAAAGATTGTATACTCGTTTGAGTCGTTACTTTCCCTTTAGTACTTTCCTGGAACTGGAAGTAGAACTCTTGCTTGGATTTGTTGATGACTTGAAGTAATGCACTTTAGAACCTGAAATACTTGAGCTTACTGTAATCATCTTTTTACAAGTCATGAAGTACACTTGTTGATGCAATCTGTTGAAATGCAAATTTCATGTTAATTTGATGAGGAAAGTCCACTTTCACCCCCTGTGGTTATCGTCATGTGCGGATACACCCCATGTGGTTTAAAAGTGTGCACATAACCCCCTGTGGTTTTCAAATTGTGCGGATAGACCCCCTGCCGTCATATTTTCCATCCATTTTAACGGAGGTGTATCTCACACACCTCTAGAATGTAATCTGAGTCGTTCATAATGTATTAAATAAAGAATAGAGTATCTCTGTAAAAAATCATCTCGATCAGGCATCAATAACCCAGTGATCTAACTTGTAGTAAATTCAAATTTGATATTTTAATTTCATAACAAAATCGATTTGACCATAAGCTTTTCATTTTTTGATTGACTTGAATTTTGGCATAGACGCAGTACTCGTCAAAATTTATAATATCAACGGTTTGGATTCAATTTTTGGTATACGGGATGGTGTGGTTAGATTTAAACAAGAAGAAGAATCAAGGGACGTGATGGGGGGTATAACGGTCTTTTAATGTTGTTTCCGTTAAAATGGATGAAAAATACAACGGCAGGGGGTCTATCCGCACAATTTGAAAACCACAGAGGGTTATGTGCACACTTTTAAACCACAGGGGGTGTATCCGCACATGGCGATAATCACAGGGGGTGAAAGTGGACCCTCTAATTTGATTGGACCGTGACAATCACCTTAATGGTGATTTAACAAAAAGTAATGAATATTACTTCATAAAATCGCAAAGGCCCAATACAATACACTTTTCTCCATTCAAACTAGCGTCATGCCAGTTCTATGCACGGGGCCACAAAAAAAAAGTTGATGATATTTTTTTCTCGTTAACGTACATCAAACAGGCACAACGCTAGTTTGATCGCATACCTATATCCACTTCATTGCTTAATCACTTTCAAATGAAATGACTAATTTACGATGAAGAAACCATAATAGATGATCGTAAGTACAAACAAAAAGTAGATATTCTAAAATGAAAACCAATCTTTAAGCAATTGGTAATTAGTCCACCAAATTTTCAGACCCAAAGGAGCTTAGCTTCCAATTAATCTTTGGCTTGATTGAACGCAACAACTATCTTGAATCAAAACCTTGAGAAAAAAATACTACAGTACAAATGAAAAAATAGATGATTGTAAGTAGGTAACTCTAAATTAAAATTAATATTTGAGCAATTTGTAATTGGTTGTCGAAATTCCGTGTTGAAAGGAGCTAAGCTTGAGCCAATCTTTGGGTAATTGGTTGTTGGTCCACCAGATTTTTCATACCAAAAGGAGCCAAACTTGACACTCACAATGAAAACCTTGGGGGGTATACGACATTAAGAGAGGGAACGCGATCAATCCAACTCATTAAAAATTTAAAGTTCTGTTGATATGAGTAGGTAATTATAAAATGAAGACTAACCTAGCGATGGCTAATCTCCGGTGGACTGTGCGGTGGAAGGAAGAAGATAACAAATTTTAACAATGAAGAGAGCTCATGGTCTAGTAGTCGTGCACACTTGTAAGTGGACAATGTGTGCTCTGGGATTATGGAAGTGTAAGTATGTCATGAGATTATGGAACTGGAAGTCAGTTGAGACGTGAGAGTTTGGACGTGGTACTTTTTTTTTCCCCTATGGGAGGATGAATTCAGTTATTGGCCTTGGGTATGATACGTGGGTTATTTTTAAGAGAAAGTAGAAAATTCAAGAAATTAGGAATGGAGGTTTGGAGGCTTGTGGATCTCAAACACATTTCTATAGGATATAGATAGATAGATAGATGGAAGTCCGTTTGTTTCTTTTTACAAGGGACAAGGCACGCGCTTCACGCGCTCTATAGTCATGCCCGTTGGTTTTTAAAGCAGAAAGATGAGTTACGTATCGGAAGGGTTCTTAGAGACAAAATACTCTGGACACCAAATAATTCCACGAGTCATAATTCCTATGCGTGTCTCTCCCTGTCTCCACATCCACTACAACAAAAACATGTATGATTTTAAAGGACCTAAACCACAATACCCAAACAGCAATCCACGAGTATTGAAATCGAATTCCAGTGATCTCTCGCCCTTCAAATCAGAGTACACATATATTTAGCTGGGTCATCCAGTTTTCTGGTGTTTTCATTCACATCATATTTGATTGCTTGCTTATCAATGAACCATGCGGGAATCTCATTCCTCATCTCTTTTGGCCCTGGGGATACCAAAGGTGTTGGTATCCCCTCCGGTCTATTTTTAATTTTTCGGCCATTTTCTGATCATCCTTGGATGATCAGCTCTGTTCATTTTTAGAGTTCAGTGAGAACCTTAATCATATGAAAAATTATGTTCATCTGATTTTTGTAGATAATGATCGGCACACGTGAAAATTGAAGAAAACCAAAACTGGATCCAAAACCACACTGAATCGGAACCCAGTTTTGTTTTTTTGTTCTTTTGTTTTTTGCAATTTTCACATGTGCCGATCATGTATCTATTAAAGTCCAATAACATGATTTTTGATATGGATAAGGTTATCACCGAACTCTACAAAATGAACGGAGCCGATAATCCAAGTGTGATCGGAAAATGGCTGTAAAATTAGAAATAGACTGGAGAGGATACCAACAACCTTTGCTAGTTCACCATTACTGAGAATTGTTCCATACGTTTAACCATTCAACTGCTTAGCCAAAATGATGGAAATCAACCAATGAAAATACCAAATGATTTGAACTTGGATACACATATATCTACATGTGTACATAGACTGATAGACTCACCCCTTGTTGCATGAGAAAAACCATGTTGGTGGCGTGACTTTTTAGTAGCCAGTCTCACTGCATTCTTGATGCTTTAACCTATGAAGTACAGATACTCTATTTTGACCTACATATCACGTACTGTACGCATATCGGATACAAATACATGTCCGATACGTTTTTTAGAGTATCCAATTTTTAACTTTAATTTTTGGTATCCCGATACGTTCGGATACGTTTTGGATATGTTTTTGACGTTTTGGATTCGCGCGGGGTTAAAAATGTTATTACTTAAAATTAAAGAGGCAAAACTGCAATTACGTGTACATATATATTTTAATCTGCAATGTACACATTCATTTTCCCTTCTCTGGACAAATCGATTACAGAGAGAAGGAAAAGGAGACGCCAATCTGCTCGTCTCTATAAGCCTCTCTCTTCTCTCTCGTCTTCTTCTTCTCCTCTCTCTCTCTCTCTGTTCTTTCTCGTGCATATATATACCTATACAGTAAAATCTCAATTAGGTTTTTTTTTTAACAGCAAAATCTGATGGGTTCGGCTAGTGGTAGTGCTGGTACTGGTAGTTCTGTTTCCTCATCCTCACAACCTAATGAAGGGGATACAAACAATCCTCTTTGAAGTTATGTTACAAAATTAGAGAAATTGAGTGATTCAGGGGGAAATACTTCGTGGCAGTGCAATTTTTGCGGTGTTGTCAAAAATAGTTCATACACTAGAGTTGGGGGTCATTTGTTGAAGTTGTCCAATGGAATTGGACCTTGTAAGAATGTTACAAATGAAGTTTTTGCAACTATGAAGAAACTAGATGAAGCTAAAGCGAAAATGAAAGACAATGCGCCAAAAAGAGTACCTCTACAAGGTCTAGATCAACTAGTTCTCTTCTAGAAGGTTATGAGGCCAAAATAGTGTTTTAAATGGCAAAAGGCTCACCGAGGCGCAACAGTCCCCTGAGGCTTTAGCGCAAGGCGCGGCGTGCACTTTATTGACGCGAAGCGCAAAAAAAAAAATTCTTACACAAGGAGGCAAATTTTATCACAAGAAGTTTTGAACACAAACAAACACTTGTAAAATTTTCAAATGTCAAAAAACTTAACATGTCAATGGTTAAACGAAAGTACCAAACACGAAACATAACATATCATCCATAAAAAGCTACTCCCTCCGTCCCTTTTTAAGTGTCCTGCTTCGTAACTCCAACTTATTAAAAAGACATCATCATTTTACCCTTTCACATCAACTTTTTCCTCCACTTTCCCTACTTACCCATCATCATTACTCTTTTACTCACTTACTTTTCAAAAAAAAAATCCACTTTTAAGGACAAAATAGGCAATACACTAATTTTTACCCACTAACTTTACAAAATGGACACTTATTAAGGGACAGCCCAAAATGGAATACTGGACAATAATAAAGGGACGGAGGGAGTAACATAATAATGTTTAGCATTAGAGACATAACAAAAGGATTAACGGCAATAAAATCTAGAGTCATGCATAGACATTAATCATCATTCTCAGAACCAAATTGAAATTCTCAAGTACGTAACACAACCAAATAGCAAATTGAAATTCTCACCGGCCGCCACATTTGCCGCGGCACTATCCATAATAACTTGAACCACGTTTGCTTCGCCAATATGCTCCACCAATATGCTCCACCCACGCATCAAGCAATTCAAACATCATTTCTGCATCCTTTACAGCTCCAGACGCATCCATAGATTTCAGAAACACGGTCCCTCTCAGAGAATTGACCAAAAGATTCATCAATGTTCTATTTTTCCTATCAGTCCACCCATCGCTCATTAGCGTACACCCATATTGTTCCCGTCTTTTTTGTGCTCCTCCATCAACTTGTTAACATGTTCTACTTCTTTTTTTAGAAGAAGAACTCGCACTTGATGATAAGTTGGTGGGGGCAAACCCAGACCGTATTGCCCAATAGCCTCTATCATTGGCGCAAAACTAGCATTGTTCACAACTTATTTAGAGGTATCCCACAATCATATATCCACCTTGCAATAGCCTGATGAGCTCGATCTTTCAATATTTTCTTATATGGTTCATTCTCATCAATTTTTGGCTATTTGCCCTCGGCTTTTCTATTTTCCACCACCACCTCTGGTTCAGGAGTGTAGAAAGTGTCGAGAGGCCCTATGGTTCTTGGTTTCTTAGGCTTAGAATGAATAGATGCGTTGGTGCTTCCGTGAGTAGAAGATTTCTTAGAAAGAGGATTGGATTCAACAATATCATCATCGTCAAGGTCATAATCATCATCATTCATTGCATCATCAAAATCTGGAACAGACTTAATTTGACTTTTTGCTTCATCCCTTTTACGTATAAACTCCCTCATCTCCTCTCTAACCTCAGGTGGGCAACGGCGACATGCCGCCGTATTCCTTTTAGCTCCTCCGGCAAGGTGTTGCTTAATTCTTGACACACCCCCATTTTTCACTTCGTTACAAAAAATACATTTCAACTTGGTATTATTGTGGGGATCAACCTTTTCGCAATACTTCCAACCAGGGTATTTTTTACTAGAATTTTCAGATGTCATCTATAGCTGCTGGAAAACAAACAAACATTTGCCCGTTCAAACACATATAGCTGTTGGGAAATGTGTTTTTATGCAGTCATTTGGTGCATCTGGATTCTGGATTGAGAGAAATGTCATTTTTAGCAACAAAGTCCATGAGGGGAGGATACAAGTGGATATCATAAAGAACAAGACTGCTATGTGGTTAAAGGATTGTAATGATCTTAATGGGTATTCAGTGGAAGACATAAAGAGATGCATGCATGGAATTACGAAACTGAATGTGAGCAAATTATGTTTTGCAAATTACAAATTTCAACTGGCCTGGTAAAAAAAACGAAAAAACTGAAGAAAAAGAAACAAAAAAAATTGCCCTGGAGGCAAAAAAAAAAAAAAACACAACCCACTGGAAAAAGAAAAAGAAAAAGAAATAGAGGTCCAGATTCTCCAAAAGATGGAAAAAAAAATTGCCAACTGAAAAAAAAAAAGAAAAAGAAAAAGAAACAGTTGACGACTGAAAAAAAAAAAGAAGAAAAAAGAAAAAATGTCGGAGGAGGAGAAAAAGAAAAAAAAAAAAAAGAAGGAAGAAGAAGAACCAGAGGTTACCTCGCGGGAGGAGGAAGAGGCGTCTGTCGGAGGAGGACTGGAGGAGGAAGAGGAGGAGGAGAGGACTAGAGGAGGTTACCTCGCAAGAAGAGGAAGAGGCGCCTGTCGCTGAAGCTGCTCTGCTCTCTCGATCGTCCAGTCCAGAAGATGTGCTGGGTATGAATCGTCTTTGATCGATTAGCCGATTAGGGTAGAAATCAGACTTAAAAGCCAAAATTATTCAATGCATCGCGTCTTTTTTCTGCACAATCTGCACCGTTGGATCAATTTTTGGATCGAAAACAAAAGGCGTGCGCCACTGCGCCTTGCGCCATAGCATGCGCTTTGATGTTCTCCGCTATAGCGCCACTTTTCGAAGCGCAGAAGCTGCGCTTCATGCGCTTTTTAAATCACTGGGCCAAAAAACAAAGAACAAGTGGAGGTAGAACTGAAACTACATCACCCAACATATATATATCAGTCAGTCTCCCATGAGGGGGTCCTCATTTTAGTTAAAATGCGGGCCTCCTCATTTCTCCCATTTCCCGATTGAATTTTTATGATCCGAACCGCTCAATGTGTTCAGAACGTAAATTTAAGGGAACTTGTGAGAAATCAGCAAAAAAAAAAAAAAAAAAAAAGACCAGGAAGAGCTTCATCCGAGCAAATTTTATTTGACCCGTCCAATAAAAAACAAACAAAAACTGCTCGAATGAAGCCCTTCCAAGTCTTTTTTTTTCTTATGATTTCTCGCAAGTACCCTTAAAATCACATTCTGAACACATTGAGCAGCTCGGATCATCGAAATTTGATCGAAAAATGGGAGGTCCGCATTTTATTAAAATGAGGTGGTCCTTACGGGAGACGAACTCTGTGTGTGTGTGTGTATTATTTTTTGGGTATATAAAAATATTTAACGTATCTCCAACGTATCGTATCTTTTTTGAAAAAATCACGTATCCATATCGTATCCGTATCCGTGCTTCTTAGGCTTTAACCCATGCGTCAATTTCCATTATCTAACTCTTGCATAACCAGCACATAAAAAACTACGGTATATAGACATGATCATAACATGTATATTGAGAATGTAAATTAAGGACCGGAAAAAATACAGTACCAGATTGGGTAATGATCCACTTCAAGCTTCAAGAGAGATGCCAAATAAGGTTGTTTCTCATCATCCCATGTGCGGCCCCAATTCCAGCACCAAAGACTCCTCACACCAAACAAGATGCATTGTTGTTTCCTGCACTTTTATATGAATTCATTAATGCCTTTAGCTAGTATCCATCTCTGCAAGTAACTAAAACAAATATCAACATCAATCAACTATGTTTTCTACAAACAAAAGATAATGTGCATATGAAGTTAGAAAACCAAAAGGTACAATGAAAGAGCAGCAGACGTTACAAGCTAACCATGGTATTTCAGCCTCACTCTTCTTTTCTTTCATATATTTTGGGAGGAGTGTGGGGCTTGGTGAGGGGGTTCTGGGTGCCAATCCCAACTGGTATGTTAATATGCTATAGCAATAGGGTGTGAGGTATTATATTTACAAACATTTCTTAGATGTGGCCCACACCATCACACGAGAACACATGGTCTAAGATCAGTGTGGACAAGCTATTTAGCAGCCCCATTCATATCAGCAAAGAAAACCACACTATATTCCTGATATCGCCACTTCTGTCATATATGTGAAGAGTAACATATCTTATCCATCTGAAGAAAAGGAACCTTTTCAAGAAAAAAGCAGAACGAATAAAGATTATCCAACAAATTACTAAGCAACACATTTGTGTGCATCCTAACAATCTGCTAGAACCATTGGAACGAGTTTCAAGGTATTTTTAAACACTTGGGAACCAAATTTGCTCATGAAGTTGTTGAAGCAATTCAAAGTTATTCTAACTCAACATACCAAAATGACAAATCGCTTACGCAGAGGCACCAAGAATGACGTAAGCAAGCAGGGTTCCCAATCCAAAATTGGGATCCAAGCAATTCCATTGACCCACAACTTACATGTCCAAAAGTGTGACCCAAGTTCAATGTTGCCCTCAGTCAACTTTCCTTCTCATCAAGGGATACAACTTCAGCCTTGTTTTCACATGATCGTTTGATAGCATAAGCCAGTGCACCTGCAAAGGCCAGGCATGAGATTCACATAGGAAGCAATACTAAACATAAATGCACCTGGGCACTGTCTTTTCCCTTTTGGGATAAATCTCTTCACACACCCTTTTCCTGCAGTCAGAGAACTTGAACCTTGGGAAAGTGCATCTCCCTTTGCCTCATCTTGTGTATAAAGGATCTTTTAAAGGTGTCAAGATTTGGGCAAGATGGTGGGATATGTGTCAGACATGTATAGTAGGACATACACCTAACAAACCTTTTAAGCAATTCCAGTTTACTACACAAGTGCAGCACAATGTTTAAAGCTCACGAATTAGCTATGAAATGCTCTCGATTAGGTATGGTCTATACTAACATCATTTTACCTTGGATATAAGTAAATAAGCAATTTGACTACCCTCATAGGTCCCCCTTAGATATCAAAATTAGATCAATCTTGTAATGCATACCCACACCCCACACTGAAACCAGAGTCTATCTATATAGGTGCAACACACGTTCTAAACGCACACCACATCGAAAGGAATGACATCAAGTTTGTCTCTAAAATGAATAATATAAGCTAATGGTTTCTAACTTCATTACTGACACGTAATCCGGTTGGTTTGGTTACATCTATATGTCAGTTCACTACACGGAACCTTTCAGGATGTTTTTTCCAATCCTCTTTTTAAGTATGTGTAAATATATGACGGGATATCTTTCTCTTCTTTATTTTTGCTTGCCAAAAAGAAAGATATTCCTAAAGTCTCGACAAAAGCCAATGTTTCCAAAAGAGCCATCCTACAGAAAGATCAATCATCTCTCAGGGATAAGAAAGAATTCACCTGGACATCAATGCCTTCATATACATCTCTTGCCACTCAAAGAACTCAACGTCTCTAATGAGCCCATACTTTATGACCTCAACAAATCCTGATGCTAACTCTCTCTCTTTCTCTCTCTCTCTCTCTCTCTCTCTCTCTCTGTGGCAACGTGCTCAATGTGTCCGTATCTATAAGCACTCATTGAGGTTGATAGAAAGCACCAATCAAGTGTTCCCAAGACGGTGATTTATACCAATGTTTCCCCAACCGAAGAATCCAACTAGAAGAGGAAAAACATTCAACAATCAGATGGCATTTGCAACCAAAAGCACTAAGTTTGGGAGATACAAGACGAAAGGTTTTAGAGCCGCGACAAACCTGTGCCATAACTGTAGTAGGAATCTAAATGACATTAAATCCTCTGAGAAAGGAAGCAGCAGCACATCCGCACATGCCGCCGATGACACAACCACCAAGGGCAATAAATGTACGTAGTCTATCCAACCGTGACTCAATTGCCTTGACAAAGACTTTCATGAGAATGTCCTACCAATTACAACATGCATGTTAACCCCAACTTCCTCCAAAAGTTTGCAAAGTAAAACCCATAAAACAAAATTCCATGAGACATACCATGCTCTTGTACTTTTCACCATCTGGTAGAATCACACTCTGAAGAGAAACATTTGGGTTTTCATACGTAATGGCACTAACTTTATCGAATTACTATACTGGCTTATAAGCAGAAAAACAAAGTATTCTTCCAAAGAAAAGATTACGGCTCAGATTCACATTTCAGTAAGAAAACAAAGGTTTCCCACGATGGATGTAAAAAGAGTTGCCACATTGAAAGAGCACCAATGAACATACTCCCTCAAAGACCCTCAGTGATAGAGAGATTGTTCTGTAATAGAAAAGCGCTTCCAAAAAACCTTAATAAGCCAAATGTTTAAAGCTTCAAAAACCAGATACAACACAAAATCGAAGCAACCTAAGTTCTAAAACAAAAACTACAACAGCAGAAAAAAGTAATAATAAGCCAAAAGATGAAACCTAAAGAACCAAACCGGAACCTCCGAAACATCATACGCAATGCCTAAATTAATCAACACACACGCAAAAGAATAATAAGCTCAGTTGTACTTAACTGTGTGAACCTAGATCCAAACAAAACCCTTTTTGTTTTGACCTAAATCAAACTAAAAATATGAAAATCCTAAACCCAAACCGTATTACTAGGCAGAAGTATGGAGAAGAAACAAACATAAAGATGAATACTTGGACATCAACCTGATTCCAACGAGACATCAGACCCAAGCATATCGATTCACAAAAAAAAGAAAAAGAATGGGAAAATGGTTCAAACAAAAGTGAACAGAAAAATTCTTAAAAACGAAGAGAACAAAAGTGAACATAAATGTCTGAAAGTGAAGAAAAAGACGATAAAGAAGTCGTTCTGCACACCTCTTGCCTTCAGAATCAAGAAAATTACAAAGACGAAAATGACCCTACAAAACGGGAAAATACCGGCCACAACAAAACAAAACCAGGCCATTTTTTAGGGACAAAAACAGAATATTAAAGAAGTCAGAAAACCAATTTTAGTAATTTGGAATTTTTTGGAATTCGGCAAAACAATGCATGAAGAGTGTCTGATCCCACCACTATAACCACCAATAAGACATAATTACCCCCAACCCACACTATGGTTCTGCCCAGCCGAAGGACAAAATTGGAAAATGAAAAAAAAATGGCCAAATAGATTCTAAACATCCACATCCTCCTTTATGCCCGTAGGGAGGATTTATCTAAATAAATTACAAGCTCAGCGGAATAATTATTCCTAATTCAAGTATTATGAAAACAGCCCAATTAAAGTCAAGGCCCATTTTTGCTAGCCAAGCTAAGTAGAATGGCACCTGTTGATCAAAGAAAAGTAGAACTAGTCCACGTGGAGTTTGTTTTCCAATCAACCACCCACTGCCCAACGTGGGACAATGAACAAACTCCATTTTTGTTCCTCTATACACAAAAAAGAGAACCAACGTGCATGGGAACCACCCATATCAGTTATTCAAGTGCTCATCGTGGGAAACTGCCTCATTCTCTGTCTATATAACAGATGAAACTGCACAGAATTAAGGTAGAGAGAAAGAAGTGCAGTCAAGCGGAAATTCTAAAGGAGAAGACAGTATACAAAGAGCAAGTGTGAGAGAAATTAGGGAAACTTTTGAGCCGGAGAAATCAAAGTACCCACCGGTGAAGAACGAGGTAGAATTTCTTCCCTTTTCCATTACTCATCTCTCTTTCTCTTTTCCTCTGTTTTGAAGATTCCTTTTTCTTTTTCCAAACTCCTATCTCTCAAAAGGAGAATCTATTTTCTGCTCTCTAGTTCGAAGTTATCCAAAACAATTTGGTCCATGTGTTTAAAATGTAAGAATGCCAATGAGTTCAGCCTTGCCATTCCTGAAAAAATCAAAATTCCATTGTCGCAGGGTAGCAAGAAGTTGAAATTTTATGGCCGTGAAGCAGCGAAAAGTTGAAATCCTATTGCCAAGAAGCGGTGAGAAGTTAAAATTCTATTGTCGCGGAGCGGCGAGAAGTTGTAATTCCATTGCCGCGAAGCAGCGAGAAGTTGAAATTCCATTGCCGCGAAGCGGCAACAAGTTGAAATTCAATTGCCGTGTAGCGGTGAAAAGTTGAAATTCCATTGCCGTGAAGTGGTGCAAAGATGAAATTCTATTGCCGTGAGGCAGCAGAATGTGAAATCTTCATTGCCATGAGGTGGCGGACAGTAAAATCTTCATTGCCGTGAGGCAACGAAAAATTAAAAAAAGACTTGAACAATTCTCAAACCAATACACCAAAAATTATTCGAATTGGGGACAATCTGGTGCATTTTTTTGCAAAAGCCTTAAAAAACAGTACAAGTCTTTCATAATTCTAACTTCTAAGAGTGGTCTTAGCAAACCATTTTCCTAATTCAAAACTGGAAGCTTGCTTTTAATTTTGTGACTCTAAATTTGGATCAGAAAGAAACGTGGATATTTTTGGCACTTCAGAACTTGCTGCAAAAATCAGAAAGCTTAAGCTGGGATTTAGCAAAATAAAATAAATTATTTGAGTGCTTAAAAGAAATTTTAATCTCAAATTCAAAAAAAAAAAAAAAACATCAGGCCAGAGGACGTCTTTTCTTAACTTATTAAGGGCAGAATAGCTTAGCATATAAAATACATAAAAAATGAACAGGCAGAGGAATTTCAAACAAGCGAACTGCATGACTAAGGCCTTGTTTCACTAAGGTTCTTATTTTTTAAGTATTTATTTTTCGTTTTATGAGACAAGTCATTCTCTCATAATACTATCACCTTCAATTCAAATAATTACTTATTTTAGTTAGTGGAACACTCCTTCACTTTCTTTTTTTCTTTTTTTATCTGCAAAAAGAAATTTTCATTACTCATAACACCTAGTACAGAGCAACTAGGAACTTGAATGCACCGGCTTCCAAGACCCTCTTCTCCTAACCACATGGAGGAACTTATATGGGTCCAACAGGTTGAGCCCAAATCAGGAAGAAAACACCTAAAAGCTCAAAAGTTGGTATGGAACCAACCCAAACCCAAAAAACAACAAA
Organism: Rhododendron molle; assembly: GCA_025413875.1. Lineage (NCBI taxonomy): Eukaryota > Viridiplantae > Streptophyta > Magnoliopsida > Ericales > Ericaceae > Rhododendron > Rhododendron molle. The sequence goes on along the minus strand of CM046394.1, from coordinate 19,050,457 downwards.
AAGGGCAAAGCCCAACACCTGAAAACCTAACCCAAACCCCCAAATCCAAACCCTAACAGGACGACCACACACAACTCCGGTCACCGCCACCGCCCACCCAGCCGCACCTGCAAAACCACAACCACAAACCGCCGCCAATCAAAACATGAAGCACAACCGGAAGCCTCCAACCACCAACCCCCACCTCCTGCCGCACCGTCGCCGCCTGGAAGATCCCAGGCGGTTTCGCACGCACACTCCATCCATGAAAACAAACCAAGGTCATGGCAGTCAAAACAGATCAGAAGCACGAGAGTGATGCAGTCGACATCAACGCTGAAAACCAGGCTGTTAAGCACGAACGAACAACCCAAGAGATATCGCGTGTCGAAAATCCCAAAACCCCCCACCTGGATGCCACGCTCCACCACGTCGTTTGCCCCCAAAACCGGATCCGCAGAGGATCTGGCAAGAGACACGACGGACAGAAAGGGGGAGGAGCACGGAGGAAGAAAACACGACAGTGAGGGAACACGGAAGAGTGGAGATCGAAACTGTACAGGGGAGAGAGAGGGAACAGGAAACGAAAGGATAGAGCCCGGGGGGGGGGGGAGGCAGTTAAGAATACCCTTTGAACACACCCTCAATTTCTCCACCACTCTTGTATTTTTATGATAATTGTCGGCAATATCATGCCTAGAACAGAGGTATTTATATAGATTTTTTCATGCCTTTTTTTCCCGGGATTAAAAAATCAAGTTTCTTAACTTATATCATAGGAGTTTCTATGTGTTCTTTTAAGGCAATTCGTGCATTTGGTACTTCAGCAGGCGTTTCTGTAAGTTAGAAGCTATGGACAATTTCTAGTAGCTATTTAATGCTAGGTGTGCAAAAATGGTTTCGTTGTCATCTTCGATTGGCAATTTTAAACATCTAAGGTTCTTAGACCTTACTGAAACATCAATTCGGTCACTTCCAAAATTGATTTGTCACCTCCACAACTAAAAAACATTCAATCTTAATCACTGTCATGGGCTTCAAACTATAATTGTAATCTGCATAACATAAACAATAAATACGTTAACAAAAAAGCACTAACATAATGCATGTACATCTTGCTCCCTATAATGATTACACTAATACCACATATGCAGAATTTCCAGGCAGAAAATTTCTAAAGTTATATTATAACCTAAAATTTCCTACCATGGAGTGCAAGCACGCACGCATGCACAAAAAAGCACTAACATAATGCATGTACATCTAGCTCCCTATAATGATTACACTAAAATTTTAAAGCTCCATTGCAGAATGTGATCTCCGTCCCTTTATCACAAGCACGCATGCACAACCACCAGCCACAACCATTCTCCAACCCAGTTTCACCCCCACCCCCAAGCAAAAACAAATTGGATGAAGAAGAAATTACATAAATACAGATAACTATGTAACTGTAACGTGCAAAAACATGGAGACGAAGGCAAGAACACATTGAGAATACGGCTCTAGATAGCCAGCAAGAGACCCTTCATCTGCAAGGTAAAGGAAAGATTAATTTTGATTACCGTCTTTGGTCCGTCCTTAAGAATCAGATCCTCCAAATTACAGCTAGTATGGTTGAGAATTCCTCCTCAATCTCACCTGACACAAGCATTTTCAGTCATTACGAATATAGGAGAAATCGAATATCTTCAGCATTTTTAGTCATTACGAATACAGGAGAAATCGAATAACTTCGCAATCGTATAACCGCTCATTGATCTGGATTACAAAAGGACATATGTGGTTTCCTAAAGTGATGCATTAGAATTATGGATCTTTGTGTCATTTTGGTATCCTCTATTGTGTGTAGGGTTTTGAGTCTATAAATAGGTATTTTGTGTCCTCATTAGTTAATTTTTGATATATTGAAGAATTATATTTTGAGAGCTTTTGTTCCTTGTATACCTTTTAGGGATTTATCCCTTCTTATGAAATCTACCCAAGGCTATAGGGAAAGTTTGGGAATAGCACAATTCCAGGGTTTCTTCGGGTGCTAGGGAGATACCTTCTTTATGGAGACGTTTGGGGGTCCTTCTCATTCTTGATAATGGGTTAGGTTTCAAAACTTCGGTGATTGGCTGAGATGATTTGCCGCTAGGATAGCGGTTTGCAAAAGTTGGTCTTCGGATTCAATGGGTGAGGAGCATATTGGGTCTAGAATAGGTTAGGATGAAAGGTGGGTTAGATGGAAGAAGATCAAGGGAGAAAGTAGCAACCGGAAAAGAAAGACCGTGACCCCTTTTTTTTCAGGAAAACCAAACGGTCGCTAAGTTGGCTACCCGCCCGGCAAACCACCCAGTCTTCCGGAGCCTCTTTTGAATAAAAAAAATGGCAAAAGAAACTACTATGAAATCATTATTGGTGAGAACTAATATTAGAAACTAACAAATGTGCATATGTAGTTTTAAGTGCAGAAGTTAATAAAGAATTGAAAAATAAATAATTAAATAAAAGTTCCCCCTTTTTTTCGTCGAAAGAAAAAATAATAATAATTCAAAAAGTTATGATAAAAGAAAAAAACTTAAGGTACTAAAGCATTAAATTAGTGCACGCTAGAAACAAAACTAATTTATAAGGAAGCACATATTGGGAGTGGGGATAGAAATGATACTCATTGAATTGGAATGATACTCATTGAATTGGAAGATCTCCAATTCCAATTTGCCATCTCAGATTGAGAAATTGTACTCCTCCAAGCGGCTTTGTAAAAATGTCTACCAATTGTTCTTCAATTTGGGCGTTCCTTTGGCTACTTGTTCGTGACGGAAATGATGGCAAATGTCGATATGCTTGGTCTCACAGGATCCTTTGAAATGTTAAATGGCACTGATATTGTCACAAACGATTGGGACCGTGCCAATCTCTTCCCCATAATCTTTTAGCACTTGTTTCATCCACATTTGAGCAAAATTACTCCCGGCGACAATGTATTCTGCTTCAGCAGTGGACAGAGACATGGAGTTTTGCTTTTTGCTCATCCAAGATACAAGACAATTTCTTGCAAAAAAGCAATTACACACTAGTGCTTTTTCGATCGGTTGTACTTCCTGCAAAATCGGCGTCAGTGTAGCCAATTACTTCAAAACTCATTTCTTTCGGGAATCGGGAACCATAAACCAATTTCCATAGTTCCTTTAAGATATTTGCAAATATTCTTAATTTACAGCTTTTAAATGAGATTCTTCCGGATCAGCTTGAAATCTTGCACATATTTCAACACTAAGAAGAATATCCGGTCTATTGGCGGTTAAGTAAAGTAAGTCACCAATCATACCTCAGTATACCTTTTGATCCACAGCCTAACCAGATTCATCTTTGTCATGTTTGACTGCTTGGCCCATGGGAATTTTCTTTTCCTTGCAGTCGGTCATATCGTATTTTTTGAGAAGTTCTCTAGGCTTGACTAATAAAAATCCCTTCATCAGTTTACTTTATTTGAAGTCCAAGTAAAAAATTTAGTTCATCAATCATACTCATTTCAAACTCACTTTGCATAATCTCAGCAAATTCCTTGCACAAAACATCGTTAGTGGAACTGAAAATAATGTCGTCGACATAGATTTGAACAAGATATTAACTTTTACCTTTTTAATAAACTAGAAAAGAGGCACATGCGATGCACGTGAAAGGTTATCAAGAAATATGTCATAGAGATCACAGTTGGACAAAGGATCGAGGTTACAAAAAAAAAAAAAAGTATTCCCTTTGTACAGAGTATTTTCATTGCATAAAAAGTATTTCCAAGCCATCTTTTGCCCGACACCAGCACGAATGTCGATCTAAGTGGTACATTACACAACATCATTTTAATACTTTCTTTAGCTGCAGTGCTTTGCTCTCTAATATAGCTGACTCATAGACGCAATCTATTCAGAAACTACCAAGAAATGCGAGTACACGGACATGCATTGCTACAAAATAGAAAAAGATGGCACTATGTGGAATGAGAGAAACAAGAAGCCGTGTTTGAACTGTGAAAGCACTGAAAGGTACAAATCATAAGTGGAATCTTTCTCATTTTTGTGAATTCTTGTAGAACACAAAAGGAACATCTAAAAATTTACTCCCAGACTGCCCACAAGACTATCAACAGAGTCTAATACTAATAATCTAAACACTGATATCTGTTGACATTGCTGCTCAACAACAAACACCCGCTCAGAGCAAAATGTCACCACCACCATGTAGGAAAAACAACTTAACAGTCAGGTTTCTCAGAATCATGCTCTTGAGCTGTATAATGAAAAGAAACAACCTTTGTCATAACCACCCTTTTGTCACCTCAACAATTTATTCTCATTCAGGATCCCCAAACATCCCTTCATCGCTGGAAAAGCTTAGACAGTTAGACTTGATGGGTATCTAAGCTCTTGGAACATTGACCATGCCTCCAATGACTTTGGCAATATTTACCATCACCTGCCATTAGCAGTTCTATATCCTAAATCAGTTTTTGATATCTCCTCTACTATCAAGCATATTTTCGACATGGGCCCCACATCGGACCTCACAGCCGCAGCCAAAGGCAAATGCCATTCCCTCCAAGGCCAAGCCCAAGCAAGCCCATCAACATTGAATCATTCAAACAAGAAATCTACTTCCACAAAGGGGAATTACCATATGTGGATTTTTCTGGAGGAGAGCTATGGAAAAATATACTACATGAGAGCCTTAAACATGGGCTTGCACCAAAATCGTGGACATATTACCTGCATCTCACTGTGGGAGGAACTTTATCGAATGCTGGAATCAGACAGCCATTTCAGCATGGCCCGCAGATAAATAACGTGTATCATCTGGAAGTTGTCACCGGTAAGTTTCTGTGAATTATTCATACAAATTTTGTAATACAGTCTAGGAAAAGTTATGTATGAAATTCATTCATAGAGATTATAATATATTTAAGCAAGAGTCAATCATGAATAGTTTGAACCAATAACACCTTGTAACATTGCATATAAGGGAGAAGCATCACTTGAAAGAATGCAACATACAGGCAATTTTATATAATTTTGTTTTCATTTACTTTGCTATTGTTTCCAATTTTTCGGAGGGGGAAAAAATGAAAGTTCCAAAACAGTAGGTGTTTCCTCATTGATTAGATTTTTTTTTTTGGTTAAAAATCAGCATTTAAGCATTCAAAGCATCATTCTGATGTTTACCAAAGCACAGGGTGCTTTACCAAAAGGCGAGGTGTTTGCAGAAAATCTTTCCAATAATTGTTGTCCAAAATAGTTAGCCAAACAAGTTTAATGGTTCTTCTGGAAAAAGAAACCAAACAAAAAAACAAAGACAGTCCCAAAAGAGCAATCTCTGCGAAAAGATGATCATTAGCCAAACAGAGGCTTCTCTTTTCTTGATTGGTTTGAGAAGAAATAGACAAGAAAATAACAAATCAAAGTATTGAGCTAAGCCAAAGAATGGAAAATAAGGGAAAATAATGAAAAAGAAAATACAGGGAAAGTTAAGAAGAAACTGGGGAGATAATTGAACTTAATTTTTAAACTTTCCCTTCCCTTTCTTTAGAAAACAAACAATGAAAAGAAATTTTTTTAAAATTTCTATTTTCCATTTCTTTCCTCAAGTTCCAAACACACCTTAAATTTTTCTCCAGAATCTCTACACTATCCTCAAATTTTCCTCCTTAACTATTTTCTCTTCCACTCTCTTCCTCTCCACAAGTTCAAAAGAGACCTCAATAATGAAATGAAATGAGCAAAGTCATAGAACTAAATAAAGTAGAAGTATTTAACATGCTAGGAGAATGCACTAGACAAAAATTTGTACGTAGTATTAAAATGTGAGCGAAAATGGGATAACAACTTCATTCAGTGCAGGAAGGGGAGAGTAGATTACCTATTCAAAAAGTCAAAATGCTGACCTCTTCTATGGTGTTCTTGGAGGACTGGGATAATTTGCTTGAGCCAGAATTTCTCTGGAACTTGTGCCCTTCCTTCATGGTAAACGATATATTTTCTGCAATTTGATTTTCTCTTATCCAAATGCATGTCATTTTTTATTTCTTATTCTTGTGAAATTACAAGATTACCCTTCTCATATGAGTGAAAAAAAATATGAAGGATAATTTTCTAATGACACATGTATAACCTCTATGGCTAATGTACCACATTTGATGGGTAGAGTGGATTAGAGTACTTTACTCGGATTTTTCCATCTTCACAAAGGACAGGATACTTTTGATTACTTAGAAGGATTCGTGATAAAATAAGAACAGGTCTTCTTAATACTCCTAACTGGAGATCTTTCAATCCCAAAGACCTAGTTCAAGCAAGTAAGTTTAACTCAGATGGGAAAACTCTTTTTTGCCTAGCAATAGGCAAGAACTTCAACCCAGAGGAGATCGCAAAAGTAAACAAGGTGAAAACATGCTAAAAACTTCATATCATCCCTCCAACAAATCTTACTTAGGGTGTTCATTTAAACCTTTCTTTTTGTACCGGCATGTTCATTTAAACCTAGTGTCTCTAAAATTGCAGAAACTCAATAGATTGTTGTCGGACTTGACCTATATTCAGTTCACCTTATTCCTTTCGGAAGTCTCCTATGCAGAATTCCAAGACAGAGTTCACACATCAGAGTTGAAACTACGGGAGAAAGGATTGAGGTAAGTCAATCACCCCTGGCTAAATCTTCAAATTCCAAATCACAAATTTGCTTAAGTAGTATTTGGTAAAATTCTTAGACACCAGCACTGGTCCTATACTCATCTACCCAGTTAACAAATCCAAGTATGCAGTTCAAATGCTTAGTTTACTAATGCAGGTGGAACAACAAAACATCTATGGTTACACCAGATGATGAAATTTTCTACCTAGTAGCTTTCCTATCCCCCGCAATCCCATCTCTCCACAGGAAAAGATGGGTTAGCACACATTCTAAACCAAAACAAAAGAATCTAGATTTCTGCAAAACAAGACTTCTTGGGTGAAGCAATCGTAGTTTATGCCTTTAGCCAGCTTGTTTCCTCTAAACTTGTTCATTTAGTTAAGTGGAAACAGCTTGTCTATATGTTAAGTGAAACAACTTGTCTACTCCTTTTAGTTTAATGGAAACACCACCTTAGAATTGTACATAACATTGTACACTAATCATGCAGGGAACGAATCATCATTTGATAAAATTACAAATCCGAAAGGCAAAGAAACTGAGTGGGCTGCCAAAACACTGCCCAAAAGGGTAAAAGAAAGCCCATAAATGAAACAGCGAACAATTTTTAGGGATTTCGTCGAACAGTTGGTGGGCATGTCATGGAAAGGTGTTTGCCATTGTTTACTTCCACACTTGTTCTTTCCCCTTTTGGAACCAGCTATAACAGAGCTTTCAGATGTTATAGATCCAGTCTAGCTCGCTCTTCAACGGTCACCATGTCTTCCAAAGCCGAGGTATAACCATGGGAACTACACCAATCTATATGATGATAAAAAAAAAAAAAAAAATACACCAATCTCTATAGTTGTATGCCCAATCACAAAATTTATCCTAAAACCAATAGAATGAATGCATGCATAGGATATGCTTCAGACACTTTGCTAACTTGAAATCGATGCTAGTTTCCATAATCTTTTCCTTTTCTGGGAAGTCCCAACTTTTTAAGGAGACAAGAAACAAAAGGAATGCAAATTAAAAGCCAAGAGAAAAGGATAATGATGGTGATTGGATACCACTCTCTCTCTAAACAGGACTAACAATTTGGGACATCCTAAATGAAAAAGATGGACCAATACTTGGGACCCAGGGATCTATCGTCCTAAGCAGTTATGGTGAACCTTGAACAAAGGTCTAATATCAGATGTGTTTAGAACCTAGGGATAACCAGTTCTGAATAGGGGTTAAGGCTAAATTCATCACCAGTTCCTTGATTTAGCTTCATCACATCCCAAAAACATATATATCCATACCAAATTCAACAATGTCGCTGTAGTAGCTGCTACTCACAGGTTCTGTAGTGGAACATATGAAGATCATAAAATAGAGAATGCACAAGGCATAAGAGTTGATTGTACTCATTTTGCAGTAATCAGTTATCAGTGATTTGGGAATAAGCTTTTGCATAAATATACCGAATAATGTGTCCACATATCTAGATGTAGCAAGACAAGCAAAGGGGTTGTATCATGATGTAATGGACTTTTCAATGATCTAGATTCTAAATGTTCTCTTGCTAAGCACTCAGTAAATCAAGCTCCTGCATTATTGGCTGGGACTATAAGGCACTCATAACCTACCAAGGATCATTTGCATTCACACTGAAATAAGATAAATCCAACTACAAATAGAAGAATGTACAACTGATTTCAAACGCTCAGCCACAACCTAAACTTAAGAATATATTTCTATCGGGAAACCTTCGCTTATTCAAAGGGCTGATTATTTCCGTTTTGCTCAATAATATCTTTTTCCTAATTCAATCTCTAGTTGGATAACAAATTAAAGCATAATTTGATTTTCATGTCTCGGGTTACGAGTGTGATGATGGAAAAATACCTTTCACGAGCTGGAAGTCATTTTACATTCCAAACAATTGCTCACACAAATGTTTTCCATAGCTTTGCATACAGCAGAAGACTCCTTGAGTTCTATATGTTTGCACTAATTTCTGCACATGTAACCATAAATACATTTTTAAATAGAAAATGATATTTTGATTCTAATTAATCAATTAGGTAGATTAGGTGTATCAGCGCAAAATGAAAGCTGACAAAGTTACATTTGCATTCACCACACACCAAAAAGCTATTTTCTACATATAGATCTTTAATGACAAAGATAATGGCCCCACAAATTAAGCTCTATTTCATTTGCAACTCTAGTCCTGTTTCAATGATTCTAATTAATAATTATAGAATTATATCTGCACAAAATGAAATAAAAAACAAAAGTAGTAGAAAAACAATTAGCTACTATGTAGTAGTTCAAACCTTGGACACTTGAGGTAGGAAGAAGCCTTTGGCAATTGTATAGCAAAGGTCAAGAAATGTTAATTCTAACCTTTGATCTAGTAGTTCTCCAACCTTCTAGGTCCTGTTGTAAAGGATGTAAGAGACATGCAACAAACACAAATTATATAGTGGAAAACCATTACTTGCAAAAAAAGAACTTTATAGCTTGGCTTTTCTTTTCTTTTCTTTTCTTTTCTGTTTTAGTTTAAGTCACTTTCCTTCTTTTTTTAATGGAACAGCAAAAAAAATTTTGGCAATGTGTTTTTGTGTGTGTTGTGACACAGAGAGAGAGGGGTTACCTGTTCCATTTCCTCCCTCAAATCAAAGGACTTTTTCTCTTCTTGAGAAGCTCATCCTCTCACGCTTTCTCCCTAAAAACCAGGATTGATGGCTAAGTTCTTTGACACATCTTTGTCAACCATCAATCGTAACATACTTATGTACCCAGTGTCACAAAACGCTTGCAACAAGAAAGAAGTTTTTAAAATCCAATCTTATTTATCTACATTGTCAGTTATGGAACAGTGTGACTGAGACACCAATCTTAAGTTCATAACCTCAACTACACCTAATCCTCTCTCAATCCCATCCCATCATCTTCACATCCCTCCTAAAAAATATAGCAACCATCCACACCAGCCGCCATCCAGATCACCCCAAGATCCCAGGGAGCTAGCTTATAATTGTTAACCATCGATGTATTAAAAAACTGTTAGCTCGAGGCAAGTGAGTTCAAGATATATGCTTACTGTTTTCTCATCTTCCCACTCACTTCCTTTTTCAATATCAACAGGGAAAGATAATCGTGGATTCCCCTTTATATCCCGCTTTGACCTCTTTTGTGCTTGAAGCTCCTCCTCCATACTTAAGCAAAAAGAGGACACCCAAAGCAATTTGAAAAACAAAAATAACACATAAGAGACTACAGATGAACAGTTTGTATCTCAAGTCGACAAATGTCCTGTGTTTTATACTTACTCTTGTTGTAGCTTCTGAAGTTGCCCTTCTCTTCTTCAATTTTGGTATGAATATTTTCATCTACAACATATATATAAATATATTTGTGTTTTTAAGCCTCCGACTTCCTCTTCTTAACCCTGCTCTATACTCTCTAACGTCAGTATCTCCAAACACCGCCTTCAAAATTGATTCGTTAGAACATTACAAGATGTGTCACAATGGCGGCTTCCACAGCCTGGGGGAAAAAAGTCATTTCAGAAGTCATTTAGATTCTAGGAGACCAAAACTTTTACTGTTGACCAGGAAAAACAAAAGCAAAAAAATTATACAGTTTAATGATGTACTACAGGCCACGGATAGTAAGTAGGTAATACCGAAGCTTAATCATCAGTCTTCTAAAAGGGGGCCTAGGCGGCAACCACAATTTTCCCTAGGCAGTTTGTTTAGGCGCTCGGCGGGGCTAGGCAGATCTAGGCGGGCGCCTAGGGTCTGGACTCTCCACACACAAAAAAAACTTAATTGCAAGACGGGCGCCAAGGCAGCCTAGGCGCTAGGCGGCCGACTAGCGCCTAGCACCTTTTAGAACACTGAGCTCAATCACTGACTTCCAGATTCTTTGCAAAGAACTAATTTCTTTTGCAGTTGGCGCAAAGACCAGCCCTCCATTTATATTCTCAGCTTTAGGCCACATTTCGTTTACGAGTTTGACAGATTCAGAAAGTCCATTGAGCAGGTTTATCAAGGCAATCACCTCATTTCTTTGCAAATGCAGCTGTAAAGAGTTAAAAGTTTGAGAAACAGAGAGAGATGAACTTACTATTCCAACCAAAAAGAAGAAACCATTATAGGGACACAGAAGCTTGCAATCTGATGAGGTTGGTTTTGACCATTGACAGAGAAGAGAATCTTTAGTGCTGTGCAAGACCAAGAACCTGAAGCTTTCCCCAGAGGCGACACTTTTCACATCCCACACAATCCATTAGGGCGCTGCAAAATCAAGACATACTCATGAGAAAATCAACAAAAACTATACTCATAATTAATTGGTAGATGGAAAGAATATAACATAATCCTGAATAGTATAGCAGGCCAAGTAACACAAATATCAATAATTCCTTTGTTAATAGATATAATCAGCAGATAACATAACTACAGCATTGAAGAAACACATAATCATATGAATTTAGTACTTTGAACTCAAACTCAAAGACACAAACTACAGACTCAACACAAAAGAGATTGACACACCAAACAACACAATAGGAAGCAACTGATACAACAAACACCGCAATATAGACCCAAGAGAACCCACGATGTAAAACCCCAACCAAAGATGACACAAGAAAAAATCAGAAATAAATAAAAAGAGAAAGACCAAAACCCCAAAAGACCACCCCCAAGAGTGCAGACACCAGGTCCAAGCAACCCACACCACCCCAAGTGATTTTAAGAAGCCTTCCAGATGCTTCCTAATCTGTAAATGAAGTCATTCATTTAATACTCAGGAGGATCCCATTTTGTTCTAACCCATAATGCCACCCTTAGTTTTATCAGTTCCACCACCTCCTTCCACTTAAGTTCCTTATTTTGAAAGATGAACTCATTCTCATTTTCCATAAAGACCATAAGACGGCAAAAGGAATGCAGTCCCATATCAATCTGACTTTAGGCTTGTGATTGAAGCTTTACCACCACTGGAGTAAGCTTGATACCGAATGAAGGATCACCCATTGAATGCCCCACCAGGAGAAACCCATCCTGAAGTGAAGCGGAGGAAAAAGCTCGGAATGGAAAACATTGCGATAGTAATAGAAATGGAAATCGCTAACCTGAATACCATCTGATAAGCATATTACTGAAGATAAGATAAGACAGCCAATAATCTATGAAAACTTAATCATGCTCTGGCTCCTCATCAGTTTCTAATGGTCAAATCAAACGTTAAGGCTTAAAGAAAGAATTTTTGCAAGTCAATTACACTGTTGTTCATATCTGGGGAATTGAGTTTCAATTTGGGGAGAATCTAAGACGGGGTCCTCCTGGTAGTCTATAGCTAATCAATGATAGTGAGTTGAAAACATTCCTCGACACTGCACCTTGTGGACAAAATGTTCAAATACTGACTCCCTGCCAAAAATAAAAACATGTAGATTGAGATCAATGGGACCTTTTCATGTTAACTTGAAAACACGAGTAGTCAAAGAGAACCAATGAAAGAAACTTGTATCGATTTGAAGGCTGTATGATAGTTGAATAACTTCGTGTTACTGAAACCTACACAATAGCTTGCCCATCTTAAGTTCATGTCCCACGTCCAAGTTCATCAACGACACAAGTGAATTGCTGGTTGCCGATGAATGCAATAACAATAAACTATTTTTGTACATTATAGTAAAATAATGCCTGCAGATCCATTATGGTATGCAGCGAGATTAAGTTAAGATTCAAAAATTTTACATGCCGAGAAAGCAAGTTTTCTCAGACCTGATAAAATGCCCTATTACTTTTCTCACTCAAGACAAAAGAACTCCAGCGAAGAATTCTAACGAGTAATGAGTCATTACGAATCTTAAAAAGGAAAAGAATTCTTTCCAACCTAGAAAAAGAATCCTTTGGAGGCTTCATTTACAATAATGCTAGCCACACAGATTGAGAACAGATTTTGCATAGCAGTCCATGTGGCAAAAAAAAGGGGACCCACCACTCTCTCTCTCCCCTCTGAAATTTCTCCTCCCCGAGAAACCCAAATTTCCACCGCCCAAACTCACACCCTCTTCTCCAGCCCAAATGTCCACCGCCCGAACTCACCCCCTCTTCTCCGCCGACTCCCGGCCTCCTATCCTGCATGTCTCATCCAACATCTTCTCTGTCGTCTTCTCCGGTGAATGCAGTCGATCGGAACGAAGTCTATCCAAAATAAAAGATCCAAACAAACGCTAACAGTACCTACCGTTCACCAGGATCACGGTTGGAAACGAAGTCCTAACCTTCAACGACACCTCTCTCAGCGAAAACCACCTTCCGGTTATGCAAAGCGCTTACAATGCACTCGTGGAACTCAATCTCGACAAAAACGTCACCGTCACAACTGTGCACTCACTCGCCATGCTCGAGATGTCGTATCCACCGTCAGCCAGAGCTTTCCGGCGAGATCTGAGAGTATTCATCACTCCGATTTTGGATTTCCATGTGAATCAGTTCGAACTTCCTTATAAACGCATATCCGTACTTCGCATACAAGGGCAGTCTGAAGCAAGTCCTGATCACCTTCGTTCTGTTCCAGCCAAATGCGCTGGAGAAGAGGTCAGGGCCGGAGAAGAGGGTGTGAGTTTGGGCGACGGAAATTTGGGTTTCTGAGGGAGGGAATTTCAGAGGGGAGAGAGAGTGGTGGGTCCCCTTTTTTTGCCACATGGACTGCTGTGCAATATATGTTCTCAATCTTTGTGTGGATAGCATTATTGCTTCATTTAATTGATGTCTTAACTATTGGTATCAAGAGTAGTCCAACTTAACATGTACTCCTTTTGTGCTATAGTTTTAGTCCCACTTTGAGAATCCAACTATGTAAGGAGACATCATCATTACACCTCAAAAAGTATAAATGTTCAAAATTGTCCTATATTTAGAAGTAGGGAAGCCATTACTCCACTTTAATAGAGCAAGGATGAAAAAGTTGATTTTGACTTGTCTAATGGGACATATACTACAGGACATCCAAAATGGAAAGACAGACTAAAAATATGGATGGAGGGAGTAATTATTAATAGTTTGTTAAGACTAAAGTGGTTAATCTAATGTTGTGTACGCAAATTTATTAGCATGGTTATAAGGAAACTCACCAGCAGCATAGATGTTGTCTCTAGTAACTCTGACAGAAATGTGCTTTGGCCAGCCATAATAAGATCTTTTGCACCCATCCTAACAAAGTCCGGTCAACAGGTGACATTTCAAAGCTTTTTGCTAGGACATCCGCTCCTAGCAAGGAAAGAGCTCGAAGTGAAGGAAACAAAACAAAAGAGAATAAGCTAAACCACAAAGGTCACATAAATGAGAATCTAACCTGGTCTAAAATTACAGCCCAGCAAACTTGGCGCAGAAGAGTGGACTTTCCGCCCATATTAGGGCCAATGAGAAGGATGAAGCTTGTATGATCAGAACCTCCAATAGTAACATCATTGGGGACAAATGTGCTCTTGCCTTGAGAATCACTTCTTATAACTGGATGGACTAGACTTTTAGCAGAGAGGCAACGCACTTCATCTGGACGTGGCAACCCTAAGATAACATGCTGGCATGTGGGTCCTTCATAATAGTTGCACGCAATTGCAAAGCTTATCAAAAATCCAATTCTGCAACACGTAAGCCAGTTCCACCATGTAAGGAAGATAAAGAGATCATACATTTCTCAAAACAGTTAGTGCATAGTATTGTTTACATGTTAAAGAATGGTCTAGCAAAAGAGAGAAAACAAAGGTATGAACCAAGGCAATGCAATTGACGACAATTTAGTAGGTCACACAACGACTACCCTAAAACACGCTCCCATTTCATAAGCAGAAGAGAAGGAAGAAGTTACCAGCAATTGAAGAAACATATTGTCTCCACTTATTATGATGCTCATAGAAGCGTCCAACCAACCTCTGTAGGATGCTTTTCAACTTATACTCCTTTTCAGATTCAGCTTGTGAGGGCTCTCCTATCAACCTCTTAATAGTTGGAGTCCAATAGCAGAAAAAGCCATGCATATATCATAGATTCATGGGAGGGGATCCGAACTTAGTGATGGTACCCTCACGGGTTGTTTAATCGATAAAGGCCCTGCAGATAAACCAATTAGAGGTGATGCTTTGAAAAGTTTCGATAGAGGCCCTGCAGAAAAGTTTTCTAAACTTTAGAGAACGCTTCCCCAGGACCAACGCCTAGTCTTAAGTATTCCAAATTGATGCAAGAGAGCTTCAGCACAATTCATTCCTCTCCCAAGTCTAACACCAGCAATACAAGCTGACAAACTCAAACTATGACACTCCATGTCCCGTGTGCTGTATGGAATCACATGCACCATCCTTATGTCCAGAAATGGAAACGACAGAGTGTTACCATGTGATCGAAGTTTCAGTCTCCCAAAAGACAGTTCTCAGTTGAGAGCATCCATTCTTGACCATCAGATGACTATTTTCAAAAGCAGTTAAAGGTACAACATTATCATTTGATAAATTCCCCTCAGTATCTGCACATTAACTTTTGTTTACTTATTGCGGTGTGATACTTAATCCTCCAAGACATTGAAAAACTCCTGTTTCTTAAGGTGGAAACTGTGCATAACAAAAGGGTAACCAATCATTAAAGATAGAAAGTCAGTTATTCGCAAATCGCCACCTTCAATTTGACCCTCCAAACTATTCTTGGCTGTTTTGCACTTTGTTTAAAGTTTAAACTATTGGTTATGCTGATCTTCCACAACCCTTGATCACCTATTTTCATGTACGAAAGATCTTTCGATAAAAATAATAGGAGACGGGATCCCAATAATGTAAACTGTGTCTGTAGGTTCTGCCTTCTACTTTGAGAATGTTAATCTGCACTTATTGTATAAGAATGGCTTAGGACGATCCAGAACAGTTTTTAGGAGCTTTCCACCTTCAATAGCAAGTTAATTCTTTTCATAAACTCAAGTTTTCCCCTCTAAGCAACCCTAGCTTTATGTTCCTTAGAATTTCCTCGCCCATTTATGCATTGTTCGGTTGTGGGTTTGGAAAATTTTTGAGTTTGGTTTTTGGGTAATGAGTGAGGAGAGAAAATAGGGCAATAATTGGGGATAGGAATAATGAGTGGAGAGAGATAGAGAGAGAAATGAGATTAATGATTGGATATAGGGGTAATGAGTGGAGAGAGAAATGAAAGTAATTATTGGAAATATAGGTAATGAGTGGATTTGGGTTTGGAAAATTTTTTTCTAACCCACAACCGAACAAGGGCTTCATTCTATTTGGTAGGATAACAACTTGATCCATACTCTTCGAAAAGGAACTTAAATATTATGAAAACACCAACTGCGATAATCTAAGTGGTGAAACCTCCAACATATATGTATGCATTCCCCACAAAGTGAATTCACTACTGACACTATTCTTCATAAAAGAATTACAATCGAAAGAACACAACCTGAAGATGAGACACGCGTCCAAGTTGAAGTGACTCAGCTTCTTCCCAAAAATCCTTGCAAAGCTATGTCACATTCAACCCATCAAGCTAAAACCTGTACTTTAGTCACGGAGATGAGTATAGCATACAGTGCATGGTAACCTCAAGTCTCAACTGATGGTTGTTGCCGTTGTTGGTCACGGCAGGGGGGCTGGTTGCAGTTGGGTGTTTGTTTAGGTTTTTGCGGTGTTTGGGCCTTATCTTTTGGGCTTACCCCCCTGTATTTGGGCTTTTAGACCTTTTTAGGTGTTTGGGTTGCGTCCCATTTGGGCTCTATTGTTTATCTGGGTTTTAAGGCCTCTTAGGTGCTAGGCTTTGTTCCTTGGGGTGTCTCCTTGGTTGGCATCAAGGGTTTGGGTCTCGGATGGGCAATTGTTGCCCTTCTCCTTGCTCTTTTTAGTCTTTGTATTCATTTCAAAGATTAATAAAATTTCTTTTTTGCCGTTCCAAAAAAAAAAAAGCCTCAACTAATGGATAACAACGGAAAATTAGCATTAAAGTTTTCACTAATGGAATAATTGAAATATCAAATCCAGGAGTTATACTCAGTGGTGTCCACTAATTAAGGATTAACTAACATTCTTCCAATAAAGTAGGCATGTTATCATAGAGAGCAATTTCATGGTGTTTCTGAAGTATGTAGACTGCACAAAATGACTGGTACTAATGCAAGTTTCTCTTGTTTGTATGTCAGGTTAAAACATCGTACCAATGCTAGCAACGAGAATGACAAAAAAGGGCGGTTACAGCTATAATGGACTGAGATGGCCTTATTTATTGAACCTCATCAAATGGCATGTCACTACTGCATTTTTATCATCTATCTTTGCTCATCAAGAAACATCCAAAATATGCCTATAATATTATATTAGAGAGATTTTGCTTTTCAACATAATAAAGATCATACTGCATTCCTTTCAATACGATTTTATTCGGAAAGCAGATGACAAACCAAAACGTACCATGCAAAGATGATGAAAATAATATTGGCCAAGCTGCAAGAACCTACAAGCAAATATTGCGTGGGATGATAGAAGTTTATGAGCCTGCATTCAAGTACATCATATATAGTTGATCTTCAAACTCAATCCCTGTGAAAAATAACAATTAACTAAAAAAGACAATGAATTGCTTAAAAAGGAAGGGAGAAAAGTGAATGAAGTATGCAGTCTAACGATACCAATTACCATAAAGGAATAGGAAAGGGGCAGTCAAAAAATTAGGAAACGATTTCAAAGATAAAAGGCAAGCCAGCTTATATGATAAAACAAGTTTCATGTATAACACAAACAACTGAAAACAGACTTGCAAGTACTTATTCTACTTCTTTGTTTTCCCATACGATACCTTCTTTGTTAGCATTTGGCGGGTTGCTTCTGCAGCTTTTTGAGCAAGATTGCCATTTTTAGCTTCTGAAGCTCGTTTTAGCCATCGTTCCTGATTAACAAACCAAAACTCTAAGATTGAAGTTCAATAGTAAAAGGAAATAGATTAAGCAGATGAAGGTGGCCACTTAAAGCCTCTACAAGAAGCTCAACTCCTAACATAGACCTTAGTTGCACGAAGCGGGAGCGGGTGCGGGAGCGGAAGCGGGGGTGGGAGCGGGGGAGCGAGGGAATATAGAAGCTCCCAAGGTTGGGAGCGTGAGAGGAGCGTGTACATATATTATGATAATAATGTAGCATAGAGTATTCCACTGCAAAAGTACAAAAATTTATGAAGTAAAAATATGGGCCAAGTCCTCCATAAGTGTAAGAAATGGGCTGGTGGTACAACATATGATTTTCTTTTCAAGATATCATGACTTAGGCCAGATATATGAGTTCATCGAAGACTAATTAATAAAGCCAAGTGATAAATCCTTGGTTTTCTATACAAATAGCATACAAAAGCTCCCATCTTTGTAAGGAGCGAGCTCCCACCTCGATGGGAGCGAGCTCCCGTCAAGCTCCTTACTTAGGAGCGCAAAAGCGGGCTCCCAAGGTGGGAGCGGCACCATTTTAGGAGCTCCCTGCAACTAAGACATAGACAATGTGAAATAGCACCAGTCAGTTTAGTTATCGGCAATGTTCTAAAATAAGGAATTAATCAGTGATTAATTACTAGCAGGGCCTATCCAATTAGGCCCAACTAACGATTAATCGCCGATTACTAATTTATATGCGCCGATTAATCCAATTAATCGCTCAACAGTGGCCGACCGCCCGACTTGTGCCTAGCAACTTTTAGAACATTGGTTATCTGGGGATGGTATGAAGCAGAATTGTAAGCTACTTTGGAGAGTCAATCTGTATTTTGACCAAGAGGTAAGCAAAACTATAAGACCAACTCATTAGAGAATTGAAAATTCAATAATAAAGGTTGTCCAAACTCCAGAAACAACAAACAAGCACTTCATTCCACAGTAACATGGCATAGCCAGAGATTTTAAAACTTAACGAAAATCTTGCAAGTCAAAGAGTAAGAACTCAACTTGTATCCAGTGTAATCTCTTTTTCTAAGAAGCTCCATACCATAGGCCTTTAACTCAAGTAAGGAAAGGAATCAGAACATCTACCAATTCAGGTATGCAATGGTGAAACCTTCAGTAAAGTGTTCAAACTTCAGAAGTGTAACTATGGCTAAAACATTTGCAAACCTTCTGATGGTAATCTATTAAGCGATCAAGGTCCCTCACTTGCAGTATCAATTGACATAGTGGTTCAGGTGTAGGCCCCCTCTCAAAAATTATATCTTGGATTCTTCATTTTTCCTTCTACATTTCCACTTTCATGATCTTTCATCATATCAAGAAAAATTCTTAAAAAGTTTCCAAGGGGGGAAACACTAAGAAAAATGGTTCTCCTTCACACTTTTCTTCCTTCTCCCCAACCAACTTCAAGTTTGAAATCCAGCCTAGACTTTTTAAATTGATCTTATGTACAAAATCAAAAGCTGAGGCCTAAGAGCGCAAATGGTAATAACTGGATACAGAGGGAGAAAATATCAGGAAACCGAGCGAGAGCCCTGGAGTAGAGTAATTTGTTGATGTTTGGATCAACCATATTTTCCAAAAACTCATTTCCAAAAGAAGCACCCCTAAAGCAGATATGTCCCCTTTTACGCTGTCAAATCCGTTTTGGATGCGTTCAGGGGCAACGCAGCCGATATTGCTGATAGCAATTTCAGAAGCTTGTTCCAATGATAATGGATGATGCTTGTTAGCCTTGGTGTAAATGGAGAGAGTTTCCCAAATTTATGTGGTCTGTGTCCATGCTTCTGATAAATTAAGAAATGTGTTTAAATTTACCTTCTAATTAGAATGATTTCAAAACCAGTTTTCCAACTCTATAGACTTGTCTCAAATCACAATACTAAAAACCAATATGATTATTCTTCTAAGTTGTAGCAAATAGCTTAATTTAGTCATTTTGTACCTTGAGTTTAACACTGTTGGTTGTGAGGGGCCTCAAAACAGCCAACCCACAGTCGGAGAGACGAGGATAAGTTCTTCATTGAGTAAGATGTTAGCAGCTTTTAAGTTGTTGTGACCGACAGGAGGCAAGCATGTGGAATGCAAATAGCTGAAAGCATAGGATAATCACATTACTTTTTCTTCCTCGTAGTCAAAGGAAAAGTAGCATATGTGGAGTAATGGAGGTATACATATTCCCTACTGTTAAACATTATAGCATTCTAAAAGACAATGAGTTGTATCAACTGATAGGATACTCTTGGTGGATTTTCTAGCAACCATTGGAGCTTGAAGATTACATGGGAAAACTAGAAAATTGATGGACGTGGCAATCTGAAAAAAAGCGATCAAAAAGATCCTGCAATTCTGAAAAACAAAAAAAAAATAAAAATCATCATGAACAAACAAGAAAAACAAAAGATAGACCAAACAAATCAAGATCAAAACACTAGACTGAAGGAGCCCAGAACTTGATGGCTACTGGAATACAAAAACCCGAGAACTTGAGAGAAAACAGTGAAGAGAAAATGCAAGGCTCTGATATTAGATAAGCAAAAACCAAACAAAAGAGTCCACGAGACCAAAGGCACCACTAGGGAAAATTTGGATTTGTAATTACATTCAAAAAATTTGACAAAAAATGTGTTTGGTATTGTAAGAGGTATTATGATAGTGAAAACTGCAACAATGAGATAAAAATTTAGAACAATATCCATTTGGGAACACTTGAAATAAGTTTGTTCAAACTAAATGTCTTAGTAAATGAGATAGAAACATGCAACCCTGCCACATGCTAATTCACACATACACAACATGGACGTGTAGGAAATTGAAGAATGGAGCGAGGAAAACGAGGACATATTCATGGAAAACGTAGCCCAAGAGGATTTAAAATATATTTCTTTGCTAGTATGCAAACCTGCAGGAAGAGGATATTGCCTCCAAACGATTAGTCTTTATACCTTTTTTCACTTCATTCACCTCCAATTTCGATCCGAAAACAACTTATCAGTTTCTGCTCCAATTTCACATTTTTAAGTTGAAAGAAAAATCAGAGCAACAGAGTAGATAGATAGATGACAGACAAAAAGCAGTCCATACCATAAACATGGAATCAAAGAGCTATCTGCAAAAACTTAACTTTCGCACATGATGCACAAAGAGAAGACGGATCGATCACTTGGATAAAATTGGATTCCAAGACTAATCGAAACTGAATTAGGTTTGTATTTGGAGTAAAAATCAGGAAAAATCCCTACAACTTGGCTATGGCCAGCATCTTTCACTGATTAACAGGTTTTCTTGGATGGATGCCCAAAAGAAAATTTTAGTATTTCTGAACTATAAATCTATTTTTTTCATGGTGTAGGTGAATGGCAACATGCACAGCACATATGTCATGTCTGTGGATTGGAAATTGGTGCAAATAAGTTTTGGTTATTTGGTAGTTGAGTAGTGTTATATTTAGCAGAAAACATTGATGAGGAACTAAGGTAAAAGAAATCTCTTTTCATGTACATCAGTGCAGCATTAAAGGGGAAATGAATAATCAATGGGAGCATGCTATGTAAAAATTTTGCACAAGTAACTACTTGATAGAGAGGGGAGAAGATAAGATTTTTTTTTGTTTAAACAGTAGCAACCAATAGCAGATGATGTTAGGAGTCCATTAAGCTGTGCTTTAGATTAGGATCGATGTTACTTCATGTAACCCTTTTAAAAACAAACTCCAAGTAAAATGTCAGATGCAATGAAGAAACAATAATGAAAGGGGTTTTTTTTATTATTACGACTCATGGTATGGGTGTAAATAAACCTGGGAGAAGTTGCAGATAGGAGAGCTAGCAGTGTCATCAAGGACAGAAGGGTCATCTTCCTCAACCTCCCGACGTCGATTTCCTCTCTTTTTCTCTCTCTTTCCTCTGTTCTTCGGCAACGCAGCATCTAAGGGAGCATGACAGAAAAATCCATAACCGGCATTGCCAAAACACTCCTCGTGAAAAATCCGAGGTCCCGAAGACGCATCCGAAACCATGGACAAGTCCTCTTCTTCTTCATCCTCTGACACACTCTGTTTCTCTGTTTTCCTTCTTTTCAAAGCATATGGAGAGAGAAAGGAGTTTTCGAGGTATAGAGTCCAACCAGATTCACAACCACTACTACATTCTGAATCCAGCATATCATCCATTTCAGTATTTTCTAGAGTTTGTAATCTGGAAAATGAAGAGGCCTTTTTTGTAAGCCCTGGTTTTATGAACAGTGGAGCTAGATTACAAAAGAGGTGGGGGGTAATAAATGTTTTATGAACAGTGGAGCTGGATTACAAAAGAGGTGGGGGATAATAAATATGCAGCTTATCTTGGGTAGGATATAGCGATCAAAGCGATAGCGCCATAAAAAATTAGCAAAAGACTAAGCGGAATCATTAGGGAAAAGGAAGAGAATAAGTACCCCCAGCCGCAGCAAGTTTGTCTACATGTGCAACTATGTGCTTTTCGTAAGTGTACTTCTTCAGAGCATTCAGATGAACCTTTATTCGGTTAAGAATAAGTTCAAGTTTATGGTCACCACAACTCTCTAGCAATTTATGTATAACGTAGTTGGCAAACTGATCTTTCATCATGACCTGAATCAAAGGGTAACACGAAATTGAAGGAAAGTAAGAACTTACCACAGTAAAGCACAAGTAGCATAACAAATCCAATTCGTCAGAGAGGAGCAAAATGTGGGAGTCTTCCACCAGCAAAAAAGGAGAAGATATTATCTTAACAAATAAGGAAGTTATAGAAAATGCAAATTCAGCAAGCAGGGGAAAAAAAGAGAACTGGGGACAATTCCCGTAATGCAGCTTATGGAGGGAAAATTAGAAAAAAACACTGCTATGGCCACAAGCAATGGGAAAATACTCTGTAGGTTTGAAAATACTCCAGAACATAAAATGCATAATAGACTGACCTAAAGATGCTCATTTTCATTGGTTGAGCCCAACATCTCATTCACTATGATATTGCATTCTTCAGGAGTTCCAAAAGCTAAACACTTCTCCACGACATTGGAAGCAAACTTCTGTTGGCTCATCTGAACTATCTGCCCTATTAGCTTATTTTACGTGCACCAGTACATGCTGCGTTAATGAATGCAATCAGTT
The DNA here is from genome assembly GCA_025413875.1 of Rhododendron molle. Lineage (NCBI taxonomy): Eukaryota > Viridiplantae > Streptophyta > Magnoliopsida > Ericales > Ericaceae > Rhododendron > Rhododendron molle. Next base: position 19,027,713 of record CM046394.1, on the reverse strand, counting down.
ACAAGAGCAGATGCAACAATTAATTTAAAATAAGAGCAGAATAAAGAATGTCAAAATCAGGAATTTTGCACTGGTACATCCCTACGCAGAATGGTCAATTTTTCAGCCGACACTTTTTTCAATAGAAATACACATGAAGCCTTTTTAAGAGAAATACAAATGGTCTTTTTCTGATAAGTGATTTATGTCAATTCTGAATAAGCATTAGATCAAATTTGGCTTCCACAGACCTTCTCCCCAATTCATTATTCACTTGGCTGATTTGGAGCACATATACAAGATCAAAAAAGTTAATCGTGATAACACAACGCACATTCTAGGGAATACAACCACCATCTATGGCTTCAGCAATCATCACCACCCATATCAACAATTATACACCAACATAGTAGTGAAAAGGGTGAAAATAATTAAAAACTACTAGGTATTCTACTTCCGCAACAAGTTCACATTGAATTGGACTGAGAACCTATGAAGCACCGACACTCCTAAAGGGCGCCGTACCCACGTATTGGACACGGGGACACGGCCAAATACGTATGGGACACGCCACGTGGCGTGTCCAATAATTTATATTATTTTTTGATAGGGGACACGGCGGGGACACGGCGGGGACACGGCTGGGGACACGGCTAGGGGTCAAAATGTAACTTTTTAAAAATATTGGAGGTTAATATGAAATTATTTAAAACTTTTGGGTTAAAGTGTAATTTTTTCTTTAAGACATTTAAAAGGGGCCGACTGTTCTTTTTCATCCTACTCTTCACTTCAATTCCAAGCCCTAGACACGACAGACGACTGAAGACGAAGAAAGCTCTGAGACTCCTCTCCTCTCCTCTCTCTCGGGTATCTCTCTCTCTCTCTCTCTCTCGTCCCTCTGTCTCTCTCGTCTCTGATCTGTCTCTCTCGTCTTTACTCAGTCTCTCTCGTCTCTGCTCTGTCTCTCTCTCTCTGTCTCTGTATATATGTGTGTATATATATGTATAACTGACTCTCTCTCATCTCTACTGCATACTGTTTTTAATGTAACTGTATATATATGTATTTATGCCTCTGTTTTTTTACCTGCGTACTGTTTTTTTTTTAAACCATGTTAATCTCATACATTAATCATATAGGCCATGTCTTCCTCAACGGGTGCTAGTAGTGCAGCACCCAGAACTGTGGAGGAAAAAGTACTTTGGCAATATGTAACTAAATTGGATAAATTTGGTGGAAAAGGAGGAAATTTCAATGTAAGCATGGAAATATATATATATATATATATATATATTAATATATTAATATGTACACGTGGCGTGTCCCCCGCCGTGTCCGTATTTTCATTTTTTTAGAATTGCCGTGTCCCGTGTCCGTGTCCGTGTCCCCTGCCGTATCCGTGTCCGTGTCCGTGCTACTTAGCTGAGAACCACTTCAAGGGGTTGGAACAGGAAAAGGAAAAACAATATTCCACAAATGTATCAGCCTGAAAAACCAAAAGAATTGTCCAACCGAAGCCCCAACTTCCAAATTGCATTAGTAAAAAGCAAATCATTTCAGACATACACAGCAACTTCTGAAATTGCAGAAGCATAAATGGCAAAGATTATTCAAAGGAAAAAGCAAACCTGAACAACGTAATTCCCATATTGATCTTGTGTCAACATGGAAACAGACTGCAAAACCTCATGCATCACTATACACTAGGTTTTTGGGTCACTACAATGCTCCAGGATTCTCTGTCGCATAAAGCTCCCCCACTTTACAACCATAAACAATCATATAATCTGTACAGAAATTATTAATAAGGTAAAAGTGAATAGTTCCTGAACCTGTATGACATGGCAAACATATGAATGGGTGGACAATGCCACTAGACTCACTACTTGATCGTAAAATACTGAGATAATGAATTGGATAGCTTCTACAGGTATGCATTTAATGCACTTTTGGATGACATGATTCCCATTCTGATCACGTGTGCAACGCATGACACTAACATCAAGCATTGCAACCATTGTGCCATTGTGGTCTTTTGGTCCAGATCGACAACTTATATGGCCTGGATGTTAGAAACAGCATGTCAAACCTAGTGCCTTCGGCAATAATCTTAATGTGCCTTTGCATTAGATTTTGAAAAAGTTAACAAGGGCAAAATGTCATCATACATCTCAGTTCAAATAGCTCTAGGTTAATCGTGAACATTGTCAATATATGGTGTATTTCAGACCTGGGGCCCCGTCTACACCCTAAATCCAGGATGCTTTTCAAATTAATTCTGAAAAAATTTGAGGTCTGTGCACCTTCTAGATAAATATACCAATCAACCCAAGCAAATGTCATGGACTCCTCAAATTGTTTATGGGATCAGCGTATTGTTTTATATCGAGCAGAAAATCTGCCCAAAGATATAGGAGGTAAAACAAAGAAATGTGAGCTGGATAGAGAGCATCTAAAGATAAGATGATGGCCTATCAACAATCACTCAATAGAACCAAAGTACACAAGACACAAAGCTAACAAACTAAAGAACCATACGATTATAATTGAACAAAGCAATAGAACCAAAATAGACAAGACCTATGGATCTTCCACTCATGTCCATAGCCATTCTCAGATCCCATTTTCTAATTATGCATAGAAAAATTAGCATGCTCCTCAACTGGTTGTCAAAGATGGCCTGCTTGACAATACGCGACAAAAAGAAAATTAATTAAATTTAAGCTTCAAGTGATGCCCCAAATCTCTATCAATAAAGACCAAAGTTTAGTATCCAAAGATTAGGATCCCTCCGGTTGGATGGTCTAACACAAAATACTAAAAAGAACTGCAAATTCTCAAGATGCTGAGAACTCTAACAAGGAAGATCCAAACATCACTGACACTAGCTACCTCTATTCTGTAGGTTTTTCAACATCCTCGCACAGCAGTTCACAAATATAAGAAAATGTTCCATTTTTCAACACACACTGCAACCAGCTTTGAGCTGGTACAGTTAATTTCAGACACAATACAAAATTGGAATAAAAACCAGCTGCAGTGCTTTCTAGATGCTCCAAACAAACTTGGAAAGATAATACATATTGTAATGTACCTTATAGCTCAAGCACAAGGATGGATTAAGAATGTAAGGAAAATACAGAATTCAGAAACCAAAACAAGAAAGACAAGTCGCATAAAAATAAGAAATATATACAGGTTGGTCTGCTATAGTGTGAAGTCATGGAGTTAACAGGATTAATTTACCTTCTGGATCACTCGGCAACCATACATCTGAAGGCTAAGAATGAGGACATGGCTAGTTAGTTGGTCAGCTGTGCCAGGTCAAGTAAAAAATAGTAAAATACCGATCACGATGGTGCCTCAAAATTAGGGTTTGGGTTTTCTGTGTGAGTTAAAGAGCCCTACATCGAACAAAACAATAGAAACATAATAAGAACCTTTAAATCAAACAATCACATTACAGAATTGAAACACTAAATCGAAGAACTCTGGAACATAACTTTTAATCTCTAAAAATCAAATAAACAGGAAATAATACAGATTCTGATCAACCACCATGGCCGCATCAGTCGGCGAAGGCAAAGAGAAGATTCCTTCCGCTCGAAGAAGTTTTTGAGTTTCGATTACTTTACCGATTAGCTGAATCTTTGTGTCGTGGAAAAATATCTCAGGGAGAGAGAGAGAGAGAGAATGGGAGGGGGAAAGAAAAGGAGAGGGGGAGACGGCTAAGGTCTGAGAAGCTCCCCCCCTATCACACCACGTAGCCCACAATACACAAGAAGTAAAATGACAATTAAGGACAACCGGGTAAGAAGGCATCCCAGAAATTGAGGGGCAAATGTGTCCCAAATTGGAAAATGTCATACGAAGAACCGTTTCTTTTTATATAGAAGGATGTAGAAAGGGGTAAGAGCAGAGATTTTGTGATAGAAGTAATGGTGGAGAAGACGGATGCGATTGTCCTCAGCTGGTATTTGGCGCCACAGGACGATTGAGTCTACCGTTGTGAGAGAGAGAGAGAGAGAAGGTTCATCAAAAAGTGAGAAGAATTTGCGAGATTTGGTCTTGAAAAAGATCTCCGGAGTGTCCTTTTCACCAACAAAGGAACCAAATATTGAAGGCCTACATTGGGATATTATGATACTACTCATGACCACATATTGGATAGTGTAGTCTAGACCACAAGAATAGTAGAGGTAATGTTTACAGACACAATTCAACCTGTTCAACCTGCATGCTGCTGGTTTGAGGCAAGGAAAAGTATTATGTTCTCCAATCAGCAATTAGATTTTACTAATTACTACTTATTGAAGCAGGACAGCTTAATCTAGGTAATGCAAGTCATCACTCATACGAGCTCTGCGGAGAATGAACACACGTATTAAGAACCATTTATTCATTTAAGAGTGCAACAATGCAGAGACATAGTAACACTGAAATTGCAAAATTCTTTCATGTAAGAAGGGACAAGAGACAATCTATAAGTGATAAATACTATGTACCTCCAGAAGTTCAATTAGTCATTGGCAACATTTGGTGTAGTACTTTCAACATTTCAAATAGCATGTTGTTGCTCAAGTCTAGATGTTGAAGCATCTTCAAGCTACCAATCTCAGGAGAAATTGGCCCTACGCCATTCGCGAAGCTCCCAATACAGACTGTTGACAGAAAGCATAAAAAACCAATAAAAAATTTGCAATTTTGGTTGTGCCTGTGAAATATGAAATCTACTTTACAAAAACTAAATAGAGTAAATAATTGCACAAGTCGTCATTTCCTTCAGAAATCTTTAACTAGGAAGAATGAAGAGAAATTATAGTAAGTGTAAAACTTACCATATTAAGAAGTCGAAGACCAGCAAGTTTATTGAACTTCCTAGAAAAAAGGGAGCATGGAGAGGGTTTCCCCTTGCTAGTGCACCATTCTCTCTTGTATTCCGTCTCACAATGGATGTTATCTACACCCGACAAAGAACCAAATCATGTGGATACACCAGTTTTCAAAGGATTTTCGGTTGTCAACTGCACCAATTTTCAAGCCTTAATGAAAGCTGACTAAGCAAATTAGATGATATATTACCACGTTTGAAACCCGCAACTTTGATTAGAACTGGTCGTGGAGGAAAGAAACTTACACATTAGTTTACCACTAGGTCCGGGCTTCGTGCAAGGCACGAATGTCATGCCCGCTGAAGAGGACATATTTTGTTTTGGGCCAGAGATTAATGCTGCTTTTGATGGTTAAGCAAAAAGCTTAACCAAAAGCTTCCTCTTTGGGTAAAGCGAAAACCAAAAGGAAATCATGTACATGGTGTAAGTCACAAGTTACCAAGTTAAGCGATGTGCACATACATTCACAAGCATAAGTTAGCATAAGATCCATATTTACATTAAGGCTCCGTACTTTTAGACTTAACTTAAATCTGAAAATTTTGTCCTTATTTGAATTTTTTTCGCATTTGTTAGTTTTGCGCCAAACTTTTTTGGGGTTTTGATTCGTCTCGACGAGAGGAATCAGAAAAGTAAAATTTTAGCACTTGTACCCAAGTATTTTGAGAAAAAACCACTTTTTAGATTTAAGTTAAGTCTAAAAGAACGGAGCCTAAGTTTATAGAAAGTTTAGGGCATAAGTTCATAAGCAGTCCTAACGATAAACTTTTTTGGGGTATTTGGTGGTACTACTTCTTTAATCACAGCAACAATAACGTCACCAATACGAGCATATCAGCGATTGTTGATTCATCTCGACGAGAGGAATCGGAAAAGTAAAATTTTAGCACTTTTACCCAAGTATTTTGAGAAAAAACCACTTTTTAGATTTAAGTAAGTCTAAAAGAACGGAGCCTAAGTTTATAGAAAGTTTAGGGCATAAGTTCATAAGCAGTCCTAACGATAAACGTAATTATATAGGCCAATATGAGCAAGCTACTGGCAAGTTTTACGCTTCAAAAGATTTTCTGCAAAATATGTGCAGCAATGCATATGGCACCAAGAGTTACCAAAGTAAGGTTAGAACAACTGGACTAAAACCAGTCATAAAGTCTTTCACTGTCATTGTAACCATGGAAGACAATGACCACGAACTGAACAGTAGGCAGCATGGTAAGCATGAGGTAATCAAAAAGTTGCAAATCAAGGACAACCAGGAACTCATTGAATGCTTCGGCATTGAGGTGAAGATTGTGAATTGGTATAAGCCAAGTACGATTAGCCATGTTAATCACCATTTGCTCAAGCCCGAGAACATTGAAGGCATGTTCAAGTCAAGTTTCAAATTCCTGCAATAAATGGAATGTCATTAATATGTACCGTTAATTTAGTAGTAATTGTAGAAAGAGGAATGGATGTAAAATAAACCAATCACATACATTTTGGAGCTGCACACGCTGCAGAGGGAAATAGCCAAATTTCAGCACAGTTTGGTGAGCCAGGAAAGTTGAAGGCAAACAAGCACTGTGCAAACCAGCTGTAACAAAGCAAACAACAGCACATAGGTATAAATGCAATTTTAGTATAGTATGAACAGCAAAACAAAGCTACAAGGACATATTTTAGGATACAGCACTAATTGAAAATATAAGTGCATTCACCTGCAGGAGGATGCAAATCTCACTAGTAACCATTTGGACCAGACCACGCAAAGAAAAGTTCCCTATCATGTCTATCAAACATGATAGTCTGAAAGATCCACTTACGCTCACAAGCTAGAATAAGTTTACAGTCTACTCCTAGCTTATGTGCTTCACGGAAAGAGTCCCAACCCACTCGAAATTCACTGGCCAAGCTCATGATCCATGTCTCAAGAGAATCCAAGTGCTTGAAGCCTTGAACCATTAGCATCAAACTATTCATGGAGAAGTTGGGGCAACCTCTGAAAATAATATGGAAAATGCAACACTGTGCGTAGAAGGTAACAAAACTAAACTGAAGTGAAAGTATGAAGGATAATAGAACATCTGACCTTCAGTAACACCAGGGACTGAAACATTTTTTAGATGCCAGCATTGATTCACACCTGTCAGTTAATTTTTGCAGAAGTTAATTCTGTACAAAATGTAGAACTTAAACAGAAGTGAACACATAAAAACTGAGGGCAATATGGTGGATAGTGTGATGAAACAAATAGAATAATATCCCAGGGTTTGGTAATACCTCCGTTGCTACATCGAACAAACGAATGGTAGACAATGTCGTCCAACCATGTATTTAGCTGAAAGCTATAATTCCACATGAGAACATGGCCTAAGGGTAAAATATTCCGATAATCTTGCACTAAATTGCCAAATGGCTGGTAAACCAATTGATTCCTCCGGCATGTATTGCAACTGCAACAATTACTTGCTAGCCTTCAGTAGTTTCTAGGTAATAGAGAGCTCTCCTTGGAGATTCTTGCCATGGGTTTTTAACACAAACCCAATGTCAAAATGGAACATTGACCACCATTTCCACAAACAAGCACGGTTGAAAAACGTGCTGATATAAGACATTTTAGAAAAGAAAGAAAATCAAACAATATATATTAAAATTACATAGTACTTGGTCTAGAAACTTTTCTGAATTCTGTAGTCGGTTGAACTAGACCAAAGGTAGCTAAGCATACAGTTACTATGGATGATTTGGAGAGCAAACCTTATGCAAATAGCAACTATAAATTAGGAAAAGAGATAGCTGCAAAGAAGACTTTTCACATGGAGAAAATTGCTGAGAAAGGAAAACAATGGAGTAGAATTCACTTTGCCAAAAATTAACTAAACCTATTAAGATATACTGAGATTAAATAACAGGAACTTATAAAAATCTGTCGGCGGTCCAGATTTGGACTTAACCAACGAAAGACCAGCTTGCGGTCATTTTCGTCCAGAATTACAGTACGGAAAATCTATCTACGCTCGCACGCAAAGATAACTTTGAATCCAGGGCCCAGGCTTCCACTCTATGTAGCACGGGACACAGACACGACACGACACCGACACGTAAATTTTTAGAAAATGGGGGACACGACATATATATATATATATATATATACACACACATATACATATATATATCAAGAATAAAAAAAATTCAAATAAGATAAAAGTTAATAATATTATATCCAGATAGCCTTGTTTTCACCTTTGTAGTACATTGTTTTCCAAGTCATTACATCTATTATCTATACCTTGCAACAAAAAGTGTCCAAAAAGCGTCTGTCAAAAGTGTCTGAAAAGTGTCCCCGAGTGTCCCAAAAGTGTCCGAAAGTGTCTGTCAAGTGTCGGACTTCAAATATTGCTCAAAATAATAGGACACTTCTGGAGAAGTGTCCGACACTTGTCGGCCGCGTGTCCGGCGCGTATCGGTGTCCGACACATGTCCGACACCGGTACGTCACCACTGGTGGAGTGTCGGTGCTACATAGCTTCCACTCATGCACTTCACAAACATCAAGAATAATGGCAGCTATTAAAATGGAGATTGGAAGGATAATTTTTCTCTATCCTACCATAAAACACACCGTGAAATATAAAGATAGATTTCTCAGTTTTAAACATATGTCACAGTCCGTCCAATTCGCAATTTAGGTAAAACAAAAAGGGCTTTATTTATTTTCTGGTCAAACAACATGATTGTAAAAAATTAGATCACCTTTTAGCGCTTGGGACAGCACCATTATGTGGGCACAACTGATTGTTCTATCTAATACGGCCCCAGCTCCAAATAGGATCTATAATGCCCATATCAATAAACTTGACTTCCATGATAATTAAAAAAAAAAAACTTGACTTGTACATTCTTTTATTATTCTAAGATCTATCGAAACAAAGACTAACATACCAAAACATCAAAAATTCATTTTCAATTGCTTTCTAGATAAACTTTTCCTTTAAAAATTGCATGAGGATAATGGATACCCAAATAGATAATGGAAAATCGAGAACAAACTAGGGTTTCTTCCAATGTTGTGGTTGTTTTGGTAGTTTGACAAAGCATAAGACATCCTTTAATTCTACTATGAAGACTCCGATCATTCTTTGCTAGAAACAGTTCTGTAGATGAAGCAATTTATATTACTCATGTTTATAAGTTTATTTGGTTATCCACTAACTTTGGTAGATTGGTCCAACATATGCTAGATCCATCTTTCATCAGAGAGCAAAAATATCTTCTATAAGATAGCAAAAATATTATGAGGAAGAGGTGAAGGACCGTCGTTTACTAAAATTTTTCCACATCAAACAAAAAAAAAAAGAGAGGTATATGACAACGAAACCAAAACCCTTGAACATATCGTCACCAAAAACCCATCATTATTAACAAAAAACAATCATAACTCCTAGCCAAATTTGGTGTACAGCAAACAAAACAAAAATGAACAAACATTCAACAAGAAGAATCATTCACGGAGAGAGGCCCAGTGTTTGACACGAAACCAAAATCTTGAAACCCAATTTGAAAGTTCAGAAATCAAAATACGGAATAGAATTTCAAGGGAAGAGAAAGCCCTAGCCCTCGAGATGAAATAAATCAAACCTCGAAAATCCCAATTCGTGGTGTTGCTCCATACCTACATTCATAACGTTGCCCTCTTGATTTAAATTTTTCTTCTAGGCTTAGATATTAGGGAAAATTCATACATCAAAAACCAACCACCAATGAAGCACGGATATGCCAGAAAAAGTCACCGTATGTGTACGGGTACCGCGTACGGTACAGCCCATTACGGTTTGCCGTACCGGGTACGAGGCAGTATTTGGGGACAGCATTGGGAAACCATGGGGACGACATTGGGTGCGGGCGAATAAATGTTCTGTTCATGTGTTTACCTGAATCAATGGGTCTGCGAAGGTGGTGATTAGATAATCGATGATAGATGGAGATGCTGAATCGAGGCTCGACCGAAATTTGATTTCAGGAAAAGGATGCGGCCTGCAGAATCGAATCTACGAAATTTGATTTCACCGCCAACTCTAGCGTTCTACAACAAACACAGAAAAATACAACAGCGAGAGCTTAACCGAAACCACAACGGATAAAAAAAAGATCGAGAAGAAATCGAGATTTGACGAGAAAAAACAATAATACCTTTCCTCACGGATCTAGCAGAAATTGATTTTCCAGAGAATCCAAACAAAGCCCTAACAAAATTTAACCCCGTCATCCGAACTCAAAAACGCAAACATGAATATCAGAAAGACAAAAGAATATAAGGAAAAAGCGGAATATAAAAGACTCACAACGAGACTGAGCCGCGATACGAGATGACTCATCGTCTTCGTCTTTGTCTACAGATGGCTTAGCGGAGAGAGAGAGCAGAAAGGAAATTTCTTCGTCTTCTTCTACAGATGGCTTAGCGAAGAGAGAGAGAGCAAGGAATCGGGAACCCTCCTTCGGGTTTCAACGCTAGGGCTTGGAAACATAAAACCCTAGTTTGAACAACACATGGAGAGGGAGAGAGAGAGACCGAGAGGACGGTGGAGTTTGAACAATACATTAAGAACCGCGCCGCTTGAACATCGGAGAGAGAGAGAGAGGGAGAGAGAGAGAGAGAGAGAAAGGGTGTGTTTGCACACCTGCGCTCCTCACTGTTCAACTTGAACTTCGTTGAATCGTTTTACCGTTGCACGGTAGCGGTGTAGGGTTTGGTTCAAAAGAAATTATTCCCGTTTGTGAGCCAACCAATGGGTGCTTACCTCCTCATCAATTACAATTACTCCTAAGGTCCCGTTCCGGAACTCATTTTAAGTATTTATTTTTTAAGAAGGTAATTTCAAGTTTAAAAATCATGCGCTTACATAAATAATTTTCCTATCACTATGGATCTTATTTAATAGATCTCATTGAGATCTTTAATACGGTGAAAAAAAATTAAAAAATTATTTTTCATTTATATTATTTTTGAGTTTGAAAATGTGAAATAAGTATTTATTTTTTAAGAAGGTGTTCTGGAACGGAGTCTAATTGCTCCTTTGAGATAACCTTTTCACTGACTAGGGTTAATTCTATTTAAGCCGACAATCAACCTGTGTTCTTATGGACTTAATTAAATTTTAAAAAATTGTCCTTATTTGAAAATTCATTTTTGCGCTAAAAAGTAATTATTTCTCAAAGTACTTGGGTAAAAGTAAAAAAAAATTACTTTTTCGATTCCTCTCATCGAGACGAATCGATAACTCAAAAAAATTGACGCAAAACTATAAAAAAATGCGTTAAAATTCAAATAAAGACAAAATTTTCATATTTAAGTTAAGCTAAAGTTAACCTGTGTTCTTTTGGACTTGACTTAACTTAAATTTGAAAATTTTGTTCTTATTTGAATTTTTTTTGCATTTTTTAGTTTTGCGCCTTACTTTTTTGGATTATAGATTCATCTCGACAAGAGAAATCGGAAAAGTCATTTTTGCGCTAAAAATTGTTATTTCTCAAAATTCTTAGGTAAAAGTAAAAAAAATTACTTTTCGGATTCCTCTCGTCGAAACGAATCGATAATCCAAAAAAGTTTGGCGCAAAACTAAAAAGGGAAATGATTTTGTCACTCCTTTTTTTTTGTTAACGTCACTTCGCTACAAGTGTATTTATGGTGCAAAAATACACTTGCAGGGGAGTGGCGTTAACAAAAAAGGGAGTGGTAAAATCATTTTGCAAAAAAAAAATTCAAATAAAGACAAAATTTTCATATTTAAGTTAAGTCCATGAGAAAGCATAAATCTGGAAGATAAAGTTTTCTTAAATTACTGATCTCAAAAATTTATTGTCGAAAATTTTTTGAAAAAATTCAAGAAAAAGCTTAGAATGCCAATAATCCAAACAAGTTTGGTGCAAAAGTAACAAACTCGATTTTTTTTAATAAAGACGATGAAAAGTTGGATTTTTAAGGAAAACTCAACCTAAATAGCGGTTAGGAATCGTCCACATCCGCCGCCCGTAGTAGGCGAGGGAAAAAATATTCACGGAAATTCCCCTAAACAATATTCCCAAAAAATGCTCTTGGTGACTGTTTTTTTAACTTTTCTTGTTGATACAGCCCAAAAAATAATTAACTTTGGTCGTTTATCTATAAAAATAGTAGTGACATCAAGGATTCACCAAAAAAAATAATATTCAGTAGACACCCCTTTTACAAATTTTTCTTGCTCATCTTTTGAATTTTTTTTGTCTCATTTTGTAAACTTTTGTGGCTTATTCTAGTGTTGGATGTACTACACACACTTTAAGAATTATCTGTGTGAGACACAAAAGTGGGCCCGGGTAGCCCAGTGACCCTCCGACGATCAAGTTAGATCTCAGGGGAAATTGTATAGGTCTAGGGTTAGGGTAGAATGGCATACCTCTCTCAGGTGAGTATCCCTTTGTATTTATAAACCTAGGTTTACTTGGTCTCCAAGCTAGCACGTGGAGGTCACGCTCGAGTAACCGTCTCGGGTGACGTCATAGATGACCCACCGGATATGGTGGTTACGGAGCACATGGTTAGGTCAGCCCTTCGTGAGGATTCTTCTCAATGCTATCTCATCAGATGCAGGAGGCTTGCTCAGAAGCCCTCGGTGCTGCGTTTTGGGGGTCGGTACGGAGCCCTCGATGGTATGTCTCCGGGGTAGGTACAGAGCCTTCGGTAATATGTCTCCGGGGTTGGTATGGAGCCCTCGGTAATATGTCTCTGGGGTAGGTACAGAGCCCTCGGTAATATGTCTCCAGGGTAGGTACAGAGCCCTCGGTAATATGTCTCCGAGGTCGGTACGAAGCCCTCGGTAATATGTCTCCAGGGTAGGTACAGAGCCTTCGGTAATAAGTCTTCGGGGTCGGTACCTAGCCCTCAGTGGTATGTCTCTGGGGTAGGTACGGAGCCCTCGGGTGCCCTCGGTAATATGGCTTGGGGGTCGGTACGGAGCCCCATTCCCCATTTATCCGGGCCACTACAATAGCCTCTCAACTTCTCCCGACCTCTTATTGGTTTGGGAGGAGTTGACAAGTAGTATGGTCGAATGTTCTGATGTGTACCAAGCCCCAGAGAGATGTGTCGATACTCATATCCGTTGTTCGTCGATTTCGTGGGTTCGGCTTCGGGAAACTGAGACACGAATGGGTTCCGTCGGTTCGTGGGTTCGGCTTCGGGAAACTGAGACACGAATGGGTTCCGTCGGTTCGTGGGCTCGGCTTCGAGAAACAGAGGCACGAAAAAGGCTCCGTTGATTTGTAGGCTCGGCTTCAGGAAACTAAGGCACGAATGATGCATGCAAGGGTTCCGTTGATTCGTGAACTCGGCTTCGGGAAACCGAGGCACGAAGAAGGCATAGAAGGGTTCCGTCGATTCGTGAGTTTGGTTTTAGGAAACTAAGGCACGAATGAGGCACAGAAGGGTTCCGTCGGTTCGTGGGCTCGGCTTCGGGAAACCAAGGCACGAAAGGGTTTCGTCGGTTTGTGGGCTCGGCTTCGGGGAACCGAGGCACGAATGAGGCATGGAAGGGTTCCGTCGATTCATGGGCTTGGCTTCGGGGAACCGAGGCACGAAAGGGTTCCGTTGATTCGTGAGTTTGGTTTTAGGAAACCAAGGCACGAATGAGGCACAGAAAGGTTCTGTCGATTCGTGGGTTCGGCTTCGGGAAACCGAGACACGAATGAGGCACTGAAGGGTTCCGTTGATTTGTGACTTCGGCTTCGGGAAACCAAGGCACGAAGGAGGCATGGAAAGGTTTTGTCGATTCGTGGGTTCAGCTTCGGGAAACCAAGGCACGAAGGAGGCACGGAAGGGTTCCGTCGATTCGTGGGTTCGGCTTCGGGAAACCGAGGCACGGAAGGGTTCCGTTGATTTGTAGGCTCGGCTTCAGGAAACCAAGGCTCGAATGAGGCACGCAAGGGTTCTGTCGATTCGTGGGCTCGGCTTTGGGAATCCAAGGCACGAAAGAGGCACGGAAGGGTTCTGTCGATTCGTGGGCTCGGCTTCGGGAATCCAAGGCACGAAGGAGGCACGGGAAGGTTCCGTCGATTTGTAGTGTCGCGGTGTCCCTTCCCAATCCTGACTGAGTGCTTGGAGGAGGCAGAGACGCTTCCAGCGCCGAGCCCCTCGAAGTAGGATCGCTTCTTGCGTGGGTCTTTGGGGTTAGGGGAACAGGAACGTTCCTTAGGGCCGGCACCTCTTTCCATTCAACCACCCTTAGCACCAGGGGGCTCGAGACGGTCTTTGACAGAGGGTCGAGACTGGTGCTCCACCAGGGGGCCCCCCTTGCGACTGCAGGAGGGGCTATGACAGCTTCTTCTTCCGCCACGGCTTCCGGAGGAATGAGATGTGGAGATCTGGAGGAGATGCTTAAACTCTGCTAGCTCGTCCCAGACGTGTTTGTCTCACTCCACGACTGTTGATATGTCGTCAATCTTCCGTTCCTGGTGGCGGATTTAGGTGTGGAGCTTGGTGGCGGCCCCCGCGTCCTGTGTTGAGGTTCCGGCTCCGACTCCGATGGACATGTGGGCCTTCCCCAGGGCGCCGGCTCCGCTGGAGGCCAGGCTATGGTCTCTGAGAAGGCCGAGTCTGAGGGTGGTTTTGCTAGGATTAGGATCTTCAACTTCCACCATAGCTGTTACGGGAAGCTTGGACGGAGCTCTTTGGAGGGAAAGAGATGAACGATTGAGAGAATGGCTGGTCCCCAGCAGAGTCGCCAATTGTAGGGGTTCGAATTATCGGGATCAGATCCAAGGCTCAGGTTAGGCTCCTCCCTCATTCAGCCGCGCCGAGACTGACAAGTCACTAGGGCTTGGACAGCCCAGTGACCCTCCGACGATCAAGTTAGATCTCAGGGGAAATTGTATAGGTCTAGGGTTAGGGTAGAATGGCATACCTCTCTCAGGTGAGTATCCCTTTGTATATAGACCTAGGTTTACTTGGTCTCCAAGCTAGCACGTGGAGGTCACGCTCGGGTAACCGCCTCGGGTGACGTCATAGATGACCCACCGGATAAGGTGGTTCACGAGCACATGGCGGTCGACCGCTCGCAAGGATTCTTCTCGATGCTGTCTCATTAGATGTAGGAGGCTTGCTCAGGAGCCCTCGGTGCTGCGTTTTGGGGGTCGGTACGGAGCCCTTGGTGGTATGTCTCCGGGGTAGGTACAGAGCCTTCGGTAATATGTCTCCGGGGTCGGTACGGAGCCCTCGGTAATATGTCTCCGGGGTAGGTACAGAGCCTACGGTAATATGTCTCAGTGAGCCCTCGGTAATATGTCTGGTCGAGCCCCTCGGTAATATGTCTCCAGGGTAGGTACAGAGCCTTCGGTAATAAGTCTTCGGGGTCGGTACCTAGCCCTCAGTGGTATGTCTCTGGGGTAGGTACGGAGCCCTCGGGTGCCCTCCGTAATATGGCTCGAGGGGTCGGTACGGAGCCCCATTCCCCATTTATCCGGGCCACTACATGTGGCTCATTCTAGTGTTGGATGTACTACACACATTTTACGAATTATTTGTGTGAGACACAAAAGTGGGCCCCCATGGAATAAGTACATTTTTGGTACCCCACTACTCACTTTCCAATAGTTGGACTCAAATTTTTGTTGCAAAGCCCCAAACAAACTACTGTCTAGTATCTTGATTTGATTTTGATCCACAATTTACATTACATTGTCCAAAACGCTTAAGCCCAAAATAGCAACTCACAAGGTTGTTATATATCCAAGGTCATTCATGTAGACTTTCGATGTCAAACGAGGTGTTACATTTGTGGTATTGTTAACAAAAAAATTTGATGTTGTTAATGAATTTTGTGGTAAAACAAAAAACAGCGCAATGCCAAAAAAGGCGGCTGAAAAATTATAAATTTTGTAGTGGTCTTTACTTTTTACAAAAAAAAATAATGTTACTAGGAGTATTTATGTATTCATGTAGTCCAAAGTAAATATTTTAGACCACAAGAATGAGATTGTGTGATAGTTTACGAATTTTTTTGTCTTAAAATACTACACAGTAGTACAAAAGCGCATACCGTTAGGGATGTTTAACCGCCTTCTCCATTAATTGCCTGTGACTTGAATGCCAAAAGACGTGTGGATTAAGGGCTCGTTCCAATTTGCATTCTTTTTTAAAAGTTTTTTTTTTAATTTTCAAATTCAAATATAATGAAAATAAAAAAATAATTTTTTGATTTTTTTTGCACTATATAAAAGATCTCAATGAGATCTATCAAACAAGATCCATATTGATATAATTTTTTTTTGCGTAAATATATAATCTTTAAGTTTGAAATTACCTTCTTTTTCAAAAGGGAGTTTATAAATTCAACTGCGAATTTACTGCATGTTGCTTTTTGCTAACTTAAACCACAAATCTTATAAAAATTTTCTATCATACAACCTCAAAATACCTGTGAACTTCCAAAATTATCCTTCCCTACTTCAACCAAGTACTTCGGCCAAAAATTTCAAAACGTCCGCTCTGTTTTCTGAAACCCACTTCCCACTTCTGAAAACCACCAGTTCTGAAAAGCCTCCCGCCCCTCCATTCCCCTCCGCTCCACTTTTGAAACCCACCCAAAACACCACCACCATTCCCTTCCCCTTTCTCTCCATTCTTTTCCCTCACCACCTCCGTTGTCTCCATTGTCGAACCACCACCGCCACACAAACAGCAAGCACCTCGGTGGCATCACTACCATCACCATCATTGTCCGACCCAACTCCTTAAAAAGGTAATTTTTGAATCCCTAACTGATACAATTAGATATTAGAACTTGATTTTAGGTTTTCTGTTCAATTATTAGAGTCCGAAAATCTAGTGCCATATTCAGACATATGAATTTGAAATTTTCAATTTATTTCAGATGTTTGAAATTGATTTCTGTGACAGATTTCGAACTTAAGAATTTGATTTTTTTACACTTATTTTAGATGTTTGAAACTCTAGCGTATGAACTAATACAACATTTCAGATTTCAGAAATTGAACTACATAATTTGAAATATATATCCTTGTAGTGTCATAAATTATTGGTCTACTTTGACAAATCATATGAAAAGTGATAATAATTATGGTCCGAAGTTAGATTTTGTTTGCTGACGAAAAAATTCAGGACGGAGGAAGTACTTGAAATGACCTCTAACTTTCTTTTCACGGATCCAAAACTATACACGAATATGAAATTGCAAAACAAAATCAGAAATTAAAGTATGAAATTTTGTACTAATTTCGAATTTATGAGATTGAAATATTTCTAAATTTCATGTACTAGAGTATGATTGTAAGTGGTTTTTTCAAACTCTAGAATCTGAAAGTTCTTTGTCTGACTGCCAACATTCATCCATAAGTACCAGACTGTCAACTGCCAACATTTATCCATAAGTAACAAAATACGTACAACTACAATTTGTCAGATATTAGGATCCAAAGTGCAATCACCATTCTGAAACAAAATACAAGCACAAGGTACAAGATACATTTGACAAAAAAAATGCCTAATCTACATTGATGACCTCCTTTGTTGCAACGTCATTGCCAATGATCTCCTTAAACTTTTGAATGGTCTTGACATATGGTACATCCCAATTTTTTGCTATAGAGTCGCGATAGATTGTCCAATTGCAAGCTATTGGAACACATCGCCCTCTTCTTCACAGCCACCTCCTCCCCCAAAGACTTCTTCACAAACTCTCTATACTTCCCGCTCCTTTCGCATGAAAACCTCATCCTTGGTTTGCGATTCTTAATAAACTTCTTCAAGGCCTTAATGATAATGATAAAACTGTATCGTTTACCCATAGATCTTGTCCACTCTACCAACTCTTTCTCGGACAAAAATACCTTTAGAAAAGTAAAAAAATTATCATAACCCGCACCATAAGGTTGCATATGAAAAAAAACTCCATGGTTTGAAACGCTCACCTTGTCCGTTGTGAAATGCTCCGTATAATCATATAGTGTAGGAGTGGGAGTAGGATTAGTTGCGGGCTCTACATGACTACCAAATGTTGAAGTGTCACCCTAGAACATCCAAAGAAAAACCAATTAAACACACTCTGCACAATATTCGAACTCTAAAGTTTAAAATTTTGGCAGCATTTCAAGTTTTAGAATATGATATAAGTTTCACACTTTAAAGTTTGCAAATTTAGCATAATTTCGAATTTTAAAATCTGAACATATCAGGACAGAACCAGCTTAAAAATGGGGGAGTGATTATTGTCTACAATATTCAAATTTGGCAAAATTTCGAGTTTTAGAATATGATATTATCTCCAATTTTCAAACTCTAGAGTTTGAAATGTTGGCCTAATTTCAAGTTTCATAATCTGACAATGTCGTGCCAGAACCGGGTTTAAAATGGAGTGACAAGTTTCGAACTTTAGAGTTTGAAATTTTTGCAGAATTCCGAGTTTTAGAATATGATATTGTTGTCAATTTTCAAACTCTAGAGTTTGAAATGTGGCGTAATTTCAAGTTTTAGAATATGACAATATCGAGACAGAACCAGGCTAAAAATGGAGGAATGATAAGTTACCTCTTGCTGTGATCTCGGCTCTGAAACTACAACATCCATGGCACCCTCTTCCTTGTCAACTTCCATTTCCATTGCACAACCTTCCAATCCCCAATCAAAATGCACATTGCTCTCATATGTTGGGTTAAAAGACTTCTTCTTTACCAATGGAGGGAGAGGAAGCATTGGAGGTTTCCATTGAGAGTTAGGAGGTGTGAGGTGAGAGTTCGGAGACAGATGTCGACTGGGTTTATGGTGGGAGGTGGGAGCTCAACAATGGTGCCTAGAATGGAACCAGAAGAACCAGAAGATTTTCCCCAGAAGGAGATGGAAAAAAATGGAGGTAAATGTGGGTGGGTTATGGGGTGTATGTGTTTTGGATGTGGTTTTATGTTTGTGGTTGTATGTAATAAAAGTAGGGTATTTTGTCCATTTTTATGAGGACATTTTTGTCCGAATATTATTTACTTAAAAACAAGTTACATGCAATAAATTCGTGGTTGTATTTATAAACTCCCTTTCAAAAATTACTTTTTTTTAGATTCCGGAACACCCCCTGACTTAGAGCATCTCCAATGGGAGATGTCAAAGTTAAGGTGGATAATCAAACGGCTAGTTTTGGTATTAGGTCACCATCCAACCATGATGTCTTCTATCATGTCAAAAGTGACATGGCTTTGAAGAGAGGTGACAAGGCTTTGAAGGGAATTCTCAACATGCCAACTTTGATATCAACCTTCTAGACTGTCAATTTTAAAAATTTGACCATAAGCTTTCACAATAATTTGACATAAGGGTTGGAGAGGGGGGGAGCTTGATGTCAAATTGAAGATGTCAAATTGCCATGTCAGAGCATCTCTAACGAGAAATGTCAAAGCTAAGGTAGACAATAAAATAGCTAGTTTTGGTATTACATCACCATCCAACCATGATGCCTTCTATCATGCCAAAAGTGACATGGTTTTGAAGAGAAGTGACGTGGCTTTGAAGGAAAGTCCCAACTTGTCAACTTCGAAATCTACCTTCTGCCAATTTTCAAGAATTGACCATAAACTTTCAAAGTAATTTGACATAAGGGTTGGAGAGAGGGAGCTTGATGTCAAATTAAAAATGTCAATTGCCACATAAGCCTTCAATATAATTTGACATCTCCACTTTTGACCTCTCTTGTTGGAGATGCTCCTAGTGGATGGTTAACAAAGCATCAATTAAGGAGCAATTGATGAGGTGGCAAGCACCCACTAGTTTGGCGCAAAAACGAAAATACACGGAAGGTCCGTGTATAATTTATTCTCGGTTCAAATCATAGGCTACAACAAAATAAAGAAAAGATTATACTACAAGATACTAATGAATGTCGATTTATTTTTTTATATTTTAGTAAACGGGCCAACTTACCCGCACCTTGACTAATTTCGATACAGTGATTACATGTCTCCAGAATATGCCATGGAAGGAACTTTCTTGGAGAAGTCCAATTTCTTCAGTTTTGGTGTAAAATTGTTGATGGTAGAAGAAATACTAGCTTGTACGACGTTGATAATGGTCCATTCAACCTGATTCGCTATGTGAGTTTGTTTAACTAATCCATTTTCTAGATTATGCTAAATCCAATTAGTTGAAACTTGAAAGTATACAAATGAAAATGGTACCCTCAAGCATGGCAGATGTGGAAAGAAGGGACTACATTGGAGTTAAAGGATCCAACACTTGACGATTCTTGTGCCGAAAACGAACTGTTGAGAATCATTCATGTGGGGTCTTTTATGCATTCAAGACGGTGCAACATATAGACCTACAATGTCCGATGTTATTTCTATGCTTAATAACGAAATGATGATTTTGCATGCTCCTACCAGACCTACTTTTTTCACAAGAAGAAATGTCATTCGCACAGTTATGATTGTTCGAGAAATGATTTGTCAACTTTTATTATGGAACCACAATAGTGAGATGAAATTTCTTTTTCATGCTTCGATTATTTCACAATGACCCCAAAATATTGTACCTTGTGTCGATTCGTAACAAGCATATGTATACGTGGGCATTAGAATACTGTAACTTCATTGGATGATTAGATCATATTCATCCTGTCAATTCAATAAACGCACAAACTTGATGAATGTAAATTAGTTACTTTGAGTATCATATTCCTATCTCTTGTTCCTTTGGTAGTCTAACAGTACACAACCTTCAAATCATAACTTATCACCTTTGAGAGCTGATGTATGGGCCTTTTTTTTTTGCTCTTATTTGGTAGAACTTCATTGATTAGGCCTCTGAATACTCTTTCTTTTCGTTACTTTTCATCATTATTAAGAACAACAAATGGGTCTAGAAAACTAGTACTTAATTCCCATTAAGGATGAACTCAATTTTTATTTATCTCTAAAGACAATCTCATATGAAGATTACTCTTTTACCCTTAACTAAATGTAATTTCACACTTCATTATCTTTTCAAAGTTTTCATTACCCATTCCCACCTCCACCCCACAACCACTTCCGACCGGCGCGGTGACTTTTTCCGGCAAAATTTCACTACTGGGAAAAATTAGTGAAATTCACTACTTCTCAAATTTCACTAATTCACTACTTCTCAAATTTCATTAATTTTTTTTATCGGCAAAAATATTTTATTAATTCAAAACTAATGAATTTAACTAGCCGGTGACTTGGAGCTTGTGAATTTTACGAGAACCAATCTCGTGAATTTTACTAACTTGGAGCTGCTCATGAATTTCACTACCTTTTGAACTTTGAATTTCACTATTTCCAACCTCATGAATTTTACTAATTTGGACCTCGTGAATTTCACTAGCTTTCAATATCGTAAATTTCACTAGCTTTTGAACTCGTGAATTTCAATAATTCTGGAATTTTGAACTCATGAATTTTACTAGACAACTAAAACAGATTTTTTATTGAGTTTCAAAACACAACAAAATAACTTTTTTAGAAATAATCATACAACTAGACAACTAGTGAAATTCACTAGTTTTGAACACCTAAAGTTCCACTCAAACATTTCATCGAATAATTTATGTGCGTTACTAAGTGAAAACAGACAAACAAAACCAATTCACCTCTGCTGTCTCCTTTGAGATCTACGTCGTCGATTGCTTCAACGACCCTCCGTCGGCACCGTTTGTTTCCTCATCAGCAGTAGAGTCTCCGACACAGCCACAGTCACATTGACGTTCACCGCAGTCCAGATCCGGTGTTCCTCTGATCGGTTCCATGCATTCTCAACTTCTCTATATCGCCGCCATTGTCATGAACTTTTGGAGTTTGGAGCTATTGTCGTTGGTTCATCATCAGCGATCTCTTTTGCAAGATCTCGTGGAAAAGAGTCACCGACGCCGAAGAATGGGTCGAAGAATAGCGAGAAGTCGTCTGGAGGTGAATCGGGCGAGAAGAAGTCGTCGTTGTTTTCGGCAGCGTTGAAGGAGGATAGAAGGTGGGGGAAAGGAGATAGAGACGGAGATAGAGATAGAGATGTGTTTCAGATTCGGGGAGGAGCGGCAATTTTGGAACAAAAATTAGAATTCCTTACCCATATTTTTTCTAATAGGGCATGTACTCCGAGGGAATTGGACATCCTAAACTAGACCGGCCCGTAAATCACCCAAAGCCCATTCACCAGGCCCAAAGTCTTCTCCGATTTGATGCGCTACAAATCCCATATCTTTTTTTGCTAGACGATAGAATGTTAGTAGATGTTAGAGGGCTAGCAGTTATCACAGGGGCTGAACACCTCCTCTATGAGATCTCGAACTCAAGTTCTCTCCCTTGAAAGGGAGAGTGAAGAACTAACCACACCAATCGATTGTTCTTATAACTACAAGTCCCCTATCCTAAAGAATTCAAAGAATTTAGGTACTCTTACTTAAGGTTGTGAATACCGCTCCGTATCGGCCGGTACGGACCGGTACATACCAGTTTGGTGAGAAACCGGTACTCTAACCATACAATACCGTTCCGGTCTCTGTAGAGACCTGTATTTTACGAAAATGGTTTTAAGGTTTTATAAATGCTAAAGTAGTGCATAAATGAGAAATTTGAGAGTTTATTTGATTTAGAGTTTAAATGAGGGGATTGTAAAATTGAAGGAGTATGAGTGCAATTGATTTGTGTGCTAGTATATAAGGGGAGTGTGTGTGGTGTAGGAGAACATAAATCCCTTATCTCTCTCTCCAGCCGACTCTCCCTCTCCCTCTCTCTCTCTCTCTTGCTCCATCACTCAAAACTTCACCCAAAAGCTCAAAACCCATGAAGATCAACCTCCATTCCACTTTTTAGACGTGATTTCAAGCTCGTTGTTCATTGGATATAGCTCGGAGAGGAGTATCCATGGGGGATTCCAAGTCGGAAAGCTAGGGCTTGATTGTTCGAGCTCGAACTTCGATCATTGATCATTGAGGTAGGGATTTCTTACTCTCTCTATGTGTTTATGGGTTGTGCCTTGATCGTGTTTGGTTCGTTGTTTGTTGTTGGTATCAATACCTGGCCAGAACCTGGTCCAGAGGAGAGTGGGGTATCAATACCCCCTTGATTTCTGGGCAATTTTGATACACGTTGCTCGTTTCATGCTTCTTTGAACCCCGATCACCTCTAGCACTCTCTAAATATCTTTGAATCACTTCTATACTTGATTGTTGGTACCTCGAATGGTTCGTTGATCTCTCAAATTCTTTTGGCCCTCGTTGGAAGATAAGAACATGTTGAACTTGATGA
Source organism: Rhododendron molle (assembly GCA_025413875.1). Lineage (NCBI taxonomy): Eukaryota > Viridiplantae > Streptophyta > Magnoliopsida > Ericales > Ericaceae > Rhododendron > Rhododendron molle. Next base: position 19,004,569 of record CM046394.1, on the reverse strand, counting down.
ATTTGGTGTCCGTTGGTCGTTCTTGCTTTAGATTGACTTAGAGAACATATTTTGCATGTCTCAATGATCAATATAGATTTGTTAAGCGCTATAACATGACGGGAAAACCACTTTTTCGTCTTTATTCAAAAAAATTTAGATTTTGACCAAAATTTTTTACTTTTTAGATTCCTCTTGTCACGAGGATGCAATAATCTTCAAAAAAATGATGATAAATCAAGTGATACGAAAAAAATTTAAATAAAGACAAAAAAAGATTTGGCGAGAAAGCCAATAACTTTTTTGGCCAAACAACCCCTAACCACATTTGACAGTATCAGTGTTACGTAGGCCTCTGCCACATTACGACAACTACTTTGTTAGGTAAATATAATATTGGAAATGAGAACTGATCTTGTGTGTCGGCACGCGACCGGATCCTAGTTTCTGGGACTCCACGCGAAACTACAAAATGGGGTCTATACATTTTTCAGAAAATAATATTTAAAAAGGTACATTTTAAAATTAAAAAGTTTAAAATAACTCGAAAGACTAAACCAAAAAATACTTATTATAACTATAAAAATTCAAAAAACATAAAACTATGAAATGATACTATGATTTATAAGAACAAAAAAGTATCACTTGATACCGAATTAGGCTTGGTGAATTTTTGCGCCTTTCCTTACCCCTACCTAGTGTAAGACCATGTGCATTAGATTATGTAAAAGAGCATCTTAGGTGTTTTTTATTCACCATCTATACATTTAATATTATTTTCTCTCTCTTAAATTCATCCCTAGTCCCCCTCCCTCTCTTGCAACAAGAATAGTGAAAAGAGAAGAACGAAGACTTTTATGCCAAAACTGTTTTTGGCTCTAATGCACAAAAAATTTGTACCTTGTATAATGTACAAAATTTTTATATGCTAGAGTTTGTCACCAATAACAATAATTTTGACATTAATTATCACTACAAATTTTTTTTTACGTGGTTTGGACAAATTTGGTTTTGGGCAAATTCACGTACTCTACGGCATTCTCATCAATTATTATTTATAAATCTCGATGATTACAAAGCCTATAATTGATATTAGTAACAAAAAAATATTGGATTTAATCTATGAAGCACAAATACGGATATGAGATACGGATACGACACGATATGGATACGGAGATATGGCAAAACTTAAAAAAATAGGATACGGATACGTCGAAAATACAGCTATATAAATTATACATTTTAATAATCATTAGTCTCCTAGGCATAAAAGTGAAGCCATAAGAAATAAAAGAGTAGTTGAATTGCCAATATCAAGCATTAAGTACATGTCAATCTCAAAAGAGTAGGAACTTATCATCCAAAAGATTAGAATTTTGTAAAAAAAGAAAAAAAATACGGATTAGTAGGGAATAGACTAATAGGTATGCATATTATAATATACTTCATACATGCATATACACATATATCTATGTACCAGTGTATTTATTAGATATACCGTATCCCCTGAGTGTCCCTCGCGTATCTGAAACGTATAAGATATAAAAAATATTTGAAAGCGTCCATCTCAACCATTAAAAAAGCACTCCATCTCAACCATTAAAATCAATGGTTGGGTTAAAACTTAAAACGATTGTATTCTCCTCCCCCTCTTAATCACAGGTAATTTCTCTCTCTCCATCTAAGCTATTCTGTAAGGACCCGTAATTTTAAATTTATTTAAAAGGTTTATTCGATAGTATAAATGAGGAAAATATGAAATTTGTTGAGTTTAATTGATTTGGGGTTATTGTGTTAAAGCGTTGCATTTAAGGGGTGTGAGTGTGAAATGTATGTGTAGTGTGTATATAGCATGTGTGTGTGTTTGTAGGGAATAACTTTCCTAATTCACTCCTCTCACTCTCCTGTCCATCTTTCTCACTCTCGGCTCTCACCCTCACTCTCACACCCATCCAAAATTTCACCCATGCAACCCAAAACCCACACAAAGCATCCTCCAATTCTTCTTTTCTATGCGTATTGCGGTCTGAATTTCGTGGGTTTGAGCTCGGTGGAGGCGTATCCCATTCGATTCCGAAGTTTGGAGCTAGGGCTTGGAAAATCTTTCGATTTCATTCTTGAATCTTGAGGTAGGGGGTTCTAACTCTCAATATACGTAAATGATTTGTTCCTTGTAGCTTGATTGGTGCCATTGATCGTGGTTATTATTGTTGACGTTGTTATTGCTGAAAAAGCTATCTTTGTCTGTCAAAAATCTGCTCGAAAGCCATTGTTATCGATAACATTTTCTCCGTTATCGATAACACTTTGTCCCAAAACCCAGAAAATCCATTGTTATCGATACCATTTGCTTTTGTTATCGATACCCTTGCGTCTGAACTGAACAAAACCCAAAAGTTATAGATACCTTCCTCCTCAGTATCGATAACATTATGTTTTTACTGATCCCGACTTAAAGTTATCGATACCCTCCTTCAATAGTATCGATAACATCTTGCACCTCAACTGTTTTTCTAAGTTTGGTTCCTAATCCATTGTCTTGGGTTCTGAATACTTCAAATCCATTCCAACCACGTTCCCATTTAATCCCAAATTAATCCAAAGCTTGGTTACTTGTCATTAATGAATCCATTGGACATTCGCACGAGGTATAACTTTCATTTGGGCATGATTTTTTTTCTAAAATAGCTTATGTTTTAGAATTTGGCTCGAACGGTACGAACGTAACGGATAAATGATTTTAGAACATTACGAACACGACGAGAACGTATCGTAGAATGTTTATGAGTGCCATAGGTTGTTCGAATATCGTGGTGGGCATAAATGGTAGATGGGAGCGGCATAATGACTTTAAGGGTAAGGTAGTAACTTGTATCCTCACAACTCATTGAACCTCTCGATCGTCCTTGGTACACTTATTACGGGATTCAAGTATAGGAACTAGTTGGTCGGATACTTTGGAAACTGCTTGTAAGTAGCATGTTGCGTAGGAGCGGGGATATAATTGGAGGTATGGTGTGGACATGTGTATTAGTCTATAAGTGATACGGTAGATTGTTGGCCTTGCAACGCCATGTGATTGATTGATGATGAAGTTGATTATGAAATGGTGGAGGGTCGGTTAAGTGATGTGCGTTTCCGCTAACCAATGTTTGTTATTATCAAGGGAATAGACTCGGGGTGACCCTGCGCTCGAGGGAATAGACCCGAGGTGACCCGAAAGATTGTTATTCTTGAGGGAAAAGACTCGGGGTGATCCTACGCTCGAGGAGATAGACCCGAGGTGACCCAAACTATTATTATCAAGGGAATAGACTCGGGATGACCCTGCGCTCGAGGGAAATAGACCCGAGGTGACCCTAGTGTTCATTGAAGGAATATATCTGGTTAAAAGAAATGAAAGATTCTGTAATGAAAGGATTGAATAATGATGATTGTAGACTCGAGGAAGACTGTAGTATTGTATGAAGGAAAATAAAATGATTCGGAATTGGATATAGACTAAAATGGATTAACATAAGCTTATCGATTCATCTGGTCTGAGGAGTGAACGGTTAGTGACTTTCCGGTGAAGTCTAGGGTCCTTTGATCTAAGAGCATAATTCGGTGGTAATCATTCGTACTTTGAGCGTATCCATCAATATTCACTCACTCATTCATGGTGCATGACTCATTTCATTTTCATATAGTTTGAGCATAGAACTCTCTACTGGGCATGTGTTTTGCTCAACCCTATCCTTCTTTCAGGTACTCTCGGAGATGGCGACATGGAGTGCTTGGCATGTATTTTGACATCATCGTTTTTAAAAAAAAAAAGCTGATGCGGGAAATTACTTCGGCATCTTTTGTAAAACTCTTTGGCAGTGTAATATTGATTTCTATTTTTAACTATCGTTTGATCATGGAGGACTGTAAACCCTAAACCTTCTTTTCTATCATGTTATTTGAGGCTTCAAGCTTGATAAGAAAATATGAATTTAAGTTGCAATCATGGGAATGAACCTTGATTTGGGGTATTATCTGTATTATTGCGAGGTATTGTTATTCAGTAATCTTTATACTTTATGTTAAAAATCGAGGGCGTGACATATTCTCTCTCTATACCCTAAACGACTAACCACTAGTTTCGGTGGCCTTTTTTTTCTCTCTCCTCCAATACATACACACTCTCTCTCAAGAAAAGTTAAACAAATAGAGATGAAAAAAGTAATGTAGCAGTTGCCGTCGACTGCCACCACCACCATTCTCCTCAACTTCTCTTCTCCCACACCTCTCTCATTTCCCTCGTCTTCTCCCCTTCTCATTTCTTATCAGCAAAAGAACCACCGCGGCACCTGCCGCCATCGCGCCAAAGTTTTTGCACTATTTTTTTGTGGTTATATACAGAAGGTTCTTTTTAAAATGATTGATGTAAGGAAAAAAGAAATTGTATAAAACGAAAAAATCGATTAGAACAATGATTGATAGAATAAAGGTATAATATAAATGTTAGTGGGTTTCCGTGGAACAAAATGATAGTTGAGGGGGTGTTTATGTACTTTCATCTTATAAAAAAGGGTATCTTAGTCATTTCCTCCATTCCGTTAACGGAGTTAGCATTTTTTTCGTTTTCAGTAGTTGAGGGGGTCTGTATGGGCGCTTTTAAATGTGAGTGGGTCTCCATGAGAAAAAATGATAGTTGAGGGGATGTTTATGTACTTTCGCCTAGTTTGTACTTGATTTAAAAAAAAATTCATTTTTACCCCGCCGTATCCTAAACGTATCCTGCCGTATCCCCCAAGTGTCCCTCGCATATCTGAAACGTATAACATATAAAAAATATTTAATTTAAATGTAGGATACTTATTTGCCTTATGCGATACGTATCAGGCGCGTATCCGTATCCCTCGCGTATCCGATATTCGTACGTGACTAGTTTCGGAGTATCCATGCTTCATAGGATTTAATAATATTGGCTTGTGGTGAGAATGCATATCTCGCTTTCATTAAGGAGATTCAAGCCCTCTACGGCTGGTAAAAATATGAACCACCACCGATGCAGCAGAACTCTCATACAGGGCCGGCTAGCGGGTAAGCTGTAACGCTCCGACTTTTCGGGTGCAAAATAAAATAATTTCTAAAGAAAATATTGCTAAATACATATAATTTTCCAAAATAAAGATTTTGCTAATACAATCTCAAGATAGATTTACGGAATCAAAATACACCAACTTCAGAGCTGACTCTAATCTTGATACGAATCCTAAGCATCCTCGATCCTCGTTACTGATATTCGTTCCGTGTCGAACTGCATCATCGTTGAATTTCCTCCATTGAATCCTGCGCCCTCTAGCAAATTGATCGCCGAAGCAATCGATTTGCCAGGATACAGACGTATCCGTGAGTGATAAATCACCCAATAGAATAATCCAACCCAACCACCCCTCTTACATTACGGCTAGCAAGCAAACAAGATAATCATGATGCGAATAAGTAAAACAGAGATTTTTCACGTCAACCAATTCATTACTATCCATTAGCCTAACGTGTGATCCAAAATCTCCCTACGAGATCTTTCCTCCCCAACCGCTAGCCATGCTCGGTCCCATGAGATCACTTCCCTTTGCTGTCGTAGATAACCTAAGTTACAATACTACAACAAGGGGCTAGCTTATCATGCCTGAATCACAACTAGGGTTCGCCTATCTTATATACCACATCACAATCATCACTGGACACACGCCAGTCTATCAATTCACCACTGGACACACGCCAGGACATCAATTTATTCCACTGGACTCTCGCCAGGACATCAATTTATTCTACTGGACACTCGCCAGGACATCAATTTATTCCACAAAACATCACTGGACCATCCGCCAGGTTTTATCGTCACAAAACATCGCTGGACCCCTCGCCAGGTTTTAACATCACAAAATATCGCTGGGCCACCGCCAGGTTTTAACATCACAAAATATCTCTGGGCCACCGCCAGGTTTTATCAAAACATCACTGGGCTTACTTTGCCAGGTTTTATCAAAACATCATCACAGACATCACTGGGCTTACTCTGCCAGTCGTAAATCATCTCCGGGCTTACTCTGCCGGTTTTAAATCATCACAAACATCACTGGGCTTACTCTGCCAGTCTTAAATCATTTCCGGGCTTACTCTGTAGGGTTCTAAATCATCACAGACATCACCGGGCTTACTCTGCCAGTCTTAAATCATTTCAAACATCACTGGGCTTACTCTGCGGTCTTAAATCATTTTCGGGCTTACTCTGCGGTTCTAAATCATCACAGACATCACCGGGCTTACTCGCCAGTCTTAAATCATTTCACAAATCTTATCAGATCTAAATCACACGCTGCAGGCAACCTCTAAAACATAAATAAACTTCACAATTTATCCATTACTTAACATCGTCTCGTGATTTCTATTTAGCATACAACCCCATGTCCCTAGGGTCCAATCTATCATTCAAGCGAAGCATCGATACAATATCAATCATAAAAATAATTAAAAGCGAATATGACGGATCAAAATAATTATTAAGCAATGCAATCACATAACTTTTTATGACTGGGCCGCTGCCTTTAATCTCGTATGGTCACAAAGTCATTAAGAATGTAAGAATTATTTAATTAAGATTTAAAAATAATTTTCTAAACTTTTATTAATTATTTATGAGTAATTAGGTTATTTAAATACTAATTAAATGTATTAATTAGGTAAAAATATTAGAATAATTATCGTAACCTTAATAAAGGTCCTAACAGTCCTCTATAACAAGTTTGAGTGCTAAAAGTTGGGTTTGGATGCTCACGGAATTAATTTAAATAAAGAAATAGGCAAAACAAGATTAAATAGACAATAAATGATTAAATATTTGATAATATTTTTATATTTACAGAATAACATTCTGGGGCTGTAAAAGTATAAATAAAATTATTTGGAATTTTAAACCTTCTTTATAATATTTTACGGTATTATTATTAAGAAACAATGCTTAAATAATAATAAATAGTAAATCAAATAAATAAAATTTTATTTTAATAACATATCACCTTTGAACTGTCAGGAGTCTAAGGAAAATATTTTCGATATTAAAAATATTTTTTGTAAGGTCGTTATTAATTTTCGTTTATAACTTTAGTTAAAAATTAAATAAATAGCTAATAATATAAATTAACTACGAAATCAGCAAGTTATGATCTTTAACATGTTAGGAGTCTAGGAAAAATAGTTTGGGGATTTATAGAGTGCTTTATAAGGTCGCAACGATTTTTAGTTTACAATCGATCACACGATTACGAATAAAAATTAAATAAATAGAAGATAAAATAAAAAAATATGAAACTAACAAGTTATGATCTTTAGAATGTGGGTAATCTAGGAAAAATATTTCGGGGGTCGAAAACTAGGTTCGGAAGGTCGCAAAACACATTCGAAACAAAACAAGGGAACCCGCAAACTTGAACCGGGTTTGACCTTGCTGCCGCAAGGTCTGAAGTCTGGTGCATGCGGCTGGACCAATCCGAAGGTCACGGCCGCAAGGTCGCGGCTGGGTTCGATTTTTTTGATTTTTTTGGTACTTTTTTGATGCATGGGACTACGGGGGCCATTGGGTTATGTCTATAAACATCAAATATACTTAGAGGAGGCTTCAGATCGAATTATAATACCTCGAATTGGGTGGAATTGGTTTTCGATCGGAAACTTGACAATTTGGAAAGAAAACTTCGGTTTCTTCGATCGGGAGACCTTGGGGCCGAATTGGTTGATGTTCGTGGATGCTTGGGATTGTAGAATGAGATTGGAACGATCAATTTGGGTCTCGGACGAACGGATCTACAAAACCCACTTTTCTCTCTCTCTTTTCTCTCTCTAGAACTCCATAGCTTTGGAGCTTTGATTTCCTTTCGATTTTCTCTCTTTTCTGGACGATTGGAGTGTGAAAATTTTCGTGCGTGCCCTAGGGTCGGAGTAGGAATGTATTTATAAGAGAATTGGATGAGTTTCGAATAAAATCGAGTCCTAATGGAATTGGGTTTTGGAACGGACGAATCGTGCTCGGTTTTAGGGTTACGGAGGAGGTAGAGATCGAGTAGGAGAGTGAGAGATAGAAGAGTTGTACATGCATATTTGTATCTAAAAGGAATAATAATAATAATTGTATTAAGAAAAAATTCTAATAACATTATTATAAAAAAAAATTGGGTCAAAATTCCGGGTCGTTACATAAGCCTTGCAAGCCGACCGGCTCGGGCAACCCCCCGACAAGGGGCAACAAAAAAAAAATTGTATGTATACAAAAAAAAAAAAATTAGAAATCCAGCAAAAAATATATTTAGGGGCATCATCCAAAATAATTTGTACAATTTTTTTAAAAAAAAAGTAAATATGTATGGTTTCCACCCACTTGAAAAAATTATGATACTTAAGAAAATTAGGAGGGCAAAGAGAGGTTTTCTATACCTGGGGTAAATAACAGATAAAAAAAATTATGAGGGCAAATTATTAAGAGAGAAAATTAGGAGGGCTATATAAGAAGAAAAAAAGAAAAGGGACGCTATAGCCAAAACGAGAAGGGACGGTATTGTGCGAAACCCGTACTCTGATTTGCCCTCAAATTTACCTAGTGTAAACTATTACTCTGATTCTGTGAAGAAGTTAAGAACAATGCCAAACGCCAACGCAGGATTGGGCGAAGCTGTTTTTTTTGTTTTGATCAAGACTTAAGAAGGGATTCAAGCCCAACATTCTCTCTCTACTCTCTAGTCTTTTAAGACCATACTTTTTGTTTCTCTTTCTCGGTAAGTGAACTTTTTTTTATTTGCGTAGAGCATAATAAATTAGTATAGTTGATCGTAGTAGTGGAGCATACAAAATTAGTATAGTTGGTAGTAGTGGACTAAAGTGGAGTATAATAAATTCATAAGAAAAAATCAGTATGAAATCTGATTCATTTCATACATGCACACTTCTTCGTTTTGAACCGGTATTTGCAAAAAAAGAGTTGTTTAAAGAAAGAAGCAATTTGATGAGAATGTGGGAGATGATGCCAATAAAAGTCCATCACCAGAAGATTGTTTAAAATTTTTCTATTTCCTCCGCTTCATAGATCAAGCTCATGCATCACTTAAGGACCGGTTTGAGCAATTTGAACTTTATGAAGCAATCGTTGGATTTTTGTTTAACGTGAAATTCAAGTGTGTTGTTGAAAAGCGATTGATGGAGCATTGCACTAAACTATAAAGTTTCTTAGAATACAATCAACATGTTGATATTCACGGGAATGAGTTATTCCAAGAATTTAGACATTTGAAAACAATATTACCAAGAAAAGTAACAAAATCAATCAACATCTTGATTTTATAATGTCGTATTGGAAAGATGGCGGTTTCCAAATGGTTTGGGTTGCTTATCGGATTTTGTTGACCATTCCGATCATAGTTGCTTCGGCGGAGAGGAGTTTTTCGAAGTTGAAGTTGATAAAAATTTATCTTCAGACTATCGTGTCACATAAGAGATGAAGTGGATTGGCTATGATATCAATTGAAAATAAGTACTTGGATAAGTTAAAGTATGATAATCTAATAATTGAAGAATTTGCTTCAAAAAATGCAAGAAGTTATTTTCTTTGAATATGATCGTGTTAATTATAAAGCACTATACCCGGGTGATGTAATTCAAGCTAAATGGATAATAAAATGTTTTTGTTCTTTTTTTTTTGTATGTCTTTTTTTTTTTTTTTTTTTTTAACACTTAACACTAGTGGGCAACCAAGCGGAAGGTCGGATTTGAGCAGCCCAAATGTCGCGGCCGGCACTGCTCTCATATATATGACATGTCTCCTCTAGGATACAATAGCCCGACTTAACGCCGCGTGTTAGCTCGAACCACCTTGCACAAGTAGGTTTGAACCCAAAACATACTTCACCACACTAGAACACCCTTGCATTTTGCAGAAATACTACATAATTTAACCAGTAATAGATTAACTCAGAAATACTACGAAAATATGAAGCAGACTCTTGATCACTGTACTGCATTGGGCTCGCGAATGCTTCTGCACTCTAACGAAATGTTGCAACAATTTAGCCTGCCGACCAGTGGTGGAAAAGGTTACAAATGAGGGTGACAAAATTAGCATAATTTAACCAGTAATAGATTAACTCAGTATAGCATACCTTTGGATGTTCAATTTTTATGGTCAAAAAATCAGCTCTAAGCTAGCCTATATGCGATCAATAGCAAAAGAAAAAAATATATTTTTCTTTTGAAAGTAGGGTCCGGACTACTAAAAATACTCACCAACAACTGTGATATGCCTTATAGTGCACCTTGCACTAGAGGGTTTCCGGGTCCATCATGTGACACCCGTCCCTCTTTAGTTCCGCCTCTGCTGCCGACATTACTTTATTCAAACCCCACCGAAGGGCCATGGCAAATCCTCTATAAATAGGTGTTGGCTCATGTGAAGTGTAACATCAACCTTATAAACCACCGTGACGTACAAATACATGCAATTATCACGGTATTCTTATGTATTTCTATTTTTATAACTAGGTGTTTTGGTCAGCTTATATATATATATAAGGGTTTGCCTGTGCCTGAAGGCACGGTGCAACGCATTTTGAACACAATTAAAATAAATTACGAAACTATGGCCACCCCCGCCAACGAAACTAATTTTTACGGGAAGATTTTTTTGAAATTAGGTTCAAACAAAGTTTTTCTAGTGCATCCCGTGCCCGAAAGCATAAATGAAACAATCAGCAAATGCAAATCAACACTGTAACATCAAGACCGAGGGGTCGTTCAAAATTTAAAAATAGCACACACAGTAGAAAAAAAAATGGAGTCAACATGATTTCGAATCGGCTACAATTGAGAGTGTTTGTATTCAAGGGAGAGAGAGAGAGAGAAAAGAGTGAGATTTGAATTTTGAACTTGAGATTTGATCAGTGGAAATTATGCAATTACTACTGTTTGACCGAGAGAGGGAGAGTCATAGGATTTATGGGATAAATGAATGGTTAAGATTTATAGAGAGATAGGATTTGAAAAGTGAGCTAGCTTATTATATAGATATATATAACTAATGCAACTAATTAAAGTAATGGTAACTCTTGTTCTTGTTCTTTTTTCCTTTAAGTGCAGGGTGACACTTACTTGTCAAAATTGATTAAATAGTACCCCGTGGCGTATCCGTATGTGCAATTGCTTAAAAATTGTCACACCAATTTGATATGCAATTGCAATGTACAAGTACAATTATCACGGTTTTATAGCAAATTTCTTGTCCATTTCACATATGCATGCCATTTTTAAATTACTTATATTTTTCAATCTATAATATTTTCTATGATTTTAAATTTTTTGTTTAATTGATATAACCAAGATCTATCAAATTAAGATTCATATTGTATGTTTTTAAAACAATATACATTTAAAATCTATACAAATTTTTGAGGTGTCTGAAATGGTGAAAGTGGACAAGAAATTGAGGATCGGAGGAAAGTTGACAAGAAATATGAGACAAAAGGAGCATATGTATATATGTAAATTACGCAATTAATCTTTTTTTAAAGTGGAGTGTGAGATGTGCTTTTGTTGATAAACCATACGGAGTATATCACATCAACCTCATTTGCAGTTGTCACGTACATAGACAAAAATAAAATCACTATTGCTCTATATTACAAATTAAAGATAACTAACAATTTTAAAAGTGCAATACCTGTCAAGTTGATAAAGAAAAACCACTGAGTGATTATTCAGTACTTTTGAGACACTGCCACATCGTTATCATAATTTTACGTTAACTTATAATTAATCAACATATTTATAATAAATTTTGGTAGTATAGCGACACAAAGAAAATTTATTAATTCTATGATACATTTATGACAATTATTATTTGTTGGTAATTTATTAAATATTTAATCTCAATTTACATTAAACTTATGATAAATTCGACACATTTACAATAAATTGCATCTGTGTATTCATGTACTATAAAGCTACGTACACTACCTCATCCACCACCTCCCCAAAACGATGTCGTTTTGGGGACCTCTAAAAAAAAAAAAAAAATCCTATTTCCCTAAACCAGTCAATACAGAGCTCTACGACCGCCAACGACACCGACCACCACCATTGCCGTACACCGATGAGCCTCGAACCACCACCGCCACTGTCGTATGCTGATGAAGGTCTCTCTCGATCTCGAACGTTGGTATCGATCGTTCTTGGGTTCCAATTTCAGTTCATAGATATTGGGATTGTACACCGATGAAGGTCTCTCTTGACAAGGCTGCCAAATTTTCAAAGGATTGTTTTTGCATTTTGCAATTGCGATGAGTTTGATTTCCAATCTGCAACTATGGAGCCTCAATCTAGCATCCCTTTTCTGGTTTTGTGATTTTTTTTGGAAGTTTTTAGCCCTATTTCTGAGTCGGCAGCCTCGTCGGCGTATGGCTGTTGTGGTGGTTGGCGGTCGTAGAGAAGACTTCTTCATCGATGTCATCGGCAGTGGTGGTGGTTGGCTAACTATGTTTGAATCATCTACTGTTAGATTGATTTTTCAAAAACTTACCATATCTGTGATAAATTATCATACTTGCAATTTTTTTTTTACTTATTTTGGTCAATTTGCTTTATTAGGTTAGATTCAATTTGTTGGGAGTCCAATCTGCCTCAGTATCCAAGGAGCCCATACCATATCACATGGACTCAATATACATTAAATTGCTGAGGAAAAAAAAATACATTGAATTACTCATATCTACTTAAAAGTGATGAGTCATCCAATTGTATATTAAAGTTTATCTCTTTTTCTATTTATCCTATGTGGGACTTAACCTTTCACACATGTTCCTAACATCAATATGGTAAATTTTTGATAATTTTTTGATTAACGACATCCGATGCAATGATTTTCTGACTGACCGGGTTTTTGAATATAATTTTACTTACTACTAAATTCAGTTAGTTCGATAATTATCATTTGATAATGTACGTTTTACTTAAGTATCAAAATTACTACTACATTTTGGAATTATTATTTTTATAGATGCAGTAATTGTACTTATATTAGAAGATATATAAAATAATGAGAGAGAGAGAGATTAGAATAGAGAAAGATTTAATTGAAAGATTAGGAGCGAGAAAATATATAACTAGGATGAAAACTTAAGGGACCCAGCTCCTCTCCGGTCCATGAAAATGGAATGGACCGTTCAATTGGCTCGTTTATGGGCCCTTCTCGGGTCCACTTTAATGATCCAAATTGTCTGTATTTTAGAGCTTGTCGAGAACACCTGTCACACGAAAATAAGGTTGATCGGATATTGTATGATATAATTTCATAATACATTTTGCTACGCCAATATCTGATTAACTTGATTTTTGATGTGGTTAATATTATCGACGAGCTCTAAATTATGAATGGTATAAAACATCAAAATGGGTCCGAAAATGGTCCACAAACTAGCAAACATGACGATCCAATCCATTTTCATGGACCGGAGAGGATCCTTTTCCAAACTTAAGTTACCGTAGACACAAGGATCTCTGATTAGGGAGGTTTTGGATTATAAAAAAGTTAGGTTGACTCTTTTTGCATTTGTTCAAAATATTTTGCATTTATTAATTTTGCGTCAACCTATTGTGAATTATAAAATTTGGATCAAAATTGATAATTTTTTGAATAAAGAAAAAAATAAGTTAAAAAAATGGTCGTTTTGACTTATTTTTGTCTTTTTTAAAAACATTATGAGTTTTTATCAAAAACAAAGTTTATTTTTTCGATTCGTCTTGTCGAGAATAAAAAATGCAAAAAAGTTTGACGCAAAACTACCAAATGCGAAAAAATTTGAATAAAGACAAACCAAAAAGTCAAATTTACTTTTTTAGCCGAAACCAGCCTAATTATTTAATTTACCCTAAAAAGATGAGAACTCTAATTTAAAATTTTATTTAATTTACTCTTTATTAAATTAGTCGAGCATAATAATTCATTTTCTAAAGAAAAAAAGAGATCGGATCATCTTCCATACAAGTTTTGGACCAGAGGAAACAGTCCAAATCTGGACTGTACGTTGGGAAATTCAATGGTTCGAATCTGCTTTGGATTTTTTGAGTGAAGAATTCAATTCTTCCAGCGAAGAGTCTCTATGCAAATTTGAACCATTGATTACAGTAATTAACGGTTCAGATTAGAACTGTCTCATCCAGTTCAAAACATGGATTGGAGTCGGCTCCTAAAGAGAGACAAAAGACCACTCCCACAAGCTCTTTGCCTCTCTGTTTAATTAGTGGAACTTCAAACCGTCAGACTTTGAGCATCTCCATCTGGCTTGCCTTGTTCCTTTCACTTTTCAAAAAGTATTTTTCAAAAAATACCTACTAGATTCTCCCTAGATTCCCCCTACTTCTACCATTTCTCTCTCTATTTCTCTCCACTTATTACCCCTACTATTTTTCAAAAAACTTTTCAAAAACCAAACCAAACACAGCATTAAAACTCTAAAATAGAGAATGAATATGATATATTTGAAGAAATTTTGTAATTTATTCTCTATTTTCTTAAATTTTTGTATTGTTCACAGGGACTATTGGAGGCACCCATAGCCCTTTTAGAAATTGAATCTCCAAAGAGGGATCTCCCTCTCAATAATACTCCTGTCATCCGGTCCCTGTATTCTGAATCACACAAAGTCGACCCATTTTCGGGTTCTCTCTCTCTCTCCAATGGCAACAAGCATGAACGACAATCTCAACTTCACCTCTCCAAAACCCCAACCCACCTCCCACACTCGCAACAACTCCCACTGGTACTCGCCAGAAACAGGCATATACCACAGCAAACACCCTCCCGTAAACCTCCCAACATACCCATTCCTCGACGTCGTTTCCCACATCTTCTCAAAGCCTCACAATGGCGTCTCAGCCCTCATTGACTCCACATCCGGCCACACAATCCCCTACTCAGACCTCTACCCATTGGTCAAATCCATGGCCTCTGGCCTCCACCAAATGGGCATTTCGCCAGGCGACGTCGTTTTGATCCTGCTCCCGAATTCTATCTACTTCCCTGTTATAGTCTTTGGTGTTCTGTACTTGGGTGCTGTTGTGACCACCATGAATCCTTTGAGTACTCTCCCTGAGATAAAGAAACAAACACTCGACAGTAATGCAACTCTTGCCTTTACTTTGCCTGATTGCCTTGGCAAGTTTCATCAGTTGGGTATACGTGCAATTGCAGTGCCGGAAACTGGAGGTTTTGATTTGAAACAAATGGGTGTGTCAGATTTTGACAAGTTGATTGGGGAGAGAAATCCCATTTCGGTTCCAAGGCCTGTGATTCGTCAAGAAGACACCGCGGCGATCATGTATTCTTCGGGCACAACCGGGACTTGTAAAGGGGTTGTGTTAACACACAGGAATCTGATTTCCATGATTGAGCTTTTTGTCAGGTTTGAAGCTTCGCAGTACGAGTATTCGAGAGAGGAAAACGTGCATCTAGTTGTTATGCCCATGTTCCATATTTACGGGCTTTCGCATTCCGTGCTGGGGTTGTTGTCATTGGGTTCTACCGTGGTTGTGATGAGGAAGTTTGATGCTGATGAAATGGTGAAGGCTATTGGGAGATACAGGTTCACCCACTTTACGGCTGTTCCGCCGTTGTTGGTGGCGCTGACAGCGAAAGCTAAGAGCGTCGAGGGAACTGTTTGGAAGATGTTGGAACTTGTGGCTCATATGTGGCGTAGCCCCCCGCGGTACGGTACGGAATAATTAGGGTTGGAATAGAAGTAGACGATATAAATACTCTCTATTGTAAAACCCTAAGTACTGTTATCATCAATAATATCTCTCTCTGCTCCCATGGATGTACCCGGTTTTGGGGAACCACGTATATCTTTGTGTCGATTGTTTACTGTTTACTTGAATATCGTGTGCGTGTGTGATTCGATCTTAACAGAAGAGTTTGAAGCAGGTTTGTTGTGGTGCAGCTCCGGTGACCAGGAAAAGCAAAAGCATCGAGGATTTCGTGCAGACTCTCCCTCATGTTGATTTCATTCAGGTATTTTTCACTGTTTTATGGAAAATTTATAGAAATGGTCCTGCTAGTTTCATTCGAGTCTTATTTTTGTCCTCCAAATATCAATTGCAACTCTTTTGACCTTCAAATTTGATTTTCGTACCAAATTGGTTCAACTTGACAGGGCTATGGCATGACTGAGTCAACTGCTGTAGGAAGCCGTGGCTTCAATACAAAAAAGTGTCGTAAACACTTCTCAATGGGGCTAATGGCTCCAAATATGGAAGCGAGTGGTAGATTGGGTTACTGGCTCCTTCTTGCCTCCTGGGAGGAGCGGAGAACTTTGGTTAAGAGGACCTGCTGTTATGAAAGGTAATTATATATTTCTATGGCTTTTGAAAAAGTTTACGCGAAATGTTTTCGAAAGTAAAATTAATGATTCAAATTTCTTTTTTGTGTGTAATCCAAACGAATTTAAATCATACTTCTTCTTTGGGAATATTTTTGAAAGAACTTTTTGAGGACCAGCATTGCTGATGGTAATTAGCCTCTGGAGGAATTTTTTTTTATTTTTTTCCCTTGCCATATCGAGAACGACGAAAAGGTTGTTACATTACTACTCTACTACTTTTCCGCAAGCACTCTCTCTCTCTCTCTCTCTCTCTCTCTCTCATGGTATGTGCCTTATCGAGAACGACGAAAGGGCTCACATGATTTTTTTTTTTTTTTGAACAGACCGGAGTATTTTGTGGCAAACATGTAATTTTGTATATTTTTTGATCATTTAATACATATTAACATATATATTATTATCAGCCCATTAGACTTATTTTAGAATTTTTCATTCTTTAATAGTATTTTGCCTGAGCTAAAACTTTCTTTTTCCTTTCTTTTTTCTAATGTTATTGCCTATTGGATAGGCCGTTAGGCTCTGTAAGGTTATAATTAACTAATATGCTGGGGCCAGGGCTCCATTTCTTTATTGGAAAAAAAGAGTGTGAAATGAAAGAAAGCACCAGATCTTAGGTGCTTCGATAGGATTATTTGTCCTCGAATTCAGAACCATAAAATCCAAGATTCATACATATTGAAGCACCACCAGCAACTACTTTTGTGGTCACTGTCACCCTATTCGTTTTGAAATTTTGAATTTAGATTTGTAAGTAATTAGTGTAGAGAGAAATAAAGTAACGATTAGAGAGAGATATAGAAAAAAATGAGAGTAATGATTGGAGATAAGAATAATGAATGAAGAGAGAAATAAGAGAATTATTAGAATCTAAAATCCAAAACTCTTAACCGAACAATGTATGTGTGTTCATAGCTGTTGGTTTCCACCATGAGAGAGAGAGAGAGAGAGAGAGAGAGAGAGAGAGAGAGAGATTTTCTACTTGGTTGAACTTTTTTTATGTGCGAAATTTTTAATTCACTTTTAGATAGAATAGTGGTGTAAAAATAAGATTCTAACGTATTATGAATTGACTACGCTCTATCTTCCCATTCATGTCTAACTTGCTAGACAGATGTCCCCGCTGTTTCCCGTGATTTTAGAATTACAAAAATTCATCGAACAGACCACATGGCTTGTCTCGTACGTATTTCCTATGACCCCTGGTTTGATACCTATATGGGGATCATTTAGGGACGGGTGCTTCTGCGATCGTGGGTTCATGACTTGTATGGCCCTGTTTTGTCGTAATATTCGGGGTGTCAATTGGTGATTGGTGTTGAGCAGTGCTTCGGGGTGTCAATTGGTGATTGGTGTTGAGCAGTGCTTCGAGGGCAAGCAACAAGCAATGGTTTTCCGATTACGTGTGTAACTACTCACTGTTTTTCTTTTGGGGGTAAATCAGCTTATCGTCACCTGTGCTTGCGTGTGTCTTCATGACTGAACTTAACCGATTTTAAGCACTGTTCAATCCATGAAACTTAGCCTTAGATGAAAGAATTCATGATACAAGATTGCATACGGTAGCGTAAACATAGCTTCCAATTCACTGCTCTCTCCCAATTACGCGAGTATAATTTGTAGATCTCGTCAACAGTAGGAGAAAAAGCGAGAAAGAGAACGAGGACCTTTGAAGAGATTTTCTCCATTCATCTTCGAAACGAGAAGTATTTTTCATTTGAACAGTTCGGATCTGATTGTTTGCTCTAACTTGGTAGGTTACTTGAATAATCCGGAGGCCACTGCGATAACAATTGACGAACATGGTTGGTTGCGTACGGGAGACATTGTTTATTTCGACGAGGAAGGGTACTTGCATATATTAGATCGCTTGAAAGAGATCATCAAATACAAGGGCTTTCAGGTATATGATTACCTGCCTTTTTTCAATTGCAAGCCAGTATATTGCTGTCCAATTTTAAAAAAATTCTGTCTTATTGATATATGACGATTATTAACAAACCGTTGATTATAATTTGTTAGCCAAAATATTATTGCAGACATAAACCTCTTTCGATTGTTATAATTAAACTTTTGCAGATTGCTCCTGCCGAGTTAGAGGCTGTATTCGTTACCCATCCCGATATACTTGATGCTGCAGTAACATCGTAAGTGTGACCATTTTATGCACTTATATGGTGGCCGGTTGGCATTTTCATCCAAGAGAGTACTAATTACCTGTAATTTCGGCAAAAATACTTAGGTTGTTAGAATTAGGTGCTCCTAATTTTCTTTGGTTAAAGCCTCCTCCCCCAACCTTGCTCTTTGTCATCCTCGGCGAATCCCTCTCAAGGTTGTAGCCCATAGCTTGTTGTCATGTTTTTTTTCTTCTTATAATTCGGGAGGTCTGCATTTCTTGCTTCTTGTGTTTGTCTGTTCTTTCAATGATCTATTGGATTATCAGGAAAAAAACCATGTGTTTGGAGGCTCTAGTTGAAATTTTATTTATGTTGAGTTTCTTTTATGTTTTTGCAGAGCCAAGGACGAGAAAGCGGGGGAGGTGCCGATGGCTTTTGTCCTGAAGAGGCAGGGAAGTCTGCTTTCTGAGGCTGTTGTAAAAGACTATGTTGCTACGCAGGTACCTTCTTTTTCATTGAGCTCAATGCCTTCTATTTCTCTCTCTTTATATGTTCGGCCTATATGCACGACTAAGCCCCCAAGCACATGGTTTACTTTCTTCGCGGCAGGTTGCACCATACAAGAAAGTGAGGAAGGTGGTGTTCACACATTCAATACCTAGGTCGGCGGCAGGAAAGATTCTCCGACGGGAACTGAGGGGCTTAATTTCCAGAATATAAGAATTATTCAAGCATGCCTAGTTTCTCTTAGAATCAATTTAGAATTGGTAATTATGTTGGATACATTGTTAACAGAAATTCATGTGTGGTACATGAAGAGTCTGTGTGTTTGACATATGTTCGTGATACATATTTTTTGTGTCTTTGTGTGTGTGTGTGTGGAGTCTAAGGGTCAAGAGTCATTTCTTAGTTTAAGAGTCATTAGTTTTCATGTATGAAGTATATGACTCGTATGTGAACTTATTTATTGTCTAGTTTCGCGTACTTGACTAGATGCATGATATAGATGTGTGATAGGAGAGTCCTAATAAATTCTAAAAGTGTTTGAATCAGTTTGTACTATCCCAGTAAAACATATAAAGAGTGCATTATTGAGTGTTTATAGTTCTGTAAAATCATATAGTTAACATAACCTTGTAGAAGAACACCATCCATACCTGCTTCAAACTTTCTTACTACACTCTGTCCAAAAATGAAGGGAAAAAAGCTCAAGAAAATTGAAATTCTGTCACTGTGCAGAAAGTGTTCAACCAAATCCGATAGTGCTAATTGCAAACAGAATTCATAGAACCTGTAATTGCTGTATAAATGAACACAACAGAGCAAATCCGCTATTTGCTAATAAGGATTACAAATTTACAATTCTCATGTCTAATGATTGCTCAATGAATGAATACCCTTTCCTTCTGAAGGGGAATGAAAAATCATAATTAGTTGAAAATCTCAATACCAATGTTGGAGCTTGGTATCACCCGAATGGGCTTTATACCCCAGTACCTCTCCCAGGCATCCGGTTGAAAACTCGATTCAAACTTCTTCCCTTTTTCTTCTCCCTCCTCCTCCGTTCTTTTCGCCTTTTTAACGATACGAATCTTGCTGACATCGGGCAAGATTCCGTTTAATGCTGAACGCGACATGAGGAAGTACGGTTTGGTAGGATCGAACAAACGCTGGCTTGACGACAAATCATTTACTTCTTTTGCTGACTTCTGTGGCTGAACAACTCTGCTCCTTTCGCCTTTTATACTTTCTGCCATCATGTAGTCAAGACCCGAGACAAAAGGATGGGCTAAGAGCATGTCACCCGTCCACCGTGACTTAGGATCCCTAACCAAGCACTTGTTGAGGAAATCTCGAGCCTCTTTCGACAGCCCATTACTTGGAATTTCCGGCACTTCTTCTGTAAATCCAATCTTGAATAAAAGAGCCGCCTTTTCGGTATTTTTGTCACACTTCCAAGGCAGTTCGCCTGTTAGCATGTGTAAAACAGTGCACCCAAGTGCCCATATATCAGAGCGAGCCTCATATTCTCCACACCGAATCGATTCGGGGGCGATATACATAGGCGTACCCCTTAATTTCCCCTTGCTTTCTTCATCCTTCTTTCTCTTTCCAGCCTTCATTGCAACCCCAAAATCAGCAATCTTTGCTGTGTGTTCTTTATCAACCCTTTTCCTTTTTCCATTCAGATTCATTGGAGTTTTTATTACTTCACTCTCACTCTCCACAAGCAATACATTATGAGGCTTTATGTCACAGTGGACGTATCCTTGTTTGTGAACGTGATCCAGGCCCAGCAGTATAGATTTCGTGTATCGCCTCGCCTCAGATTCCTGTAATCCTCCTCTGCCTGACCTACGAATGCGATCAAATAGACTGCCACCAGAGGCGTACTCCAAGAATAGGTTGTACCAGAACTCTCCTTCTTCAGTCGTGGTATCGGAACCGAAACAGCGTACAACATGCGGACAGCCTGCGAACCGATCAAGGTATCTTCTCTCTCTGCAAATCGAGCGCGATTCGTGTAATGGGGCAGATTTCACGGCCATAACACAAGGCAAATCGTGATCGAAGGCGGCCTGATCATCAACCAGTGCTAGAGATACCATGCCAGAAGCCCCCACTCCCAACGTTTCGCCTCTCCTCCACTTCATTAAACTCAATCAATCAGTCAAAATCTCTCTCTCTCTCTCTCTCTCTCTCTGGAATTGCTGCTTAATCTTCTTCAAGTACGTAGTTTGAAACCTCTTCATGGGTTTTCTAGGTTATATAGATACGGGTCTGCTGTTGCTTGCTTTCAAAGCAATACACACAGATTGAAGGCGGTGAAGATCAATGCAGGAGATATCCAGATTGGATAGGAAGTCTGGTTTATCTCTGTTTCATTAATTACTTAGTTTCCTATTTTGATTAGGAGCCTTGGAGGACAATCTAGTGCCTTTGGAGGAAACGATCTATTATCCGTTATTTGTGTTGTACAAAGCCCCTGATATGTAGTTAAATTACGCTTGTCACATGGATGACCATCTTCTTAACACAACTTTCTAAAGTAGTGCTCCTATTTGCAATCAATTTTTTTCCCCCCCTAGATCCATGGTTATTCCCAGAGCCATTAAAAAGTTTAATTTACTTCTAAATAAATTCCATCATTTTTTTTTATGATTACTCGCCTACTAATGCAATTAACTGCGACTCCAGCCAGCCCCACCCTTCGCTTATATTGGTGGCTCTACAGAAACAGAAATGATATAGGTACCGACCGGTTCCGTAGGGAAATCGTACCAATGGCCGCACCGGGCCATCTCCGGCAGATCCGAGCCGTCCAAAAATTCTATAAAAATATCGAGAGGGCCATATATACATGAAAAATAGGGTGTTTAGATTAAGCACCCTATACATATCGGATGGCGTTGATTCCCGCGAGGGCCCCCTAGGTTTATTTTTTTTAGAATTTTTGGACGGCTCGGATCGGCCATACAGTGACCGGAGATGACCCGGCGCGGCCATCGGTACGATTTCCCTTCGGAGCCGGTCGGTACTCATAGCAATACTCACAAACACAAAAGGAAGGTTTATAGTTTGTACAAGATAAGGGTGTTGCGGACAAGATCAATTTTATTAAATGGATGTGAAAAGAAAATGAATGGAGTAATGTACAAAATTTACATGGTCAAATCTTATTCCCCCAAAAAAATAAAAAAATAACGAAATAACTATTTTAAATGTTTTATTTTTCCCTAAATTTATCATGATATGGAAATGAATTCCAACTTCTTTTGATTTTTTTGGTTCAATTCTAGTGTTCAAAATACACATAGCACAATGTTTCAAACACAATGAAAAATAAATTTCAAGGGTTGCTAAGATGATTAGAAAGATTGTAAAGACCCGTAATTAATTTGTTTAATTTTAACATTTATAATTGAGGAATAATGGAAAATGTGATATGTTTATGTGATCTGAGGCGAAAGCATTAGAATTGATTGTGGAAGGGTGCTATGTGCAA
The DNA here is from genome assembly GCA_025413875.1 of Rhododendron molle. Taxonomy (NCBI): domain Eukaryota; kingdom Viridiplantae; phylum Streptophyta; class Magnoliopsida; order Ericales; family Ericaceae; genus Rhododendron; species Rhododendron molle. The sequence goes on along the minus strand of CM046394.1, from coordinate 18,982,025 downwards.
TTTGTATATATTTTAGTATATATAGGGGAGATGAGAGAGCATGGGATCATTTTCCCCCTTTCCTTCTCACCGGCTCTCTCTCCCTCTCCCGGTCTCTCTCGGCTCTCACTCTCTTTCTCCCTTTCTCTCCAAATTTCACCCAAAATCCACTCGAAACAACCTCCAAACTTGCATCCCCACCCGTATTGTGGCTCGTATCTCGCTGGTTGAGGCTCGGTGTGGTGTTTTTCCATTCGAATCAAGGTTTTCGAAAGGCTAGGGCTCTATCTCCTTGGGAATCGTGCTTTGACCTTGAGCTAGGGATTCTACCCCTCAATATATGTAAAAGACGTGTTTCCTATCCTTGAATCCATGCTTGTTGTTGTTGTTGAAACCCAGAAAATCTGCTCGAAACCACTCTGTATCGATACGGGCCTTTTGCCGTATCGATACCATAAGAACACAGAAGCTTCAGGATTTTTGATAAGCATCCAGTATCCATACAGCCATTTTGGCTGTATCGATACCGGATGCTTATGGACAGTTCTCACTGTTTTGTTCCAAACTTCATCGTTTTGACCCCCGCTCACTTCCAACTTGTTCTAAACACCTCCAAATCAACTTATAACATGATTAATCGTACTCGTTGAGTTCTTGAGATATCTATGCTTCTTTTGCCCTTGTTCTGTGAACTTTTACTTGAATATCCCTCGAATTACAATTGAAACGAAACGACACATAATGTGAGTACGTACGAGATTCTTAGACACTTATTGACACGACGAGACTATTCAGGACCCATCGACGGGTGGGTGCCTGGCAGGGGGTATCGGGATCCCTTAATTGGCCCGGCAGGAGCAAAAGCTCATATTGATTATATTTAGGACCTACTGAAGGATATGGTGCCTGGCAAGGGGTATCGAGATCCCTTAACTGGCCTGGCAGGAGTTTCGGCTCATGACACATACGGCGAATGATCCTTGGACATGAGAAAGATGGAAATGGTTCTAAGCTTGAGATGCCCCTTTTGATTGTTGAATCGTCATTAGTTCTTTGACTTACGATTGACAGTTGTTCCGAAATTGTTGTTTGAATTCCTATCTTGAATTCATTCTCGTATATCCTTTGCATATAATGTTAGTGTAGAATTTCCTACTGGGCTAGTGTAGCTCAAGCTTTATATCATTTCAGGTACAAACTCAGGACATAGCATGCATGCTTGGGAGTGCTTGGACTTGATCATTCTTTTGAAAGCTAACACTGAGAGTTACGTATCCATCTTTGTAAACCTCTTTTGAAGATGTGTTTATAACTAAATTTGTAAATCTTTTCATTATGGGACATTGTAACCCTTGACTCTTCGATACTCGGCACTTATGTTATATTTGGGCCTCGGAGCCAATGTTGTAATATTTTGGGAACTGTTGGACGTTTGAAGTGTAATTGTGGAAATGGGAATTATTTTGGGAACTGTACGGATTATGGCAAGGTTTTATTTATGAAAATTAATTATATTTATGTTGATAATCGAGGGTGTGACAACTTGGTATCAGAGCATAGGTTTAGAACACCTAGAGACCGTGTGGAGACGTTCAGTCTCATGGGTTCAAAATGTTGCGTGTGGGCTCCTGCGCCCTTTCGAAGCGCTAACTCGAAGAGTCGCCACCCGGATTTTTGAGATGGATGATCCGAGAAACCGAGAACTCATTTGAAAAAGGCTTTTGGTCTAGCGAAAACGTCGAGATTTTGGGTTCGGGAGCCACATTACGAATGGGGAAGGTTTTTTCTTTAAAAAACACCCCAATCACCCGGTGAAACCCGTCTTTACTTTATGTTTTCAAAAGGGGGAAATCTCAAATACCATTTGGAGTATTAAGCTCCTTAAGAAAAGTAAATAACGGGAAAGGGACACGGAAAATATATCACATTAGCGTGTCCGTGGTGCTGTCTGTACAGAGATGATAGGAGTGATGTAAATAAATGGAAAAACACTTAACAAGCTGTCTGGATCGTGATTACTTTGGGCACGACACACTGTAATGTTGTGCGCGGCCCTTCAGCATGCCGCGCGTGGTATCCACTCTGCTGTCAGACTGTTAGAAACATTCAGAATACCACCTAGCGTATTGTTTTCACCATGCATTATTTCAAAGATTCAACGAAGGCCATATAACAGTCAGGTCATCTTAAAAAGGTTTCCATTTCTCCAAGCCATGGCCTTAAAACGTCTTTTGATGTGTTTGATCACTCGGGATGATCAAGAAAAGCCTTATTTGATGGATAAGACATGGCTTGTAGATATGGTCTTACTTTGAAAATGATAAAAACAGTAAACAGCAGATACAGACAGTCCCAACAAGCAGTAACCCAGATCCAGACAGCCTGACTAAGGCATGAATAACTGAAGTGTCGTGCGCTGAAACTCACTATGTTGCGCGACTGATTGCGTAGCCGCGCGGCATGGTGGCCTCAGCACAGTAGCTACTTTGTTTTCAGAAAATGATGTTTAAGTCAAAACCTAACCAAAAGGGATTAGATCTGACAACAGAAAAGCTCCCCTCAGGGTCAGAACAGAGCCTAGCCCAAGGAAACTTGGTTTTACCTTTGGTCTTGAGCTTGATCGAGGATGGTTGGTGCAAAATGGAGACGGACGGTAAAGGATGTGGTTGGGGAAGGTTGGATGGGACAAGAAAAGTATGGGTGTGAGAGAGGGTTTGGAATTTTTGGGGGATGAGGTCTTGAAGTTAGTAAGAGGCTAACTTCAATAATGAGAAGGAAAGTGGGTGAAAGTACTCAAAGAATGTCTTTTGGGAATGACATCTTTAAGACTTGGAAATGAAAGATGGGTATGAAATCTAGAGAGAGAAAGCTTATGGAGTAAGAATGTCCAAAAGCTAAAAGAAGAGCCCCTTTCCCTTGAGTGTAGGGGTTTATTTATAGGCAAAAGGCCAAGGATTTTGAATTTCAAATAGTGGAGGTATTTTCTGGGCGGGCCAGAAGTGTGTTTTTGGCTAAGCCACACATCAGCTGTGGCTCAAATTGGCGTGGCCGACAGCTTTCTGAGCGAGTCAGAACTTTACCTAAAATGTCGTGCGGTACACATCATGCTAGTGTGCGGTGTATTGAATTTTGACATGCCGCGCGATACAGAAGCGTCCCGTGCGGTGCTTCAGGTTCAGTCCAGGGATTTTGGGCTTTTTTTGGGCTTTTTGGGCTTTTCGGGTTTTTTGGTTTATTTGGTTTATATGGGTTTAGGGAAATCCTTCATTCAAGCTCACAAAGGTACCGTTTCCTTTATTTCATCATCGGGGTGGATAAAGACTCTCCGAGGTCCGGATTGGGGTGTCTACATCGCATCTTCTAACATGACTTGTGCATGCTTGTGTGACTAACATTCATGTGATTACTTGGCATTGCATTTCCGATATCGTAGAATGGTGTAGAATTGTTACTGACCCGTGTTGGGAAGTTGGGGGCTTTGACCTCATAGCTATACTGTTGTGGTTAATAGTTTTCCTTTCTTATATCATGTAGTATGCCTCTGAGGACGCGTGTTAGACGAGGTGGGGTTGGAAACTGGGGTGGTCGTGGTTGTGGCCGTGGCCGTGGGGTGCCGCCGGAAGATGAGGTTAGTCAGCATGGGGAGAACCTAGGTGGGGATCCGGGGGCAGGGATCGGTCGAGGTGCAGGGGTGCCTCCTAATCATATTCAGTTTGCTAGGGACCTCGTCACGGCACTTACAGCCGCAAATCTTTTAAACCAAGTTCCTAGAGAGAATGTCAAGGATCGAGCCATGGTGGCGATGCGAGAGTTCAGCCGTAGGAACCCTCCGGTATTTGATGGGACCAGTAGCGACCCTCTGGTAGCTGACCACTGGCTAGCTCAAATTCGTAAACTCTTTAGAGCTCTCAATATCACTGAGGACAACATTAGAGTAGGTATTGTGGCCGTTCAGCTAGTTGGGGAAGCCGGCGAGTGGTGGGAATCCGTGTTAGAAAGTAGGAAGGATGCGAGTAGAGCGGCAACGACCGCGGCTCAAGCAGATGAACCAAATGTTGAGAATTTGACGTGGGCTGAGTTTGGGCGCTTTTTGAGGATCAGTATTTTTCAGAAACTTCACATGAAAATCTGAGGGATCAATTTGAGAAGCTGGAGCAGGGTAATATTGTAAAACCCCGAATTTTGACCCTATTTTTTTTATACACATAAAAAAAAATTCGTATTGTTATTCTAAATATTATTAGTTAATCAAATCAGTTAGTTAATTATATTAATTAGTAGATTGGTTAGGTTTTAACTTCATTAGCAATTTGAATTTTAAATAATTATATCCTATTTGAGTTATGTGTATATAGATATACTCTATTTTCTACCTTAATTACTTTTCCCTAAAATAAGGGATGTTGTTCCCTCATCTCTCCCGAATATATATATCTCTCTCTCTCCTTACTTATTTTCCGCCACCACCACTGCCATACTCATCCTTTGCCACTACCCTACTCCCTTATCCCCAAATCACAACTACCATTATCACCTCCTCTCCCCATAAATCTGGCAGCCACCCTTTCCTCCCTATTTTCGAATTAAAATTGCTCACCACACCACCTCTCTCTCTCTCTCTCTCTCTCTCTCTCTCCAATCTCCTCTATATAAATACACCCTTCATCTTCCTCCGAAAATTTCACACAAAAGCACACCACCACACTCACTGGAAATTCAGAGAAGAAAGGGAGAAAGCTTAGTTTCTCCCATGGTGGTCTAGAGAGAGAATACGAAGTGGGTTCCGGTTCAGCACTCATCCAAACACAAATCCACGCTACACCAATTCTAGCATGACCCCGTGCACCTCCGAACCAATCCCTAATTACCCGAAGTCAGCTCCGGTGTCTTCTCCGAATTTTCCCTACCCGTCCGAAACTGTAGGAACCCGTTAACCGCTTTTTTGGCTGGAACCGAGGTAGTAAAATCATTTCCCCTACTCTCTCCTAAATATATTAAATGTTTACATATTGGTTTCGAACGTTCCGGAGTGAAAGAAAACGATCCCGGAGTCGCAGAGTTTTTTTTTCTTTTCCCTGTTTATTTTTTCAATACCCACTGTTCCCTGTTCGTTTTTTTTCTTTTCTTCCGATACCCACTGTACAGGAAGATTATGATTTTGACAAAAGAATGCTTTTATTACAGTTATACCCTTGAGGTTATTTAACATATGATTTTGACCCAAAGGAACTAATGACTCATTACAATTAGTCCTTAGTTTATTAACCGATCATGTTTCGGCATACTATCGTATGTTACTATTATTATTTTGTCGTAGGCAGTTAATTAGTTATTAGAGTTAACAAGTTGTAGAATTTTAGAGCAGTGGACTAGTACTGAATGCGTAAGAAATAATTTAAATGGTAAGTAACTAGGTTATTAAATTAGTAGTTTAATAATGTAAAGAAAACATTATTCAAAAGCCTTCGGATTATTAAGTTGTTAAAATTAGTTTTTGAACATATTAATTTACAGTTTGACGCCAAGGAAGTAGGATAATACATTTTCAATTTTAAGTTCATAGATTCGAACATTGAACCCTTAAGATGTATGATATACCAATTACACCTACGGGTTACGAAAATACCAATAGAAATCCTCAAAGAAATAGAATATATACTTGTTCGATAAAACTTAAATATTCGAAAAGGCATCGGCCCAATCCAAACCCCTTTTGTGTTTAATTATTTGCACTTATCAAGTTGTTATGTTGTTATCTCACTGAAATGTATCATGCTTGAGCTGTTGATTAATTGTATGAAGTTGTACGTATTAGAATGGATTTAGATTCCTGGGCGGTTACGAGTAGTGACTCACGTAGACGATATCTAAGTAAAGGATAAAATGGTAAAGTTGATTGAGGATGTTAGGTGCCGGTAAAGGACCCTGGTACGGTAAAGTACCTTTAGTTGAGTTGGGGGATGGTAAAGGACCCTGAGTACGGTAAAGTACTCAGAGTGTGTGGAGGACGGTAAAGGACTCCCGGTACAGGATTTGGGATACGGTAAAGGATCCTAAATGCGGTACAGTACCCAGTGTGTGTGTGAAGGACGGTAAAGGACTTCGGGTACAGTATTTTGGGAAACGGTAAAGGGTCCCTGAATACGGTATAGTACCAGTGTGAAGATTAGGGGTACGGTAAAGTACCCAGTGTTTAGAGTTGGGAGACGGTAAAGGATCCTGGCAATGAGATAGAGCGACCCCTAATACTGAGTTGTCATGGTGAGCTGTTCCTTTATTATGGTTGTAGGTGAATCCAGACTAAATACATAATTTAGCAGTATTCGCTTAGAACCCTGGTGCAGGACAAATAAAGGGAGAGTTATTCCATGGGATGGTCAAAGTTGGTGGATATGGGAGGAAAGGATCTCGCGGAGGGAATCCTTAGATTTCATGTAAGTTGATGGATAGTAAAGAAAAAGATGATGTGCTATTATTTTGTACCTTCTGTGTATTATCAATGGTTATATTGTTAAACTGCTAATTGTAGAGTAAGGGTTGGTAGGGTTAGGATTATTCTACTGGGTGAATTATCACTCACGGATACATTTGTATCCTGGCAAATCGGTTGCTTTGGCGATCAATTTGCCAGAGGGTGCAGGATGTCAAGAGACCGAAGAACAGGGTCCTCTACAAGTTGATCAGTACCAGGGTGAGGACCTCCCAGCTAAGGAAGGGGAGTTTGTCGAGTCTTGGATATCTTACCCTTAGAAGCTCTGTTAATTTGAAATACTGTTATTTGAATTTTCAAAAGTATTATCTCATTAGTCAAATTTTGTCTTATTTTTGTTGAGTTGTAAGACAATTAAGTAATTTTGAATTTAGTATTTAGTATTTGAGATTTTCGCTACTAAACTCTGTTTAATAAAATTTAATTTCTTAAATAAGTTTTCTGAATTATTAAATCAATTAAAAATGGTTTAATTAACGTGTCCGAAAATCAGGGCGTTACAAATATGACCGTTTCACAGTATGTGCAGAAGTTTCAATCTTTGTCTCGTTTCGCTCCGGAGTTGGTGGCGACGGAAGAAAGGAAGTGTTGACTGTTTAAGAAGGGATTGCATAGCACTGTGAGGAGACTGGTGGTAGTCCAGAGTAAGATGAAGTTTTCCGAAGTTGTGGAGTGTGCGAGGAGCATAGAAGTTCCGAAAAAAGCTCAACGTAATACAAGGGTTTGGGAGCCAACGCAATCGGTGGGAAGTTTGAGTTCTTCTTCCGGTAGTTTTGGGAGTCAAGGATGGAAAAGGCAGAGGGAACCGTCTCAGCAACCTTCTAACCAACCTAACTTCAAAATGCCTACTTTTTCGGGGACTCGAGGTACCTTGTCTAGACCTCCGACCGTGTGCTATAAATGTAATCAACCTGGACACATTCGTGCTCAGTGTCCACACCTCGAGAAGGCTTGTTATGTATGTGGAAAGCTGGATCATCTTGCGAGAAATTGTCCTCAGGGTTCGGGAGTGCGCAGTGAGTCGGGTTCTGTGCAGTAGCCGAGAACGAGGCGTAATGTGGGTCAGCAGTTTAGGGGCACTCAGAGGCAGCAGCAGCCTCACTTCCATCAGACTACCTCAGCTCAGAGTTTCGGGGTTGAAAAGGGGGCGAGTTCTTCCGCGCCTGCTCAGAGTTCTGGTCAGAGGGGAGGTTTCGTGCAGGGTCAGGGTACCCAAGGACGAGTCTACAATATCACTTATGCTGTTCCATCTACCACTTCTCAGGCTTCAGAGACTCCTATTGTGAGGGGTACATTTCTTTTATTTAACTCCTTTGCTAAAGTCCTATTTGATTCTGGAGCATCGCATTCATTCATTGTTGCATCATTTGTGTGTGCCTTGGAATTGGAAACGGAGAGTCTTAGTCCTCCTCTATTCGTTGAAACACCTCTAGGGGGTAGGACACCTCTTGATCGTATTTATTGGGATTGTGAATTGATTATTCGTGATCGTCGTTTTGTCTTCGACTTCATTGTTTTGGGAATGTTAGGGTTTGATCTTATCTTCGAAATGAATTGGTTATCCACGTTTCATGCAACCATCGATTGTTTCAAACGGGAGGACAACAAGATCAGAATTGCATAAAATTTTAAATTACATGGTAGGGCAAATTTTTATGAATATCAAAAGCCTTCATACCACTAATCAAATGTTGAAAATGAGTTGTAAATCAGTTCTATTCTTTGTATTTGATGTACTAGGTGCATGGCAACGTGCAAGGCACGTCTGTCACACCCGTTGCGGATATCGGTTTTGGTTGTTCTTGATATTATAGATTGATGTAGTTTTTGACCAACAAGAAACCGCACATATAGACACACACAGGGCACTTCTAATGCGGAAGCCCGCATTCAAGCAAGTTACGGACCATCCCATTTCTCCCTTTTTCGGATTGAATTTTGATGATCTGAGCCATTCAATGTGTTCAGAACGTGATTTTAAGGGTACATGCGAGAAATCGGAAAAAAAAATGTCCAGAAACTGCTCAAATCAAGCCCTTTTCAGTCGTTCTTTTTTTTGCTGATTTCTGGCGAGTACCCTTAAAATCACGTTTTGAACACATTCAGCGGCTCGGATCATCGAAATTCGATCGGGAAAGACAAAGTCCGCAACTTGCTTGAATGCAGACGCCTGCATTAGAAGTGCCCTGTATATATATGTATACATACATACATACATACATATATATATATATAACAGTTTTCGTCATAAGCTTCTGTCTAATTGTTTTGTTAATGTCTTTCTCTCTATTATTTTGCAGTTCTTTCTGTTCTTCTCCTTCCCCTGTTAAACCAATAAGTCTCCTGTTAATGTATTTGCTTACTTAGTAAGCAACTTGTTTAATGAAATATTAAACTGTTTTGTTTAGTATGTTCTACTCTGTCTTGTTCTTCTTTTGTGTCTTCTCTGCTTCCGTCATGGTATCAGAGCCAAGTAGGGAGTAATGTGTAGGAGATTGGTGGATGGATTGCTACTGAGTAGGGTAGAGACGGGTGAATGGACAATTACTGGATAGTTTATTCTTGTTTTTAAAAGTAGTTGAGACAATTCTTATAGATAAATGCTCTATTTATTATATTAGTTTTAAGAAATTTGTTAGTACATCTGTATTTGATTGTACTGAGTTTTGGCACCTAGCTATGCATTCATTATTTAGCAGCTGTTCACTCAAGCCACCCCAATAGTTTCCTGTAAAAGTCCCGCTTTGTAAGACCCGCGATAGGGTAGTTAGGGTTGGGGTATAACTAAAAAGGGTATGTGTGTAGGTGAACAGCAAGGTCTGAACAATGAGTGTGTAAGGGTATGTTCTAGACGAGTATAAATCAAATAGGGAAATACTGCAGAAATCTTAAGATTATGTATAATAGAGAGTTTATTTGGATATAAGTCTTGGATCAGTTTCTTTTAGAAAAAGGAATAAATTATCCAGGTATCATTCATTCACCAGTCCCTCCCTTATCTAGATGTAAATTCATCCACCAGTCCCCCTGTCAACTCCAGGCTTTAAACTAATGAATATTTTTGACATGATATATCAAGAGGAACAAGAATACCCAGCTTCTGATAATGAACTTGATAATGAACTAAATTACTCACAACACTATTCACAATACTATCTATCCCCTAGATTAAGAGAATTAGGTTCTATAAATCTACCTAAGAAAACAAGAAATTTTAGTCTTGATAAAAGTATTAACAAAACTAACCCTTTGGTGAAAAATGATAGTAACAAAAATGTGATGATGAATATACCTATATTGATTATGATGAATTATATGATGAACTCAAATCAAAAGAAAATAAACAAAACAGAAAAGAGTTTAGAAACAAATATTCATCCAGTAGACAAGAGAAAATAATAAATCGTTGGCATAAGTTTATGGAAAAGAAAAATATTGAAATCTATTTCTTTGATTACTTAGAAGATATTTATAAGCCACGAATTGCTAAACAAGCGTTGTCTTTTGTTCGCTCAAACATTATTAATCAAGACAGTCAATCAGAAATACAAGTAATTACAAAAACAAAATGGATAAAAACAGATAGCACTATTACTAATTCAAATCATCTGCCCCAAGATTCAATAATGATTAATTACAAAGGAACAAGCATAACAGCTTCTCCTTTCAAACTACCCACCGAAAGATCTGAATGCAAACAAATTATTGAACAAGTTAATTATACTAATCAATGCCTCAAAGTCATAGGTAAACAATTAGACAAAATAGAAATTAAACTTGAGGAAGGAACATCTTGTAGTATCCCCTCAATTAGTAAACAAACAGAAAAACCCCTTATTTATCTTCCCGAAAAAGATCACAAGTCAGCCTAGATCAGTGTAAAGACCCGTAATTTCTTAGATTTTATTTAAATGTTTTATAAGAAATATAAGGACGAGATTGATTTTTTTTTAAATTGGAAGTTGGGGGTTAATGTGTTAAGTGTTGCATTTGAAGGGTGAGTGTGTGATTGTGCCTTATGTATATGTCAGGTGTGTGTGTGTGTGAGTGTGTAGGGAATAAAACTCCCATTTTCCTTACTCCCTCTCTCCCGTTCTCTTTTCTCTCTCTCGGCTCTCACTCCTTCTCACTCACTCTCCCACAAATCACCTCAAACCCATAACACCCAACCTCAAATCCTTCCTCCCTTCGCATTGTGGAGCTTGCATCTCGTTGGTTTGAGCTCGGTGGAGGCGAAATCTTTCCGTTTCCAAGTTTTGGAGCTAAGGCTTGGAAAATCATTCGGTTGTGATCTTTGATCTTTGAGGTAGGAGGTTCTAACTATCGATATATGTTTATGATGTGTTTCTGAGCTTGATTTGTGACTTGGATTGTTGTTGTTGTTGTTGTCGTTGTAGTTGCCCGAAAACCCATCGTTGTCTGTCAGAAATCTGCTCGAAAATCCATCGTTATCGATAACGTTTTCATCGTTATCGATAACACTTGTCCAAAACCCAGAAAATTTCCATTGTTATCGATAACGTTATCCTTTGTTATCGATAACGTTCCCAGAAAGCCATTGTTATCGATAACCATAGCCACTGTTATCAATACTCCCACGTCTGGAATCATTTTAATCCAATCGTTATCGATAACAAAGTTTTTGTTATCGATAACGTTACGTTTCTGACCACTTTCAAGCCAGTGTTATCAATAACCTTCTTCCATGTTATCAATAACGTTTTGCCTCTGGACAGTTTTGCTTGTGTTGACTCCTACTTCATTATTTTGGGTTCCGATCATTTCTAAACCATCCTAAACATCTCCCGAGTGACTCCTCTTTGATTGTCCTTATCTTAAAGCCTTCATTGAACGTTACTATAACTTTAATGCTCGTTTGATTACGATTTCATAAAATCATCTTTACGCATCAAAGTTTGGTTTGAACGTTTAAACGAGATGGGAAGTGGATTTTGAAAACTTTACGAATACGACGAGAACATTCAGGACTCATCGACGGGTGAGTGCCTGGCAGAGGACATCGGGGTCCTTTAATTGGCCCGGCAGGAGCTATATGCTCGTAATTGATATTTCAGGACCTCCCGATGGGTAAGGTGCTTGGCAGAGGACATCGGGGTCCTTTAATTGGCCCGGCAGGAGCTTCGGCTCATGACACTTGAACGAGACACGTTTTGATATTTGGTGAATTTCAGAAATCGTTTATTAAAGCATGTGATTGGTTTTAGAAAAGAAGTGAAAAATTGGTTTGCTCTTGTCGATCCGTCATTGATTCTTGATACAGTCGTTCATTTATTCATCTTTTCTACATGTCATTCGCATACATTGTTAGATTAGAGTTTTCTACTGGGCTAGTGTAGCTCAGACCTTCCTTCATTTTCAGGTACTAACCAGGGGCAGTAGCAGCATACTTGTGTGCTTGGATGTGGACAGTATTTTGAAAGCTAACTTGAAGGGTTATTTGGCCATCTTTGTCTAATATTTTTGGAAAGATGTATTTGTAACCCAATTGTAAATCTTTTGACTTAAGAAATGATTGTAAATGCTTAACTCTCTTCCATATTTGATAATTATGGTATTTCGGGCCTCGAAGCCAAAGTTGTAATATTTTGGAGACCCTTAGAAGTTTGGAATGAAATGATGGGTATGGAAATGCTATATTATTTTGGGAATCATTTGGAATATTGTGAGTTTTGATTTATAAAAATCCTTTATATCTATGTTGAAAATCGAGGGTGTGACAACTTGGTATCAGAGCCAGGTTCTAGAACACTTAGAGACCGTGGGGAGACATTTCGTCTCATGGGTTCAAAATGTCACGCCTTCTAACATAACTTGTGCATGCTTGTGTGACTAACATTTACGTGATTACTTGGCATTGCATTTCCATTATCGTAGAGTGGTGTGGAGTTGTTAACCCGTGTTGAGAAGTTAGGGGCGTAGACCTCGTAATCATACTGTTGTGGTTAATAGTCTTTCTTTCTTATATCGTGTAGTAAGATGCCTCCGAAGACGCGTGGTAGACGAAGTGGGGTTGGGACCCGGGGAGGTCGAGGCCGTGGTCGTGGCCGTGGAGTGCCTCCTGAGGATGAGGTTAGTTAGCACGGGGAGAACCTTGGTGGGAATCCGGGGGCTGGGGCCGGTCGAGGTGCAAGAGTACCTCCAAGTCAAACTCAATTCGCTAGGGATCTCGTTGCGGCCCTTACAGCTGCAAATCTTTTGAATCAAGCTCCTAGGGAGAATGTCGAGGATCGCGCCATGGTAGCAATGAGGGAGTTTAGCCGTAGAAACCCTCCGGTGTTCGATGGGACTAGTACGGACCCTTTGGTAGCCGATCATTGGTTGACTCAAATTCGTAAGCTCTTTCGAGCTCTCAACATCACCGAGGATAACATTCGAGTGGGTATTGTGGCTGTTCAATTAGTTGGGGAGGCCGGCGAATGGTGGGAGTCTGTCCTAGAGATTAGGAAGGATGCTAGAAGAGCGGCAAGGACCGCAGCTCAAGTGGATGAACCGGATGTTGAGAATTTGACATGGGCCGAGTTTGAAGCGCTCTTTGAGGAGCAGTACTTTCCGGAGACTTCTCGTGATAACTTGAGGGAACAATTTGAGAAATTGGAACAAGGTAATATGACCATTTCGGAATACGTACAGAAGTTTCAATCCTTGTCTCGCTTTGCCCCAGAGTTGGTGGCCACGGAGGAGAGGAGGTGTAGGCGGTTTGAAAAGGGTTTGCACAGCACTGTGAGGAGGATGGTGATGGTCCAACGTAGGACAAAGTTTTCTGAAGTTGTGGAGTGTGCAAGGAGTATTGAGATTCCGAAGGATGCTCAAAGGAATGCAAGAGCGTGGGAACCAAGGCAAACAGTGGGGAGTGTTAGTTCATCTTCAGGTAGTTTTGGGAGTCAGGGGCGGAAGAGGCAAAGGGAACCATCTCAGCAACCGTCTCATCAATCTGGCTTTAAGGTGCCTTCTTCTTCGGGAAATCGGGGTGCTTTGTCTAGACCACCGACTGTATGCTACAAGTGCAATCAACCCGGGCACATTCGTACTCAGTGTCCACAGCTTCATAAGGCATGCTTCAATTGCGGTAAGGCCGATCATCTTGCTTGGAGTTGCCCTCAAGGGGCGGGGGCACGTAGTGAGTCAGGCTCGGTGCAGCAGCCGGGTGCAGGACGTGGTGTTGGCCAGCTGTCTTTCAGGGGTTCTCAGAGGCAGCAGCCTCACTTTCGCCAGACCACATCAGTTCAGAGTTCTGAGGGTGACCGAGGAGCGAGTTCGTCCGCACCTTCTCAAGGTTCTGGTCAGAGGGGAGGCTTTGTGCAGGGTCAGGGTACCCAGGGTCGTGTTTTCAACATCAACACCAATGCTTCACCTTCTGTTTCTCAGGCTCCAGAGACATCGGTCGTAAGGGGTACTTTTCTTTTATTCAATTCTTTTGCTAGAGTACTCTTCGATTCTGGAGCATCGCATTCTTTCATTGCTGCGTCATTTGTATGTGCATTGGAATTGGACACCGAGAATCTTGATACGCCGTTGTTTGTCGAGACACCGTTAGGAGGAAAGTCGCCTTTGAGTCGTATTTGTAAGGATTGTGAGCTTGTTATCCGTGACCATCGTTTCATCTTCGACTTTATCGTGCTGGATATGTTGGGGTTTGACCTCATTCTTGGAATGGATTGGTTGTCTACGAATCATGCCACGATCGATTGTTTCAAGCGTCGTGTTCGCATATGTCCGCCTGAGGGTGTTTGTTTTGAATTCCATGGGGAGCGTCGAGAACCGTTAGCACCGTATCTATGTGGGTCCCAGGAAAGAGAGTCGGTTTACTTTATGTTGGCGAGTTTGACGTTAGATGAGGATTTGTCTACACGTGGGGAGTTACCCTTAGTAGTTCGCGAGTTTCCCGATGTGTTTCCGGAAGAGTTACCTGGTTTGCCCCCAGAGAGAGAAATCGAATTCACGATAGACTTACTTCCAGGCACCGCTCCTATATCGATTCCACCTTATCGTTTTGCACCCGCCGAGCTTACAGAGTTGAAAGTTCAGTTGCAGGAGTTAGAAGACTTGGGATTTATTCGTCCTAGTACATCACCGTGGGGAGCACCGGCTTTGTTTGCTCAGAAGAAGGATGGTTCACTCCGTTTATGTATCGATTACCGTAAGCTCAACCGTGTGACCATTAAGAATAAGTATCCTATGCCTAGAATCGACGACTTGTTTGATCAACTCCGAGGTGCGACTTGCTTTTCTAAAATCGACTTGAGATCCGGTTATCACCAATTAAGGGTTCGTAGAGAGGACATTCCTAAAACCGCTTTCCGCACTCGTTATGGTCATTATGAATTCGTTGTGATGCCATTCGGTTTGACGAATGCTCCGGCTACTTTCATGGATCTTATGAATCGTATCTTTCGTGCTTACCTCGATCACTTCGTAGTTGTATTCGTCGACGACATTCTCATTTATTCATCTACGGAGGAGGAACACCGTACTCATCTTACCATCGTTCTTGAACTCTTGAGAGAACATCGTTTGTACGCCAAGCTTAGTAAGTGTGAGTTTTGGTTACCCGAGGTCAAATTTCTAGGTCACGTGGTTTCGAAAGGAGGTGTGTCCGTCGATCCGGGAAAGATAGAATCTGTGATGAATTGGCAGCGACCGAAGAACGTGTTTGAGATTCGAAGCTTTTTGGGGTTGGCCGGATACTACCGCCGTTTTGTTCTCGACTTCTCTCGTTTAGCGGCACCGATGACTCGATTGACGCGTAAGGGGACTCGATTCGTGTGGAGTGATTCGTGTGAGGCAGCTTTTGAGGAATTGAAGAGGCGATTGACTACCGCACCGGTTTTGATTGTGCCCGAACGTGGAGTTGGTTACTCCGTATTTTGCGATGCATCTAAGGAAGGGTTGGGGTGCGTATTGATGCAAGCGGGACGAGTAGTGGCATATGGATCGAGACAATTGAAAACTCACGAGCGAAACTATCCGACTCATGACTTAGAACTCGCGGCCGTCGTTTTTGCTTTGAAAAGTTGGCGTCATTACCTCTACGGTGAGAAATTTGAAGTCTTTTCCGATCACAAGAGCTTAAAGTACCTTTTTTCGCAAAGGGAACTTAACTTGCGACAACGTCGTTGGATGGAACACTTAGAAGATTATGACTTCGAATTGCATTATCATCCGGGGAAGGCGAATGTCGTGGCGGATGCGTTGAGTAGAAAACCGATACACTTAGCAAGCCTAGCCATACGTGAGTGGAAGATGGTGAACGATTTAGGCCATTATGCTTCGCACTTTGAGGAGGTTCAAGAAGGAGTTACATTGTGCAACCTCACTATTCAATCGACCTTATCGGCACGAGTTGTAGAAGCTCAACAACATGATGGAGAAGCAGAGGAACTTCGTACCAAATTCCTTAGCGGAAATTCTCGGGAAGGGTGGATGATTCACGCCGACCAAAGTTTACGTTATCAAGGGAAGTTGTTCGTACCCGTTTCGTGTCGGGAAGAAATCCTACGAGAGTTTCATCACTCACCGTTAGCCGTCCATCCGGGAGGAACAAAGATGTATCATGACTTGCGTAGGCAATTTTGGTGGCCAGGAATGAAGAGAGATGTGGTGATCTTTGTGTCCAAGTGTTTGACGTGTCAACAAGTGAAAGCCGAACATCAACGACCCGCGGGAGAACTACAACCGTTACCGGTGGCCGAGTGGAAATGGGAGAATGTGACGATGGACTTTGTTACGGGTTTGCCGAGATCACCGAGAGGGCATGATGTCATTTGGGTTATTGTGGACCGTTTTACCAAGACCGCTCATTTTCTACCTATCCATACTACCGATTCCGTTGAAACGCCTGGCCGTTTGTATGTTCGGGAGATCATTCGACTTCATGGGATTCCTGTATCTATCGTGTCTGACTGAGATCCGAGATTCACAGCACGTTTTTGGCAAAGTTTGCAGGCCGCTTTGGGGACGAATCTCTTGTTTAGCACTGCTTACCACCCACAAACCGATGGCCAATCCGAGCGAACGATTCAGATTTTGGAGGACATGCTTCGGGCTTGCGTTATGGATTTCCGGGGTAGTTGGGAGGAACATTTGCCGTTGGTAGAGTTCGCATACAACAATAGTTATCAATCGAGTATCGAGATGGCGCCGTATGAAGCCTTGTATGGGAGACCGTGTCGATCACCCGTATGTTGGACCGAATTGGGAGAGGCGACGTTAGTGGGGCCAGATATGATTAGAGAAACCACCGAGAGTATGAGATCGATTCGTCAACGACTCTTAGAGGCTCAAGAGAGAACAACCGAACAAGTCAAGACAATTCGCCGAAGGTTGCTAACCGCTCAAAGCCGACAAAGGAGCTATGCCGATCGTCGTCGTCGTCCGTTATCATTTGAGGTGGGAGATCATGTGTTTCTTAAAGTATCGCCACGTCGAGGCTTGTCACGTTTTGGGAAGAAAGGAAAGCTTTCACCGCGTTATATCGGTCCGTTCGACATTATTGAGAAAATTGGGGAGGTTGCGTACCGTTTAGCTTTGCCGCCGAGATTATCAAATGTGCACGACGTGTTTCATGTATCTATGTTACGGAAGTACGAACCGGATCCGTCGCACGTAATAGAATGGTCCGAACTCGAATTGGAAGCCGATGCATCTTACGAGGAAGAGCCGATACGTATCCTAGACTCACGTGATCAAGTGTTGAGGGGTAAGACGATACCACTTGTACGAGTATTGTGGAAGAGTCAAGGTGGCGAGGGGTCAACATGGGAACGAGAGGACGAGGTTAGGGAGAAATATCCGCATCTATTTCCGGAATGAACTTATGTGAGTGTTTAAATATCGAAATTTCGTATTACGTGACTTGTTGCATGATATTGAGGAACATGATAGTTGCATGCATTCATAATGCACTTGTTGGTTTACATGACGTGGTTATTTAAATTTCGAGGACGAAATTTTCTTTAAGGAGGGTAGGGTGTAAAGACCCGTAATTTCTTAGATTTTATTTAAATGTTTTATAAGAAATATAAGGACGAGATTGATTTTTTTTTAAATTGGAAGTTGGGGGTTAATGTGTTAAGTGTTGCATTTGAAGGGTGAGTGTGTGATTGTGCCTTATGTATATGTCAGGTGTGTGTGTGTGTGAGTGTGTAGGGAATAAAACTCCCATTTTCCTTACTCCCTCTCTCCCGTTCTCTTTTCTCTCTCTCGGCTCTCACTCCTTCTCACTCACTCTCCCACAAATCACCTCAAACCCATAACACCCAACCTCAAATCCTTCCTCCCTTCGCATTGTGGAGCTTGCATCTCGTTGGTTTGAGCTCGGTGGAGGCGAAATCTTTCCGTTTCCAAGTTTTGGAGCTAAGGCTTGGAAAATCATTCGGTTGTGATCTTTGATCTTTGAGGTAGGAGGTTCTAACTATCGATATATGTTTATGATGTGTTTCCTGAGCTTGATTTGTGACTTGGATTGTTGTTGTTGTTGTTGTCGTTGTAGTTGCCCGAAAACCCATCGTTGTCTGTCAGAAATCTGCTCGAAAATCCATCGTTATCGATAACGTTTTCATCGTTATCGATAACACTTGTCCAAAACCCAGAAAATTTCCATTGTTATCGATAACGTTATCCTTTGTTATCGATAACGTTCCCAGAAAGCCATTGTTATCGATAACCATAGCCACTGTTATCAATACTCCCACGTCTGGAATCATTTTAATCCAATCGTTATCGATAACAAAGTTTTTGTTATCGATAACGTTACGTTTCTGACCACTTTCAAGCCAGTGTTATCAATAACCTTCTTCCATGTTATCAATAACGTTTTGCCTCTGGACAGTTTTGCTTGTGTTGACTCCTACTTCATTATTTTGGGTTTCGATCATTTCTAAACCATCCTAAACATCTCCCGAGTGACTCCTCTTTGATTGTCCTTATCTTAAAGCCTTCATTGAACGTTACTATAACTTTAATGCTCGTTTGATTACGATTTCATAAAATCATCTTTACGCATCAAAGTTTGGTTTGAACGTTTAAACGAGATGGAAAGTGGATTTTGAAAACTTTACGAATACGACGAGAACATTCAGGACTCATCGACGGGTGAGTGCCTGGCAGAGGACATCAGGGTCCTTTAATTGGCCCGGCAGGAGCTATATGCTCGTAATTGATATTTCAAGACCTCCCGATGGGTAAGGTGCCTGGCAGAGGACATCGGGGTCCTTTAATTGGCCCGGCAGGAGCTTCGGCTCATGACACTTGAACGAGACACGTTTTGATATTTGGTGAATTTCAGAAATCATTTATTAAAGCATGTGATTGGTTTTAGAAAAGAAGTGAAAAATTGGTTTGCTCTTGTCGATCCGTCATTGATTCTTGATACAGTCGTTCATTTATTCATCTTTTCTACATGTCATTCGCATACATTGTTAGATTGGAGTTTTCTACTGGGCTAGTGTAGCTCAGACCTTCCTTCATTTTCAGGTACTAACCAGGGGCAGTAGCAGCATACTTGTGTGCTTGGATGTGGACAGTATTTTGAAAGCTAACTTGAAGGGTTATTTGGCCATCTTTGTCTAATATTTTTGGAAAGATGTATTTGTAACCCAATTGTAAATCTTTTGACTTAAGAAATGATTGTAAATGCTTAACTCTCTTCCATATTTGATAATTATGGTATTTCGGGCCTCGAAGCCAAAGTTGTAATATTTTGGAGACCCTTAGAAGTTTGGAATGAAATGATGGGTATGGAAATGCTATATTATTTTGGGAATCATTTGGAATATTGTGAGTTTTGATTTATAAAAATCCTTTATATCTATGTTGAAAATCGAGGGTGTGACAATCAGAGTCAAAACATTCACAAAATTGAAGATATATTAACAAAATTAATCACTAAAAAAGAGCCAGTCACACCCCAATTAAATGTTATAACACAAGCCGATGAGGTTTCTAGTCAACCGTCATCTTCCGATGAAGAAATTACAAAACTACAAGATCAATTTACTAGTCATAAGATAAACCATAATATTAAACGTTTAATTTACCCTTCTACTAATCCAACTAGTCTTACAAAAAATTGGTATTCTAGACATACCCCTCCTAATCATAAGGAAATAATCTTGCTAATCAATTTTCTGTTTCATCTAGTGAATTATATGAATGGAATATTGATGGATTAAGTGAACACCAAATATTAGAAAAATTAAACCACATGTCAATGGTTGCTAATAGTTACTTAAGCAATACTAATTTAAATCAACCACAAATTGTAGAATTATTAACCTCTGGATTTACTGGAGTATTAAAACCTTGGTGGGATAAATACCTCAACACCGAGTCAAGAGAACAAATAATTCATGCTATTCAGACTGATGAAAATAACCTCCCAATCTTTGAGAATGAAAGAGGAGTCCCTGATGGAGTCAATACATTAATTTACACCATAATTAAACATTTCATGGGTCAACCTAGTAACATTACTTCCAGAATACATGATCAATTAAGTAATTTACACTATCCAACATTAAGTGATTTTAGATGGTACAAAGATGTTTTTATTTCTAGAGTCATGCTTAGAGATGATTGTACTAAATCCTTTTGGAAAGAAAAATTCATTAATGGATTACCTAATTTATTTGCTCACAAAATTAGAGATGTTCTTAGTCAACCTATCGGAATAATTGAATATGATAAATTAACATATGGTGATATAGTTAGCATTATTCAAAAAGAAGGATTAAGAATGTGCATTGATATGAAAATTAGTAAACAAGCTCAAAAGGATAAAAATAAAGCTAAATATGAGTTAAGAAATTTTTGTGAATAATATGGTTTACCCCCTGTTGCCCCATCATGAAGAAGGCAAAAAATTGAAACTAAGATTAAAAACTACAGAAGTAATAAACGAAATAATAAACCACAATCCTCTAAAGATAAATATTATGATAAACCCAAAACTCAAAATAATAAGAAAAAGAATTCTACTAAACCTGATAACCCTAATATTACCTGTTATAACTGTGGAAAAAAGGGTCATTACAAGTCCCAGTGCAAAGTTAAACAAAAAATTAACCAACTCAATATATCTGATAATGATAAACAACAAATCCTGGAAATATTTAAAATGAATAATCTAGACAGCTCAGATAGTGAAGAAATAATCCAACCATCGGAATATCATTCAGCTAGTTCTAGTGAAAACCAAATAGAAATTGGATGTACTAATAATTGTTGTAAAAAATTAAATGTACTCACCAGAGAATCCTCTGATCTAGAATTACCTGAAGAAGAATTATTAATTGATTTAATCAGTAAAATAGATGATCTAGGATTAAAACAATAATATATTAAAAAATTAAAACAAGTTTTAATACAACAAAGCAAAATACTTCAATAAATAAACCCATAGTAAATCTTCATACCACCATTGAAAGATTTAGTAAAGTCACTAAAGAAATTACTTTGCAAGACTTGCAACTCGACATAGAGATAATTAAAAAAGAAGTAACATTACTCAAAAACCAACTTCCAAGCAGGAAGAAAAGGAATGTTAAATTAAAACATATTAAATACTCTTCTGATGAATCTCCAGAAAGTGACGAAACCAATAGTTTCAAAGAATCACATCTGGATTTTAATAAAAAAATTAATGATCAAAAAACTAATAGATTAAATCTAATAACAAAGATTAACCTCCAGAAATGACATACTAAAATCAAGCTAGTAATTGGAACTTATGAAATCCAAGTTACTGCTCTTATAGATACAGGAGCAGACCTGAATTGTAATCAAGAAGGATTAATACCTAATCAATATTACCAAAAAATAACTGAAAGATTAAGTTCAGCCAATGGCAGTAAAATGTTTATTAAATATAAAATACTAGAAGTAAATATTTGCCAAAATAATCTCTGTTTTAAAACCTCGTTTGTTTTGATAAAAAAATTTAACTGATAAAGTAATTTTAGGTATGCCTTTCATCTATTTACTTTATCCATTCACGGTCAATTTTGATAAAATTACTACTGTATTTTTTGACCAACAAATAAATTTTGAACTATTATCAGTCCCTGACCAAAATGATTTGAAACAATTACAAAACTGTTCAATTTACCCCACTGATGTGGCTGAATTATCTGCAGATGACTCACAGAAGCATAACCTTGGGGGCAACCACTTTGCCATTGCTTCCTGAAGGATCCAGCCTTCAATTTAAAAAATTAAATCATTTACAAAATATTAACGAAACCCAACAATGTCTCCTAGACGCATTCTGGAACTTGTGTGGGGATTATCGATATAATCAGCATTTTATTAATTGTTTAAATGGCTTGAATTACTATTTTTGTGAACAAAATCTAATTGCTAAAATAATGATACAGCTTATGCCTCAATGGCCTCTGAGTTAGATCATTTGAATACTAAATATTCAAAATTGTTTCAACAAAATATTCAACTTCAAGCCAAAAACCACATCCTGCATCATTAAGTTAAAACTATTAAAAAACTGTTTTCTCAGCATCCTGCATCGAGGGAGCAAAAAAGTGAGAAATTAGTAAGCAACATTGTTAAGCAGCATGTAGGGAGTGCAAGAATTGCCACCCATGGCATGTTAACCAATGACTTAGAAGCTAGCACCAGTAGAGTAGCAAGCAACATTAGAAGTAAGCAGCATATTGATAACATGAGACAATATTTCTCTACTCTATTACAGAGTATCCCAAAAACCCCTATTTCATTAAAAAACCAAATAATTTTCCCGGAAAATTTTCCTATTGATTTGATTAAAGATATTCAACATTTGGCTAGAAACGATGGCCACTATTTTCAGGAATTTTTATTCCAAACTCTTACTGATTTGTCTGCTAAAACTATTCCTGGATTACAAATTACTTGGGAATCCCTGTACAATGATGACCAAGATAAAATTACTTGTCCAAAAATTAATCCTATTTGCTCAAATTATCCTTTAGATAAAATTGATTGCCAATGTAATTTAATATATAGCATTCCGAAAGCCTGCATTGATATGCAGTACTTTAAAAATATTAATGTTGAATATAATAAAAAAGTAATTGAAATTACTCCAATGACCCTATTGGATCATGGATTGTTTTATTTTACTGATCCGGAGCAGACTGGATATGTTACCAGAAAACTGGCTGTCTCCATTTTAAACCTTTTTGCTAAATATGGTGCTTTACGGTGCCAAGTTCTGGTCAAAAGCAAAATGCCCAAATGGACGTTCACTGGGAACATTATCCCAGCCCAGCACGTCATGCACATATCTGCCAACTGGCCATTCAGCAGGGTTCATCTCCCTATTCAACTTATTGAAGATGAAATCCCTTGGCCCTATTCAAATTCAGTCCGAAGCCAAATCAAACATCATCGGGCCTGGTCAATTGCTACCCAGCTTGGTGATATTCACCAAGGTGATCAATGGCTCAGTGATGTCAACTACTTAATCTGTGAAGATCCTATTCAAAAAATTTGATCTACTGAACCAGTTAAAGAAGTCTCATTTATCTTCCATACCCAGTTCGGAAGATTAGTAACCCAATACCAAGATCAACTAGTCAACACTACTTCATCAACCAACTACTCCAATTGTTGACTGCACAACAGAAGATGGTGAGGATTATTGGCACACCTTATCCTCTGAAGAATTACAGAACTATGACAACATGATGGAATACTAGTCAGCAAAGGTCTCATCAGTCGTCATCCGTAACCTGTTCAACCAGCTTTTACAGCTGCCATTCAAACACTGTTTCTTCAATCAGACTTGGAAGCCCTACTCCAGGATGCTCAAGACCCATTTGCATGATAACAATCTTCTGCAAATGGTTGCTCCACGGTTCAACAATGATCAATCTTTTCCATTCAGTCACGGGAAAAGTTAAGGCACTGTTCAAATCAACTTTCCTGCAAAGGAAACTATTCAAACAACTGCTTTCTGATAAAATCAAGATGTAATCGCTACCAAATTACTGTTCACCACTATTCACCAATAGCTACTGTTCATTCAAAACGCTGTTCACCACTATTCACCGACAGCTACTGTTCATTCAAATCACTATTCAACCTTTTACTGTTCACTCTCAGGAAAAAGGACCAATCAACTATTCAATCAGTTGCTTTTGTCGAATGCAGATGACAGAAGGCATCTGCCTACAGTTATTCAACTGCTTTTCCACCGAAAGCAGTCACATTGTCACAGTAGACCAATGATAACTTGTAAACAGTCCGTGATCCTTATTCTACAAAAAGATTCACTGGCTCTAGTCAAAACCAAGTTTTGTTAACTTGGTTTTCTACTACTGATCTCTCTCTCTCTCTATATTATTTTGCAGTTCTTTCTGTTCTTCTCCTTCCCCTGTTAAACCAGTAAGTATCCTGTTAATGTATTTGCTTACTTAGTAAGCAATTTGTTTAATGAAATATTAAACTGTTTTGTTTAGTATGTTCTACTCTGTCTTGTTCTTCTTTTGTGTCTCCTCTGCTTCCGTCATGGTATCTATATATATATATATATCAATAGAATATTACAACTACCGTTTGATTGAAAAGGCTGCCCGAGATTTGTCATGAGCAGCCTTAACCACCAATCTTGGTACTTTAATAACTTCTACAACATTAAGATAAGAACACCAATAACAAAAATCAGAAAGAGCAGATTGGACACAAAAGGTGGCGCTTCCTGGATCATTCAGGTCCTGAACAAATACTGAGCAATCCGTCTTGATGCAGACACCACATCCAAACCTGTTCTATGAAACACAAAACACATAGCTTTTCGAATCTCCTCCGTAACTCTATGATTAGAACCCCACTGAGACTCCGATCAGTCCTACACTAGTTAACTAAACCTGAAAAACAGTGCAACACATTAGCCACATCAGCCTTGATAGACTTGAACAAAACATATCATTCCGAGCACGCCATATAGACCATATAATAAAAATCCAATTGTGGATCAATTTCTTATTATGAGCATGTTATAGCCATTTCCCAGTTCACAAATCCCAATGGAGTTCCCACAGTAAAGTCAAAACCCAAGTAAGAAGCTCTCCACACTCTTTTTGCAAAGTCACAATTTAAAACAAATGCTCAATAGTTTCCAAATCCTGACTACATAGGGGACTTAATGGATCTACGGCAATGTTCCACCTAAGCAAAGCATCCTTAACCGCAATGATAAGATGAATCACCTTCCAAATGAACAATTGAAATTTAGGAGGAACACCATATTCCAACTGTGAAATCTACCAAGCTAGCAAAAGTTATACGCATAAGTTTGATCTTAAGTAGCTATCTGTAGAAGTCATGGTTTGGATAAGTTCTTGCGTTTTGTGGCTAACTGCACGACTTTAGCTACAAGTTTTTTTATTCATAAAAAATTTACACATTTCATCAAATACTATCAAACACTGAGTTCCATATTGTTTTACTTCTCTTAATGCTAAAACAAAGTATACTGGTTTTAATATCAAGTATGGAAACTGGAACCACCATCTCAACACCACCACATTCCCAAGACGGGTAGTTAGCATGAATAGGATACTTGTAATATAGGAGTCACTCTTGGAGTCAATAATATACCCTATTGCTAATGATCTCACAAGCCATGACTGCTTCTCTACTTGCAGCTCAATTAAATCAATGGTCAAAAGGAAAATCTTCCTAACCTACATGAGAACCGTTAAACATAAACAAAGGCACATAAACTGTTATCTCTACTTTTAATCTTGTGGGATAGAGTAAGAGTAATAGCATACCATGTCATCAGCTTTTGTAAGTAATGTGATGTTCCGTCCATTCCGCATGCCTTTCTCCACAATAACTTCCAAATGCCTAGAAAAGGAATCCAAAGAAGTTACAAATTGGTAGTAAGCACCACCCCAGATGGACAATGGATCCATATTCAGTTAGTAATGATCATGATTCAGTACCCATAAATAGTTGTTTATGGTTAAGTACCATACAAAAAATAAAATCAGAACAAGATATATATCTTATATGAGATATCAAATGCTAGATGCTTGAGGAGAACAAGACAATATGAAGAGACAAATGACCACTGAAGTTTAATGGCAATGTCCTGTGGTTTCTAAATGGCTACGACATAACTTGAATTTGACAATTCGCATTTACCAAATGTCCCAAAAGGCCCTTAGCATGTGAGAGTTTCTCTAGTCTTCCTTTTGTTTTACTCATAATTTACTCAAGTAAGTACTTTTCTCTGCTTTTCTTTCTTTTCTCCAGCATCAAAGTTCTCTCTTCTTGATGCTCGGAAGGGTTCCTTTTTATCAAATTTAAACATCTTAGTAAAATCAAGTTAGATATACTAATCAAAGAACATCAAGCTACTAAAACTCAATTTGTGATTAGCCTGATAATAACCAACCTTGCTGCAACTGGTAATAACAACTTCATCTCCATCTTCTCAAAATTTATGATCGAGTTGTTCCAACAAAAGACAACTATTTTTGTCCATTCCATGTTAATTTTCCCAGTCCCAAGGAGATCACTAGGCCTCAAGCTGCAACCATTGATGGTATGATGTGCAAGTTGTTGAGTCAATGTCCAATATCTATGGCATGAAAACAAAAATCAAGAAGCAGCAAATTAGAATATGGCCCGCATTTTAAGAGCCGAGATTTGTTTTCATTCAAATCATCGCAATAGCGCCGTTGATGGAGGAAGTGTGAATGTGCAAATATGAAAACATAGACAAATCTACATAGAGTTTGTAACAGTTACTTTAACAGTAAAAGAGTTGAAAGTATCATCAGATCAAAAAGTTAAATTTTGTTTACCACCAAATAAATACTATATGTCACACAGTTTAAGATACTTGGACAGGTGAAATCCCACATCCCCATGATCTAATTTTGGTCTAAGCATCAGCATTAGTCAATTATCTTTCCCCACTTGATAGCAAGAAAAAAGCTAATGAAAGCAGCTCTTGCTAACTAAATGAAATTTATCTCTTCTAAGGTAAAACAAGATTGCAAATCAGAGAAGGCAAAACCCTCACAAGTGCCTGAAGTTGCTCTTTGTGACAACATGGGAATTTTCTTCTCCTGTAGGTTTAATCCAAACCTTGAATCAAGAAGTCAGATTGATAAGGTTGATATTAAAACTCATTAAGAAAGCACAATAATTTGACTATCATTTGGTTTAGAAGAAAAACTTCAATGAGGCCCAAGACGTAATTGTGGCAGATTTTTATCCAAACAATAACAAGAAAGAACATTTCAAACCCCTTGTGTATAATAGACAGATGGTCAATGAAATGTGAGACAAACTATAAATGTCAGTACACAAAAGTGAAATAATACCTCCAAAGAAATGTCTTAGTTCTTTGCTATCTTTTCAGCAAGATATGGCAATGGTTGAGGGTCCTGCAATTAACAGCATGCATGAATTCCATCCATAGGACATAGCCTAGCCATCATTGATTAGATATCAGAAACAGACCTACAATGGTGCTTGTGCTTCATTCTATTATTGGGGTCACATGCCAGGACAAAACAGATAAGGTTGCAGACTTTTGGAGGTTTATGTCTTCATTTTGTCTTGAGAATTTTCTTTGGATTATTTGGAAAACTAGTTTATGGCTGTTACTTTAGATTAATTACAAAGATGGATGTAAATGTAATAGTAAATGGAAAATCCTAGCTCCGTCCCTGATTAGGAAGATCAAATTTATGAACAATGTGATAGTTAGTCATCAACTTCTTCGGCTGCTTTGGGCAGAACAATTCAGCGATAGACAATTGCGGTCACCATGTCTTTAGGCCATACTGTATAGACCTAATCCTAAACACCCAAGTAAGTTAATCACCCGAATGATGCAGCATAGAGTATTGAAACACATGCATACTTCAAACTGAACCGTGATGTATCATGCATTCCAGTGATATAGAATTCTCAGATGTTGTAGACTACGTAATTGGTGTATAATTTTAACCATAAATAAAGCTTTAAACAAATAAAACAGGCTTGCTCATGAAATTGACAGAAAAGACTGTAATGCAAGGATTATAATATAAAGAATAAAAGAATTACAGGACTGGTCACCGGATTAGTCGGTTCATTGAGCCACATAGCAAGTTATCAATAAAAACTATGCCAAAATTAGTACATTAGAGCTTGTTGTCTACAACTTCAGATATCACAATCCATAGCACAGCCTTGAATAAAAAATCTCAATACCCAATTAATGCTCTAGTTTTGTGCTGTTTCTTTTTTTAACAGCAAGAAAGAAGATTTCATTAATCGATTGCAAGGATTACAATAGATTAAAAGGCAAGAGTGAAAGCATCACAACAAAAGGGAAGCATCCCAACGAGATTGACACCCTAACCCCGCGACATTCATATGCAACTCGAGCCGGAAAGAGGTTGAAGAGTTGGCTAGTAATCAACCGACAACCAGCCTCAATATGAAAATACACAATCCTTTTTATCCCAAAATACATCTGAAAAGAAAGCCCTCGGATATTCATCTGAGTTGAATCTTGGCTGCCGCTTTGAATCAGATTCAGATAGCATAACAAAGCTTCAAAAGATGTAAGAAATATCATGGACCCGTGCACTTGTGATGTTAAAGTCCTGATACCCTTAGACCTTCCTATTACATCCAGTCGAAAACTTCTTGTCACAGATACATCCCTTCTTCCACTCTATTCAGATTCTTAATAGCAATAATCTCACAAGCATCTTAATCTTTAGAAGCAATGGCATCTGAGCAAGGCCGGTCATGTAACATGCATCCATATGATGGTTCAGGAATGTCGAATGAAATCTGCATCCACTCAACCTCTTTGGAGGCTTCAGGCAGTATAGTCGTGCTGCTAATTTCATCTACTGTAGTTTCCATAAATTCGCTCTTGGCATCGGAAACAAAGGGATGGCCTAACAGCATATCAGCAGTCCACCTTGACTTGGGATCTCTAACCAAGCATTTGCAGAGAAAATCTCGAGCCTCGTTAGACAGCCAACTCGGAATTTCAGGGACGTACTCTTTAGAAGCGATCCTAGACAAAAGAGCCGCCTTTTCGATATGTCGTCCACACTCCCAAGGCTCTTTCCCGGTCACCATCTCTAACACAGTGCACCCGACAACCCAAATATCGGCACAAAGCCCATATTCTTCGCGGCGAATTGACTCAGGCGCCATGTACATAGGCGTACCTCTAACCCCCTTTAGTTTTTTCTTCTTTGGGCTTCATCGCAGGCCCAAAATCATCAATCTTACCAGTAGTTTCTTTCCCATTCTCCACAACCAATATATTATGAGGCTTGATATCACAGTGAACGTATCCTTTCTCGTGAATGTAACTCTGACCCGCAAGTACGTGTACCTCCTCGCTTCATCTTCCGGTAAGCCGCCTCCTGACTCGCGAATGCAATTGAATAAACTGCCTCCGGAAGCATACTCCAAGAAAAGATTGTACCACTCCCCTCTTCTTTCGATGCTAGTGTTGGATCCGTAGCAGCGAACGACACACGAACAGGCTTCGAACTCCTTGAGCATTATTCTCTCGCGACTAAGCGGAAATGAATTATGGAGGGCGGCAGATTTCACAGCCATGACAGAAGGTAGAGAATGAACAGGCATGAAAGTTTGATCGTTAACAACAGCAAGCGTCACCGTCGCAGAAGCCCCCGTGCCCAGTATCTCTCCTCTCTTCCACATAAGAAAAAAAAACTTTCTATCAAATAGATTGTACCTCTCTGTCGTCTCTGCTCTCTCTCTCTTTCTCTCTGTTTCTCTTCAATCTCTGCTTTGTCTCTGGAGTTTGGTTCAAGTCTAGAAGAAGTTGTTTGTGCACTTATTTATACTTTGCGATTGCTTTATGTTCAAGCAGCAATGTAGCAATGTCGTGGCGGCTAAGTACATGCTGGTATCCATACAGGACTATATCTATATCTTCTATATTATAGGGAAAATAAATTATATACACCGACGGTGTAAATATTTATTTCCTCCAAATCAATTATAATGTCTCACGTCGTCAAAACAGTGGTTCCAATTAATAGAACATGGCGACGTAGCGCAATGTAATTGATTTGAAGTAAACAAATGTTTACACCGGCGGTGTAAATAATTTATTAATATCTATTATAAGACTTACCCAAAGATCTAATTGGTGTAAAAGACTACCATTCAAAAATCGAAAACAACAATTCTATGTACCCACCCAACTTACCATGAAATAATCTAGACCATTAATTTCTCTTTTCGAGTTAAGTGTTCTGGGTATATATATATATATATAGCATTGCTGAATAGAAAATATTTTTCGCATTTGTTTAAATGCATTTTAAAGTCTCTCTTTATGGTGTCTGAAATTTGTTAAAGCAGTACGATATAAATTTTGGAGTAAATTGATGAAGAAATGGAGAGCAAAAATATTTCTTTGACAGATTCATAGTTCGGGCACCCACACCTTCGCCCGCCAACCTCACCGAAATTCACTCCGAATGTAAACGACTTCGAGCAAATATAATTATGAAAATTAATTACTTATATTTCAGAATTTATGTAAAACCCGGCCCACAATTCATTAAATTTGAGTTCAGCTCAAGTCAGAGGCGGTCCCAACCCAAGGGGTGCAAGGGGGACTCGGGCACCTACACACCTCCAAATGATCTCGCGTACTGTGGGGGTTCGAATTATCGGGATCAGGACCAAGGCTTTGGTTAGGCTTCTCCTCCCGTGGCTCCGCGCTTCTGCCGCTGGGACCTGTAACAAGTCACTAGGGCTTGGATAGCCCAGTGGCCCTCCGACGATCAAGTTAGATCTCAGGGAAAAGTGTATAGGTCTAGGGCTAGGGTAGAATGGCTTACCTCTCTCAGGTGAGTATCCCTTTGTATTTATAGACCTAGGGTTGCTTGGCCTTCAAGCTAGCACTTGGAGTGTACGCTCAGGTAACCGCCTCGGATGACGTCATATGTGACGAAAGGAGTGAAGCGATTACGAAGCACATGGGCAAGGGTAGTCTCAATGATTGCGCCTGCTGCACGATCCTCATGGGGCCCTCATGGTGTAACAATTTTTCTTAGATGTCCTCAGGAATATCCTGAGTAGAGACAGGGCAAATGACAGCAACGCAGCACACAGAGACTTGACTCCGAGAACAATACCGAACAGGTCACCGAGGAGTGAAACCTGCGCCAGGCTTCGAATCAAGATTCCTCAAGAGTCCAGGTCACGTAACAAGGCCAGGTTACCGAGCTGGTAACCGAGGCCACCACACGTACTATACTAATCTTTAGGTTAATTAGAAAAAATTCTACTATGAGATTAGCCCTTGCAAGCCCTTTGAGTGAAATTTATTTCTTATATAAAATTTCCATATGTGGGGGGCAAAAATCTTCAAAATTTTAAGTTATCAATCATTTTTTAGGTTGCTATAAAATTAGGATGTCATTTTGGCACTTCACTTTTAGCCGGTGCCACTCCACTTTTTATTTTGTAATCTCACATGATCAAGACACAAAGTAGAGTGCCAGTGGCTAAAATTGGAGTGCCAAAAGTAATTTTCTAAAATTAAATGGTGGTTGCGCACATAATATCGTCTCTTCTTCGGACGTCGCGAGTACCAATGCACGTATAAAATATATTTTTATTATTAATATGAAGATACACCTGATTCGGGCCCCTGTTTGACACAAATTTTGCGTCAACCACTGGCTCGAGCTATTCGAAAAATCAAGGCGAGATTTGTTTCGAAAATCATTTTGACGTATGATCACTCTCTTTAATTAGAGCTATGTGTATGAATAAATTTAATTTTTCTTTAAAATAGTTAGTATAATCAATGCCTCTTACTGATATTTTGTTCAGCTTTTTGTGAAATAATTTTGCATCAATTATTCGTCTCGGCGAGAGAAATAAAAAAAAAAAAGTACAATTGGGATCGAAGTTGAAAAAAGTCCAAATTAATAAAAGGACCCTGAAGACACTTAAGAGAGTGAAAATTTTCTGTCTTTCAATGAACTTCTTGGAGCTTTTGTTATCACTTGTTTTCCTTTTATATTTCATTTGCCAAGAAAAATGATTAACTCGTAAATTTTTGACGTGTATATGACAAAAACTCTGAAACATTAATGACCCAAAAGACAGTAATTATTATTACCCAATAATTTTGTCCAAACAAGGAGTTGTGGTATTGGACTATGTGTGATGGTTCACAAGGAGATCGTTGAAACTCAATTTTGCCCCACCACTTATAAATCCAATTTTAGTACAATGTTGAATGGCACCGACTTTACTGATTTATATCCGCGCCATAACAAGAATTTTGATTGTATTCGGGTCCTGATCAGACGCTGTTAATAATAGTAGTACACACAAAAAATAATTGTGAGCATCCCGTCGGCATTGAAATTGGTGTCGGTGGATACAACTTTTGTCCTTACATTGTTTAACTTCCAAATATCTAATCCAGTACGTTTTGATTTTTCCGATTTACTTCGATTCGTAAGTTTTGTCCAACTTCAAAACGACGACTCCATTCAAATAAAATAATAATAATTGATTATTAAATTTGTGTTCAAGCAAAAATGTAGTTTCGGATTAGATCTTCCTAGACTACAGTCTATGGAACTCATCAGATAGATTTGAGAATTCTAATCTCAGTATGGCGCAGCAATTGGATAGGTGCAATTGGGTAGGTGCAGATTGATTTCATTTCGTTCGTCGATCGGCTAACACGGTGGCGGAAAAGCTGGCTAGTTATGGTGTGCGAGCTTCTGGTTCAAAGACATGAGAAGTTAGACCTCCTGATGGGTTATTGAGTTTCTTAGGGCAAGAAAATCATATTTTTTTGATGTTGTTGAGTACTTTGTTATCAATAAAATTCCCTTTCATTTTGGAAAGAAAAAAAAAAATACATCCTGGTATCTAGGACTTATCAAAACATTTAATTGGTATAAAATTTTACCAGTCAAAACTAGAAAATGCTTTTTGCAGTTATATAAACGCAATTTAAAATCTCTCTTTCTGATCTGTGTTGTGTATAATTTAAATGCTACAAGATAAATTTTGGAGTACATTTATGAAGAAATGGGGTGTAAAAAATACTTCTCTGAATAGTTTCCCCATCTCTACATGCGCACCTCCGGGACCGGCGACCTCACAATAATTAACTCCGAATATAAACAACTTCAAGAAAATATAATCATGAAAATTCATTACATTGATTAAACTTGGGTTCGATACGAGCTATTGCCAAAATCATGACGCAATTTGTTTTGAAAATCATTTTGATGTATGACTCTTTTTAGAGCTGTGTGTGAATAAAATAAATTTTCTTAAAAACACTGGGTAATATCAATGTTTTTTAACTGATTTTTTGTTTGTTTAGTTTTTTTGTAAAAAAAATATTGGAGAAATCATTCGTCTCAACCAGAGGAATAAAAAAAGAGCTATATTTGGGTCCACGTTGGAAAAAGTAGGGCTATCCGTGGTCCGAATTGGACCGGATTGCTATGAATCCAATCCTAATCCGCGAATCACGCTTTCTAGAAAATACAATTTGTGTCTGAATCAAAAGTCTTACGGTTCGGTTCCAATCCAATCCGTAAGTTGCGGTTCAGTTCCAGTTTTATCCATGGATTACATTCCATAATCACTAAATTGCAAATCCAACAAAAAAACCAAATTCTTGCCACCAAAAAACAAGTATTACAATCTGCCATTACATCTAGGAAGCTCGCTACCAGATAGCAATCAAATGAAGTAAAGTGCACAAATATTATCCAAAATTCTAGATTAGTTACAACACAACATACACTATTTATTTTTCCCCTAGGAATGAAATACAGTTTACCCCATTAGATTATATATTATTATAGGATCAAAAAAATTATATATTATTATAAATAATATAGTATCACATTAAGATAAAATTGCTGAAAAATTATAACAATTGGTAAAACTTATAATTATTTACTAAATATTACATATATATTTTTTTAGATATTTCACGGTTTGGTTCGGTTTGGTTCGGTTCGATTAATCCACGGTTTCATAATGAAAATCCGTGGACCGAACCATATCTCATAGTTTTTTAATTTTCGATCCGTGTCCAAACCATTAATCCATGGATCCAATCCAAAAGTCACAGATCGGTTCCGTCCGATTCAGTTTTACGGTTCTCGATTTTTCTTGAATAGCCCTAGGGAAAAGTCCAAATAAAACGACCCTAAAGATACTAAAGAGAGTTTAATGTCAAAAAAAATCCGTCTTTAGTGAACTTATTGGAGCTTTTTTCATCATTTGTTCTACTTTTTATATTTCATTTGCGAAGATCGGGTGGCTCCACTATTACTTGAGGGGCTTCAAGTGAACCCCCTGATTTCAGAAAATGTGCTAGACTCTATATATTTTTCAAAATGCAATTTGATTGTTCTTTAAATAAACAAAATTTACCTAAATTTGTGAATAACTTTCTAACTAAAATAAAATAATTTAGTTAATATTTAAATTTGTAACACAAAAATTATATATATACCTTTGAACTCAAATCCTTGAGCCGTCGTGGCCAAGATTAATGATTAATTTAAACTTATTTAACGTGAACTTGACAAAAACTCAGAAACAATGACCGATAAATATAGTGATTATAATTGATCAGCATTATACTTTTTGAAGTACCACGTCCTAAATTCCTGGTACTTGGGTTGTTGAAATTCTTCATTGAGCTCCAAAAGGACGCAATGCAGAGACAATGCAATGCAAAAGGATCGATAAAAATACTAACCTCTTATTGGGGGAAAGAGACTGCAAATATTTATTACAGGAAGAGGAGGAGGGAGCGAACACTTGGTTTTTACATAGAGAGGGCAAAACCAAAAGAAAAACCTGACTAAACAATGGAAGACGCGTCCTTATAAAGAGGACTCTACAGGACTAGTAGGTAAATGAAAATGAAATTACAACTTTAAGGAAAACATTTGCCGGGTACACTTGAGCCCCATCGACACAAAAACTTCACCTAAAGTTGTTGAACCAAACAATGAAAATGACACCCCTCCATTGAGTGTCGTACAAAATACTCTGAATTGAGTATCCTCCCAAATTTTAGTTTTAAGTCTCCATCAGTGAGACTTTAGTCAAAAGAACATATTATGGAGCCTTTTCCTTTCCTTTCTTCGAGGACAGCTGTTCTGCCATTAGTTCGGTCATGCTGTCCCAAAAATCTCCCCAGAGTTGGAGCCTGAGTAGTTCCGTCATCTTCGTAGGGGTCTTGAGATTCCCCTGCTAAGCACATGAATGGATTAGTGTCTTCGTTATTGCTTTTTGCTGATGTCATGGATTCATCATCAGCGATTTGTGAGGAGTGGACTGTTTGCAAAAACTGCTCCTTCATGTAGTCCATAGTCTTGATAACTATTTCATTATCTGTCAAATTTGGATAATTGGCCCTAATTTGAGCAGCAATTTCCAGGAAAGGATTTTTATTGGA
This sequence comes from Rhododendron molle, assembly GCA_025413875.1. NCBI lineage: Eukaryota > Viridiplantae > Streptophyta > Magnoliopsida > Ericales > Ericaceae > Rhododendron > Rhododendron molle. The sequence continues at coordinate 18,947,058 of CM046394.1, read as the reverse complement.
CTTTTTGTCCTTCTGCTGGAGCTGCAGCTTTAATTCTTGGGTGGCGGTTTTTATTTCCGAAAAAGTTTGTTCCAAATTAATACCCTTCCACCAGCGATATTGAAATGTTCGTAAAAGAACGGGAAGTCCCAAGTTATTGCTTTCAATGGCCAAGTCCCATTTCCATATCCATGGGATTCCAAAGTTATCATGGTGAAGAGAAATGATTTCCCTTCTGAAGTATTTGTTCCCTTTAATTGAGGATGATTATTGGTGAAGAACTCCATTTCCTTCTGTACCTCCTTGGGCAAAAAATCATCAGCTGTGGGTCCGAATTTAGACCACCATACCAAAAACCAGTTTGGTATCTCATTTTTACCCACCATTTGTGGACATAGTTTTAAAAACCAAGAATGACGTCTTTTCTGGTTTTGGTAGTAAAATGTCTTTGTCCAAGCTTGAACATAATCCCAATAATTATAACGAATTGGAATTCCATTCTCCCCTGTTAAAGACAAAGTCTTTGATTGGGATGGGTGAATTCCCCATCTATGTATTGGAATGACCGCTTTTATTACGGCTTTGCTATAGCTGATCGGGCTTTTCTGATCCAGCTTGTTATCATATGTGTGGCGAAATTCCACCGAATTCGTTTCTCAAAGCATTGCTTCATAATAGTGCCTGTATTTCCCCTCAGGGACTGGATAGCTCATTGTATCCAAATTGCGGGACTTTATTTCCCACGGATCATTATGATATTGCTGATCCTGTGATTCAAGTATCATTATTATTTCTTTGTGTTCACTTAATTTGAACACTTCATCAGTTTGAACTACCTCCACCATTGAGGGAGTTGCTGATGCTGATGCAGCATCTTGTAGTGATGGATATTGTAATTTGTGGACCTTTAAGTAGGCTTCCACGTCAGCTTGCGTGACCTTTGGCTTGCCACGGCCACGAGAGGGAGTTCCTCTGCCTCGACCACGATCAGGCGGCCGATTCATCCTGCAAAATTATACACGAGATAAAATATTTAGCCTTCTTTGAAGAGTATATACTTTGGATTGAAGCATTTCTAATTCCCATGCTTCATCATCATCATATCCATTTTGTTGGTAGCGTTTGACTAGCGCTTCTCGAGCCCTAATCCATTTTATTAAATTAGATCGATTGTGAGGCCTATTCTCAATTGTCATTTCGATATTTGTCTGGAAGACTTTTCTCCTCAATATCAACCATTGTTCAAATATTGATCTTTGTTCTGCAAAGCTACCATTCATCCCTGCAGAAATTCACGAGTGAGAAAATCAGGGAGGGAATTGTTTTCTCCCTTGATGTATTCAATGTCAAAATCAAAGGCAGATAATTCCGACTGCCATCTAGCAAAAATTTGTTTTGAAGCTAAATTCTTAATGTCTTGTTTCAAAACCTGTTTTGCTGCACTACAATCAACTCTTAGTAAAAAATGTTGATTGAGTAGGTCATCCTGGAATTTATTAACGCATTTAATAATAGAAAGAATTTCTTTCTTTATAGTGCTATAATTAGCCTGTGCGTTTTTGAAGAGTCCCGAAGTAAAACGAACTAACTCTTCCTTAGAAGTATTCGAATTATATTGCTTTAAAATGCCACCATAACCAATATTTGAGGCATCAGTTTCAACTATTTTCTTCCAATCAGGATTAGCAATTGCCAAGCAAGGTAATTCCTTTGCTTTCATCTTAATTCTCTTAACTGCCATTGTATGGCGTTCAGTCCAAAGAGGAGGATTCTTCTTAAGTCTCTCGTAGAGAGGTGCAGAATCCTGCGCCAATTCCTTGTAGTAGTCTCCAATATAATTAAGGCTTCCAAGGAACCTCTGCAATTGAGTCTTTTCCCGTAATTCATCAGGGAATTTGGAAGCGAATTCTATACTTCTATCAATTGGGATAATCTTCCCCTAGTGAATATTATGACCTAAGAATCTGACTTTAGTCTGAAATAGTTTCATTTTAGGTGCAGAAACAACAAGACCATTTCTTTTAATAACATCTTTAAAAATTCTAAGATGCTTAATATGCTGATCAATGTTTTGTGAAAAAATTAAAACATCATCAATATAACAAATAGCAAATTCAGCATGAGGATAAAAAATATCATTCATAATATTCTGAAATTCTGAAGGTGCATTCTTCAGACCGAAAGGCATTACATTCCATTCATAATGTCCAAATGGAACAGTAAAAGCTGTTTTATAACGATCAGATTCCTTAATTTGAATCTGCCAGTATCCTGATTTCAAATCAAATTTAGAAAAGATGACTGCTTTATTCAGTCAATCAAGTAAATCCTTTTTATTGGGGATGAGATATCTTATCCACATTAAAACTTCATTAAGAGGTTTATAATTGATAACCAATCTAGGTACACCTCTTTCAATCTCAGCATTTTTATTGACATAAAAAGCAGTACAACTCCAAGGAGAATAACTTTTTCTAATTAACTGCTTATTAAGAAGACCATGAATTTCTTCTTGACAAAGCTTTAAATATTCTTGTTTCATTTGAGAGGGTCTGGCTTTAGTAGGGATTTTCCTCTCATCAAAATCCTTTTCATAAGGAAGGGAAACAATGTATTTTTTCCTATCCCAAAAAGCGTTGGGAATATTGCTGCAAATTTCATTATTGAAATCCTCCTGTATTTGAGAAATTTTCTCCTTTATATTCTGCTTTTGAAGAGTTTCTTCAATCCCCATGATTTTAATCTCTTTTTGGAGAAAATTAATCTGCTTATCTTTATGAGATATTCTTCTCATGATATCATTTAATTCCTTGAAAACAGGTGGAGATACAAAATCAAACGAAATATTATGCCCATCAATGTTAGCAGTAATTCCAGTAGTACTGGTTTGCATCGGCATCAACATGGCTAAGAAAGGAGTTCCTAAAATCAGCTCCTGTTGAAGATTCTTAATGCAAAGAAACGTTGTTCCTAAACAAATACCTTTATTACAGATGTAAACATTATTAAGCTTGTATTTGATCAACATCTTTGATCCACTAGCATTAGTGAGACTTTGAGTAGTCTTTTCAAAATATTGGGTAGGAACTATACCTTCCTGTATGCAATTCATATCAGCACCACTATCAACCAAAGCTACAATATTGTTGATAGTATATTCCTTGTGAATGACTAAGTTTACCTTGACATGCCATTTCTGGTAAACTACATTATTAATGATATTCAAATATTTTGAATCATCCTCCTGTATAATGCTACCTTTCTTTTCCAAAGAATCCATTTTTTGATTTATTTCTTGAATTTCTTGGGTAGCCCTAGTCTGGAAAGATTTCAACAGCTTAATCTCTGTTTTCAAAATATTAATCTCTCCCTTGAGATCGGGGATAGTGACAGGTTTATAACTGTCAGCCTGTTCTAGCCTATCTAAAACAGTCTTTAAACTATAGGTTTCATTCAAAATACGAGGTTTAGTCTCCTCTTCCTCTTTAGTATTAGAGGCAATACAAGTCTCAATAATCTTAATCCTTAATTGAGGGTCCTCAATTTGGTCTATTATGTCTAATAAACCCTGCTGTTTATCCGTAAGGACATTAATGCTGAGACCATTCATCTCAACAATAGCCTTCCAATAATTGTCGGAAGTCTCACATTCCAGATTATTGCAGTTGCAAGGGGTCTCTTCCTCAGTGGAAGAGCTTTCTTCATCATGATCAGATAAATCATTCACCTGATCCTCGGATTCTTCATCAGAAGATTCCTCACTAGACTCAAGAAGTAGCTTGAAGAGTTGCTGCCTTAACCCTTCATCCATTTGGAGCTCATTAAGCTTCTTCTTAGTCTTACACTTATTAGCGTAATGACCAATTTTTCCGCATTTAAAACATTTAGCAGTGGTTTTCTTAGACTCATCAGAAGTCTTCTTAGACTTCCTCTGCTTCTTTGAAGTGAATTCCTTTGAGTCAGAAGACTCAGTCTTTTTATTCTTCTTACTAGGTCTCTTTTTGGAATACTTCCTAGTGGCTTTATTAGTCTTGCTAGTCTTTTTAGCAGACTTTGGGTATTGAGTCAGGTCATAACCAAATTGATCACAGAATTGACCCAATTCTTGTTTACCAGTTAAGTTCTGCTTCTTTAACTGGTTGTGTAACTTTATGTCATTACATAAAGTTAACCCTTCTTGAACAATAATAGAAATTAATTGCCCATAGGTATAGTTATCATAAATAATGGTAGTACCGTTATTTTGATCTCTTAATTTCTTCCTAATCTTTTCTGCAAAGAAATGAGGAAGACCATCCACAAATTTGGATTTCCAATGCTCATTATTAGCATCGTTTCTCTACATAACTTTAGCAAGGAAAACATCCTTATACCAACGAAAATGGGTTAACGTTGGACATTTCAAATTTTGCAAAAGTTCTCTGCTTCGCTCACGTTGGTTATCCTAATGACCGATGAAGTGTAGGATTATAGCCTGTACCAAGGTGTACACAGCATCCTCCTTGGCTTCATTATTCTCTATTTTAATAGCAGATAAAATTTCTGCCCTTTGGACAGCAGTGAGGATATTATCCCACCAACCTTTAATCATACCGGTGAAACCAATTGTGATCCAAGTAGCAATTTTTCTCCCGCTATTCTCATTTTGAGAACAAATTGTGCTATACATCATCATTTGATGTATTACTCCAAAAATTTGGTATTCGGTCATACCATCTATGTTCCATTCATAAATGGTTCTTCCACTGTAAGACATTTGCTTTTGATAACCGGCTTCCTCAAACAACATATCCTGAGGACTGGGTCTCGTATAGTAGTATCTATCTGCCCCTCCATATGGAAAACCTTTAGAGGGATATTGAATTTTATTAAGAGTATCATTCGAAGTGAAAGAGTTTTCTAACTCCAAAATCTCTTGATTACTCATTTCGAAATTTAATTCTTCCGATATCATATTGATAGAAAGACCCTGAAGCCTTTTCTGTAATTCCTTGACTAGGTCAGAATTCTTATTAGGATTTGTCAAATTAAATCCTGATATAGGGATAGGAGGTCTTATATTAGAAGGTGAAACCCTTTCTTCCTCTACCTCCTCCTTCTGAGAATTCCTAATGGTTTCCTCTAATTGGGTAACCTGGTTTTCAACCCTAGTTAGCTGTTCCCCAAGCGTGTTCAAATGGAGGTTTGTATAATTATTCTGCTTATACAATTTATTATTTATCTCATTATTGGTTGGCTTAACAAAAGCAACCGTATCCAGAGTGGGTTCATTCTCTGAACTTCCTTCTAAGGATAAAGGAATAGTAGGGGGTGAATTGCCCTAATAAGAGTTCCTGTCATTGAACTCTTCCAGTCTCTCCTATAGTCATTTATAACATTGATGGGCTAATCAATTTCAGTATAATATCTACCATAAAACCATTGAGTAAATGGCATTATTTTCTATGAATATTCAAGCCAATCATAAAATTCTTTCTTGAATTTTTGTAATTGATCAGCATTATACTTTTTGAAGTACCACGTCCTAAATTCCTGGTACTTGGGTTGTTGAAATTCTTTATTAATCTCTTTTCTTTGTTCAGCGTCTATTATCATCATTAATGGTAAAAGCCATTTCGCTGGGTGTTGGTGATTCATCCTTATGCTCCTCATTAGGATGCGTATAGACACCATGTGGTATTTGATTTTCAGATATTCTTATCCCAACTAAATTATTCTCTCTGGGAAGAAATGACTCAGGTATTTCTGAGGTTGAATGCCGACTAGTATTTGGAATACTAACCCTATATGGCACTTGGGTATTTAGTAAACTATTTCTAGAGCTTCTGCTCCTGAGCAACCTATCCGGTTGGTTACTTCTGAAATTCAAGATGACTGTTCCATCATTATCTTGGACTATGTGTTCTATCCTATTGGCAATTGGCCTAGGTGGAACTGTATCAGTTATAGTCCAATTATCAGGGAAGGTAATTTCTCCCCAATTTATTAACCTATTGGTCTTATATTAGAAGGTGAAACCCTTTCTTCCTCTTCCTCCTCCTTCTGAGAATTCCTAATAGACAACATTCAAAAGTTATTGTATATCAAAAAATTATCAGGTTTAAGTACTATTTATAAAAAAATAAATGAAAGCAATAAAGAAGAGTAAAATTCGCAATGTAAAAGGCATATCATTTTACATTTATATCAATGAAACTAAGAATAAATTAAAAGTAACACTCTCCCTCTCCCCCATAAAGATTGTCTTTTTTACTATTGACATAAAATTTTCAATATTTTTTAATATGCATTATATTTTATATCTGATATAGATTTTGTTTGATAGATTTACTCAAAGCTATTAAAATAATTTTTATAATGATAAGTATTATGAATTACAAAAATATAGTCATTTTCTAAGAGATGTGAATAGTGAAAATGGACAAATTTGTGCGACGAAGAGAGTACAATATTATACTTCATCTATCCCATAAAGAATGTCCATTTTCACTATTTATATATATCGTAAATTACAAGTAATATGAATCTCGTTAAATAGATCTCATTTAGCTTTTGTAAAAAATGTCATAAAAAATTATAAGTAATAAAATAGACAATTATTTCAAATGTGTAAATAGTGAAAATGACAATTTTTATTGGATGGAGAGAGAGTAGTTTAAGGGTCTGATGGAGTGTACCAAAAAAACTAAGCCACCAAATTTTAAAGGGTGTAATAGTAAAGTACAACTTTAATGCTAATTTTAAAAAAATATAGTAAAAAAATAGAGATGCTCTAAGGGTTGTACTCCCTCCGTCCCCTTTTTTTAGGGTCTAGTATTTCATTTTGAACTGTCCCTTAATAAGTGTCCATTTTGTAAAGTTAGTGGGTAAAAGTTGGTACATTATTTATTTTGTCCCTAAAAGTAGATTCCATTTTGAAAAGTTAGTGAGTAAAAGTGTAATGATTATGGTTAAATGAGGAAAGTGGAGGAAAAAGTTGATGTGAAAGGTATAATGATGATATCTTTTTAATAAGTTGAAATTACGAAACAGGACACTTAAAAAGGGACGGATGGAGTATTATATAGGGGCAGGCCTGATGTGACTAGATGTGTTGCCCACAAAAAAGGCAACGGCTCGAGCCTTTAATGTGGTCTGAATCATTCATTATATAGAGCTTGACGCATAAAACAAATTTACAAAAAATCAAATCGATCATATATCGGTAATTCACTAAATAAATAATATTTTTGGGCAATTATAAATGTCCGAAAATTATACTGCAGACAAATGTGGTTTGTTCACTAAGTGATCGATATTCGATCGACTTTCGTGAAGATTTTTTACGCGTCCAGCTCTATATAGTGAACAATTTTTTTTTGAGATGGATATAGTGAACAATTCATATCACAATTTTGGGCACGGAACAATGCCTATTCTATGGGCACAGCCACCCTACTTTGCCTAAGCCCCCATTCCATGTGTTATTGTGTTCTTTTTATAGAAAATTAGAGGCCGGTCCATCTTTTTAGGCTCGGTTTGATCCCAACCCTAAATATTATTTCCGAACCTGTATAGGTTCAGATGTGTTATGTAGTGACTTTTTTGCCCCACTCACACGAATATAGTCTCCACGATCTCCCCTTTTTCATTCCAAAACTCTAGAGAGAGGGGAAGGAAACACACGACGCGCCCGGCTACCACCACCTCATCCCCGCCACTTCACCACCAACCAACACCATTTCACCACCACCACTGGCGCCGTCGGCGCTGCCGATGATGATGTCGACGACGTCCTCGTTCCCGGATCTGCGTTCTCCGCTAATTTCTATCGTTGTTGTGGTGGTGGCATCGCTATCTCCCTGGGCTTCGGAGTTACCGGAAGTAGAAGCCGCCAGAAGATCAAGCGGTGGCTGATCTTCGACGATCCCAAGTCACTGACGACGTCTCTCGCTCCGACTTCAAATCCTTTATTCTCAAAAAGATTTTTTTGTTTTGGCAGTACTATAGTATTCAAAGGCAAGGATAGTGCCTACGACACCGATTACGAGTTCATCCACGACTCCGACTCCAACGATGCCAATGATGCGGATTACGAGTTTATCCACGATGACTGCGAAGACTCTGACCACAAAGTGCAGCCACGTTTGGAGATGCAATCACCGTCAATGGCTGTTTCGCGGCGTTCGTCGAATTGGACATAGCAGAACTTGTCGAGGTCGACGGCGAAGGATCCAACAAAGGAGAGAGAGTAGGATTTGACGGCGTCGGGGATGTCATGGATATCATTGGCACTCAACAGAACCACCGGTCGGACTGAATCGAATACGAAATTAAAGCAAATATTGATCAACCTGTAACGGTAATTGGTAATGGAGTTTCCATTGATTGAGGAGGGAGGAATGGGTATTATTCTATGCACTCGTTATTGCATGGACAAGTCATCTCTCGTACGCAAAAAATGATTGTACACGTTTGATTTTGATTAGTTTGATTTGATTTTTTTTAAATTTTTGATGTGAACTGTGTACGAGAAGTGTGTATTTTTCTGTATGAGAATTGTGTTTTTCATATGATAACCGTGTATTTTTCTATGAGCACTGTGTATGATAAGGGTGTTTTTTTGTATGAGAACTGTGTTTTTGCTATGAGAAGTGTGTATTTTTTGTATGAGAACTGTGTTTTTAATATGAGAAGTGTGTATTTTTTATGAGAACTGTGTATTTTAGTGTATGGTAAGACTATGTGAAGTATGTATTTTTTAGTTCACATAGTCTAGTTCTCATAACCAGTTTACAAAGCTAGTTCTCTATGAGAACAATTACTTCTCATAGCCAATTCTCATATAACTGACTATGAAAACTAGCAGTTCTCATAGAACTGACTATGAGAATTGGCAGTTCACATAGCCAGTTCTCATAACTTAGTTCACAAAGCTAGTTCTCAGCAGTTCTCATAGAACTAATTATGAGACTTGGCAGTTCTCATAGTTAGTTTACATATCCAATGGTATTTTTGTCCGAAATAATATGATTCAGGAATTGATTCTAAAAATATAGTTCTCATAGCCTCAGTTCTCATAACCAAAGTTCAGGGACAGTTCTCATAGAAATAATAATCATAGACATTTTTCATAGAGATAATTCTCATAGAAACAGTTCTCATAGAGAGTTTTCATAGCAAATGGTATTTTTTTAATCTTACATAATTTCATATTCAATATGGATCTTGTTTAGTAGGTATCGTCGAGTAGGTTCCAAAAATATAATTTTAAAAAAAATATGAATATCTACAACAAAAGATATGACTTTTTGAAATTTAAACAATGTTTTAATGGTGCACCAATGTTCATGAAGCATTGGATAATTTTTCTATACTAGATGCTCTTTAGTTCCATGCGCTGATGCGTGTGAAGGGGCATGGTTGGAATAAAAAATACAAACAATTGTGCAGGACTAAATTAAGTCCGAGCCTAATTTTTTGGGCCGGCCTAAAAATTCCCCTTCTTTTTAACCATGCATCTGGTCGGCTTACGCGCACATCAACTAATCATGGGGATCAATGGCCATAAACCTACCATCCACTAGTGGGGGCTTCATTTGAAGCCGGACAAAATTAATGCCCAATATAAACTGGCCTCAGAGAAAAGCTGTAGCATATTAGTCTAAAGTCCAAATGAAACAACTCCACACAAGATTTAGTCCAGTCTAAGTTTCAACTCAATTTGCCCAAGAAGTTGATAGACTGAAAGATTTCGGACTTGAAACCTTAAAAAAAGTGCAATTATACTCATTATGTGTTAGTATTGAGTTTACTCTAGAGAGAGAGTGTGTGTGTGTTAAATTGTCCGTAAATGAAATATCTAAACTGAAAACATTGCATAATGTCGATCTACAAGGATCACATTGGACGCATGTAGGCTTTCTCTGTCCAAAAAAGTTAACTATCGTTACCCATCGCCCAAACTAATTACTCCCGTTAAGGAATTTGCATTTATTCGTTTTTCAACAAACTTTTTACCCTTATTACTCTGTCTCGACTTTTGGCCTTTATCTTGGATATTTCTAAAAATATTTGGACAATTTTTTATTTTTCTGATTTCTCTCGTCGAAACGATCAATAGAGGTAAAAAATTTGACGCAAAATGAACAAAGGCAAAAAAAAAAAAAAATTAAACAAGGACAAAATAAAAAAAAATTCAAAATGTCCTTACCGGAACTTACCACTTAACAATTTTTTTTACTACTATTATGGTGCACACTTAACAGTTGACACCAATCCAAATATTCAAGGTCAAAATTGGTCCAATAATTGAAAGGTGAAGGGACCAAAATTGAGACAGAGGACGAACTACAGGAACCTTTATTGGAACTTTCCCTATTACTCCTATTAAATTATTAATCATATTTTTTTACAGGATTTTTTCAATCAAATTTCATATCTCCGACTTGGGTTTCTTCCTTTTTTTTTTTTTTTATAATCAAAACTTGCCCTAGGCTATGTAGCAAGGGCACGAGACACAGACATGACACAACACGACACCCCGACAATCAATTTTCAGAAAATGCGGAACACAAACACTTTGGGGGACACGTTATATATATTATTAAAAAAATCAAATAAGATAAAAAAAAATTAATAATATTGTAACTAGTGTCACGACCCACCTTTTATTACAAATAAACTCCAAAATACACTATTTTTTATACACATCCAGGCCCCGTTCTCTCAAAATACAATTTACATTCCCAAAATAAAATTAAAGTTTACATGCCTCGATGGCCTTACAAAAAAAAATGTACAAGTATTCCATTACGCTCTTAAATAAAAAGGCTAGAACGTATCTCATGATTCTTAAGCCTCGAATCCACCTCCAAACCTGAAAAAATTTGGGTTAACAACAACATAAGCCACAGCTCGTGCAGGAAATACGCTAAATGAAAAGATATGAACATGCAAAGCTTGATACACAAAATATACTCTTTTTATATATAAGTATTGAAAAGTTTTTCATGCTTTCTTCTCCTTCAATATTTACAATGAAGCTATAGAATCCCAATTCAAAGTCAAGCTAACACAGCAAAATAATCTATGCATTATATTAAGTATTTTCAATTTTTCCTTCCCTTCAAATGCTCAAAAGAATGCTATTAAACCACAAACTCAAATCAAGTCCCGAATAAAGGAAATTACCTATAAAAGTCGATACGAAAAATAACAAAGCTCATAATAGAATAGCCGACCAAATCGAATATCAAATTTACTCAACACCAAGACTTAAAATTATATGAGTTGCTCACCGATACAATCACCAACCAACCATGCTAGACGTCTCTAGCACAAGCACTTTACGGGCTACTAACCCGAAGGACAAAGCAACCTACCCCGCGCGAGTTAACGGACTTTCACCGACGGCGTCACAATTGATCCGAGTTCTCCGGTGACCCAACTCAAAATCACTAAACTATTATATTCCAAAATATATCAATTACTTGGCCTTAAAGCCCAAATCAACTAAAACCAACCAAAAATTCCGTAAATGACTCACCCAAATAGGCCGATATACAACAAAATTAGTGTAACCTATTTCACAAGTACCCAAAATCATATGGAGTATTATGAATTCTTTCCATTAGTTTACTAATCGCACCAAGAAAATTATACGCTGCATAGTAAGGTGTCCATTTAAGTAACTTACCTTTAATCACACTCATGGAGTGCAGAATCATAACTAGCTCATGTTTTCCATTTATCTACTAAGTGTCTCGCTTTTTGCTAGGAAGTGCAAACACTCATATTAAGACTAAAAGTAAAATAGCATAATAGACTAAATCATAACCAAGAATAGTCATACAAATTCATAGCCAAAACCTCCTGCATAGCAAATACACTCATACACGTGAACTAGGGCTTGATTACTCTACCAAAGCTCAAATTAGGTGCACACCAAGGCACATACACACCCATATTTAATCACTTAGCATAAATCCTACCTCAAAGAGAAAAATCCCCAAATTTCCGAATTTGCTAGGAACTCCAAAGTTGGCCGATCGAGATTTTGTTCGGATAGATGTGTAGCCCTTTGTCCGTAGATCACGTTTTCTTCTTGCCTTGTGGCGAGATTCACGAGCCTTGACCTTCGATTTTGGAGTTGAAGCATGAGGGTTTGAGAGAGGGAGAGAAAACAGAGCGAGAGACGCAGGGAAAAAGAAAGAAAATGGGGATCGGCACCCTCTCTGGTCCAATTTAGAGTTTGCATAAAAATTACACTATGCACCCTTTACTTACTTAGGCACTCTCTTAAGTCCCACTATTTAATAAGTAGCTACACTGACACCCCTTGTGCTATTAAAATAATTAGTAACCAATTTTAAAAGCTATGTGACGTGGATCCCCCAACACTCTCGTCCTACAACGCACAAACTCAAGCTCGATCAACATCAATAAATAAAATAAATTAAAATTAGACACGGGTCTCTACAACTAGATAGCCGTCAATCTGATCAAAGAGAAAGAAAGAGAGAACTCATTCAAACAAAGAGAGTGCGCCTAAAGTGTCCCTCTGAAGTGTCCCTAAAGTGTATGCTTTGATCCATTTTAAAGTCCTTATAATTGCATTTTTACCCCCGAAGTGTCCCTAAAGTGTCCTAAAAACATCCGTAAAGTGTTGGAAGACTGTTGGGAGAGTGTCGGATCCCAAATATTGGGAAAAAAAACAGGACACTCCGGGAGAAGTGCCGAACACTGTCCGGAGAGTTTCGGTGTCCGCGAAGTGTCCGACACAGGAATAACAAAAATAGCCTTTACCACCTCTTCAGACACAGCTTGACCCAACTTTTCCTCATCCCAGCATCTTCTATCTCATCAATCACATCTGCCACTCTATAGATACCACTCCCTTCTGGCTCGAGAGATGAAACCTTAAATTTGGAAGAGTAGGGATCCACCCATCCTCCCAGAACTTGACATTTTCCCCATTCTGGATTTGCCACCTAAGCCCAATATTCAACGTGTCCCTGCCATGCAACAAGCTCATCCAGACCCAAGAGGCTCTGCTTCCTCTTCCAGCATCCATGAAAGAGCAATTTGGAAAATACAGGCCTTTAAAAATCCTCCCCCAAAACGAATGTGGACTCTTTAGTAGTTTCCAGCATTGTTTAGCCAACAAGGCCTCATTCATTGCACTATAATTCTTGAACTCCATTCCCCCAACCTCCTTTGCTTGAGTCATTTTTCTCCAAACTATTCCAATGAATGCCTCTCTTCTCTGGGTCTCCTTCCCACCAAAAGTTTGCACCAAAGAATTGAGTTTATCACAAATCCCTTTGGGCAGTAAGAAACACGACAAAGCATAGCTAGAAATGGGCTGAATTTCAGATTTAATCATAATTTCTTTACCCCCAAAGGACATTTGTTTATGTTTCCAACCTTGCATCTTATTAAGCGACTTCTCTATAATGAAAGTGTAGGCTTCAGACTTTGATCTCCCCCAGAAAGAGGGAAGGCCAAGGTATTCAGAATCCAATTTCATCACAGGAATAACAATACAATCACTTATAAGTTGCTTATCATTTTCAATCAAATTTGAAGAGAAAGGAATACCAGATTTGTCGAAACTAACATGTTGCCCAGAAGCTCTCACATAGTCCTTTAGAATGGACTTGATGCTAGCCCAGTTACCAATCTCTGCCTTCAAAAAGATCAGGGCATCGTCAGTAAAGTGCACATGCGAAAGATGAGGGCAGTGACGATTGAATTTACTCCCCTCAAGCAAATTATCTCTTCGAGCTTTATAGATTTCTAGGAGTCCGATTTTGTCACCCTTATTAAATGAGAGTGAACCTTACTCTCACTCTTATTGAATCTTTTTAACTTGAAGGTTCAACTATTTTTAACCATAGTTAGCATTAAAATCTCCAAATATAAAAATAATACCAGATGATAGATGTAATCATTTGGAATGATTCCCTGCAATTAAAGGAGGATTTTCCTTTTCGTTTTTATATTCTCCAAATATAAAAATGCGGCGTAGTGTAGGGGGAAAGTCGTATACTCGTTTGAGTCGTTACTTTCCCTTTAGTACTTTCCTGGAACAGGAAGTAGAACTCTTGCTTGGATTAGTTGATGACTTGATGTAATGCGCTTTAGAACCTGAAATACTTGTGCTTAGTGTAATCATCTTTTTACATTTTTGGAGTATAAAATCATTTATTTACAAGCGATGAAGTGCTTGTTGATGCAATCTGTTGAAATGAAAATTTCACGTTAATTTGATGGGACCCTGACGATCACCTTAATAGTGATTTAACAAAAAGTAATGGATATTACTTCATAAAATTGCAAAGGCCCAATACAATACACTTGTGTACATTCAAACTAGCGTTACGTCAGTTCGATGCACGGGGCCACACAAAAAAAATTGATGATGTTTTTTTTCTCGTTAACGTACATCAAACAGGCACAATGCTAGTTTGATCGCATACCTATATCCACTTGCATTGCTTAATCACTTTCAAATGAAACTGACTAATTTACGATGAAGAAACCATAATAGATGATCGTAAGTACAAACAAAAAGTAGATATTCTAAAATGAAAACCAATCTTTAAGCAATTGGTAATTAGTCCACCAAATTTTCAGATCGAAAGGAGCTGAACTTGAACCAATCTTTGGCTTGATTGAACGCAACAACTATCTTGAATCAAAACCTTGAGAAAAAAATACTACAAACGAAAAAATAGGCGATTGTAAGTAGGTAATTCTAAAATTAAAATTAATATTTGAGCAATTGGTAATTGGTCCGTCGAAATTTCGTGTCAAAAGGAGCTGAACTTGAACCAATCTTCGGGTAATTGGTAGTTGGTCCGCTAGATTTTTCATACAGAAAGGAGCCGAACTTGACACTCACAATGAAAACCTTGGGGGGTATACGGCATTAAGAGAGAGAATGCGATCAATCCAACTCATTAAAAATTAAAAGTTCTGTTGATATGAGTAGGTAATTATATAATGGAGACTAACCTAGCGATGGCTAATCTCCGGTGGACTGTGCGGTGGAAGGAAGAAGATAACAAATTTTAACAATGAAGAGAGCTCATGGACTAGTAGCCGTGCACGCATGTAAGTGGACAACGTGTGCCCTGGGATTATGGAAGTGTAAGTATGTCATGGGAGTATGGAACTGGAAGTCAGTTGAGAGTTTGGAAGTGGGACATTTTTCCCCCCTATGGGAGGATGAATTCAGTTATTAGCTTTGGGTATGATACGTGGGTTATTTTTAAGAGAAAGTAGAAAATCCAAGAAATTAGGAATGGGGGTTTGGAGGCTTGTGGAGCTCAAACACATTTCTATAGGATATAGATAGAAGATAGATAGATTGATTGATGGATGGAAGTCCGTTTGTTTCTTTTTACAAGGGACAAGGCACGTGCTTCGAACGAAATTGTTGGTTTAGTTTTGGTATTGTTTTTTAATGTAATATAAGCTCTATAGTCATGCCCATTGGTTTTTAAGCAGAAAGATGAGTTACGTAACGCAAGGGTTCT
This sequence comes from Rhododendron molle, assembly GCA_025413875.1. Classification (NCBI taxonomy): domain Eukaryota; kingdom Viridiplantae; phylum Streptophyta; class Magnoliopsida; order Ericales; family Ericaceae; genus Rhododendron; species Rhododendron molle. The sequence goes on along the minus strand of CM046394.1, from coordinate 18,931,555 downwards.
TAGAGACAAAATAATCTGGACACCAAATAATTCCACGAGTCATAATTCCTATGCGTCTCTCCCTATCTCCACATCTACTAAAACAAAAACATGTATGATGTAAAAGGACCTAAACCACAATACCCAAACAGCAATCCACGAGTATTGAAATCAAATTCCAGTGATCTCTCTCCCTTCAAATCAGAGTACACATATTTAGCTGGGTCATCCAGTTTTCTGTGTTTTCATTCACATCTTAATTATTTGATTGCTTGCTTATCAATGAACCATGCGGGAATCTCATTCCTCATCTCTTTTTGCACTGGGATACCAAAGGTCTCTGGTCTATTTCTAATTTTCGGCCATGTTCTGATCACACTTGGATGATCGGCTCCGTTCATTTGTAGAGGTCAATGAGAACCTTAATCGTACGAAGAATTGTGTTCATCGAATTTTCGTAGATACATAATCAGCACACGTGAAAATTGAAAAAAACCAAAACTGGATCCAAAACCACACTGAATCGGAACCCTTTTTTTTTTTTTTTTGCAATTTTCACATGTGCCGATCATACATCTATTAAAGTCCAATGAACATGATTTTTGATATGAATGAGGTTATCACCGAACTCTACAAAATGAACAGAGCAGATAATCCAAGTGTGATTGGAAAATGGCCGTAAAATTAGAAATAGACCGGAAGGGATACCAACACCCTTGGTATCCCCGGTATACAGAAAAGTGCATCCAGGCTGCTGGTTCACCATTACCGGGAACTGTTCCATATGTTTAACCATTCAACTGCTTAGCCAAAATGATGACCATTCAATTGATTTGAACTTGGATAAACATATATCTACATATGTACATAGACTAACCCCTTGTTGCATGAGCAAAAACCATGTCGGTGGCGTTACCTTTTAGTAACCAGACTCACTGCATTCCGGATGCTTTAACCCATGCGTCAATTTTCATTATCTAACTCTTGCATAATCAGCACATAAAAACTATGGTATATAGACATGATCATAACATGTATATTGAGAATGTTAATTAAGGACCGGAAAAAATATAGTACCAGATTGGGTAATGACCCACTTCAAGCTGCATTCAAGAGACATGCCAAATAAGGTTGTTTCTCATCATCCAATGTGCGGCCCCAATTCCAGCACCAAAGACTCCTGACACCAAACAAGATGCATAGTTATTTCCTGCACTTTTATATGAATTCATTAATGCCTTTAGCTAGTATCCATCTCTGCAAGTTACTAAAACAAATATCAACATCAATCAACTATGGTTTTCTACAAACAAAAGATAATGTGCATATGAAGTTAGAAAACCAAAAGGTACGATGAAAGAGCAGCAGACGTTACAAGCTAACCATGGCATTTCAGCCTCACTCTTCTTTTCTTTCATATATTTTGGGAGGAGTGTGGGGCTTGGTGAAGGGGTTCTGGGTGCCAATCCCAACTGGAAAGTTAATATGCTATAGCAATAGGGTGTGAGGTATTATATTTATGAACATTTCTTAGATGTGGCCCACACCATCACATGAGAACACATGGTCTAAGATTAGTGGACAAGCTATTTAGCAGCCCCTTTCATATCAGCAAAGAAAACCCCACTATATTCCTGATATTGCCACTTCTGTCATATATGTGAATAGTAACATATCTTGTCCATCTAAAGACAAGGAACCTTTTCAAGAAAAAAGCAGAACGAATAAAGATTATCCAACAAATTACCAAGCAAAAACCAAACACATTTGTGTGCATCCTAACAATCTGCTAGATCCATTGGAATGAGTTTCAAGGTCTTTTTAAACACTTAGGAACCAAATCTGCTTAAGAAGTTGTCGAAGCACTTCAAAGCTATTCTAACTCAACATACCAAAATGACAAATCGCTTATGCAGAGGCACCAAGAATGACATAACCAAGAATGACATAACCAAGCAGGGTTCCCAATCCAAAACAAGGATCTAAGCAATTCCATAAACCCACAACTTACATGTCCAAAAGTGTGACCCAAGTTCAATGTTGCCCTCAGTCCCCTTTCCTTCTCATCAAGGGATACAACTTCAGCCTTGTTTTCACACGATCGTTTGATAGCATAAGCCAGTGCACCTACAAAAGAGAAAGCCAGGCTTGAGAATCACATAGGAAGCGTACTAAACATAAAATGCACCCGGGCACCGTCTTTTCCCTTTCGGGGTAAATCCCCTCACACACCCTTTTTCTGCAGTCAGAGAACTTGAACCTTGGGAAAGTGCATCTCCCTTCGCCTCATCTTGTGTGTATAGGATCTTTTAAAGGTGTCAAGATTTGGGCAAGATGATGGGATATGGGTCAGACATGTATGGTAGGACATACACCTAACAACCCTTTTTAGCAATTCCAGTTTACCACACAAGTGCAGCACTATGTTTAGAGCTCACGAATTAGGTATGAAATGATCTCGATTAGGTATGGTCTACACAAACATCATTTTACCTTGGATGATATAAGTAAATAAGCAATTTGACTACCTTGATAGGCCACCCTTAGATATCAAAATTAGATCAATCTTGTAATGCATAACCACACCTCACGCTGAAACCAAAAGTCTATGTATATAGGTGCAACACACGTTCTAAACGCACACCACATCAAAAGGAATGACATCAAGTTTGTCTCTAAAATGAATAATATAAGCTAATCGTTTCTAACTTCATTACTGACATGTAGTCCGGTTGGTTTGGTTACACCTATGTGTCAGTTCACTACAAGGAACCTTCCAGGATGTTTTTTTCCATTCCTCTTTTAAATATGTGTAAATATATGAGGGGATATCTTTCTCTTCTTTTTTTTTACTTGCCAAAAAGAAAGATATATTCCTAAAGTCTCGACAAAAGCCAATGATTCCAAGAGAGCCATACTGTAGAAAGATCAATCATCTCTTAGGGATAAGAAAGAATGTATAATTCACCTGGACATCAATGCCTTTATATTCTTCTCTTGCCACTCAAAGAACTCAACATCTCTAATGAGCCCATATTTTATGACCTCAGCAAATTCTGATGCTAATTCTCTCTCTGGTAATGTGCTCAATGTGTCCGTATCTATAAGCACTCATTGAGGAAAGCACCAATCAAGTTTTCCCAAGACAGTGATTTATACCGATTTTCCCCCAACCAAAGAATCCACCTAGAAGAGGAAAAACATTCAACAATCAAATGGCATTTGCAACCAAATGCACTGAGTTCGGGGAGATACAAGACGAGAGGTTTTAGAGCCGCGACAAACCTGTGCCGTAACTGTGGTAGGAATCTGAATGACATTAACTCCTCTAAGAAAGGAAGCAGCAGCATATCCGCACATGCCGCCGATGACACCACCACCAAGGGCAATAAATGTACATTGTCTATCCAACCGTGACTCAATTGCCTTGTCAAAGACTTCCATGAGAATGTCCTACCAAATACAACATGCATGTTAAACCCCAACTTCCTCCAAAAGTTTGCAAAGTAAAACCCATAAAACAAAAATCCACGAGACATACCATGTTCTTTAACTTTTCACCATCTGGTAGAATCACAGTCTGAACATAAATGTCTGAAAGTGAAGAAAGAGACGATAAAGAAGTCGTCCTGCACACCTCTTGCCCTCAGAATCGGGAAAATTACAAACGAAAATAACCTTGCAAAACTGGAAAATACCGGCCACAACAAAACAAAACCAGGCCATTTTTAAAGGACACAAACAGAATATTAAAGAAGTCAGAAAACCAGTTTAAGTAATTTGGAATTCGGCAAAACAGTGCATGAATAGTGTCGATCCCACCACTATAACCACCTATAAAACATAATTACCCCCAACCCACATATGGTTCTGCCCAGCCGAATGACAAAATTGGGAAAATCAAACAAAAATGGCCAAATCGATTCTAAACATCCACATCCTCCTTTATGCCCGCAGGGAGGATTTGTCTAAAAAAATTACGGGCTCAGCAGAATAATTAGTCCTCATTCAAGTATTATGAGAACAGCCCAATTAAAGTCAAGGCCTATATTTGCTAGCCAAGCCAAGTAGAATGGCACCTGTTGATCATAGAAAATTAGAACTAGTCCACGTGGAGTTCATTTTCCAATCAACCACCCACTGCCCAACGTGGGTCAATGAACAAACTCCATTTTGTTCCTCTATACACACAAAAGAGAACTGACGTGCATGGGAACCACCCATATCAGTTAGTGGGTCAGTTATTCAAGTGCTCAACGTGGGAAACTGCCTCATTCCCTGTCTATATAACAGATGAAATTGCACAGAATTGAGGCAGAGAGAAAGAAGTGCAGTCAAGAAGAAATTCTGAGGAAGAAGACAGTATACAAAGAGCAAGTGTGAGAGAAATTAGGGAAACTTTTGAGCAGGAGAAATCAAAGTACCCACCGGTGAAGATCGAGGTAGAATTTCTTCCCTTTTCCATCTCTCATCTCTCTCTCTTTTCCTCTGTTTTGAAGCTTCCTTTTTCTTTTTCCAAACTCCAATCTATCAAAAGGAAAATCTATTTTCTGCTCGCCAGTTCGAAGTTATTCAAAAAGATTTGAAACTCTTTTCAAATAAGAGTTCTGTTTGAAGAGGGAGGAAATAGAAATACAAAGAGTTCCAAATATTTTAGTGTTAACCCTGCCCATATTTCAAAAGACGTCGAAACACAAATGATTTGGTCCATGTTTTTAAAATGTAAGAATGCCAATGAGTTCAGCCTTGCCATTCCTAAAAAAAGTCAAAATTCCATTGCCGCAGGGTGGCAAGAAGTTGAAATTTTATGGCCGTGAAGTGGCAAAAAGTTGAAGTCCTATCGCCGTGAAGCGGCGAAAAGTTTCTATTGCCACGAAGCGGCGAGAAGTTAAAATTCCATTGCCGTGAAGCGGCAAGAAGTTGAAATTCTATTGCTGTGAAGCGGCGGCAAGTTGAAATTCTATCGCCGTGAAGCGGTGAAGAGTTGAAATTCTATCGCCGTGAAGCGGTGAAAAGTTGAAATTTCATTGCCGTGAAGCGGCGCAAAGATGAAATTCTATTGCTGTGAGGCAGCAGAAAGTGAAATCTTCATTGCCATGAGGTGGCGGAAAGTAAAATCATCATTGACGTGAGGCAGCTTAAAGTTAAAAAAATACTGATGAACGATTCTCAAACCAATACACCAAAAATGATTTGAATTGGGGACAATCTGGTGCATTTTTTGCAAAAGCCTTAAAAAACAGTGCAAGTCTTTCATAATTCTAACTTCTAAGAGGGGTCTTAGAAACCGTTTTCCTAATTCAAAAATGGAAGCTTGCTTTTAATTTCGTGACTCTAAATTTGGATCAGAAAGAAACGTGGATATTTTTGGCACTTCAAAACTTGCTGCAAAAATCAAAAAGCTTAAGCTAGGATTTGCAAAAATCAGAAAGCTTAAGCAGGGGTTTAGCAAAATAAAATAAATTATTCGAGTGTTTAAAAGAAATTTTAATCTCAAATTCCAAAAAAAAATCAAGCCAGAAGACGTCTTTTCTTAACTTATTAAGGGCAGAATAGCTTAGCATAAAAAATAAAAATAAAATGAACAGGCAGAAGAATTTCAAACAAGCATAATGCATGACTAAGGCCTCGTTTCACTAAGGTTCTTATTTTTTAAGTACTTACTTTTTGTTTTACGAGACAAATCATTCTCTTATAATACTGTCACCTTCAATTCAAATAATTACTTATTTTTCAAATAAGTACTCATTTTAGTTAGTGGAACACACCCTCACTTTATTTTCCTTTTTTTTGATCAGCAAAAAGAAAATTTCATTACTCATAACACGAAGTACAGAGCAACTAGGAACTTAGATATACCAGCTTCCAAGACCCTCTTCTCCTAACCACAAGGAAGAACTGATTTGGGCCCAACAGGCTAAATCCAAATAAGGAGGAAAATCCAAAAAGTTGGTAAAAAACCAACCCAAACCCAAAAAACAACTAAAACCCAGCCCAAATCCAAACCCTAACAGAACGACCACACACAACTCCGGCCGCCGCCGCCGCCGACCCAACCACCTCTGCAAAAACCACAACCACAAACCGCCGCCGATCAAAACATGAAGCACAACCGCAAGCCTCCAACCACCAACCCCCACCTCCTGCCGCCACCGTCGCCGCCTGGAGCATCCCAGGCAGTTTCGCACGCACACTCCATCCATCAAAACAAACCAAGGCCATGGCGGTCAAAACAGATCAGAAGCACGAGAGTGATGCATTGATAGCAACGCCGGAAACCAGGCCTTTAAGCACGAACGGACAACCCAAGAGATATCGCCCGTCGGAAATTCAAACGCCCAAAACCCCCCACCTGGACGCCACGCTCCACTCCGTTTGCCCCCAAAACCGGATCCAGAAAGAATCTGGCGAGAGACACGGCGGACAGAAAGGTGGAGGAGCACGGAGGAAGAAAACAAGATTGCGAGCGAACACGGAAGAGTGGAGATCGAAACTGTACAGGGGAGAGTTGAGAGAAAACGGGAGGATAGGGTTAGGAGTTTTATAGAGAGAAAGGCAGTTAAGAATACCCTTTTAACACACCCTCACTTTCTCCACCACTCTTGAATCTTTATGATTTTTGTCGACTATATCATGCCTAGAACAAAGGTATTTGTAGAGATTTTTTTCATTCTTTTTTTTTTCCGAGGATTAGAAAATCCAGTTTCAACTTAAATCATAGGAGTTTCTATGTGTTCTTTTAAGGCACTTTGTGCATTTGGTACTTCATCTGGTGTTTCCATAAGTTAGAACCTGTGGACAACTTCTACTAGCTATTTGATGCTAGGTGTGCAAAAATGGTTTAGTTGTCATCTTTGATTGGCAATTTAAAACATCTAAGGTTCTTAAACCTTTCTGAAACATCGATTCGGTCACTTCCAAAATTGATTTGTCGCCTCCACAACTAAAAAACATTGAATCTTAATCACTTTCGTGGGCTTCAAACTATAATTGTAAGAACCTCTGCATAACATAAACAATAAATACGTTAACATAATGCATGTACACCTTGCTCCGTATAATGATTACACTAATACTATATATGTAGAATTTCCAGACAGAAAATTTCTAAAAGTAATATTATAACCTAAAATTTCCTACCATGGAGTGCAAGTGATTTTAAAGCTCCATTGCAGAATGTGATCTCCCTCCCTTTATCACACGCACGCGTGCACAACCACCAGCCACAACCATTCTCCAACCCATCTTCACCCCCACCCCCAAGCAAAAACAAATCGGACGAAGAAGAAACTACAAAAATACAGATAACTATGTAACTGTAAACGACGAGGATTGACTTACTCTTGGAGAACATTTTCCTTCGCATAACCAGTCTCCTCTAAAAATAACGGGAATGGTTTCTTCGAGAAGTGCCAGCAAAGAGTCAACATATTTAAGAGATGTCTAAGCTCAGTAGTTATTTCAGGCCCTTTAAGCTGTCAATTTTCTTCCCCAGCAAATATATTTGCAACGTGCAAGTTTCCCTGCAAAACAATCCCAGGTTTATCAAAGTAGCTTAGACAAACACAGTAAAAGTTTAAGGATGTCCCAGGCATTTAACAAATCAAAGTCATCATCGTGCTTTGGTAGATGGAATTTAATATTTAAATCTATAGGACGAGAGATTTACGAAAATGTATTTGCTTCTGTTTCATTCCATTAACCAAGCAAATCACTACTACCAACAAACACAATTACCAATGACACCGTGGACATTTTTTTTCCCAAACCAGCATATTCAAGGGTAACAACAGACAAGACATGCTTACCTGCCTCTTTAAAAGAAAGTTGATCCCGAATGCCAAATCCCCAATCGGCCACTTCCCTAGAGTCTCAGAATTGGTAAACCTAAGAGTCTCCAACAATGTTGAGATAGTCTCCAATTCATCATAGTAGCAATGGAATCAAAGAGATTATTGTAACAACAAAAACACTGCAAAAAAATAAAGAAAAGATAGAAACTTGATTTAGGAAGACAGATAAGTAGGCTAAATTGTATGTAAATGAGCAAGATTTAATAGCATTGACTGAAAGAATAATGCTCTACCAAAGAAATATGTGGGAACACTTCTCAAATGAATATAAATGAGTTCCAAAAGTTTAGCACCTTTAGGTAGTCCTGAGCTTCAATTTTACTCTTGCCTCGACAAGCATCCAGAAACAAGTAACAGAAGCGGTGTGTTTAAAAGGAAGTACTAACGGAAAACATTTTTATCAAGGGATTGATGTGCAACTTCTTTGTGTTAGTCTAAGAAGCACGGATACAGATACAGGTTACGGATACGGATACGTGGATACGTGGTTTTTTCAAAAAGTAGGATGCGATACGATGGAGATCCATTGAATATAAAATTAAATAAAAAATATACTGTATTATATAGATATATATATAAAAAAATTCATTCCTAAGGGTTTCAGTTTACTCTTAAAAAAAAAGACGTGAGAGAGAGATGACTGATGAGAGAGATATATGTACATATATATAGATACACACATAGTACATACACAGTATATACATACACAGTAAACAGCAAGAGAGATGAGAGGCGAGAGAGACGACAGAAAGAGAGACAAGAGAGGAGAGAGAGAGACTTGCAGGACAGAGAGAAATGAGAGACGATCGTATTCTTTCTTCTGGCCTTTTCATCGTTTCTTCATTTCTACTTGGTAGGGGGAGAAGAAACATATATATCTATAGCCCTAATTGAAGTTTAACCCATATGTTTTTAGAAATAACATATTTACCCCTGCGCGTATCCAAATACCAAAAAAAAAAAAAAAAAACAAGATACTCTAGAAAACGTATCGGATATATATCTGGAGCGTATCCGTATCCAATACGCGTACGGTACGTGATACGGAGACCAAAATAGAGTATCCATGCTTCATAGGTTTTAGTTTATACAACGAATATTAAGAAATCTCATACCAAAATAAGAGTCAAACAAGTACTCACAATCAACCTGTCACCATGCTAATCGCAAAGATTCTCTGTCCATGGATGACATAAAGCCCCCATCCATCAGAACTTGGCGGAGGACATCAACAAAGTCAAACCTAAGTAGGTAAAGTCCTTCGAATTTGAGCGCAAGTTGACGGCTTCTACTTGGATCGTGGTCAGAATTTATGGCCGTCACTTTCACGGGTAAATATATACATGCTTAGCAATATGGTCCTCTGTTGCTTTGATTGACTCGCAAAAACTACATTTTTGAAGATGTTTGACATAGAGTTCCATGAGTTCCTTCTTAGAAGTACCAAATGATCCTGTGAGAATAAACCTTTCAACTTCATGACATACATGGAAGAGAAAAATGATACAATGACAGACACAAAGCCACTGCAAAGGTGATTTAAAGCTGGAAGTCCACATTAAATAGAAGAGTTGCCATAATCAGTTGCAACTAAATCATAGGAAGATAGAAGGATTGTGTCTAACACACTTCTAAATGGTAATAGCTTTCATGTAATGGCCAAAGCAATATGCTTCTACTCAGACTGCAAAGGCTCTGTAGAGCCTAGAGAGGCCCTACTCCTACATCCCAGAGCTGAGTTTGTTTCAAGAATGAGGGGCTTCTATCATTATCATCAGTCGCTAAAAATTTCAGCCTCTCTTGAAGTAAAGCTTACAATCCAATAGAAAACAAAGACGTTGATCACAATCCTTCATCTTGAAAATATAGTAAATAATAGAAATCCCAGTTACTATCTTCACTCACAAAAAGCACTGATAGAATTTTGGATTCAACCTATGTAAATATCTAAGAATTAGATCTCATGCCAACGGTGAATTTTGCCACATCAGCATAACCCCATAATAGCAAGATTCAAGACTATTATTTAGACAGATACGAAAAGTTTTCTCAGTTCACAGAAATGATTGGTAAGCCAAATCAGGTCTATCATGTTATCCAAGAGATCCCACACATCATGCATTGCACCCAAAACTTCCCTCCCAAGTGCATTTCCAGAATGATTTCCAATGTATGATATCTATTGGGAAAAATCAGCACAATAGCATAGGAAGAAAAGAGAACGATGGACGAGAAACCTAGAACTGAGAATCCCTCTTCAAAACAAAGGTGATACAAAAATTTAAAATTAGAAACACAATTGTGCTGGATCAAAAGGTAGGACTCAAAAAGTATGCTAACACAAATTTATAACCTGAACTCATCACTGACACCATACGAGAAGACTAATAATGCAAGCAAAACAATTATAGCATGTAACCCATACTTGAGCATGGCTGGTAAGATTCCATGGTGAACCTCCAAAGATGGCAACACTTGAGCAAAACAATTATAGCATGTAACCCAAACTTCTTGAACACTTTTTCAAAGTACGTTGAAGGGGGAGGTATTATCACACCAGGCCCATTACTAGCTCTACAATGAATGTTGTAATATGAAATAAGCCACAACACAAACTACCTTTCCTATAATATTTTCAGCTTAATTTGTGTTGATTGAATACGTAATCACATAAATAGATACTCCAGAAAGTAAAAGGTACCTTCATATACTATGAAGACTGAGAGTGATAACAGGCTAACAGCTTTTGGATGTACGAATGAAAAGATAAAGTCCCAAAGGCAGGCAAGCAATGCCAACATTTCAGGTAGGAATATAAAGGGCCAACAAAAATAATGAAATTCTTGCAAAAAGGACACACATAGTTAAAGACTATCCATGTATCTTGTAGTCCTTGTCCATAAGGAGAAGTTGTACCTGCTCATTAAAATTACACATCCTTATCTGATCATTACATTTAGACGTAATTCAGCATTACTCATCGGTACCACACACACAATGCCACAATAAACTCATATGAGGGGCACCATTTCTCTTTCCAAATGCACTTGCATTGTAAGTCATCATGATAGTGTTAGCCATTAACCAATGCAAAATTGCATTTTAAGCATAAGATTGGTTAATGGCATCTAAAATGTAGTAAAATATGAGAAGAGTCCCTATAATGTCTACAACAAGTCAACAACGTAACGATTTGTAACAATAACATACCGTGAAAAGAAAATATCCAACATAGGTAGCAAGAGCAACAAAGTATTGTGGGACGGTAGCAAGCACTGTCCATAATGTCTCCAATAAAAGCAAGTAAAATTTAAAGCAAAACAATTGAGCAACTGGATACTAGGAGAATGATCGAGAGAATCTTCATCATGTACAGATCAACTGAATAGAATTTAAAGGAAGCAAAGCAAAAGCTATGGTATAATCAATTCTTAGTCCGGGTACTAGAGAAGTCCCTCGTGCCACCACCAAGAAAGAAAAAAATAATACACAACTTATAAATCAAAGACAAATTAAAGGAAATTTTAATCTCAGATTCCAACAAAAAACATTAGGCCAGAATACATCTTTTCTTAACCTATTAAGGGTAGAATACCTTAGCATATTAAACTTATACAGAAAAAATGAACAGGCAGAAGAATTTCAAACAAGCAACCTGCATGACTAAGGCCTCGTTTCGCTAAAGTTCTTATTTTTTAAGTACTTATTTTCCGTTTTACAAGACAACTCATTCTCTCATAACATATCACCTTCAATTCAAATAATAGGTACTTATTTTTCAAATAAGTACTCATTTTAATTAGTGGAACACACCATTAAAGGCCAGAGAAGTCCATTGTTCCAGCTATCTACAGATACGATAAGCATACTTAGTCTTACTAAAACATCCCAGTTGTAAAGCTACCTCTGAACTTCTGAAAGTATACCAAGAACTCTACAAACGCATCCCTTTCTTGACGTGCAATAGACTGATATATGTGAATTAGGAACGAACAGTAATCAGAACTGCACATCTCTCTCTCTGTATATTTGTATTTGTACTCTTGACAGCTTCATGTCTTGCACTAATAGTCTAAAACAGCTAAACTATGGAGTTAATAAGAATCTTTGACAAGGCCAAAACCAAAAACTTTACAAAGGCATCCCTTTCTTGATACGAAATAAATTGATATATAGTTGAATTAGGATCCAATAGTGATCAAGAGATTTTTGCAATTTCAACTTCATCTCAACATACTTCTTGCCAAAAGTATTATGATTTTCCACACCAAGTATCTTGTGATATTTTTAAAAAACACTATACAACCACAAAAGGTTCTCTATACATGGGAGGACAAGGATATTATAGTAAATAGATGAGAAAACAAAGAGATTACTTGACAAAAACTGAACTAATCAATTCCAAGAACCAAGCTGCAAACAGCAGTTGTAGTTACCACACACACCAATGCGCTTTAATCAGTTTCCAACAATCCTGAGCGAACCAAGCACCACAGCAATCTCACCAATACACATGCATGAAATAAAATGCAAAAGATGATAATCAGAACCATAACGTGCAAAAACATGGAGACGAAGGCAAGAACACATTGAGAATATGGCTCTAGATAGCCAGCAAGAGACCATTCATCTGCAAGGTCAAGGTAAGATTAATTTGGTTACCATCTCTGCTCCTTCCTTGAGAATCAGATCCTCCAAATTACAGCTAGTATGGTTGAGAATTCCTCCTCAATATCACCTGACAAAAGCATTTATAGTCATGACAACCGAATAATTTCAGCAATCATACAACCGCTCATTGATCTGGATTACAAAAGGACATATCCTATAGTGATGCATTAGAATTAAGGATCTTTGTGTAATTTTGGTATCCTCTAGTGTGTGTAGGGTTTTGAGTCTATAAATAGGTATTTTGTGTCCTCACTAGTTAGTTTTTGATGTATTGACGAATTATATTTTGAGAGCTTTTGCTCCTTGTATACCTTTTAGGGCTTTCTCTTCTTATGAAATCTACCTAAGTCTGCGAAATAGGGAAAGTTTGGGAATAGCACAGTATGATATCCTTCAGCCAAAACAACATCCAGGGCTTCTTCTAGTTCTTGGGATTCTTCGGGTTCACGGGATTCTTTGGGTGCTAGGATACCTTCTTTGCGGAGATGTTTGGAGGTTCTTCTCATTCTTGATAATGGGTCAGGTTTCAAACTTAGGTGATTGGCTGAGATGATTTGCTGCTAGGATAGCGGTTTGCAAAAGTTGGTCTTCGGATTCAATGGGTGATGAGCATATTGGGTCCAGAATAGGTTAGGGTAAAAGGTGGGTTAGATGGAACAAGATCAGGGGAGAAAGTAGCAATGAGAAAAGAAAGACCGTGACCCTATTTTTTAATTTTTTTCAGGAAAACCAAACGGTAGCCAAGTCGGCTACCCGCCCGGCAACCCACTTGGCCTTCCGGAACCTCCTTTTAATAAAAAAAAATGGCAAAAGAAACTACTATGAAATCATTATTGGTGAGAACTAATATTAGAAACTAACAAATTTGCATATGTAGTTTTAAGTGCAGAAGTTAATAAAGCATTTGAAAAATAAATCATTAAAAGCTCCCCCTTTTTTTGTCGAAAGAAAAAATAATGATAATTCAAAAAGTTATGATAAATGAAAAAAACTTAGGTACTAAAGCATTAAATTAGTGCAAGCTAGAAACAAAACAAATTTATAAGCAAGCACATATTGGGAGTAGGGATAGAAATGATAATGAATTGGAAGATCTCCAATTCCAATTTGCCGTCTCTGATTGAGAAATTTTTCTCCTCTAAGCAGCTTTGTAAAAATGTCTGCCAATTGTTCTTCAATTTGACAGTTCCTTGGCTACTTGTTTGCGCAGGAAATGATGGCAAATGTAGATATGTTTGGTTCGTGAATGAAGAACAGGATTCTTTGAAATGTTAAATGCACTGGTATTGTCGCAAAGGATTGGGACAGTGCCAATCTCTTCCACATAATCTTTTAGCACTTGTTTCATCCACATTATTTGAGTACAACTACTCTCGGCGGTGGACAGAGACATGTAGTTTTTCTTTTTGCTCATCCAAGATACAAGACAATTTCTTGCAAAAAATCAATTACCACTAGTGCTTTTTCGATCGGTTTACTTCCCGCAAAATCGGCATAGTGTAGCCAATTACTTCAAAACTCGTTTCTTTCGGGAATCGGGAACCATAAACCAATTTCCATAGTTCCTTTAAGATATTTGCGAATATTCTTTATTGCTTTTAAATGAGATTCTTCAGGATCAGCTTGAAATCTTGCACATATTCCAACACTAAGAAGAATATCCGATCTACCGGTGGTTAAGTAAAGTAAGCCTCCAATCATACCTCAGTATACCTTTTGATCCACAGCCTTTCCAGATTCATCTTTGTCATGTTTGACTGCTTGGCCCTTGGGAATTTTCTTTTCCTTGCAGTCGGTCATATCGTATTTTTTGAGAAGTTCTCTAGTATAATTGGCTTGACTAATAAAAATCCCTTCATCTGCTTGATTTGAAGTCCAAGAAAAAATTCTAGTTCATCAATCATACTCATTTCGAACTCACTTGCATAATCTCGGCAAATTCCTTGCACAAAACATCGTTAGTGGAACTGAAAATAATATCGTCAACATAGATTTGAACAAGAAATTACCTTTTACTTTTTTAATAAACTAGCAAAGAGGCATATGCGATGCACGTGAAAGGTTATCAAGTAATATGTCATAGAGATCACAGTTGGACAATGGATCCAGGTTACAAAAAAAAAAAGTATTTCCTTTGGACAGAGTATTTTCATTGCATAAAAAGTATTTCCTAGCCATCTTTTGCCCAGCACCAGCACGAATGTCAATCTAAGTGGTACAGTACACAACATCATTTTAATACTTTCTTTACCTGCAGTGCATTGCTCTCTAATATAGTTGACTCGTAGACGCAATTTATTCAGCAAACTACCAAGAAATGCGAGTACACAGACATGCATTGCTACAAAATAGAAGAAGATGGGCGCTATGCGGAATGAGAGAAACAAGTGTTTCAACTGTGAAAGCAGTGAAAGGTACAAATCATCAGTGGAATCTTTCTCATTTTTGTGACTTCTTGTAGAACACAAAAGGGACATCTAAAAATTTACTCCCAAACAGCCCACAAAACTATCAACAGAGTCTAATACTAATATAAACACTGATATCTATTGACATCGCTCTCTCTCTCTCTCTCTCTCTCTCCAAATATTATGCAGCAAAATGTCACCACCACCATGTAGGAAAAACAACTTGTCAGGTTTCACAGAGTCATGCTCTTGAGCTATATAATGAAAAGAAACTACCTTTGTCATAACCACCCTTTTGTCACCTCAACAATTTATTCCCATTCAGGATCCCCAAACATCCCTTCATCACTGGAAAAGCTTAGACAGTTAGACTTGATGGGTATCTAAGCTCCTAGAACAATGACCATGCATCCAATGACTTTGGCAATATTTACCATCACCCGCCATCAGCAGTTCTATATCCTAAATCAGTTTCTGATATCTCCTCTACTATCAACCATATTTTCGACATGGGCCCCACATCGAACCTCACAGTTGTAGCTAGAGGCAAATGCCATTCCCTCCAAGGCCAAGGCCAAGCAAGCCCATCAATGGGTGGTCACCAACATGGAATCATTCAAACAAGAAATGTACTTCCACAAAGGGGAATTACCATATGTGGATTTTTCTGGTGGAGAGCTATGGAAAAATATACTACATGAGAGCCTAAAACATGGGCTTGCACCAAAATCGTGGACATATTACCTACATCTCACTGCGGGAGGAACTTTATCGAATGCTGGAATCAGACAGGCATTCCGGCATGGCCCGCAGATAAATAACGTGTATCGTCCGGAAGTTGTCACCAGTAAGTTTCTGTGAATTATTCATAAAAATTTTGTAATACAGTCTAGGAAAAGTTATGTTGGAAATTCATTCATAGAGATTACAATGTATTTAAGCAAGAGTCAATCATGAATAGTTTTAATTAATAACACCTTGTAACATTGCATATAAGGGAAAAGCATCACTTGAATGAATGCAATATACAGGCAATACTTTGCTATTGTTTCCAATTTTCCAGAGGGGGGAAAAATGAAAGTTCCAAAACAGTAGGTGTTTCCGCATTGATTAGATTTTTTTTTTGGTAAAAATCAGCATTTAAGCATTCAAAGCATCATTCTGATGTTTAACAAAGAGCAAGGTGCTTACCAAAAGGCGAGGTGTTTGCAGAAAATTCTTCCAATAATTGTTGTCCAAAATAGTTAGCCAAACAAGTTTAATGGTTCTTCTGGAAAAAGAAACCAAACAAAAAAACAAAGACAATCACAAAAGAGCAATCTATGTGAAAAGATGATCATTAGCCAAACAGAGGCTTCTCTTCTCTTGATTGGTTTGAGAAGAAATAGACAAGAAAATAACAAACCAAAAAAGTATTGAGCTAAGCCAAAGAATGGAAAGTAAGGGAAAATAATGAAAAGGAAAATACAAGGAAAGTTAAGAAGAAACTGGGGAGATAATTGAACTTAATTTTTAAAATTTCACTTCCCTTTCTTTAGAAACCAAACAATGAAAAGAAATTTCTCTTTTCCATTTTTTTCCTCAAGTTCAAAACACACCCTAAATTTTTCTCCAGAATCTCCACACTTTCCTCAAATTTTCCTCCTTAACTATTTTCTCTTCCTCTCCACAAGTTCAAAAGAGACCTCAATAATGAAATGAGCAAAGCCATATAACTAAATAAAGTAGAAGTATTTAACATGCTAGGAGAATGCAACAGACATAAATTCGGTACGTAGTATTAAAATGTGAGCGAAAATTGGATAACAGCAACTTCATTCAGTGCAGGAAGGGGAGAGTTGATTACCTATTCAGAAAGTCAAAATGCTGACCCCTTCTATGTTGTTCTTGGAGGACTGGGACAATTTGGTATCATCACTTGGGCTAGAATTTCTCTGGAACATGCACCCTTCCTTCATGGTAAACGATATATTTTCAGCAATTTGATTTTCTCTAATCCAAATGCACGTCATTTTTTATTTGGGTTATTTACCTAAACACCCCTCACGTTTACCAGTTTTTCCCAGACACCCCCTCCACAAATTCTTGCTACGGCCAGACCCCCTCATTAATGTTTTCGTTTGGGGGCCTAACGCAATTGGACGGAATCGATGAAAAGACAATTTTACACTCTTATATATAGTCAATACTTAGTCTTTTGGTTACCACACCCCATTCTCTCCACCACACCACATACAACTTCTCTCTCTCTACTACAAAAAATCCTCTCCGGCAATACCCAAAAATCACCACACAAAAAATCTGAAGAACGAAATTCATAATTTGCATTTGAACAAAATTCGTAAGTGATGACGTACCTGTATGGGTCCAATTTTCCATGAACCCGATGGTATTGATTATTACCCCCACTTTCATTAACTTGACAGAGAAGCCCAATCCCAACCCTTTTTTCTCTTCTGTATTGGCCACAAGTAGTCGGAAAAACAAATCGAAACTCTTTTGCCACCATAACTCTTCTGCCACCATTCTAAGGTCAATCTCTCTCTCTCTCTCTCTCTCTCTCTCTCTCTCTCTCTCTCTCTCTCTCTCTCTCTCTCTCTCTCTATATATATATATATATATATATATATGCAAGGATGTGGAAAAGACGGAGGGGGTGATTTTCCATTAAGGTGCCGGTGACGGAGGCGTCGGAGATGGAGAAGAGGGTGGGCCGCCGGATGGGGTGATCTACAAACCCGTTTACGTATATTCGCCGGAGAAGATGACCAGAGTACGGCAGCTTGCTCATCTCACTGACTAGGCACAGCGAGAAGATCTCACTCGCTCTGCACATGCCACCGTTGACCGGCGCGTGCGGTCTCCTCCGGCCACCTCCAGCAACAATCCGAGTACCCCCGAGATCGTCTCGACAAGACGGTTTTGACCCTGTGCTCCAATCTTCAATCTGAGCAACCTCACCCTCGGGCTTTGCAAAACAGTCTCTCCGCCGCCGCGCGCTGCCTTTGACCGGCGATTGCCGCCACCTCCGAGCTCCTCCGGCGACGTGCTACCCATATTCACGCTCGTCTCGACGAGACGAACACAACCCTGTGTTCAAAACCTCCATTCAACCAATCCTGCTCTGAGCTCCAGTAAACTGCATCGCCGCCTCCGCCCACCGCGTTCGAACAGCCCGTGCGCCTTCCTCCGGCGACGAAACTCGACCCCGTCACCACCATTGAGCTCGTCTCAGTGAGATGCACAAGACCCACTGGTCAAAATCGAGTTTTACACCTCGATTTGGAACACCAACGCCGGCACCACCAACCCCAAATCTAGGTTAAGAACTGGACAAATGATTACGAAAACCCACTTTTGATGGTTCAATCAGGTTGAATTAGTCAATTTAGTGCTTTAAATGGTTGATTAACATTCAAAGGAAAACGTTTAGGATGGTGGCAGAGCAAGCAAATGAAAACCCACTTTTCTAATTCGATTTTAGAAATTAGAAAGAAGAATGGCATAATCGTAAATTTCAAGATAATGATTTATAGAATCATTAGGGGCAATATTGGAACATTTAATTACTTTTGAAATAATTTCAGTAAAAAAATTAACAGAACTTGACGGAACTCTAATGGAAGGGGCGTACGGGATAAAAAAAACTTTAATGAGGGGGTCTCGCCGTAGCAAGAATTCGTGGAAGGGGTATCCGTGAAAAATGGGTAAACATTAAAGGGTGTTTAGGTAAATAACCCTTTTTATTTCTTATTTTTGAGAAATTACAAGATTACCCTTCTCATATGAGTGAAAAAAAATATTAACGGATAATTTTCTAATGACACATGGATAACCTATGTGGAAGTGCAATTTTGTTCACCCTCTTTTGAACATTACCCTCTCTCTCATTAGTTGAAATGGTGTGGACCCCACCACAAAGTGATGGCATACTTACCATGCAATACATTTTTTGGTAACCATGAAATCACTTTGTGGTGGGGTTTGCATTATTTCAACCAATAGGAAGGAGGATAATGTTCACCCTCTTTAAGTGGAGGGTGAGGTGAACAAAACTCATTTCCCTCTGTGGCTAATGTACCACATTTGATGGGTAGAATGGATTAGAGTACTTTACTCGGATTTTTCCATCTTCACAAAGGACCAAGAGCAATTAATATCATCGGAGGATACTTTTGATTACTTAGAAGGATTCATGATAAAAAAAAAAAAAGAACAGGTCTTCCCTAACTGGAGATCTTCTTTCAATCCCAAAGACCTAGTTCAAGCAAGCCAGTTTAACTCAGATGGGAAAACTCTTTTGCCTAGCAATAGGCAAGTACTTCAACCCAGAGGAGATCGCGAAAGTAAACCAGGTGAAAACATGCTAAAAACTTCATATCATCCCTCCAACAAATCTTACTTGGGGTGTTAATTTAATCCTTTTTCTTTTTACCGGCGTGTTCATTTTAACCTTGTGTCTCTAAAATTGCAGAAACTCAATAGATTGTTAAGTCACTTGTCAGACTTGACCTATATTCAGTCCACCTTATTCCTTTCGGAAGTCTCCTATGCAGAATTCCTAGACAGAGTTCACACATCAGAGTTGAAACTAAGCAAGAAGGGATTGTGGTACGTCCATCACCCCTGGCTAAATCTTCAAATTCCAAAAGGCAGAATTCACAAATTTGCTCAAGTAGTATTTGGTAAAATTCTTAAGACACCAGCACTGGTCCTATACTCATCTACCCAGTTAACAAATCCAACTATTAAGTAGTTCAAATGCTTAGTTTACTGATGCATGTGGAACAACAAAACATCTATGGTTACACCAGATGAAGAAATTTTCTACCTAGTAGCTTTCCTATCCCCCGCAATCATCTCTCGACAGGAAAAGATGGGTTAGCACACATTCTAAACCAAAACAAAAGAATCTAGATTTCTGCAAAACAAGACTTCTTGGGTGAGGCAATCGTAGTTTATGCCTTTAGCCAACTTGTTTCCTCTAAACTTGTTCATTTAGTTAAGTGGAAACAGCTTCTTTATATATTAAGTGAAACAACTTGTATACTCCTTTTAGTTTAGTGGAAACTCCACCTTAGAATTGCACATAACATTGTACAATAATCATTCAGGGAACGCATCATCATTTGATAAAATTACAAATCCGAAAGGCATAGAAACTGAGGGTTGCCAAAACACCACCCAAAAGGGTAAAAGAAAGCCCATAAATGAAACAGCCAACAATTTTAGGGATTTAGTCGAACAGTTGGTGGGCATGTCATGGAAAGGTGTCTGCCATTGTTTACTTCCACACTTGTTCTTTCCCCTTTTGGAACCAGCTATAACAGAGCTTTCAGATGTTATAGATCCAATCTAGCTCGCTCCTCAACTGTCACCATGTCTTCCAAAGCCGAGGTATAACCAATCTATATAGTTGTATCCCCAATCTCAAAATTTATCCTAAAACCAATAGAATGAATGCATGCACAGGATATGCTTCAGACACATTGCTAACTTGAAATCGATGCTACTTTCCATAATCTTTTCCATTTCTGGGAAGTCCAACTTTTTAAGGAGACAAGAAACAAAAGGAATGCAAATTAAAAGCCAAGAGAAAAGGACGATGATGGTGATTGGATACTTACTCTCACTCTCGAAACAGGACTGACAATTTGGGACATCCTAAATGAAAAAGATGGACCAATACTGGGACCCAGGGATCTATCGTCCTAAGCAGTTATGGTGAACCTTGAACAAAGGTCTAATATCAGGTGTGTTTAGAACCTAGGGATAACCAGTTCTGAATAGGGGTTAAGGCTAAATTCATCACCAGTTCCTTGATTTAGCTTCATCAAATCCCATAAACATATATATCTTTTTCGCTTTTGATTTTAACTGTTTTATTCTTCTTTAGAGGTTGGTTCCTTCAGGGGATTACTTCTTATAACCTCGGTACTCTAGTTCAATCCATAGAGATGAAATAACTCTCCTCAAGTGAGGAAACTGATTTCCTTGTCAACAAGCTCTATTTAACTGGGAAACTGATTGCGAAGGAAACTCACTTGGAAATAAAGACAAAACTCAAACAAAATTTCAATGAAAATTGATAGGACACAAGGTGACATTCCCGAGACATCTAAGAAACTTAAACTTATTAGAAACTCTTGCCATAGGTTCTAGACACTCCACAAAAACAGTTTCCCATACTTTCTACAAAACTTTCAGGATGCAAATCCTGCCCGTTCCATAATGCCAAACCATTCCAATTAATTTCCATAGAAATTCTGCAGCATTCGTATTTGAACTTTTCATGAAAGTATTTCAGTGCCTTTAATTGCTAAGGTTCACAATCAGATTCTCTCACAAATATCCTCTTCGATTGTACATCAGCTAGCATTTACTACTTTCATGCTAAATCAGGAACATATTTCACATTTTCAATTCCCAAATTGTATCCCACTTCCATTTTGTTTATTGGCTCCTATGGTCTAGAATCTAAACCTTCCATTGTGGAAAGTAAATATGCCCTAGAGAATATTTAACTCTTCTATCCACACAAAAACTGTGACAGGGAGATCTTGAAGCACATTTTGCCTGAAAATTTGGAGCTCAAGCTAATATCTAAAGGAAAGACACAAAAATGCAGATTAGCAACTAAATTTACTCTATCTTATGAAAAAAATAAACTAGGGAAAAAAAATCGTAATTGCAAACAGCAGATTTCGAAAATTAAATAACTGACATCAATATTTTATGCATGAAATGCTCTAAAAAGTCGAATACTGCAACTCATCAAATAGATATGCAATAATTGAAAACAAGGATATGCAATAAGGAAATCCACTCATCATAACAAAACTCTAAAAATCCTAAACTAGGTAACAATCTTTTACCAATAATTGAAGGCCATTTTCAAGATAATGACTATACATACCAGAAGCAAACAAATTCTTGCAGTAACACATCATCCTGCAAGAATGAAAATTAGAACATTGTAAGATATTGAACTCACCTCTTGGCAAAAACCAATAGGAAAAACAAGAAAAGAGGAGATCTAGAAAATGGGACACCTCTTCGTATTCTGGAATCGAATGTTATCATCGACCCTATTGATAGTCGTGTGTTATTAGTCGAATGTTATATCGACCCTACTGATCAAATTGCACAAGCAACATGTCGTTCAAAGACAGAAAAAAATAGACGTGACAAAGGTTAACCCGATAATGAGGAGAACTTTAAAAAGAAGGTCCATTGGGAGTTATTACATCAATGTGTCCTAAACAAATAGCTCATTGTTGGCTTTCCATTTCCTCAAGGAATTGTACATCAACAGAGATGCTACCCAAATTTGACAATGCGGAATAGAAAATCCATCTTGTTTGTTACCTTGGTCGAGGAGGAACAAAGACACCCCTTAAACATTCACCACCAAAAAAATCATATCCTCATGCTCCCCAATGGAAAAGGAGGAAAAAGAATATTCCTTGTCAGCCATTCGACTTGTTGACGTATTGTCTCCTAATATGTGGCCATTTCGTATTTCAGAGTTACGGAAAAAAACTATGAAGAACTGGTTAATAGGCTTCTTACCCGTGGTTTGACTTCAACAATGTGTTGGGCCTGTTGGCCTCATTTAACGACGACAGGTCGTTAGCAAGAACACTCTCCAGGTGATCAAGAAGCTGTTTAGCCTGCCACATTACATAGTCAAGGTCGGCTTCTTGATAGTGCCAAACGAGAGCACTCTCCTTCGGCTCTGTAAATGACCCATCTGTAGCCTCCGTATAGTGCTCCATCACTGGTAGTGCAATCTTCTTCCACTCAAAATACACTGCCAACATGCAGGACTCCCATGGCAAATCCCTCCTCCACCTACATGAAAATGTAAACATACCAAATTAGATCGGGTATAGAAAACGAGATAATAAAAACAAAAAAAAAAAGAAGTCAAGTAACTGAACCATGGTAACACGACACAATTAGATTTTTCAGACAAAATTACATTCAAACACAAACAATGAGATCAAAAGCAATCTTTTTGCACTGAACTTACATTCTGGACATGTTAAGTAGTTCACAAGGTATCCAAATAAACCACTATTGGACCGCACTGAACTACAAACCAAAGGTGGGAAAGGAGAAAACAGGTAGTGAATATGACTCATAAAGCAGTGAGAGAGATGATAACAAGCCCCTACCATCTCCAAGGTCCAATAGGTTATAAATTCAGTAGCAAAAGATCTGAACTTTATAAAATTTGAGAAGCTGAGCAAGATGACCTGTGGCAATCAATCATAAATTAGCAATTTTAGTCACGTGCAATCCAAAGCAGAAACATAAACTGTGGTCACAGCAGAAAAGAATCAGGCCATGACTTGAAAAATTGGACGCAAATATGTAGAACAAATCCTGCCCTAACATGTCTTCCTTCATCAACATCTCAATTTGAGCTAATCAATTAGACACGATTGCTGGAAATGGGGAACAGAACTAATCCCAAATCAAAGATCATAGGGATATGCATTTAACTCGTAGATTGTTGCATTCTAAAAGGTCACGTCTTATTTATGGAGAAAAAATAGGAGTAATTCTTTGTGTGATTATGAAAAAATTAACTACGACTACATAAGTTTCATCACTCCATGAGCCATCATTCCCATACATTTTAAGTATGGCTTCTGCATACATAGAGATAGTAGTTTTCACAGAGAGTTCCTTAGACATTGTTTCTTTCACACAGTGTACCGAGTCTTTTAACTCATGCAGCCGGGGCGAAGTCAGGTTTGCCAATAATTTGAGCAATCTAAACCTAACGCACAAGCACAAACTAAAGTAACATCCACCACACAAAACATTTCAAGTGCACATTAAATTTAAATAAAAAGGCTATCTTAAACAAGAAACCCAACTGGTGAATTTACCAATAATATAACTCCTGAATCCAATCAATGGCGCACAATACGAAAACTCAGTAGTAATACATTATCAACTCAAAGGACTTTTTCAGTGTGTGTTTGTGTGCGTGTGTGTGTGTGTGTGTGTGTGTGAGAGAGAGAGAGAGAGAGAGAGAGAGAGAGGGGTTTCATGTTCCATATCCTCCCTCAAATCGAAGGACTTTTTCTCTTCTTGAGAAGCTCATCCTCTCACGCTTTCTCCCTAAAAACCAGGGAATTGATGGCGAAGTTCTTTGAAACATCTTTGCCAACCATCAATCGTAACATACTTTATGTACCCAGTGTCACAAAACGCTTGCAACAAGAAAGAAGTTTTTAAAATCCAATCTTATTTATCTACATTGTCAGTTATGGAACAGTGTGACTGAGACACCAATCTTAAGTTCCTAACCTCAACTACACCTAATCCTCTCTCAATCCCATCCCATCATCTTCACATCCCTCCTAAAAAATATAGCAAACATCCACACCAGCCGCCATCCAGATCACCCCAAGATCCCAGGGAGCTAGCTTATAATTGTTAACCATCGATGTATTAAAAAACTGTTAGCTCGAGGCTAGTGAGTTCAAGATATATGCTTACTGTTTTCTCGTCTTCCTCCTCACTTCCTTTTTCAATATCAACAGAGAGATAATCGTGGATTCCCCTTTATATCCCGCTTTGACCTCTTTTGTGCCTGAAGCTCCTTCTCCGTACTTAAGCAAAAAGAGGACACCCAAAGCAATTTGAAAAACAATAATAACACATAAGAGACTACAGACGAACAGTTTGTATCTCAAGTCAACAAATGTCCTGTGTTTTATACTTACTCTTGTTGTAGCTTCTGAAGTTTGTCCTTCTCTTCTTCAATTTTGGTCTGAATATTTTCATCTACAACATATATATATTTGTGTTTATATGCCTCCGACTTCCACTTCTTAACCCTGCTCTATACTCTCTAACGTCAGTTTCTCCAAACACGCCTTCAAAATTGATTCGTTAGAACATTACAAAATGTGTCACAATGGCGGCTTCCACAGCCTGGGGGAAAAAATCATTTCAGAAGTCATTTAGATTCTAGGAGACCAAAACTTTTACTGTTCGACCAGGACAAACAAAAGCGAAAAAATTATACAGTTTAATGGTGTACTACAGGCCACGGATAGTAAGTAGGTCATACCGAAGCTCAATCATCAGTCTTCTAAAAGGTCGCCGCACGATTTTCCCTACGCGGTTTGTTTAGGCGCTCGGCGAGGCTAGGCAGACTAGGGGGGCGCCTAGGGTCTGGACTCTCCAAAAAAAAACTTAATTGCAAGGCGGGCACCAAGGCAGCCTAGGCGGTGGGTTGCCACCCGACTAGCGCCTATTTTAGAACACTGAACTCAATCACTGACTCCCAGATTCTTTGCAAAGAACTAATTTCTTTTGCAGTTGGCGCAAAGACCAGCCCTCCATTTATATTCTCGGCTTTAAGCCCCATTTCGTTTACGAGTTTGACAGATTCAGAAAGTCGATTGAGCAAGTTCAAGGCAATCACCTCATTTCTTTGCAAATGCAGCTGTAAAGACCATCAAAAGTTTGAGAAACAGAGAGATGAACTTACTATTCCAAATAAAAAGAAGAAACCATTATAGGGACACAGAAGCTTGCAATCTGATGAGGTTGGTTTTGACCATTGACAGAGAAGAGAATCTTTCAGGCAGTGCGAGACCAAGAACCTGAAGCTTTCCCCAGAGGCGACACTTTTCACATCCCACACAATCCATTAGGGCACTGCAAAATGAGACATACTCATGGGAAAAGCAACAAAAACTATACTCATAATTAATTGGTAGATGGAAAGAATATAACATAATCCTGAATAGTATAGCAGGCCAAGTAACACAAATATCAATAATTCCTTTGTTAATAGATATAAGCAGCAGATAACATAACTACAGCGTTGAAGAAACATATAATCATCTGAATTTAGTACTTTGAACTCAAACTCAAAGACACGAACTATAGACTCAACACAAAACAGATTGACACACCAAAACACCACAATAGGAAGTAACTGACACAACAAACACCAATATAGACCCAACAGAACCCACCATGTAAAACGACGACACTAGAAAAAATCAGAAATAAATAAACAGAGAAAGACCAAAACCCCAAAAGACCACCCCCAAGAGTGCAGACACCAGGACCAAGCAACACACACCACCCCAAGTGATTTTAAGAAGCATTCCAGATGCTTTCTAATCAGTAAATGAAGTCATTCATTGAATAGTCAGGAGGATCCCATTTTGTTTTAACCCATAATGCCACCCTTAGTTTTATCAGTTCCACCACCTCCTTCCAGTTAAGTTCCTTATTTTGAAAGATGAACTCATTCTCATTTTACATAAAGACCATAAGACAGCAAAAGGAATGCAGTCTCATATCAATCTGACTTTAGGCTTGTGATTGAAGCTTAACCACCACTGGAGTAAGCTTGATACCGAATGAGGGATCACCCATTGAATGCCCCACCAGGAGAAATCCATCCTGACGTGAAGCTGTGGAAAAAGCTCAGAATGGAAAACATTGCGACAGTAATAGAAAGGGAAATCGCTAAACTGAATACCATCAATAAGCATATTAGTGAAGATAAGATAAGACAGCCGATAATCTATGAAAACTTAATCATGCTCTGGCTCCTCATCAGTTTTCTAATGGTCAAATCAAACATTAAGGCTTAAAGAAAGAATTTTTGCACGTCAATTAAACAGTTGTTCATATCCAGGGAATTGAGTTTCAATTTGGGGAGGAGAATCTAAGGCGGGGTCCTCCTAGTAGTCTATAGCTAATCGATGATAGTGAGTTGAAAACATTCCTCGACACTGCACCTTGTGGACGAAATGTTCAAATACTGACTCCCTGCCAAAAATAAAAATATGAAGATTGAGATCAATGGGACCTTTTCATGTTAACTTGAAAACACGAGTAGTCAAAGAGAGCCAATGACAGAAACTTGTATCGATTTGAAGGCTATATGATATTTGAATAACTTCGTTACTGAAACCTACACAATAGCTTGTCCATCTGAAGTTCATGTCCCACGTCCAAGTTCATCAACGAAACAAGTGAATTGCTGGTTACCGATGAATGCAATAACAATAAACTACTTTTGTACAATGAGTATAGTAAAATAATGCCTGCAGATCCATTATGGTATGCTGCGAGATTAAGTTAAGATTCAAAAATTTTACATGCTGAGAAAGCAAGTTTTCTCAGACCTGACAAACTGCCCTATTACTTTTCTCACTCAAGACAAAAGAACTCCAGTGAAGAATTCTATTGAGTAAAGAGTCATTACGAATCTTAAGAAGGAAAAGAATTCTTTCCAACCTAGAAAAAGAATCCCTTGGAGGTTTCATTTACAATAATGCTAGCCACATAGAGATTGAGAACAGATTTGCACAGCAGTCCATGTGGCAAAAAAAAGGGGACCCACCACTATCTCTCCCCTCTGAAATTTCTCTTCCCCGAGAAACCCAAATTTCCACCGCCCAAACTCACACCCTCTTCTCCGCCGACTGCTGGCCTCCTATCCGGTATGTCTCATCAGACATCTTCTTTGTCGTCTTCTCTGGTGAACGCGATCGATCGGAACGAAGTCTATCCAAAATAAGAGATCCGAACAACGCCCTAGCCTGTGTCATAACAAACGCTAACAGTACCTACCATTCACCAGGATCACCTGCATCAAGGTCGGAAACGAAGTCCTAACCTTCAACGACACCTCAGTGAAAACCACCTTCCGGCTATGCAAAGCGCTTACAACGCACTCGTGGAACTCAATCTCGACAAAAATGCCACCGTCACAATGGCGCACTCGCTCGCCGTGCTCGAGATGTCGTATCCACCGTCAGCCGGAGCTTTCCGGCGAGATCTGAGAGGATTCATCACTCCGATTTTGGATTTCCATGTGAATCAGTTCGAACTTCCTTATAAACGCGTATCCGTACTTCGCAAACAAGGGCAGTCCGAAGCAAGTCCCGATCAACTTCGTTCTGTTCTAGCCAAATGCACCGGAGAAGACTATGGAGACGGCGCCGGAGAAGAGGGTGTGAGTTTGGGCAATGGAAATTTGGGTTTCTCGGGGAGGGAATTTCAGAGGGGGGAGAGAGAGGTGGGTCCCCTTTTTTTTGCCACATAGACTGCTGTGCAATATCTGTTCTCAACCTCTGTGTGGATAGCATTATTGCTTCATTTAATTGATGTCCTAACTATTGGTATCAAGAGCAGTCTTCTCAATCTCTGTGTGGATACCATTATTGCTTCATTTAATTGATGTCCTAACTATTGGTATCAAGAGCAGTCGGTTCTCAATCTCAGTGTGGATAGCATTATTGCTTCATTTAATTGATGTCTTAACTATTGGTATCAAGAGCAGTCCAATCTAACATGTACTCCTTCTGTTCTATAGTTTTAGTCCCACTTTGAGATTCCGAGAATCATACTATGTAAGGAGACATCATCATTACACCACAAAAAGTATAAATCTTCAAAATTGTCCTATATTTAGAAGTACGGAAGCCATTACTCCACTTTAAAGAGCAAGGATGAAAAAGTTGATCCATTTTGACTTGTCAAATGGACATGTACTACGGGACATCCAAATGGAAAGACGGACTAAAATTACGGATGGAGGGAGTAACTCTTAATAGTTTGTTAAGACTAAAAGTGGTTAATCTAATGTTGTGTACGCGAATTTATTAGCTTGGTCACAAGGAAACTCACCAACAGCATAGATGTTGTCTCTAGAAGCTCTGTCAGAAATGTGCCTTGGCCAGCCATAATATGATCTTTTGCACCCATCCAAACAAAAATCCGGTCAACAGGTGACATTTCAAAGCTTTCTGCTAGGACATCCTCTCCTACCAAGGAAAGAGCTCAAAGTGAAGGAAACAAAACAAAAGAGAATAAGCTAAACCACAAAGGTCACATAAATGAGATCTAACCTGGTCTAAATTACAGCCCACCAAACTTGGCGCAGAAGAGTGGACTTTCCGCCCATATTAGGACCAGTGAGAAGGATGAAGCTTGCATGACCAAAACCTCCAATAGTAACATCATTGGGGACAAATGTGCTCTTGCCTAGAGAATCACTTCTTCTAACTGGATGGCCTAGACTTTTAGCAGAGAGGCAGGGCACTTCATCTGGACATGGCAACCCTAAGATAAAATGCCGGCATGTGGGTCCTTCATAATAGTTGCACACAATTGCTAAGCTTATCAAAACATCAAGTTCTGCAACACATAAACCAGTTCCACCTTGTAAGGAGGATAAAGAGTTCATATATTTCTCAAAATAGTTAGTGCACAGTATTGTGTACATGTTAAAGAATGGTCTAGAAAAGGAGAGAAAACAAGGGTATGAACCAAGGCAATGCAATTGACGACAATTTAGTAGGTTCACACAACGACTACCCTAAAACACGCTCCCATTTCATAAGCAGAAGAGAAGGAAGAAGTCACCTGCAATTGAAGAAACATAGTCTCCACTTATTATGATGCTCACAGAAGCGTCCAACTAACCTCTGTAGGATGCTTTTCAACTTATACTCCTTTTCAGATTCAGGTTGTGAGGGCTCTCCTATCAACCTCTTAATAGTTGGAGTCCAGTAGCAGAAAAAGCCATGCATATATCATAGATTCATGGGAGGGGATCAAAACTTAATGATGGTACCCTCACGGGTTGTTTAATCGATAAAGGCCCTACAGATAAACCAATTAGAGGTGATGCATTGAAAAGTTTCGATAGAGGCCCTGAAGAAAAGTTTTCTAAACCTTAGAGAGCCCTTCCCCAGGGCCAACGCCTGGTCTAACTAAGTATTCCAAATTGATGCAAGAGAGCTTCAGTACAATTCATTCCTCTTCCAAGTCTAACACCAGCAATACAAGCTGACAGACTCAAACTATGACGCTCCATGTCCGGTGTGCTGTATGGAATCAAATGTGCCATCCTTACGTCCAGAAATGGAACCGACGGAGTGTTACCAGGTGATCGAAGTTTCAGCCTCCCAAAAGACAGTTCTCAGTTGAGAGCGTCCATTCCCGACCATCAGATGACTATTTTCAAAAGCAGTTAAAGGTACAACATTCTCATTTGATAAATTCCCCTCAATATCTGCACATTAACTTTTGTTTACTTATTGTGGTGTTTACTTAATCCTCCAAGACATTGAAAAACTCCTGTTTCTTAAGGTGGAAACTGTGCATAACAAAAGGGTAACCAATCATTAAAGATAGAAAGTCAGTTATTCGCAAATCGCCACTTCAATTTGACCCTCCAAACTATTCTTGGCTGTTTGCGCTTTCTTTAAAGTTTAAACCATTGGTTGTGTTGATCTTCCACAACTCTTGATCACCTATTTTCATGTACGAAAGATCTTCCGATAAAAATAATAGGAGACAGGATCCCAATAATGTAAACTGTGTCTATGTGGGTTCTGCCTTCTACTTTGAGAATGTTAATCTGCACTTATTGTAAGAATGGCCTAGGACGATCCAGAACAGTTTTTAGGAGCTTTCCACCTTCATTAGCAAGTTAATTCTTTTCATAAACTCAAGTTTTCCCATCTAAGCAACACTAGCTTTGTGTTCCTTAGAATTTCCTCTCCCATTTCATTCTATTTGGTAGGATAACAATTTGATCCATACTCATTCTATTTGGTAGGATAACAACTTGATCCATACTCTTCCAAAAGGAACTTAAATATTATGAAAACACCAACTATGATAATCTACGCAGTGAAACCTCCAACATATATGTATGCATTCCCCACAAAGTATATTCACTACTGAGACTATTCTCTATAAAGGAATTACAATCAAAAGAACACAACCTGAAGATGAGACAAGCGTCCAAGTTGAAGTGACTCAGCTTCTTCCCAAACATCCTTGCAAAGCTATGTCACGTTCAACCCATTAAGCTAAGACCTGTACTTTAGTCACAGAGATGAGTATAGCATAGCATACAGTGCATGGTAACCTCAAGTCTCAACTGATGGATGTTGTTGCTGTTGTTGGTCACGGCAGGGGGGCTGGTTGCAACTAGGTGTTTGTTTAGGGTTTTGTGGTGTTTGGGCTTTATCTTGTGGGCTTACCCCCTTGTATTTGGGCTTTTAAGCCTTTTTAGGTGTTTGGGCTCCGTCCAATTTGCGCTCTATTGTTTATCTGGGTTTTAAGGCCCCTTTAGGTGCTGGGCTTTGTTCCTTGGGGTGTCCCCTTGGTTGGCATCAAGGGTTTGGGTCTCGGATGGGCAATTGTTGTCCTTCTCCTTGCTCCTTTTAGTCTTTGTATTCATTTTAAAGATTAATAAAAAAAAATTTTTGCCGTTCCATAAAAAGAGCCTCAACTGATGGATAACAATGGAAAATTAGAATTAAAGTTTTCACTAATTGCATAATTGAAATATCAAACCCAAGGAGTTATACTCAGTGGTGTCCACTAATTAAGGACTAACTAACATTCTTCCAATAAAGTACGAATGTTATCATCGAGAGCAATTCATGGTGTTTCTGAACTCTGAAGTATGTAGACTGCACAAAATGACTGGTCCTAATGCAAGTTTCTCTTGTTTGTATGTCCGGTTGAAACATCGTACCAATGCTAGCAATGAGAATGACAAAAAAGGGCGTTACATCTATAATGGACGGAGATGGCCTCATTTATTGAACTTCATCAAATGGCATGTCACTACTGCGTTTTTATCATCTATCTTTGCTCCTCAAGAAACATCCAAAATATGCCTATAATATTATATTAGAGAGATTTTGCTTTTCAATATGATAAAGATCATACTGCATTCCTTTCAATACGATTTTATTGGAAAGCAGATGACAAACCAAAACGTACCAGGCAAAGATGATGAAAATAATATTGGCCAAGCTGCAAGAACCTGCACGCAAATATTGCGTGGGATGATAGAAGTTTATGAGCCTGCGTTCGAGTACAACATATATAGTTGATCTTCGAACTCAAACCCTATGGAAATAACAATTAACTGAAATAGACAGTGAATTACTTAAAGAGGAAGGGAGAAAAGTGAATGAAGTATGAAGTCTAACGATACCAATTACCATAGGAATAGGAAAGGGGCAGTCAAAAAATTAGGAAATGATTTCAAAGATAAGGACAAGCCAGCTTATATGATAAAACAAGTTTCATGTATAACACAAACAACTAAAAACAGACTTGTAAGTACTTATTCTAATTCTTTGTTTTCCCATACAATACCTTCTTTGTTAGCATTTGGCGGGTTGCTTCTGCAGCTTTTTGAGCAGGATTGCCATTTTTAGCTTCTAAAGCTCGTTTTTGCCTCCTGGTTAACAAACCAAAACTATAAGATTGAAGTTCAATAGTAAAACGAAATAGATTAAGCAGATGAAGATGGCCACTTAAAGCCTCTTCAAGAAGCTCAACTCCTAACACAGACAATGTGAAATAGCACCAGTCATTTTAGTTATCTGCAGTGTTCAAAAATAAGGAATTAATCGGTGATTAATCGCTGGCGGGGCCTATCCAATTAGGCCCAACTAACAATTAATCGTCGATTACTAATTTATATGCACCAATTAATCGCTCGAAAGTGGCCGACCGCCCGACTAGTGCCTAGCGACTTTTAGAACATTGGTTATCTGTGGATGGCAAGAAGCAGAATTGTGAGCTACTTCGGAGAGTCAATCTGTATTTTGACCTAGAGGTAAACAAAACTATAAGACCAACTCATTAGAGAATTGAAAATTCAATAACAAAGGTTGTCCAAACTCCAGAAACAACAAACAAGCCCTTCATTCCACGGTAACATGGCATAGCCAGAAACTTTACGAAAATCTTGCAAGTCAGAGAGTAAGAACTCAACTTGTATTCAGGGTAATCTCTTTTTCTAAGAAGCTCCATACCATAGGCCTTTAACTCAAGTAAGGAAAGGGATCAGAACATCTACCAATTCAGGTATGCAGTGGTGAAACCTTCAGTAAAGTGTTCAAACATCAGAAGTGTAACTATGGCTAAAACATTTGCAAACCTTCTTATGGTAAGTTATTGAGCGATCAAGGTCTCTCACCTGAGCATCAATTGACATAGTGGTTCAGGTGTAGGCCCCCTCTCAAAAATTATATCTCGGATTCTTTTTTTTCCCTTCTACATTTCCACTTTCATGATCTTTCATCATATCAAGAAAAATTCTTAAAAAGTTTCCAAGGGGTAAACACTAAGAAAAATGGTTCTCCTTCTCCCCAACCAACTTCAAGTTTGAAATCCAGCCAACACTTTCTAAATTGATCTGACGTACAAAATCAAAAGCTGAGGCCTGAGAGCGCAAATGGTAATAACTGGACACAGAGGGAGACAATATCAGCAAACCGAGAGAGAGCCCTGGAGTAGAGTAATTTGTTGATGTTTGGATCAACCATATTTTCCAAAGACTCATTTCCAAAAGAAGCACCCCAAATGCAGATATGTCCCCTTTTACGCTGTCAAATCCGTTTAGGATGCGTTCAGGTGCAACGCAGCTGGTATTGCTGATAGCAATTTCAGAAGCTTGTTCCAATGATGCTTGTTAGCCTTGGCGTAAATGGAGAGAGTTTCCCAAATTTATGTGGTCTGTGTCCATGCTTCTGATCAATTAAGAAATTTGTTCTAGTTTACCTTCTGATTAGAATGATTTCAAAACCAATCACACTACCTAAAAACCGATATGATTATTCTTCTAAGTTGTAGCAAATAGCTGAATTTAGACATTATGTACCTTGAGTTTTTAACACTGTTGCTTGTGAGGGGCCTCAAAACAGCCAACCCACAGTCGGAGAGACGAGGATAAGTTCTTCATTGAGTAAGATGTTAGCAGCTTTCAAGTTGCTGTGACCAACAGGAGGCAAGCATGTGGAATGCAAATACCTGAAAGCATAGATTAATCACATTACTTTTTCTTCCTCGTAGTCAAAGGAAAAGTAGTATATGTGGAGTAATGGAGGTATACACATTCCCTACTGTCAAACGTTACAGCATTCTAAAAGACAATGAGTTGTATCAACTGATAGGATACTCTTGGCGGATTTTCTAGCAGCCATTGGAGCTTGAAGATTACATGGGAAAACTAGAAAATTGATGGAGGTGGAAATCTGAAGGAGAAAGATCAAAAAGATCCTGCAATTTTGAAAAACAGAAAAAATCAAAATCATCAATGAACAACCAAAAAAACAAACGATAGACCAAACAAATCAAGATCAAAACACTAGACTGAAGGATCCCAGAACTTGATGGCTACGGCAAGATGAAAACCCGAGAACTTGAGACAAAACAGTGAAGAGAAAAGGAAAGAGAAACTGCAAGGCTCTGAAAATAGATAAGCAAAAACCATACTAAAGAGTCCACGAGACCGAAGGCACCACTAGGGAAAATTTGGATTTGTAATTACATTCAAAAAATTTGACGAAAAATGTGTTTGGTATTGTAAGAGGTATTACGATAGTAAAAACTGCAACAATGAGAGAAAAATTTAAAACAGTATCCATTTGGGAACGCTTGAAATAAGTTTGTTCAAACTAAATGTCTTAGTAAATGAGACAGAAACATGCAACCCTGCCACATGCTAATTCACACGTACTGATGCAAACCAAATCAAGGGATAGATTTCACAAGAGAGATAAATCCCAAGATGGGATACAAGGAGCAAAAGCTCTCTATATTCTTTTACCAATACATCAAAAAAAAACTGCCTAATGAGCACTCTAAACTCCTATTTATAGACCCTCTACTACAAAGGACTCAAAAGACATACATATCCTTAAACCTACTGCATCAGACTCACCCTCTTAAAAAAAACAACTTGTCCTCAAGTTGGACACAAGACTCAAGACAACTAAATAAAGAAAACACAAAACTATAGAACTATAGAACTATTTATTATGCAGCTTTGAAGTAGGCATATGACTGCATTTCCTTAATCACATCTCCCTCATCACAACCAATCTTCAATATGAGCTTCTTCTTCTTCGGGCTCTGATACCAAATGATGCAAACCAAATCAAGGGATAGATTTCACAAGAGAGATAATCCCAAGATGGGATACAAGGAGCAAAAGCTCTCTATGTTCTTTTACCAATACATCAAAAAAACTGCCTAATGAGCACTCTAAACTCCTATTTATAGACCCTCTACTACAAAGGACACAAAAGACATACATACCCTTAAACCTACTGCATCACGTACACAACATGGACATGTAGGAAATTGTCAAATTGAAGAATGGAGCCTTCGAATTATTGACTACATAATAGGTAAGCGAGGACATATTCATGGAAATCGTAGCCCAAGAGGATCAAAAATCTATTTCTTTGCTAGTACGCAAACCTGCAAGAAAAGGATATTGCCTCCAAACGATTAGTCTTTATACCTTTTTTTTCTCTTCATTCAACACCAATTTTGATCCGGAAACAACTTCTCGGTTTCTGCTCCAACTTCACATTTGTAAGTTGAAAGAAAAATCAGAGCAACAGTGTAGATAGATAGATGACAGACAAAAAGCAGTCCTTACCATAAACATGGAATCAAAGAGCTATCTGCAAAAACTTCACTTTCGCACACGATGCACAAAGAGAAGACGGATCGATTACTTGGATAAAATTGGATTCCAAGACTGATCGAAACTGAATTGGGTTTGTATTTGGAGTAAAAAATCTGGAAAAATCCCTACAACTTGGCTATGGCCGGCATCTTTCACTGATTAACAGGTTTTCTTGGATGGATGCCCAAAAGAAAATTTTAGTATTTCTGAACTATAAATCTGTTTTTTTCATGGACTAGGTGAATGGCAATGTGCAGAGCGCATATGTCATGTCCGTTGATTGGAAATTGGTGCAAATAAGTTTTGGTTACTTGGTAGTTGAGTAGTGTCATATTTAGCAGAAAACATAGATGAGGAACTAAGGTAAAGTAAATCTCTTTTCATGTACATCAGTGCAGCATTAAAGGGAAATGAATCATCAATGGGAGCATGCTATGTAAAAATTGTGCACAAAGTAACTACTTGATAGAGAGGGGAGAAGATAAGTTTTTTTTTGTTTAAACAGTAGCAACCAATAGTACATTTTTGTGAAAGCAGATGATGTTAGGAGTCCATTAAGCTGTGCTTTAGATTAGGATCGATGTTACTTCATGTAACCCCTTTAAAAACAAACTCCAAGTAAAATGTCAGACGCAATGAAGAAACAATAATGAAAGGGGGGTTTTTTATTATTACGACTCATGGTATGGGTGTAAATAAACCTGGGAGAAGTCGAAGATAGGAGAGCTAGCAGTGTCATCAAGGAAAGAAGGGTCATCTTCCTCAACCTCCCGACGTCGATTTCCTCTCTTTTTCTCTCTCTTCCCTCTGTCTTCAGCAATGCAACATCTAAGGCAGCATGACAGAAAAATCCATAACCGGCGTTGCCAAAACACTCCTCGTGAAAAATCAGAGGTCCCGAAGACACATCCGAAACCATGGACAACTCCTCTTCTTCTTCATCCTCTGACACACTCTGTTTCTCTGTTTTCCTTCTTTTCAAAGGGTATGGAGAGAGAAAGGAGTTTTCAAGGTATAGAGTCCAACCAGATTCACAACCACTACTACATTCTGAATCCAACATATCATCCATTTCAGTATTTTCTAGAGTTTGTAATCTGGAAAATGAAGAGGCCTTTTTTGTAAGCCCTGGTTTTATGAACAGCGGAGCTAGATTACAAAAGACGTGGGGGGTAATAAATGTTTTATGAACAGTGGAGCTGGATTACAAAAGAGGTGGGGGGGTAATAAATGTGCAGCTTATCTTGGGTAGGATATAGCGATCAAAGCGATAGCGCCACAAAAAATTAGCAAAAGACTAAGCGGAATCATAAGGGGAAAGGAAGAGAATAAGTACCCCCAGCCGGAGCAAGTTTGTCTACATGTGAAACTATGTGCTTTTCGTAAGTGTACTTCTTCAGAGCATTCAGATGAACCTTTATTCGGTTAAGAATAAGTTCAAGTTTATGGTCATCAAAACTCTCTAGCAATTTATGTATAACGTAGTTGGCAAACTGATCTTTCATCATGACCTGAATCAAAGGGTAACACGAAATTGAAGGAAAGTAAGCACTTACCACAGTAAAGCACAAGTAGCATAACAAATTCAATTCGTCAGAGAAGAGCAAAATGTGGGAGTCTTCCACAAGCAAAAAAGGAGAAGATATTATCTTAACAAATAAGAAAGTTATAGAAAATGCAAATTCAGCAAGCAGGGGGGAAAAGAGAACTGGCGACAATTCCCGTAATGCAGCTTATGGAGGGAAAATTAGGAAAAAAACACTGCTACATGGCCACAAGCAAAAGGGAAAATACTCTCTAGGTTTGAAAATACTCCAGAACATAAAATGCATAATTTGGTTCAGCCCAACATCTCATTCACTATGATATTGCGTTCTTCAGGAGTTCCAAAAGCTAAACACTTCTCCACGACATTGGAAGCAAACTACTGTTGGCTCATCTAAACTATCTGCCCTATTAGCTAATTTTACATGCTACAGTACATGCTGCGTTAATGAATGCAATCAGTTAAAAGAGCAAATGCAACAATTAATTTAAAATAAGAGCAGAATAAAGAATGTCAAAATCAGGAATTTTGCACTGGTACATCCCTACGCAGAATGGTCAATTTTTCAGCTGACGCTTTTTTCAATAGAAATACACATGAAGCCTTTCTAGGAGAAATACAAATGGTCTTTTTCTGATAAGTGATTTATGTCAATTCTCACTTTAGCTGATTTGGAGCACAAATACAAGATCGAAAAAATTAATCGTGATAACACAACGCACATTCGAGGGAATACAACCATCTATGGCTTCAGCAATCATCACCACCCATATCAACAATTATACACCAACTTAGTAGTGACAAGGGTGAAAATAATTAAAAACTACAAGGTATTCAACTTCAGCAACAAGTTCACATTGAATTTGATTGAGAACCACTTCAAGGGGTTGGGACAGGAAAAGCAAAAACAATATTCCACAAATGCATCAGCCTGAAAAACCAAAAGAATTGTCCAACGGAAGCCCCAACTTCAAAATTGCATTAGTAAAAAGCAAATCATTTCAGACATACAGAGCAACTCCTGAAATTGCAGAAGTATAAATGGCAAAGATTATTCAATGGAAAAAGCAAACCTGAACAACGTAATTCCCATATTGATCTTGTGTCAACATGCAAACAGACTGCAAAACCTCATGCATCACTATACGCTGGGTTTTTGGGTCACTCAACGCTCCAGGATTCTCTGTCGCATAAAGCTCCCCCACTTTACAACCATAAACAATCATATAATCTGTACAGAAATTATTAATAAGGTAAAAGTGAATAGTTCCTCAACCTGTATGACATGGCAAACATATGGATGGGTGGACAATGTCACTAGACTCACTACTTGATTGTAAAATACTGAGATAATGAATTGGATAGCTTCTACAGGTATGCATTTAATGCACTTTTGGATGACATGATTCCCCTTCTGATCACGTACGCAACGCATGACATTACCATCAAGCATTGCAACCATTGTGGTCTTTTGGTCTAGATTGACAACTTATGTGGCCTGGACATTAGAGACAGCATGTCAAACCTAGTGCCTTCAGCAATAATATTAATGTGCCTTTGTTTTAGATTTTGCAAGTTAACAAGGGCAAAATGTCATTGTACATCTCAGTTCAAATAGCTCTGGTTAATCATGAACATTGTCAATATACGGTGTATTTCAGACCTGGGCCCCGTCTACACCCTAAATCCAGGATGCTTCTCAAATTAATTCGGAAAAAATTTGAGGTCTGTGCACCTTCTTCTAGATAAATATACCAATCAACCCAAGCAAATGTCATGGACTCCTCAAATTGTTTATGGGATCAGCATATTATTTTATATCGAGCAGAAAATCTGCACAAAGATAAAGGAGGTATAACAAAGAAATGTGAGCTGGATAGAGAGCATCTAAAGATAAGATGATGGCCTATCAACAATCACTCAATAGAACCAAAGTACACAAGCCACAAAGCTAACAAACTAAAGAATCATACGATTATAATTGAACAACGCAATAGAACCAAAATAGACAAGACCTATGGAGCTTCCACTCATGTCCATAGCCATTCTCAGATCCCATTTTCTAATTATGCATAGAAAAATTATCGTGCTCCTCAACTGGTTGTCAAAGATGGCCTGCTTGACAATACACGACAAAAAGAAAATTAATTAAATTTAAGCTTCAAGTGATGCCCCAAATCTCTATCAACCAAAGTTTAGTATTCAAGCGCATCCAAAGATTAGGATCCCTCCAGCTGGATGGTCTAACACAAAATACTAAAAAGAACTGCAAATTCTCAAGATGCTGAGAAATCTAACAAGGCAGATCCAAACGTCAATGACACTAGCTACCTCTATTCACTAGATTTTTCAACATCCTCGCACAGCAGTTCACAAATATAAGAAAATATTCCATTTTTCAACACACACTACAACCAGCTTTGAGCTGGTACACTTAATTTCAGCCACAATACAAAATTGGAATAGAAACCAGCTGCAGTGCTTTCTAGATACTCCAAACAAACTTGGAAAGATACTACATATTGTAATGTACCCCATAGCTCAAGCACAAGGATAGATTAAGAATGTAAGACAAATACAGAATTCAGAAACCAAAACAAGAAAGACAAGTCGCCTAAGAATAAGAAATATATACAGGTTGGTCTGCCATACTGTGAAGTCATGGAGTTAACAGGATTAATTTACCTTCTGGATCACTCAGCAACCATACATGTGAAGGCTAAGAGTGAGGACATGCCTAGTTAGTTGGTCAGCTGTACCAGGTCAAGTTAAATATAGTAAAATACCCATCACGATGGTACCTCAAACTTAGGGTTTGGGTTTTCTGTGTGAGTTAAAGAACCCTACATCGACAAAACATTAGAAACATAATAAGAACCTTTAAATCAAACAATCACATTACAGAATTGGAACACTAAATCGAAGAACTCTGGAACATAACTTTTAATCTCTAAAAATCAAATAACCAGGAAATAATACAGATTCTGATCAACCACCATGGCCACATCGGTCAGCGAAGGCAAAGAGAAGATTCCTTCAGCTCGAAGAAGTTTTAGAGATCCGATTACTTTACCGATTAGCTGAATCTTTGTGTCGTGGAAAAATATCTCAGGGAGAGAGAGAGAGAGAGAGGGGCCATGGAGTCAATAGCAAGGATCGCAAGAGAGAGAGAGGATGGGAGGGGGAAAGAAAAGGAGAGGGGTAGACGGCTAAGGTCCGAGAAGCTCTCCACCTATCATGCCACGTAGCCCACAATACGCAAGAAGTAAAATGACAATTAAGGACAGCCAGGTAAGAAGGCATCCCAGAAATTGAGGGGCAAATGTGTCCCAAATTGGAAAATGTCATACGAAGAACCGTTTCTTTTTATATGGCAGGATGTAGAAAGGGGTAAGAGCAGAGATCTTGTGATAGAAGTAATGGTGGAGAAGACGGATGTGATTGTCCTCGGCTGGTATTTGGCGCCACAGGACGATTGAGTCTACCGTTGTACGAGAGAGAGAGAGAGAGAGAAGGTTCATCACCAAGTGGGAGAAGAATTTGCGAGATTTGGTCTTGAAAGAGATCTCTGGAGTGTCCTTTTCACCAACAAAGGAACCAACTATTAGAGGCTTACATTGGGATATTATGATACTACTCATGACCACATATTGGGTAGTGGAATCTAGACCACAAGAATAGTAGAGGTAATGTTTACAGACACAGTTCAACCTGCATGCTGCTGGTTTGAGGCAAGGAAAGAATATTATGTTCTCCAATCAGCAATTAAATTTTACTATTTACCACTTATTGAAGCAGGACAACTTAATTTAGGTAATGCAAGTCATCACTCACACGAGCTCTGTGGAGAATGAACACATGTATTAAGAACCATTTATTCATTTATGCGTGCAATAATGCATAGTAACACTGAAATTGCAAAATTCCTTCATGTAAGACGGGACAAAAGACAATCTATACAGCAAATAACCTGGAAAACTAAGTATCTATAAGTGATAAATACTATGTACCTCCAGAAGTTCAATTAGTCATTGGCAACATCTGGTGTAGTACTTTCAACATTTCAGATAACATGTTGTTGCTCAAGGCCAGATGTTGAAGCAACTTCAAGCTGCCAATCTCAGGAGAAATTGGCCCTACGCCATTCGCGAAGCTCCCAATACAGACTGTTGACAGAAAGCATAAAAAAACCAATAAAAAATTTGTAATTTTGGTTGTGCCGGTGAAATATGAAATCTGCTATACAAAAACTAAATAGAGTAAATAATTGCACAAGTCATCATTTCCTTTGGAAATCTTTAATAAGGAAGAATGAAGAGAAATTATAAGAAGTGTAAAACTTACCATATTAAGAAGCCGAAGAGCAACAGGTTTATTGAACTTCCTAGCAAAAAGGGAGCATGGAGAGGGTTTCCCCTTGCTAGTGCGCCATTCTCTCATATTCCGTCTCACAATGGATGTTATCTACGCCCGACAAAGCATCAAAACATGTGGATACACCAGTTTTCAAAGGATTTTCAATTGTCAACTGCACCAATTTTCAATCCTTAATGAACGCTGATTAAGCATATTAGATGCTATATTACCGAGTTTGAAACCCGCAACTTTCATTAGAACAGGTCGTGGAGGAAAGAAACCTACACATTAGTTTACCACTAGGTCCGGCCTTCGTGTTAGGCACGAATGTCATGCCCGTTGAAGAGGACATATTTTGTTTTGGGCCAGAGATTAATGTGCTAAAAAGTGGTTTTTTCTCAAAATACTCGGGTAAAAGTGCTAAAATTTTATTTTTCCGATTCCTCTCGCTAGACGAATCAATACCCCAAAAAAGTTTGGCGCAAAACTAACAACTGGGAAAAAAATTCAAATAAGGACAAAATTTTCAGATTTAAGTTAAGTTTAAGTTAAGTCTAAAAGAACGGAGCCTAAGTTTATAGAAAGTTTAGGGCATGAGTTCATAAGCAGTCCTAACGATAAACGTAATTATATAGGCCAATATGAGCAAGCTACTGGCAAGTTTTACGCTTCAAAAGAGTTTCTACAAAATATGTGCAGCAATGCATATGGCACGAAGAGTTACCAAAGTAAGGTTAGAACAACTGGACTAAAACCAGTCATAAAGTCTGTCACTGTCATTGTAGCCATGGAAGACGATGACCACGAACTAAACAGTAGGCAGCATGGTAAGCATGAGGTAATCAAAAAGTTGCAGATCAAGGACAGCCAGGAACTCATTGAATGCTTCGGCATTGAGGTGAAGATTGTGAATTGGTATAAGCCAGGTACGATTAGCTATGTTAATCACCATGTGCTCAAGCCCCAGAACATTGAAGGCATGTTCAAGTTGAGTTTCAAATTCCTGCAATAAATGGAATGTCATTAATATGTACTGTTAATTTAGTAGTAATTGTAGAAAGAGGAATGGATGTAAAATAAAACAATCACATACATTCTGGAGCTGCACACGCTGCAGATGGAAATAGCCAAATTTCAGCACAGTTTGGTGAGCCATGAAAGTTGAAGGCAAACAAGCACTCTGCAAACCAGCTGTAACAAAGCAAGCAACAGCACATAGGTATAAATGCAATTTTAGTATAGTGTGAACAGCAAAACGAAGCTATAAGAAGGACATATTTTAGGATACAGCACTAATTGAAAATATAAGTGCATTCACCTGCAGGAGGATGCAAATCTCGCCAGTAAACATTTGGACCAGACCACGCAAAGAAAAGTTCCCTATCATGTCTATCAAACATGATAGTCTGAAAGATCCACTTACGCTCACAAGCTAGAATAAGTTTACAGTCTACTCCTAGCTTATGTGCTTCAGGAAAGAGTCCCAACCCTCACGAAATTCATGATTAACAACTTCCACTGGCCAAGCTCGTGATCCATGTCTCAAGAGAATCCAAGTGCTTGAAGCCTTGAACCATTAGCATCAAACTATTCGTGGAGAAGACGGGGCAACCTCTGAAAATAATAAGGAAAATGCAACACTGTGCATAGAAGGTAACAAAACTAAACTGAAGTGAAAGTATGAAGGATAATAGAACATCTGACCTTCAGTAACATCAGGGACTGAAACATTTTTTAGATGCCAGCATTGATTCACACCTGTCAGTTAATTTTTGCAGAAGTTAATTCTGTACAAAATGTAGAACTTAAACAGAAGTGAACACATAAAAACGGAGGGCAATATGGTGGATATGAAACAAATAGAATAATATCCCAGGGTTTGGTAATACCTTCGTTGCTACATCGAACAAACGAATGGTAGACAATGTCGTCCAACCATGTATTTAGCTGAAAGCTATAATTCCACATGAGAACATGGCCTAAGGGTAAAATATTCCGATAATCTTGTACTAAATTGCCAAATGGCTGGTAAACCAATTGATTCCTCCGGCATGTATTGCAACTGCAACAATTACTTGCTAGCCTTCAGTAGTTTCTAGGTAATAGAGAGCTCTCCTTGGAGATTCTTGCCATGGGTTTTTAACACAAACCCAATGTCGAAATGGAACATTGACCACCATTTCCACAAACAAGCACGGTTGAAAAACGTGCTGATATAAGACATTTTAGAAAAGAAAGAAAATCAAACAATATATATTAAAATTACATAGTACTTGGTCTAGAAACTTTTCTGAATTCTGTAGTAGGTTGAACTGGACCAAAGGTACCTAAGCATACAGTTACTATGGATGATTTGGAGAGTAAACCTTACGCAAATAGCAACTATAAATTAGGAAAAGAGATAACTGCAAAGAAGACTTTTCACATGGAGAAAATTGCTCACAAAGGAAAACAATGGAGTAGAATTCACTTTGCCAAAAATCAACTAAACCTATTAAGGTATATTGAGATTAAATAACAGGAACTTATAAAAATTTGTCGGCGCTCCAGATTTGGACCTAACCAACGAAAGACCAGCTCGCGGTCATTTTCGTCCAGAATTACAGTACGGAAAATCTACCTATGCTCGCACACAAAGATAACTTTGAATCCAGGCTTCAACTCATGCACTTCACAAACAGCAAGAATAATGGCAGCTATTAAAATGGAGATTGGAAGGATAATTTTTCTCTAATCCTACCATAAAACACACCGTGAAATATAAAGATAGATTTCTCAGTTTTAAACATATGTCACAGTCCGTCCAATTCGCAATTTAGGTAAAACAAAAAGGGCTTTATTTATTTTTTGGTCAAACAACAGGATTGTAAAAAATTAGATCACCTTTTAGCACTTAGGACAGCACCATTACATGGGCCCAACTGAATGTTGTATCCAATATGGCCCCAGCTCCAAATAGGATCTATTATGCCCATATCAATAAACTTGACTTCCGTGATACTAATAAAAACAAAAAAACAAAAATAACTTGACTTGTACATTCTTTTATTATTCTAAGATCTATCGAAACAAAGACCAACATACCAAAACATCAAAAAAAATTCATTTTCAATTGCTTTCTAGATAACCTTTTCCTTTAAAAATTGCATGAGGAAAATGGATGCCCAAATAGATAATGGAAA
Source organism: Rhododendron molle (assembly GCA_025413875.1). Classification (NCBI taxonomy): domain Eukaryota; kingdom Viridiplantae; phylum Streptophyta; class Magnoliopsida; order Ericales; family Ericaceae; genus Rhododendron; species Rhododendron molle. The sequence continues at coordinate 18,887,042 of CM046394.1, read as the reverse complement.
ATCGAGAACAGATTAGGGTTTCTTCCAATGTTGTGGTTGTTTTGGTAGTTTGACAAAGAATAACACATCCTTTAATTCTAGTATGAAGACTTCGATCATTCTTTGCCAGAAACAGTTCTGTAGATGAAGCAACTTATGTCACTAACTCATGTTTATAAGTTTGTTTGGTTATCCACTGGTAGATTGGTCCAACATATGCTAGATCCATCTTTCATCAGAGGCCAAAAATATCTTTCATCAGAGAGCAAAAATATTACGAGGAAGAGGTGAAGGACCCTCGTTTACTAAAAAATTTCCACATCAAACAAAAAAAAAATGAGAGGTATATGACAACGAAACCAAAACCCTTGAACAGATTGTCACCAAAAACCCATAATTATTAACAAAAAACAATCATCACTCCAAGCCAAATTTGGTGTATAACAAACAAACAAAAAATTCAACAAGAAGAATCACATAACTGAATAGAATCATTCACGGAGAAAGGCCCAGCGTTTGACACGAAACCAAAATCTTAAAACCCAATTCGAAAGTTCAGAAATCAAAATACGGAATAGAATTTCAAGAGAAGAGAAAGCCCAAGCAAGCCCTAGCCCTCGAGATGAAAAAAATCAAACCTGGAAAATCCCCATTCGTGGTGTTGCTCCATACCTACATTCATAATGTTGCCCTCTTGATTTAAATTTTTCTTCTAGGCTTAGATATTAGGGAAAATTCATACATCAAAAACCAACCACCAATGAAGCACGGATATGCCAGAAAAAGTCACCGTATGTGTACGGGTACCGCGTACGGTACAGCCCATTACGGTTTGCCGTACCGGGTACGAGGCAGTATTTGGGGACAGCATTGGGAAACCATGGGGACGACATTGGGTGCGGGCGAATAAATGTTCTGTTCATGTGTTTACCTGAATCAATGGGTCTGCGAAGGTGGTGATTAGATAATCGATGATAGATGGAGATGCTGAATCGAGGCTCGACCGAAATTTGATTTCAGGAAAAGGATGCGGCCTGCAGAATCGAATCTACGAAATTTGATTTCACCGCCAACTCTAGCGTTCTACAACAAACACAGAAAAATACAACAGCGAGAGCTTAACCGAAACCACAACGGATAAAAAAAAAATCGAGCAGAAATCGAGATTTGACGAGAAAAAACAATAATACCTTTCCTCACGGATCTAGCAGAAATTGATTTTCCAGAGAATCCAAACAAAGCCCTAACAAAATTTAACCCCGTCATCCGAACTCAAAAACGCAAACATGAATATCAGAAAGACAAAAGAATATAAGGAAAAAGCGGAATATAAAAGACTCACAACGAGACTGAGCCGCGATACGAGATGACTCATCGTCTTCGTCTTTGTCTACAGATGGCTTAGCGGAGAGAGAGAGCAGAAAGGAAATTTCTTCGTCTTCTTCTACAGATGGCTTAGCGAAGAGAGAGAGAGCAAGGAATCGGGAACCCTCCTTCGGGTTTCAACGCTAGGGCTTGGAAACATAAAACCCTAGTTTGAACAACACATGGAGAGGGAGAGAGAGAGACCGAGAGGACGGTGGAGTTTGAACAATACATTAAGAACCGCGCCGCTTGAACATCGCGGAGAGAGAGAGAAAGAGAGAGAGAGAGGCAGAGAGAGAGGGTGTGTTTGTTTGCACACCTGCGCTCCTCACTGTTCAACTTGAACTTCGTTGAATCGTTTTACCGTTGCACGGTAGCGGTGTAGGGTTTGGTTCAAAAGAAATTATTCCCGTTTGTGAGCCAACCAATGGGTGCTTACCTCCTCATCAATTACAATTACTCCCCAATTGCTCCTTTGAGATAACCTTTCCACTGACTAGGGTTAATTCTATTTAAGCCGACAATTAACCTGTGTTCTTTTGGACTTGACTTAACTTAAATTTGAAAATTTTGTTCTTATTTGAATTTTTTTTGCATTTTTTAGTTTTGCGCCTAACTTTTTTGGGTTATCGATTCGTCTCGACGAGAGAAATTGGAAAAGTCATTTTTGCGCTAAAAATGGTTATTTCTCAAAATTCTTAGGTAAAAGTAAAAAAAATTACTTTTTGGATTCCTCTCGTCGAAACGAATCAATAATCCAAAAAAGTTTGGCGCAAAACTAAAAAGGGAAATGATTTTGTCACTCTCTTTTTTGTTAATGTCACTTCCTGCAAGTGTATTTATGGTGCAAAAATACACTTGCAGGGGAGTGGCGTTAACAAAAAAGGGAGTGGTAAAATCATTTTGCAAAAAAAATTCAAATAAAGACAAAATTTTCATATTTAAGTTAAGTCCATGAGAACGCATAAATCTGGAAGATAAAGTTTTCTTAAATTACTGATCTCAAAAATTTATTGTCGAAACCTAAAATTTTTTGAAAAAATTCAAGAAAAAGCTTAGAATGCCAATAATCCAAACAAGTTTGGTGCAAAAGTAACAAACTCGATTTTTTTTAATAAAGACGATTGGATTTTTAAGGAAAACTCAGCCTAAATAGCGGTTAGGAATCGTCCACATCCGCCGCCCATAGTAGGCGAGGGAAAAAAATATTCACGGAAATTCCCCTAAACAATATTCCAAAAGAATTGCTCTGGGTGACTGTTTTTTTAACTTTTCTTGTTGATACAGCCCAAAAAATAATGGCCTTGTTCGTTTCCATACTTTACTTTGTTTTAACTTTGTTTTTCAATCATTACCCTATATATTTCTCCAATCATTACCCTATTTCTCCAATTATTAATTTCATTTCTCTCTCTATATCTCTCCAATCATTATCCTATTTCTCTCTCCACCCACTCCCAAAACTAAAATACCCAAAGTATGGAAACGAACAATGCCAATAAACTTTGGTCGTTTAGCTATAAAAATAGTAGCGACATCAAGGATTCACCAAAAATAATAATATTCAGTAGACACCCCTTTTACAAATTTTTCTTGCTCATCTTTTGAATTTTTTTTGTCTCATTTTGTAAACTTTTGTGGCTTATTCTAGTGTTGGATGTACTACACACACTTTAAGAATTATCTGTGTGAGACACAAAAGTGGGCCCCCCATGGAATATGTACATTTTTGGCACCCCGCTACTCACTTCCCAATAGTTGGACTCAAATTTTTGTTGCAAAACCCCAAACAAACTACTGTCTAGTACCTTGATTTGATTTTGATCCACAATTTACATGACATTGTCCAAAACGCGTAAGCCCAAAATAGCAACTCACAAGGTTGTTATATATCCAAGGTCATTCACGTAGACTTTCGATGTCAAACGAGGTGTTACATTTGTGGTATTGTTAACAAAAAAATTTGACGTTGTTAATGAATTTTGTGGTAAAACAAAAAACAGCGCAATGCCAAAAAAGGCGGCTGAAAAATTATAAATTTTGTAGTGGTCTTTACTTTTTACAAAAAAAAAAATTAATGTTACTAGGAGTATTTATGAATTCATGTAGTCCAAAGTAAATATTTTAGACCACAAGAATGAGATTGTGTGATAGTTTACGAATTTTTTTGTCTGAAAATACTACACAGTAGTACAAAAGCGCATACCGTTAGGGATGTTTAACCGCCTTTTCCATTAATTGCGTGTGACTTGAATGACAAAAGACGTGTGGATTAAAGGGCTCGTTCCAATTTGCATTCTTTTTTAACAGTTTTTTTTCTAATTTTTAAATTCAAATATAATGAAAATAAAAAAATAATTTTTTGATTTTTTTTTTCACTATATAAAAGATCTCAATGAGATCTATCAAACAAAATCCATATTGATAGAATTTTTTTTTGCGTAAATATATAATTTTTGAGTTTGAAATTACCTTCTTTTTCAAAAGGGAGTTTATAAATTCAACTGCGAATTTACTGCATGTAGCTTTTTGCTGACTTAAACCACAAATCTTATAAAAATTTGCTATCATATAACCTCAAAATACCTGTGAACTTCCAAAATTATCCTTCTCTACTTCAACCAAGTACTTCGGCCAAAAATTTCAAAACGTCCGCTCTGTTTTCTGAAACCCACTTCCCACTTCTGAAAACCACCAGTTCTGAAAACCCTCCCACCCCTCCATTCCCCTCAGCTCCACTTTTGAAACCCACCCAAAACACCACCACCATTCCCTTCCCCCTTCTCTCCGTTCTTCTCCCTCACCACCTCCGTTGTCTCCATTGTCGAACTACCACCGCCACACAAATAGCAAGCACCACGGTGGCATCACTACCATCACCATCATCGTCCGACCCAACTCCTTAAAAAGGTAATTTTTGAATCCCTAACTGATACAATTAGATATTAGAACTTGATTTTAGGTTTTTTGTTCAATTATTAGAGTCCGAAAATCTGGTGCCATATTCAGACATATGAATTTGAAATTTTCAATTTATTTCAGATGTTTGAAATTGATTTCTGTGATAGATTTCGAACTTAAGAATTTGATTTTTTTACACTTATTTTAGATGTTTGAATATGAAATAAATCTCCTTTTTGTTTCGGAAACAGGTAATTGAAAATTATAGTGGTTCCTCTATGTTTGTTATATAGGTTTCTAATGAACTGTAAATAACTTTGCACACCATGTGTTCGTTGAAATTCCTAAGAGAAAAACCAATGTAGAAAAGAGGACTAGTTGATCCGACACGTACATATTACCTTTTAGAAGAGTGTGGGCAGCATGCCCTGGAATTTCCGGATTTCAAAATGCACAGGCCCGTAATCGAGGGAGCGCGAGCAGAGAAGCAGGCGCTCGCAAAAAACACAGAGTCGCCACTCGGGTTTGAAGGTCCGACACCCAAGGAACCGTATTTCGAAGCACCTGCCGCGCTATTTTGATTTGAAAAAGTGAAGGAACCAGTCCGTCATAACCATATCTGGGTTCGGGAGCCAGGTTACGAGAGGGGAAGGGTTTTAAGGCACCCCTCTCGCCCAATCCGGAGATCAGTCTCTACTTAGGCATTTTGCAAATGATTGTGATTCAATTTCTTCTTTAATCAATTTTAAGCCAGTTAGGGCGGGGGAACAGTTAATCGGGGATTAAGACTGTAACAGGTTTGCAGGATATGTTTGAATATGGCATGGAATGATGGAATACTATGAAAATGGGACAAAACTCAACCCCCTGATCAGAAGTGAACCAAACTGCACGTGAGATGAGTGTAACACACATGAAAGCCACATTTGCATGCATGGATCTACGTGCATGCAAAGTGGACTATCGCGCGAGACACTCACACCATCGCGCGAGGGTCATGCTCCACCACAGGTTAAGTTTTATCCCCCTCTGGGCTCTGGAAGGACCAGTGCACACCCAGGAGGCAAACCAAGCAGTTTATATGTACTGAAAGATTAACTAATTATTATAAATAATACAATCAGAAACCAAATGAAGGAAATACAGCCCCTAAACAGTGGGGGTATCAAAACAAAGGCCAAGGGCTGCCGCTCATGCAAGGCGGCAACATGGAAAAATAGAGGACCATCGCGAGGGTGACTTCATCGCGAGGGTCCCGATCGACTTCAGAATTGCTTTGCATGCTCACGAGCTGCAGTGCAGTCGGATGCAACCCAGAAGCATTCCAACAAAGTAAATAAGCAAGAAAAGCTAGTCTATGTGTTTTAACATGCTGAGCAGTGATCTAAAAGCTTATCATATTTTAAAACAAGTAATAACATGACAAAACAAGAAAAACCAGCATCCCCAAACCCCACGTGGACTGTCGCGCGTGAGTCTGAGTCACTCACGCGAGGGTATGCTTGAACCAGTTTCTTGTAACTCTGCTGACTTTAAGTCTAGAACTGGTATTGATTACCAATCCTGACCCTGATAGCCCCCCTCAGGGATCAAAACAGTAAGCAGAAAAGGTGTTTATACCTTGGCTTGAAAGGTTTTGGAAAGGATTGAGCAAGGGTGAGAAGCTTGTGATGGAAAATGGAGTGAAGAAATATATGGAAAGTGAGCTAGGGTTGAGAGCTTTTGTGCTTGCAAGAGTTCTCAATCTCCTAAACTTTTTTAAAGTTAGTGATTTTGTGGCACTTGTAAAGAAAGACAAAGGGGGGTATTTATAGGAGGAACCAAGGGCCAAAGATGGTGGCAAACACCCCCTTAGGACCAAACTTGGTGGCTAAGCTTGGTGGAAAAGGTGATGGGGAGAGGTTGTGAGGGTGGAGAACCCAAAGCCTGCACTGCCACGGGCCTGTGGAGAAAAACGGGGTTCAAATAGCCCTGTAGACCCCCAGGTAAGCAGCCAACTGGCTGAAAAAGGTGAAAGGGACTGCTCAGGACCATCGCGCGAGACACTGAGAGTGTCGCGCGAGTGTGCCACCTGTCGCGCGTGGGTCAACAGTCAAATGTTTGACTTTGACCACACCTGGTAAAGAGGACACTCGCGCGAGGGAGTGACTTCCACGCGCGAGGGTCAAACCCAGACCCAGGTTTGACTGTTTTTCTATTTTCTTTTAAATGATTTAAAGGGTTCAAAGGGGGTTCCGCACACACCGAGCTCAATCCTTTCCAACCTTAAGACTGCTTTTTGATCTAGTTCATCATCGGGGAAACAAGAAACCGTAAAACTAATCTGGAAGCCCAGATTGGGGTGTCTACAAAGAGACTCCATTAGCAGATGCTCAACAAGCAAAAGGAAAGAGTAACTATTCACTAAAGCTGTGCACCTCAATCAGGCACCTAAAGCAGCATTCTTCATACTTAGATTTCAATAAAAAGTATGGTCATTCCAACCAAAAGAATCCATGAAATAGACATTCCCTATTTGAATCTCCAATTCAACTTGACTTAATTAGTACTTAATCAAGTGATGAATAACTTTAGAGAATGTTCAGTTCTAGTTTGCAGTCCACTGGTTCTACCAATAAACTGTCCACCAGTTGAATGCTACAATGGATAAGTTAAGCCTAAACAGTGACACCCATGCACTTAAAGTGGTTTATATTAGAAGGATTCACCCAATCTTAAGGCATGTAGCGATAGCATCTTGGCATGTGTTCAATAATGCCTCAACCTGTCAAACTTTCTATGCTTTTATGTCATATTATGCTAACATCAAAATAGATACATCTTGAGGACTAAAAACTATATATGTCCATCATTGTAATTTTGCACTAAAAGAAAGCTTTTTGTGAGTGATCCCTTTTTTTTTTTTCCTTTTCTAAGTTTCATATGAGAGCTTCATTTTCACAAAGAGACATGTCCTCAGCTTAGGCCATGCAATTAAAGTCCTCCTGTCCACCAACAATTATAAAATCATGGCCATCGTGCACAACTTCTAAAGCCTCGTTATAATCTTTAGTGCTACCCTTTCCTAATTATCTCAGTTTGAATACAATACTATGAAAAGATGAAGCTCAAGGTATTGTCAACAAGATATTTCTCCAAAACTAAGGTTCTTATCAAATTCACAAGGAGCTGCAGTTTGAATGATTTTTCAAACTGTTCCATCGATTATCTCTGCTGGTTGTACAAGACTTTACCCTATCAGCTAAGTTCATAGATTTGCTCCAAAAATCAAAATAACACTTCACAACAATCTCTAACTACTATCACTTTCATGAAGTCAACAATTTTTCAAACTGTTCCACACATTTTTTAGTTCAAAGTAAAAAATGTACAAATTTTTAACAACACAAAGCTCTATGGATAAAATAAACTCTAGCTTGACAATATTCATTGTCTATTTATAGTAAATTGATGTTCTTAAATTTTTGAAGTGGATAGATGAAACACTATGGAAACAGGTTACGTGACTGTCCAACTTCTCATGGGTTTCAGCCTAGAACACATCCTAGGTTGGAAAAACACAAAGAAGGCAAAAGAATCCACAACGTCATGCAATCTTCAGATGGATTGTCCATAAGATGGATTGTCCATAAGATGGATTCACAGACAATATCCACATTCAAAAATTTAAAGAATAATGAAAGTAAACAATAGAGCAGTAAGATACGAAGTCTAATGGTATAAAGGCAATAGTATTGCCTGTGAGTTTCATATTCTTTATTTTTTCCTTTTCATGGTATGAAACTTATATGCACAAACTTTTTTTTGGGCAATAAATGAAGGCCTTTTCCACTTTGGTACTAGGTTTTCTGTGTTTCTTTCTTATGATATTCTTCCAAGAATGAGTCTTATTTGCTTGCACAGTGTGAGATGTTCTATCATTTTAGATGTTTGAAATTGATTTTTTTGACAAAAAATGAAGAGGAATCCATGTGCTAAAGGCTGATTGCTCTTATTTGGTGAATACAGGAAAATGAAGAGGACTCGTCCACTATTTCTGCAAGGAAAAGGAAGGCTGACCAAACTTCAACTTCAGAAGTTGGAGAAGTTGGAGGGAAAGGACGACGACAGAGGTAGAAGAAGATTGTCAGAGAAGCCGGGGAGGAGGAGAACAGGCCTGAGGTAGAGCAACAAGTGGAGGAGGATGCTATAGAGGTGGAGGAGGAGGGCAGGCCCGATGCACAGGCGGAGGAGTCCGATGCACAGACGGAGGAGGATGAGGCTAGACCCGATGGACAGGTAGAGGAGGAGGCCGAGCCTGATGCACAGACGGAGGAGGAGGCCAGGACCGATGCACACATTGAGGCGGTAGAGCCAGAAGCCGAGCAACCAATTCACTTGACACATGCTCTGTGGTGGAATAACTTATGTTTTATTTTGTATGAGTAGTACCATATGTTGTTCACGAGGGGCATATTTGGACTAGGTGGCTATGATAGTTTTTGATAAATGTTATTTATTTTGTGTATTATCTGATGATGTGGTAGGATATGGCGATTGGCGGTTACTATGTTCAATTTGTTGGTGCCATGTTTTTTGGAAATATGAAAATCATAGGTTGATGACAAATATGTTGCTGATATATGTTTGCTTATTCGTGTATTTGACAAACACTTGTGGCTATAGGTTAACAAAAAAGTAAAGAAATAGACATGTGACACATTTGTTTGTACAACATTCGGATGTTAGAAATTGAAAAGTCATGTAAATCTCAAACACTAGAGTATGAAATTGTACCAATATTTCACATTCTAGAAATTGAACCCAACCCAAGTCTTTACCAATATATTTTCAATTTAGAGAACTCGAACTATGACATCAACTTCATACATTAGAATGTGATAATCCTTGTAAATTTCGAACTCCAGAGTATGAAGTTGTACCAACATTTCAGATTCTATAAATCGAACCCCACCCAGTCTTTACCAACACAACTTCAATTTCTAGAACTCAAAATATTACATAAACGTCATATATTATAATATGAAAATCCGAGTAAAGTTCGAACTCTAGAGTATGAACTAATACCAACATTTCAGATTTCAGAAATTGAACTACATAATTTAAAATATATATCCTTGTAGTGTCATAAATTATTGGTCTACTTTGACAAATCATATGAAAAGTGATAATAATTATGGTCTGAAGTTAGATTTTCTTTACTGACGAAAAAATTCGGAACGAAGGAAGTACTTGAAATGACTTCTAACTTTCCTTTCACGGATCTAAAACTATACACGAATATGAAATTGCAGAACAAAATCAGAAATTAAAGTATGAAATTTTGTACTAATTTCGAATTTATGAGATTGAAATATTTCCAAATTTCATGTACTAGAGTATGATTGTAAGTGGTTTTTTTAAACTCTAGAATCTGAAAGTTCTTTGTCTGACTGCCAACATTCATCCATAAGTACCAGACTGCCAACTGCCAACATTTATCCATAAGTAACAAAATACGTACAACTACAATTTGTCAGATATTAGGATCCAAAGTGCAATCACCATTCTAAAACAAAATACAAGCACAAGGTACAAGATACATTTGACAAAAAAATGCCTAATCCACATTGACGACCTCCTTTGTTGCAACGTCATTGCCAATGATCTCCTTGAACTTTTGAATGGCCTTGACATATGGTATATCCCAATTTTTTGCTATAGAGTCGCGATATATTGTCCAATTGCAAGCTATTGGAACGCGTCGCCCTCTTCTTCACAGCCACCTCCTCCCTAAAGACTTCTTCACAAACTCCCTATACTTCCCGCTCCTTTCGCATGAAAACCTCATCCTTGGTTTGAGATTCTTAATAAACTTCTCCGAGACCTTAATTATAATGATAAAACCGTATCGTTTACCCGTAGATCTTGTCCACTCTACCAACTCTTTCTCGGACGAAAATACCTTTAGAAAAGTAAAAAAATAATCATAACCCGCACCATAAGGTTGCACATGAAAAAAAAACTCCATGGTTTAAAACACTCACCTTGTCCGTTGTGAAATGCTCCGTATAATCATATAGTATAGGAGTGGGAGTAGGATTAGTTGCGGGCCCTACATGACTACCAAATGTTGAAGTGTCACCTTAGAACATCTAAAGAAAAACCAATTAAACACACTCTGCACAATATTCGAACTCTAGAATTTAAAATTTTAGCAGCATTTCAAGTTTTAGAATATGATATAAGTTTCAAACTTTAAAGTTTGCAAATTTAGCATAATTTCGAATTTTAAAATCTGAACACATCAGGATAGAACCAGCTTAAAAATGGGGGAGTGATTATTGTCTACAATATTCAAACTCGGCAAAATTCCGAGTTTTAGAATATGATATTATCTTCAATTTTCAAACTCTAGAGTTTGAAATGTTGGCCTAATTTCAAGTTTCATAATCTGACAATGTCGTGCCAGAACCAGGTTTAAAATGGAGTGACAAGTTTCGAACTCTAGAGTTTGAAATTTTTGCAGAATTCCGAGTTTTAGAATATGATATTATTGTAAATTTTCAAACTCTAGAGTTTGAAATGTGGCGTAATTTCAAGTTTTAGAATATGACAATGTCGAGACAAAACTAGGCTAAAAATGGAGGAATGATGAGTTACCTCTTGCTGTGATCTCGGCTCTAAAACTACAACATCCATGGCTTCATCTTCCTTGTTAACTTCCATTTCCATTGCACAACCTTCCAATCCCCAATTAAAACGCACATTGCTCTCATATGTTGGGTTAAAAGACTTCTTCTTTACCAATGGAGGGAGATGAAGCAATGGAGGTTTCCATTGAGAGTTAGGAGGTGTGAGGTGAGAGTTCGGAGACAGATGTCGACTGGATTTATGGTGGGAGATGGGAGCTCAACAATGGTGCCTAGAATGAAACCAGAAGAACCAGAAGATTTTCCCTGGAAGGAGATGGAAAAAAATGGAGGTAAACGTGGGTGGGTTATGGGGTGTATGTGTTTTGGATGTGGTTGTATGTAATAAAAGTATGGGTATTTTTGTCCATTTTTATAAGGACATTTTTGTCTGAATATTATTTACTTAAAAACAAGTTACATGCAGTAAATTTGCAGTTGTATTTATAAACTCCCTTTCAAAAATTACTTTTTTGAGAATCCGGAACACCCCTTGACTTAGAGCATCTCCAATGGGAGATGTCAAAGCTAAGGTGGATAATCAAACGGCTAGTTTTGGTATTAGGTCACCATCCAACCATGATGTCTTCTATCATGTCAAAAGTGACATGGCTTTGAAGGGAGGTGACAAGGCTTTAAAGGGAAGTCTCAACATGTCAACTTTGATATCAACCTTCTAGACTGTCAATTTTAAAAAATTGACCATAAGCTTTCACAATAATTTGACGTAAGGGTTGGGAGGGGAGGGGGAGCTTGATGTCAAATTGTCATATAAGAGCATCTCCAACGAGAAATGTCAAAGCTAAGGTAGACAATCAAACAGCTAGTTTTGGTATTACATCACCATCCAACCATGATGCCTTCTATCATGCCAAAAGTGACATGGTTTTGAAGAGAGGTGACGTGGCTTTGAAGGGAAGTCCCAACTTGTCAACTTAGACATCAACCTTCTGCCAATTTTCAAAAATTGGCCATAAACTTTCAAAGTAATTTGACATAAGGGTTGGAGAGAGGGAGTTTGATGTCAAATTAAAAATGTCAAATTGCCATATAATTTGACATCTCCACTTTTGACCTTTCTTGTTGGAGATGCTCTAAGCCTTCAAAATAATTGACATCTCCATGTTTGACCTCTTTTGTTGGAGATGCTCCTAGTTGATGGTTAACAAAGCATCAATTAAGGAGCAATTGATGAGGTGGCTGCAAGCACCCACTAGTTTGGCGCAAAAACGGAAATACACGGAAGGTCCATGTATAATTTATTCTCGGTTCAAATCATAGGCTACAACAAAATAAAGAAAAGATTATACTACAAGATACTAATGAATGTCGATTTATTTTTTATATTTTAGTAAACGGGTGTAAACACCCCAATTTAGACCTCCGAATAATCTTTAAGTTTTCCCGATGATGAAATAAGGAAAAATATACATTCGAGACTTGGACTGTTGCTCCTTTGCTACTCCTTCTCTAACCTCAAGAAAACCCCTTTTCAACCATGTAGGGTGGCCCCCGGTTCAATTGCAAAGAGAAAAATGCGTTTGCTTAGTCAAAAACAACTTTTTCCATGACACACTGATGGTAAAATGGGCACACATTTCAATGTATAAAATGGCTTTGAGTGAAATCAATTGCGTTAGAAAGAGGACTTAACAAGCTTTCCAACGCTTCGAACCGTGTCCAAATCCGAGTTCGGGAGTGTCCGGGGCGCCCTCGCGAAGTTTGGTGTGCTGTGCTGACTCACATACCGCGCGGCACTTCAGAAGGGCGCACGACACTTCAGAAAGCTCAAAAATCACTCTGCCGCACGGGACTTCAATATGTTGCACGGCACCTTGGGAAAAGTTCTGACAGTCGCATAAAGCTGTCGGCCACGCCTGCAGGAGAAGCGTCTTTGGCGGAAAATGAGTTTAATTCGGCCCAGAAGCCACCTCCCTTCTTTTAGTGATCATCCTTGGCTCTTTTGCCTATAAATACACTCCCCCTCCAGTTGAGAAGCACCCCTTCAACTCATTACAAAGTTACTATGCCATTTTTTTCTCTCACTCTCTCTCTCTAAAAATATCCCCCTTTGATTCTCTCTCTATAACTCCTTACACCCATCACCACTATACACATCTCTTTCTCTCTCTCTACACCCATTTGCTTTCAAATCTCTCAAAACTCAATCCAAATCAACTTCCACTCCCCATCTTCAAGTACATCCAAGCTTCAATCAATAGGTATAAATCAAATTTCCTTGGGCTAAACTACATTTAGCTTTGAGGGGAGCCGATCGATGCCCTTCTCGGTCTTTCTATACCGAGTTTGAGTCTCAAACGAGCTTTACATTCAAAGTTTTTCTTTTCTTTTCTTTTTCTTTTTTACTTTTTTTTTTCATATTTTGGCTAATATTGCTTAAAGATCGTATGGGCACATTCCGAAATCAAGTTTCATGTTAAAAGTCTTTTTTTTACTTTATTAAATATTTTAACATTTCAAAAAACTTTTAACATTGTTTTACATGATAAGATGAACAAAAGGGTCTCGTAAATTATTTTTCAAAGATCCAGAAAATATAACAAACTGTTTTCCGGACCTATGGTTTGTTTTATCATGTGAAAGCAAACTGATTCTGGAATGTGTAGACAGTTGTACCGTGCGGTACATCCGCTTTGTCGTGCGGCATCTCACGTGATACTGGCAGCCTGCTGTATTGTTGTTATTTCACTTTTTGTACATTGCTCATCCATTTCATACTGTACAGTTCGCACCACAAGCACGCCAATGTGTTATATTATCCCCCATGTACCTTTCCCGTACATGTTTTAAAGTTAAGCTTTTCAAATGATATTAAATCCCCCATTTAAAATGCTTAGTAGAGACCGGTTTTACCGGACGAGCGGGGTGTTTTTTCAACAAAACCTTCCCCGTTCGTAACGTGGTTCCCTGATCCAAAGTCTCAACATTTTCGCTAGATCAAAGCCTTTCTTTTTCAAATCAAGCTCTCGGTTTCTCGGATCATCCATCTCAAAAATCCGGGCGGCGACTCTTCGAGGGCGCTTTCGGGCGTGGGAGCCCACAACGGGCCAACTTACCCACACCTTGACTAATTTCGATACAGTGGTTACATGTCTCCAGAATATGCCATGGAATGAACTTTCTTGGAGAAGTCCAATTTCTTCAGTTTTGGAGTCTTAATCTTGGAAATTGTTGGTGATAGAAGAAATACTAACTTCTACGACGTTGATAATGGTCCATTCAACCTGATTGGCTATTTGAGTTTGTTTAACAAATCCATTTTCTAGATTATGCTAAATCCAATCACTTGAAACTTGAAAGCATACAAATGAAAATGGTACCCTCAAGCATGGTAGATGTGGAAAGAAGGGGCTACATTGGAGTTAAAGGATCCAACACTTGACGATTCTTGTGCCAAAAACGAATTGCTGAGAATCATTCATGTGGGGTCTTTTATGCATTCAAGACGGTGCAACATATAGACCTACAATTAATGTCAGATGTTATTTCTATGCTTAATAACGAAATGATGATTTTGCCTGCTCCTACCAGACCTGCTTTTTTCACAAGAAAAAATGTCATTTGCATAGTTATGATTGTTCGAGAAATGATTTGTCAACTTTTATAATGGAACCACAATAGTGAGATGAAATTTCTTTTTCGTGCTTCGATTATTTCACAATGACCCCAAAATATTGTACCTTGTGTGTCGATTCGTAACAAGCATATGTATATATGGGCATTAGAATACTGTAACTTTATTGGATGATTAGATCATATTCATCCTGTCAATTCAATAAATGCACAAACTTGATGAATGTAAATTAGTTACTTTGAGTATCATATTCCCATCTCTTGTTCCTTCGGTAGTCTAACAGTAAATGACATTCAGATCATAACTTAACACCTTTGAGAGATGATGTATGGGGCTTTTTTTTTGCTCTTATTTGGTAGAACTCCATTGATTAGGCCTCTGAATACTCTTTCTTTTCGTTACTTTTCATCATTATTAAGAACAACAAATGGGTCTAGAAAACTAGTACTTAATTCCCATTAAGGATGAACTCAATTTTTATTTATCTCTAAGGACAACCTCATATGAAGATTACTCTTTTACCCTTAACTAAATGTAATTTCACACTTCATTATCTTTTCAAAGTTTTCATCACCCATTCCCACCTCCACCCCACAACCACTTCCGACCGACGCGGTGACTTTTTTCGGCAAAATTTCACTGCTTGGAAAAATTAGTGAAATTCACTACTTCTCAAATTTCACTAATTCACTACTTCTCAAATTTCACTAATTCACTACTTCTCAAATTTCATTAATTTTTTTTTATCGGCAAAAACATTTTATTAATTCAAAACTAATGAATTTAACTAGCCGGTGACTTGGAGCTTGTGAATTTTACGAGAACCAATCTCGTGAATTTTACTAACTTGGAGATGCTCATGAATTTCACTACCTTTTGAACTTTGAATTTCACTAGTTCCAACCTCATGAATTTCACTAATTTGGACCTCGTGAATTTCACTAGCTTTCAATATCGTAAATTTCACTAGCTTTTGAACTCGTGAATTTCAATAATTCTGGAATTTTGAACTCATGAATTTTACCAGACAACTAAAACAGATTTTTTACTGAGTTTACTGAGTTTCAAAACACAACAAAATAACTTTTTTTAGAAATAATCATACAGCTAGACAACTAGTGAAATTCACTAGTTTTGAATACCTGAAGTTCCACTCAAACATTTCATCGAATATTTATGCGCATTACTAAGTGAAAACAGACAAACAAAACCAATTCACCTCTACCGTCTCCTTTGAGATCTACGTCGTCGATTGCTTCAACGACCCTCCGTCGGCACCGTTCGTTTCCTCATCAGCAGTAAAGTCTCCGGCACAGCCACAGTCACGTTGACGTTCACCGCAGTCCAGGTCCGGTGTTCCTCCGATCGATTCCATGCATTCTCAACTTCTCTATATCGCCGCTGTTGTCATGAACTCTTGGAGTTTGGAGGTATTGTCGTTGGTTCATCATCAGCGATCTCTTTTGCAAGATCTTGTGGAAAAGAGTCACCGGCGCCGAAGGAATGGATCGAAGAAGAGCGAGAAGTCCTCTGGAGGTGAATCGAGCGAGAAGAAGTCGTTGTCGTTTTCGGCAGCGTTGAAGGAGGAGAAAAGGTGGGGAAAGGAGATAGAGACGGAGATAAAGATGTGTTTCAGATTCAGGGAGGAGCGGCAGTTTTGGAACAAAAATTAGAATTCCTTACCCATATTTTTTCTAATAGGGCATGTACTCCGAGGGAATTGGACCTCCTAAACTAGACCGACCCGTAAATCACCCAAAGCCCATTCACCAGGCCCAAAGCCTTCTCCGATTTGATGCGCTACAAATCCCATATCTTTTTTTGCTAGACGATAGAATGTTAGTAGATGTTAGAGGGCTAGCGGTTATCACAGGGGCCGAACACCTCCTCTATGAGATCTCGAACTCAAGTTCTCTCCCTTGAAAGGGAGAGTGAAGAACTAACCACACCAACCGATTGTTCTTATAACTACAAGTCTCCTATCCTAAAGAATTCAAAGAATTTAGGTACTCCTACTCAAGGTTGTGAATATCGTTCCGTATCGGCCGACCGGTACATACCAGTTTGGTGAGAAATCGGTACTCTAACCATACAATACCGTTCCGGTCTCTGTAGAGACCCGTATTTTACGAAAATGGTTTTAAGATTTTAAAAATGCTAAAGTAGTGCATAAATGAGAAATTTGAGAGTTTATTTGATTTGGAGTTTAAATGAGGGGATTGTAAAATTGAAGGAGTATGAGTGCAATTGAATTGTGTGCTAGTATATAAGGGGAGTGTGTGTGGTGTAGGAGAACATAAGTCTCCCTTATCTCTCTCTCTCCAGCCGACTCTCCCTCTCCCTTTCGGCTCTCCCTCTCTCTTTTGCTCCATCACTCAAAACTTCAGCCCAAAGCTCAAAACCCATGAAGATCAACCTCCATTCCACTCTCTAGACGTGATTTCAAGCTCGTTGTTCATTGGATAGAGCTCGAAGAGGAGTATCCATGGGGGATTCCAAGTTGGAAAGCTAGGGCTTGATTGTTAGAGCTCGAACTTCAATCATTGATCATTGAGGTAGGAATTTCTTACTCTCTCTATGTGTTCATGGGTTGTGCCTTGATCGTGTTTGGTTCGTTGTTTGTTGTTGGTATCAATACCTGGCTAGAACCTGGTCCAGAGGAGAGTGGGGTTGTGGGCTCCCGCGCCCGAAAGCGCTAACTCGAAGAGTCGCCACCCGGATTTTTGAGATGGATGATCCGAGAAACCGAGAGTTTGATTTCAAAAAGAAAGACTTTTGGTCTAGTGAAAACGTTGAGATTTTGGATCCGGGAGCCACGTTACGAACGAGGAAGGTTTTGTTGAAAAAGCACCCTGCTCGCTCGGTAAAACCGGTCTCTACTAAGCATTTTAAATAGGGGATTTAATACCATTTGAAAAACTTAACTTTAAAACATATACAGGGAAGGGACACGGGATTAAATATAACACCTTGGCGTGCTTGTGGTGCGAACTGTACAGTATGAAATGGATGAACAATATACAGAAAGTGAAACAACAACAATACAGCAGACTGCCAATATCACATGAAGTGCCGCGCGACAAACCGGATATACCGCACCGTGCAACCAACATACCGTGCGGTACACCTGTCTACACATTCCAGAATCAGTTTGCTTTTACATGACAGAACAAACCATAAGTCCACAAAATAGCCTTTTATATTTTTCGAATATCTGAAAAAATGATTTATGGGACCCTTTTGTTCATCTTATCATGTAAAATAATGTTAAAAGCCTTTTTGAAATGTTGAAAGATCTCATAAAGTACAAAAAAGAAAAACTTTCAACATGAAACTTGAATCTAAAATGTACCCGCATGATCTTTAAGCAATATTAGTCAAAATATGAAAAGAAAAAGCAAAAAGGAAAAAAAGAAAAGAAAAAGAAAAGAAAGACTTTGAATGTAAAGCTCGTTTGAGACCCAAGCTTGGTATAGAAAGACCGAGAAGGACCTCGATCGGCTCCCCTCAAGGCTAAATGTAGTTTAGCCCATGGAAATGGATTTATACCTTTTGATCGAAGCTTGGATGTGCTTGAAGGTGGAGGAATGGAAGTTGATTTGGATTGAACTTGAGAGACTTGAGAGCAAATAGGTGTAGAGAGAGAAAGAGATGTGTATAGTAGTGGTGGGTGTAAGAAGTTATAGAGAGAGAATCAAAAGGGAGTATTTTTAGAGAGAGAGAGTGTGAGAGCCATAAAAATGGCAGAATAACTTTACTTGGAGTTGAAGGGGTGCTTCTCAACTAGAGGGGTGGTGTATTTATAGGCAAAAGAGCCAAGGATGATCACTAAAAGAGGGGAGGTGGCTTCTGGGCCGAATAAAACTCATTTTCGGGCACAAACGCTCCTCCTGCAGGCGTGGCCGACAACTTTCTGCGACTGTCAGAACTTTTTCTCAAGGTGCCGTGCGACATAGTGAAGTCCCGAGCGGCAGAGTGATTTTTTGAATTTTCTGAGGTGCCGTGCGCTATGTGAATCAGCACAGCACACCAAACTTCGCGAGGGCGCCCCAGACACTCCCGAACTCGGATTTGGACGCGGTTCGAAGCGTTGGAAAGTTTGTCGAGTCCTCTTTTTAACCCAATTGGTTTCACTCAAAGTAATTTTATACATTGAAAAGTGTGCCCATTTTACCTTTAATGTGTCATGGAAAAAGTTATTTTTGACAAAGCAAACGCATCTTTCTCTTTTGCAATTGAACCGAGGGCCACCCTACATTGTTGAAAAAGGGTTTTCTTGAGGTTAGAGAAGGAGTAGGAAAGGAGCAACAATCCTAGCCTCGAAGGTATATTTTTCCTTATTTCATCATCGGGGAAACTTAAAGATTATGTAGGGGTCCAGATTGGGGTGTCTACAGTAGTCCCTCTTTAACGGAACTTAGGTACCATTGCTTGGTATAAGTGACGTTAAAGATTAGCCATCCCAATCCATCGCTCCAAAGTCTTTAAGTTAAATGCAAAAATGCAATAAAGGTGGTCGCGCTCATGGAGCTGCCTACGTACCCCGTTGTAGGGATCAGACCAGCGTAGTTCGATTGGGATAATGCAAGTAAAGCGAGTCCCAGAGGACAAAAAGTAAATTAAGATTGAGTGCTTGAAGTGCCGAGTGTTGTGAAATTCTTTAAGACGAGTCCCTGAAGGACTAAAGCAAGACAAGTCCCGAAGGACTAAAATGAGACAAATCCCTGAAGGACTAAAATGAGACGAGTCCCGGAGGACTAAAATGCTACGAGTCCCAGAGGACTAAAATGAACTTTTTAATCTAGACACGGCTTTCTTGATTTTTTATTTTATTTTATTTTTTTTAAAAGTTTGAATTTTGAGTTTTGGAAGTAATTTTAGCTTGAATTTTGAAAGAGACTTGAATTTGAATTTTGAAAGAGACTTGAATTTGAAAAACTTGAATTTTGAAGATTTGGAATTTTGAAAGAAACTTGAACTTGAATAGCTTGAATTTTGAAGACTTTGAATTTAAAAGAGATCTTGAGTTTGAATAGCTTGAATTTTGAAAGGGGTTTGAATTTGAATAGAGACTTGAGTTTGAATGGTTTTGAATTTTGAAAGAGACTTGAACTTTGAAAGAGACCTTGAGTTTGAATAGTTTGAATTTTGAAAGAGACTTGAATTTTGAAAAGCTTGAATTTGAATAGAGACTTGATTTTTAATGACTTGAATTTTGAAAAAAAACTTGAATTTTGAAAGAGACTTGAACTTTGAAAGAGACCTTGAGTTTGAATAGCTTGAATTTTGAAAGAGACTTGAACTTTGAAAGAGACCTTGAGTTTGAATAGTTTGAATTTTGAAAGAGACTTGAATTTTGAAAAACTTGAATTTGAATAGAGACTTGAGTTTGAATGACTTGAATTTTGAAAAAAAACTTGAATTTTGAAAGAGACTTGAACTTTGAAAGAGACCTTGAGTTTGAATAGCTTGAATTTTGAAAGAGACTTGAACTTTGAAAGAGATCTTGAGTTTGAATAGCTTGAATTTTGAAAGAGACTTGAATTTGAAAAGTTTGAATTTGAATAGAGACTTGAGTTTGAATGACTTGAATTTTGAAAGAGACTTGAATTTTGAATTGCTTAAATTTTGAAAGAGACTTGAGCTTTGAAAAACTTGAATTTTGGAAGACTTGAATTTGAATAACTTGAATTTTCGAAGAGACCGGAAATTGAATTTTGAAGAGCTTGATTTTGTGAAAGTGGTTTGAACTTGAAGAACTTGACGTTCGATTGAGACAATACATGAATGGTGATGCGAGTTGATATATCATTGAATGTCACGTAAGCATGCAAAATCAATGCAAGTATGACAAAAGTAAGTCCCGGAGGACGAGTGCTAGACAAAGTGAAGTTCCAGAAGACAAAGTGCAGTCCCAGAGGACGAAGTGCTAGACAAAGTGAAGTCCCAGAGGACGAAGTGCAGATAGAGTGCGAGTCCTGGAGGACGAAGTGCTAGACAATGTGAAGTCCCAGAGGACAAAGTGCTGATAGAGTGCGAGTCCCGGAGGACGAAGTGCTAGACAAAGTGAAGTCCCAGAGGACAAAGTGCTGATAGAGTGCGAGTCCCGGAGGACGAAGTGCTAGACAAAGTGAAATCCCAGAGGACAAAGTGCTGCTCGAGAGACTAAAAGGCTTGCAGGTCGGTTAGACCATAGCTAGAGAGAAACTACAGGCTTAAAAGACCGTGGATTGATCTTGGAATTGACTGTTGAACAATCATTCGAGATTCGCCTATGACACCAAACGACATTGATGGTGATATTCCTTGAAAAACAGGGGACGTGTCTGAGCACCCTATTTGCTTTACTGTCTTTGGCCAATGGACCGGTTTTCTCAGGAACTTTGAATTTGGGTTGGATTCCATGCCGGATTTGAGCTGGTGTTTGCCTTTGGCCGGGGTTTGAATCTTGGATTTGCTTTTTCCAACAGACAACATTGAGCCAATGTACCCTAGTGAGTGACGACCCCCAAGTCCTGATGATTTTGACAAGCAGTTGTCCAAGCGCAATCTAGGCTATGGTTCCGCTCGGGTATTAACACTCTCCTTTTGCGCTCTAAATTTTGCCTAGTACCGCCCTTTTGGGTTTTCGGTCTAGCGAGCTCTTTTGATTAACTGACTTAACTTTTGCCTAAGCCGCCCTTGCGGGTTTTCAACCTAGCAGGCTTTTGCTCTCATTTTTACTTGGGTCTACCCACCCTTGCGGTTTTCAGCCCAACGAGCTTCTCTCAAGGGTGTATTCTTCCATGCGTTGAAATGACTTCCACGAGTCAAGAATTGACCAAACCGAGATGACTCTTTTGACTTTCGGTAAAATGAGTAGATTTTGACAAGACTATGTTGACGCAAATGAGGGAGAGAAAGACGAAGCTACTTTCGAATGGTGGCCCCTGATTGGACGGAGAGTTTGACTATTTGAAACGGCAAACATGCCCAGGTTCTTGGAATTTTCCTTTTGGAATTTCAAAATTATTTTACTTCAAATCTTTCGATTTGTCAAAACACAAGAGTTTTTATCATGAACCGTGTCCCAGATTGCTGACGATGACCCCAGTTTGAATTTTTTTGCTTTCGACTTTTCTCCATGTATTGATTTCGGTCATGCCTCTTAACGCCTAGGGTTCTTGCTATCAAGTTGTGCTTTCCAATCTGAAAGGACTTTTTGGGTTGTAATGAGGGCCATGGTTTGGGTTTAACAAAAAAAGGACAATTGGCTCAAAAATTTCACTTTCTTTTTGGGTTTTCAAAACTAAGCAGCTATCTTTGAACTTTTTGTGCCCATTTGCTTTGATTGGCGTTTTCTCTTGATTTCTCATACCTTCAATGCCTTTCAGTGTGTTTGACACTTTCATCATTTTGATGCTTTGAATCTCGATGTGTCTGACACTTTCACTCTTTTGATGCTTTGAATTTCAATGTTTCTTCTGGCATTTTTATCTTTCAATTCACCCCGATACGGGGGATAGCTGGCTAGCTGGGATTCAAAGAATTTGATTGGGGCTCAAAAGGGGTATCAAAAGATATATCTTTATACGTAGGATGAAAGGAACGATGGCCCTTCTTCATTTTGGATTGCGCAACCTAACAACTGAATCCTAGATGCTCCATTGAGAGGCTTTTGTTTGCATGCTCTAACTTTTGCCTAGGTTGAATTTTGAAGTTTTGACCTAGCGAACCTTTTTTAGAGTCACGACTTTGCTTCTTAGAATGAATATGGCATCGGGAAGTGGCGCCTTGAAATTCTTCTTCCTTCCTGAGGTGAGGGTTCAGTCAAAAATCATCTCGTGTTTTGAAGTGATTATCATGATTTTCAACTGATGGTAGAAAATAATTTAAAAATCCTGAGTTTATTATAGAGATGCGACGTTCAAAAGACAGTGACCGATCCACTAGGCATTTACTCAAAAGACCATGACCGAACATTGGGATTGACTTGAATGCTCGTGACCGAGCCTCAGGATGAGGCTGCCTACGTATCCTATAGAGGAATCAGGTCACAACGTAGTTCAGGCCCACGAAACTAACACTTTTTTTTTTTTTTGAACTCTTACAGACACAGACACAACAGGAAAAATATGAAAGACTCGAGATACAAACTGACTCAAACACTAAGATGGTTATTTAGAGGATAAGGACTCAGAGCTTGAAAACTCCTAGACTCGTGGAAGGTCAGACCGTTGCATGGCTCTTGATGATTTACCCTTCTTTGCTAAAGAAGGTGGCATTGATACAAGGATTGCGCTTGGAC
This sequence comes from Rhododendron molle, assembly GCA_025413875.1. Classification (NCBI taxonomy): domain Eukaryota; kingdom Viridiplantae; phylum Streptophyta; class Magnoliopsida; order Ericales; family Ericaceae; genus Rhododendron; species Rhododendron molle. Next base: position 18,864,244 of record CM046394.1, on the reverse strand, counting down.
ATGATGTTTGGCTATGGTTGAGGAGGTGCCTCAATGACCTTATTGTCGATGAGGTCTTGGATTTTGTGACGGAGACGGTGACACTTATCGGTAACATGGCCGGGCATTTGGTGAAAGGAGCAAAAGGCATTTGGATCGTGATAGGCTGGAAGCTTTTGGGGTAGAGGAGTTGGAAGAAGCGGCTTGATGAGACTGGCTTTGAGGAGTTGTTCATAGATTGTGGATAGGGGTGTGCTGAATTGGGTGAAGGTGCGAGTTGGTTTATCAGCTATCTGGTTTATTTCGAGGGGTTTGGTATTTGAGGAGTTCTCGACGTGGAAGGTATTGTTGTTTTCGAAAAGGACTTCGCCATTGTCGAGATGGAGTCCCTTGTCTTTTAAAATGGGTTCTTTCTTCTCGAGGGTACCATCCCTAAGGGCTTCTTCAACAGCCAATCCAGAATCGTAGAATGTCTCAAAATCAGGTGACGATTGCGACAAAACCATGTAGGGGGCAAAGGCACTGGGCAGGTTTTTAGTGATGATACGCATCTGCTCTTTTAGGTCTGGCTTATTGTGCATTTAGGCAGCTTTGGTTCTCCACCTTTTTACATAGTCAGCAAAACTCTCATTTTCGCCCATTTTGGTATTCTCAAGTTCTCGGGTGGTCATTTTCAGTTCAACGTTGAAGTCATATTGGGACACAAAAGCCATTCCAATGTCCTCCCATGTCTTTTTCTTCGAAGGTGCCAAGGAAAGGAACCATTGCAGTGCCGGACCTGACAGAGATTCGTGAAACAGCTGTGCCATGGCTTCCTTTTCAATTCCCCGCATGGTGAGAGAGCCAACATACCCCTGAAGGTGTGCCTTTGGATCTCCGGTGCCGTCGAATTTTGCAAAGTCCACGCCTTTAAACTTTTCTAGTAGTTTAGCGTTTGGGAATAAGCACAGCTTGCTCATGTCAATTTCTCCCTTCCCAAACCGCTTGGTTTCTTGAACAAACTCCTCTAGCTTACTGATTTTGGTGATGAGGGCAGCCAGGTTAGGGTCTGCTACTGGTGTTTCTTCTTTGGGTTGTTCGGGCTGTGGAGGTGACCTAGTCTGAAGTTTATCGCTGATTTCTTGCATACTTTCCATTATCATGAGCATGTCATTTTGCATGGAGGTAACAGAAGCCTCGAGTTGCGCGTTGACATTGGCGATGGATTGCTTAAGCTGAGTATCCAAAGCCACCATGTTCTGCCTGAGTTCTTCTATTTCATTCATTTGCCCCGCCATTTCAGATATCACCACCGGTGAATGAGACTCTTTTTGTAGACTATTCCAATTGGGTGAAATCCTTCTGACAGATGTTTCAGAACTGACAGTAAAGTAACAAGGTGGTTCAAATTCTACCCGAGAATCATGTCCATGCAATGTCGTCGGCGTCGTCTACATCCTAAGACCTACCTCAACTCCAAATCTCACTTAGGATATAATTGTACCAAGGGTTTCAGTAACCACGGGGTAAGTCGTGTCAGGCAGGTTAAATTCCGAATGTTTTGGAACCAGAGCCAATCTCCTTATCTTGACCATCCGAGACAAAGCAATAAGGCTGCCAAAACCTAGATACAAGCACATCCTAAGGCTAGATCCAGACCAGAGGGGCTGTTCGGGCACGGCGAACACCGGAGGTATCTCAAACTCTATAGATTTTAAGTCTCCTAGACTCACAGAAAACGGCTTCAAAAAGTTGTTCGATCCTCAGAGTTTCTTTTGACAATGTATCCTTTATAAACAACGAAACTTAAGAGATGTCAAAACAAATTAAGTCTTTTTTTTTTTTTTTTAAAGGTTCAATTTCTGTTTTTGAAATGACGTGGTAAAAATGACATAGTATTATGACCAGGTGGCGTGAGCGACGTGGCGCTATTAGCCTAAATGGTGTAAATATCACATCATTAATACTTTAGTCGTTTCATTTTTTTTTTTTTGGTATTTGAACATTTGATTGAAAAATGCATCGAAGACTTAGTAAGAATTGATTTCCCTCAAACGCGTCGTTTTAAGAACTAATTAGTATTAAGCAACGTGCGTCCCATGGGGCACGACTCTTCATCGGGTGTTAGCAACTTTCTAAAGACCGTGGAACCTATAATTATTCTAAAAGGCAGATTAACCTATCGGTTCGTGTGTGGTCTGACCTATAGCATGTATGAATGCAATGATGTATGAATGATATGCATGTACAGAAAAAAAAATGCACATAAACAAGATATATCACATAAGTCCTAACCACGGGTTCCTGTCCTAGTTAGGAAGGTTTTACGGCTATATACAAGTGCAGAAAGCCGGTTTTGGTTTCAAAAGGGTTCCCCGGACTAGAGCCAAGATGTACTACCCCATGTCAAATGTATTGCAAGACAATGGTCGAACAGCACGATGGCCCATCATAGTCGAGGGTTGCTAGGCGTTCCGGGAGAGCTTGTCACCGGTAAACCGGGCAAGATACCCGAAACACACTAGCGAGGCTTGTGCGGTGCATAGTGTAAAAAAAAAAGTTAAAATTCTCAACTGATTTTAAATCCCCCAAGAAAAATACTTTTCAAGCTTGGCTCTCTTGATTATTCAATACTTTTTGTTCGTTTTTTTTTAAAAAAAAACTTTTCTTTTTTTTTTTTTTTTCAAAAAAGCACAAGTAAAGTATTGAATAAAAGTCCCCAGCGGAGTCGCCACTGTGGGCTCCCGCACCCGAAAGCGCTAACTCGAAAAGTCGCCACCCGGATTTTTGAGATGGATGATCCGAGAAACCGAGAGTTTGATTTGAAAAAGAAAGACTTTTGGTCTAGCAAAAACGTTGAGATTTTGGATCTGGGAGCCACGTTACGAACGAGAAAGATTTTGTTGAAAAAGCACCATGCTCGCCCGGTAAAACCGGTCTCTACTAAGCATTTTAAATGGGGGATTTAATACCATTTGAAAAATTTAACTTTAAAACATATACGGGAAGGGACACGAGATTAAATATAACACCTTGGCGTGCTTGTGGTGCGAACTCTACAGTATGAAATGGATGAACAATATACAAAAAGTGAAACAACAACAATACAGCAGACTGCCAATATCACATGAAGTGCCGCGCGACAAACCAGATATACCGCGCGGTGCAACCAACGTACCGCGCGGTTGACCTGTCTACACATTCCAGAATCAGTTTGCTTTTACATGACAAAACAAACCATAGGTCCGCAAAATAATTTGTTATATTTCTGGATCTTCGAAAAATGATTTACGGGACCCTTTTGTTCATCTTATCATGTAAAATAATGTTAAAAGCCTTTTTGAAATGTTGAAAGATCTCATAAAGTACAAAAAAGAAAGACTTTCAACATGAAACTTGAATCTAAAATGTACCCGCACGATCTTTAAGCAATATTAGTCGAAATATGAAAAGAAAAAGCAAAAAGGGAAAAAAAAAAGAAAAAGAAAAGAAAGACTTTGAATGTAAAGCTCGTTTGAGACCCAAGCTCGGTATAAAAAGACCGAGAAGGATCTCAATCGGCTTCCCTCAAGGCTAAATGTAGTTTAACCCAAGGAAATGGATTTATACCTTTTGATCGAAGCTTGGATGTGCTTGAAGGTGGAGGAATGGAATTTGATTTAGATTGAACTTGAGAGACTTGAGAGCAAATAGGTGGAGAGAGAGAGAGAGATGTGTATAGTAGTGGTGGGTGTAAGAAGTTATAAAGAGAGAATCAAAAGGGAGTATTTTTAGAGAGAGAGAGTGTGAGAGCCATAAAAATGGCAGAATAACTTTACTTGGAGTTGAAGGGGTGCTTCTCAACTAGAGGGGGGGTGTATTTATAGGCAAAAGAGACAAGGATGATCACTAAAAGAGGAGAGGTGGCTTCTGGGCCGAATAAAACTCATTTTCGGGCACAGACGCTCCTCCTGCAGGCGTGGCCGACAACTTTCTGCGACTGTCAGAACTTTTTCTCAAGGTGCCGTGCGACATAGTGAAGTCCCGAGCGGTAGAGTGATTTTTTGAATTTTCTGAGGTGCCGTGCGCCCTTTGAAGTGCCGCGCGCTATGTGAATCAGCACAGCACACCAAACTTCGCGAGGGCGCCCCGGACACTCTTGAACTCGGATTTGGACGCGGTTCGAAGCGTTGGAAAGCTTGTCGAGTCCTCTTTCTAACCCAATTGGTTTCACTCAAATTAATTTTATACATTGAAAAGTGTGCCCATTTTACCCTTAATGTGTCATGGAAAAAGTTATTTTTGACAAAGCAAACGCATCTTTCTCTTTTGCAATTGAACCGAGGGCCACCCTACATTGTTGAAAAAGGGTTTTCTTGAGGTTAGAGAAGGAGTAGCAAAGGAGCAACAATCCAAGTCTCGAAGATATATTTTTCCTTATTTCATCATCGGGGAAACTTAAAGATTATGTAGGGGTCCAAAATGGGGTGTCTACAGGGGTATCAATACCCCCTGGTTTCTGAGCAATTTTGATACACATTGCTCGTTTCATGCTTCTTTGAACCCTGATCACCTCTAGCACTCTCTAAACATCTTTGAATCACTTCTATACTTGATTGTTGGTACCTCGAATGGTTCGTTGATCTCTCAAATTCTTTTGGCCCTCGTTGGAAGATAAGAACATGTTGAACTTGATGATTTTGGTGTCCGTTGGTCGTTCTTGCTTTAGATTGACTTAGAGAACATATTTTGCATGTCTCAATGATCAATATAGACTTGTTAAACACTATAACATGACGGGATGATTGGTGAATTGAGAAATGTACTATGGAGTAGTTATTGAATATCGCAGGCCGCAAAGTATATCGTAGGGTGCATGGTTAGTTGATAAGGGCCTGCCAAATAGTCTAGACAGTAATAGGGTAATTCGTATCCTCTTCTTTCGTCTTGTTGATCTTTTAAACTTCCTTTGGTGCTCGCCCTACGAAATTTTTAGTATAGAACCTAATGGGTGGTGCGTTGTAAAGTCATGAGTGGGTTCGATGCATGAAATGGGATATCGTGATAGACGTAGAGGAGTAACGTGAGCTTAAGGTATTTATTTATGTATAAGGGGATGTGTTTATGAGTTTGTTATACTTTGTGTGATGATGAATGGAAGAATGTGACCTTGGGAACGTTGTATTCTTGTATGTGGATTGGTAATGGGTGTATGTATGTGTAAGTTGATATATGTTGAAATTGAGGCTATTAACGATCGATTGAAAAATGGTTAACATGAATGAGTACGAAGGAACAATACCAAGAAAACCACGGATCCACCGATGGGTGTGATGCTGGAAATGGGATGCACGGGGTCCCGAATGCCCGAAAGTGCATAAGAAAGCCACGGATCCACCGAAAGGTGTGATGCCAGAATGAAAATGGGACGCACGGGATCCCAAACACCCGGAAGTGCACAAGAAAGCCACGGATCCACCGATGGGTGCGATGCCGAAAATGGGACGCACGGGGTCTTTAACGCCCGGAAGTGCACAAGAAAGCCACAGATCCACCGTAGGGTGTGATGCCGGAATGAATAAGGGATGCACGAGGTCCTTAATGCCCAGAAATGAAATTGAAATACGAGACATAATGGAAATGGGGAATTTTAGTAATTGTTAAGCTGCAAATAGATGAACGGGTATCACCATTTGGTGAGAAGACCAGACAATGCGCGAAACCTAGCGAAAATAGCTAGGGAATGACAATGTAAGGATTGATGGACGATATGAATGAAGAATAAATGATTGATTCTATTGAAGTTTTGAAAAGAAAGAGTTTGATAATCGATAAAGTGAAATTGGGTTCATGTGAGAGGCAATGAATTTTGAATTTGCGTAATGAGGGGCAAGCGACGGTTGAGAGCATATTGTATTTTGGTTAACTTGATTTGAGTTGGTTCCTTTCCCTAATTGACGTGTGAGCTGTTAAGGGTACTCTTGTAGGATTTTGATTCTCTTGGGTCATAGAATGATCATTTGCGGTGAAAGACCATTGTCTCTTGTGATATCCTATTGTACTCATTCACTCTGGTTGCATAATCCATCGCATTTTCATATAGCTAGGGTATAGATTTCTCTACTGGGCGCATGTTTGCTCAGATCTATCATTTTTCAGGTACAAATCAAATGAGTTGACATGGCGTGCTTGTTATAATGTTTGACCATATCTTGTGGAAGGTATTCATGAGGAGTTTAACTGCATAAGATTCGTAAGGAAATTTTTGAAAGAATGTTCATTGTAAACTGTAAACATTAATTTTCTTCAGATACCGGTATCTATTTTACCAGTTGGGCCTTCGAGCCAGAAATGTATTTTTTTGTTTTGTTCTATTTGAATTGAGAACATAAAAATTGAAAATGGTCTTTCGGGCTACAATTGTATTCTAGTGAGGAGTTTATGTATCAAAAAAGATTATTATTTATACGTTTATGTATCAGAAAAGATTATTATTTATACTGAAAATCGAGGACGTCACAGTCTCAATACCGGGCCTTACCGGTCGGCACCAGAAATTTCAGACAATACCGGGCGAGATGGTATTACCGGAAATTTCGGCCGGTATTTTGCAAACCTTGGCCGTTTGTAATTTCAGTCGGTTCCGGTGAGTTCCAGCCTTACCGACGAGTCCCAGCGTTATGTACCATTGTGAAAACAGGAGAAATAGAAGCAAAATAGAAAGAAGGGGAAGAAGACATAAAGTTATGGAGAACAGAGAAGTATTTCTGGAACCAATTGCTGTTCAGATCTAGTCTTCTAGAGACATTCCGATGAACTTCTCCATCGTCTTCTTCACGCCTCTTCACTATTGTAACGGCCCCAAAATCGGGTACGTTAAATAGACATTTTATTAATCAAACTAGGTCGAGTTTGGCTCAATATTACATCACAAACCCCCAGAGGGTACTTATATTACACAAAAGGAAAGGACATCTAAGGTTATCTACAGCTTCGTCTCTTCTTCCATCCTAGCAAGCTCTTCAGCTCCAAATGCCCCCAAGGCGTACGGCTCTTCCAGCTTATCTATAAGGTCTGACACATTATACCAGCGTCGCCACCAGCATAATATGTCAGGGTCACACGAGGTAACACCGTGAGCTTATAAAGCCCAATAGATTAACCCAAACCCACTAACCCTTAACTTACAAGTCAAAGATAATATAGTAAACGACTTTCCAAACTTAACATGCTTCAATAAGAACACATAACAATTACAGATGCGCATTCAATAACTTCGCATACAATAACACATGCACATTCATTACTCATCTAGCGTAAGTGTCAGTGTCATCAGAGTTTCTCCTACGCAGCGTTTCTTAGACCGTGTCAACATTTTACTTTTCATTAACATCTCAAAAGTCGTTTCTTTTACACACGCACACTACACACGATGGGCTACCATGTCCGGCCACATCGCGGTTTTTAAAACACACACACACAACCTCGGTTCCGCCGCTCCGGGTTCCCGAGTATTTGCACAATGGTTCCGCCGCTTCGGGTTCCCATTGGCACACCATTTGCATTGGCTCCTCTCCACGGATAACCAAGCCACACCTCATCATGGTTCTGCTGCTCCGGGTTCCCATGGGAGTACACATAATATCACAATGGTTCCGCCGCTCCGGGTTCCCATTGGACACACACACCCTCACAATGGTTCCGCCGCTCCGGGTTCCCATTGGACACACACACACTCTCACAATAGTTCCGCCGCTCCGGATTCCCATTGGACAAACACACACCCATATAATGATTATCACACTTGATCATTATGTAGTTTCAAAAGTATTTTTATCCATGTTAATCACACCCTAAGTGTCATGTTTCTACTTTTCGAATTTCGTGTCTCGTATCACGCATAGACTCCGCGGTAGGACTTCACAAGTAAGTACAACTCATTCATAGTAATCTAAGCTAGCAAGATCATCCAACTCTATACTATCATGCTCGTTAATAACCACAAGTAAGGCACAAACAACTATCACGAGATCAAACAATCAAGTAGTCATAAGATCAAAGTAAACTACGGACTCCTTAGCAAAATAGATCTACAAGCTTAATATCACATCTAACTTTACTTTTAGAGAAAATAGGTTCAGAGAACGAGATCATGCAATCAACTATTCAAGTACTAGATATACTTAGAGATAGCCGGGTCGGAGTAATCTACATACAACTCAACATTCACACAAATATACTTAGAGTGAGTAGGTTCGAAGAACTCTACACTAACATAAAATCACGTATACTTAGGATTAGAGTGTAAGGGTACACTACATTCAACTCAAACATTCACACAAAATATACTTAGAGTGAGTAGGTTCGAAGAACTCTACACTAACATAAAATCACGTATACTTAGGATTAGAGTGTAAGGGTACACTACCGTTCTTCTTGGCGGTAGGAAGACTACGAAAAGATCGACGGAAAGAAAGTCGGCAAACGAACGGAGTAACGGCTTATGGTAAGCTTCCGATAGCTTCGAAAGAGAAAGGTTTCTCTCGAAATTAGATCGTGACTTATACTACTACTACTTTAGGATCGAGGTGGTGGTCGTATGGTGGTTTAGTGGCGGAGATGGAAAGTTTCTTGAAGAACTTAGAACAAAGTAAGCAAGAATGAGCAAGAACAAGCAAGAACAAGCTATGCTTTCAAAGAGAGAAATGGAGAATGAAGAGGTGTGAGTTCAAATGAAGAATGAGATGAGTATTTATAGGCAAAGGCCTCCCTCTCTCTCCTCCTAGCCGGCCTCCTCTCTCTCTCCCATTATCTCTTTTTTTAATCCAAGCAAATCTTGCTTCCTTGCAAGAAACAACCTAGAAACCTAGGCATGCAAAGCTATGGTGTGTCCTTTGGATTGGATTATGGAAACTTGGCCAAGGAAATGGATTTGAATCAAGTAAACAATTAGGGTTTTGGTACAAAGGACAAGATTTTGCTTGAAAATCTTAAGCTTTCACTTGGAAGCATATCAAAATAGGACAAGGGTGAGCTAAGCTAGGTCAATCAACTTGTACACACATCACACTCTCCCTCTCTCTCTCCATCCGATCTCTCTCTCTCAATCTCTCTCGGCCTCCCTCTCCTCTCTCTCTCTTTCTCTTTCTCCCTTGGTTCAATAGTACAATAGATATATATAACTATATATATATATATATATATATATATAATATGGAAGGACAAGGGTTTGGTGATTGGAAGAGTGAAGATGTTGGCTTGCTAGGGTTTGTACAAGATTTACCCAATTGAAAATGTATTTAGGACCTTAGTACATAGATTCACTAGGAAAGAATCACCAAGAGATCAAGCAAAGGTCAATGGAAGCACAATGAAGATCTAGGTACAATCTCTCCCTCTCTTTCCTTCTCTCTCTCTCCCTCTCTCTCTCGGGTTCTCTCTCTCTCTCTCTCGGCATTCTCTCTCTCTCTCTCTCTCTCCCACTTGTACTCTCTTGAAAGTATACTAGTATAATATTATATATATATATGTACTATGGGTCATTCATAAAATCCATATTTTCAAGTAATATAGATTTTCTAATTATTATATTGTAATACACACATGCACAATGCAATATAATATATATATCTATATATATATATACATACAAGTACATATAGATATATATATACTCATGTACCACACAATCTAGGCTAGATATGACCTAGGACTAATATCTAATATAGTATTCTACTATTTTCAAAGTACTAAGTTTAATAATACTAACTTAATGTACTAATTATACTATAATAGATTTTAACACATGCCAAATCCATTATTCTAATCAACTTATTCTTGGTTGGCAAGCAAAACTATTATCCAATGGATAATAGTTTCCTTAGCGGTTAATAACCAATGGTTAGGGTTGGTAAGATCCAAGGGTTATCGTCCAATGGTTAATAAATCTCCTACCGGTTATTATCCAACGGTTAATGCTAGAAAGTCTAATACTTGCAATTAAGCACTAAGCTAATCTAATCTCGTATTTAGGAAGATTAACCAAGGTTTACCTATTGACCAATGGGTAAAGGAAATCTTAACGCTATTGTCCAAGGGTCGATAGCAAAAGGTTCAAACGGTTCAGAGGGTTAATCTAGGGTTACCGAACTCAAGGGTTTCAAAAGGTTCGTGAATCGAGGCTCATAAGGTTCACGGAGGTTTAGGAACGATTGGTGATTAGGTTTAACGATAGCTAAGTCGAAACGTCAGTTAAAAGCTAGCTAGGGTTGCTAGATAGAATTTCTAGCCGATAAGTGGAATCTTAGGGTTTCACCCTAGAAACGACAGGAAGATCGGTGGTTAAACAACGTTTAAAACCTAATTAAGATTTTTCAAACAGTAACAACGAAATTTTTATTTAGTAAAAATTAGGGTTGTTACAACTATTCAGTCGGTTCCTGGCATTTTCCTTCAAGTCTTCTCCAGATCTGAGATAGTAAAAGGACGACTGAAAATAAAACAAGCTTTATTGGGTCCAGCTCTTTTGGAGATTATCCAGTGTATTTGATACATCATGCAGTACCTTACATCCATTCAAATCCACTCTTTATTTATCACTGTTGTCCTTTTACTTAATGAAGGTTAAATCCGAAACGGTACCCTGTATTGTACCGGTAACGGTATGTATCGTACCAGTGACAAAAATGGTACAATATCTGAAACGATATTCAGAACCTTAGTCTTACTACTTCATTTCATTCCAGAAACTAAATGGGCCTGATATGGGCATGAATTACTTCCTTAGCCCGTACGTTTAAACTTGGCCTCCACTTAAACTTTGTAAAATGGACCACACGTATAATGCAAAAAGAGTTTGAAAAATACATTCCCATATAGCCACAAATTACTAACTTGACCCGGACCAGATTTTTTTTATCAACATTCAAGAAAGGCAACTCACCCGAATGCCTAATCACTAGTGTTTCTGCTAGAGAAAATGAACAGCCGGTCTTATTTTTTAACTTCATTGCCCACTGAGTCCTATGCGCTATAAATGTAATGCCCCATAGATCCTGTAGGTACAATTTTACAAATTTAGCCCTCATTTAATAAGCACATGTGTGCAAAACTGTCAGTACACGAAACAGCCACATGCGGTCAAAGAACAACAAACTTCTCTCTCACTCTCTCTCTCTCTCCCCGTCACTTTCCTTCTCTCTGTCCGTCACTCTCCTTCCTCTCTCTCTCTCTCCCCGTCACACGTCTATTGCAAAAAGAGTTTGAAAAATCAACATTCCCATGCAGCCACAAATCACTAACTTGACCCGGACCAGATTTTTTTATCGACATTCAAGAAAGGCAACTCCCCCTAATGCCTAATCACTAGTGTTTCTGCTAACCAATCAGTTGTGAATCACAATTTTTTGATTTTTTTTATTTAATTTTTTTTTCGCGTTTGTTAGTTTTGTGTCAATCTTTTCTATACTATTGGTTCGTTTTGACGGGAAGAATCGAAAAAGTACAAACTTATGAATTTTACACAAGTATTTTTGAAAAATATTCAAGAAAAAGTATAAAGGGCTTTGTTCGGTTCACCGTTTAGTTTTAGTTTTAATTTTGTTTTCAATTATTACCTTATTTCTTTCTCCAATCATTACCATATTATCTTCCGTTCTTCCACATTCCATTGCGAAATCGTACACAACTTTGCTTTCAAGAAAACAATCCCAATCAGTCCAGTTCTCTTTCTCATCTTCACATTCCTCTGCAGCCGAGGAGGACTCGATTTTCCTCTCGCTGCTGGAATCAGCACGATCGGATCCGGAGAAGAGCTGAATTCCAGCAGCCCTCTCGTGTCCGATGGTGGGAATTTCACCTTGGGATTCTTCACTATCTCACAAACAAATTACACTTACTTGGGAATATGGTACACCAACGACGATCAAGGAAGAAAAGTATGGGTTGCTGCTGCCCCTTAACAACAATGTTGCTGCTGCCCTCACAATCGATAACACCACCGGTATTTTAAAAATCACCAGCGGAGGGAATATAGTTTTGAACATCTCCAATCAACGGGCGGTTAACCCAACCGCCAGAATAGAAGATTCGGGCAATTTTGTTTTGACCGATGGAACAACGAACCAGAGTTTGTGGCAGAGTTTTGATAATCCCACAAATACCCTTTTGCCCGGGATGAAACTTGGTTTCAACACGGCAACCGGGCAAAACTGGAATCTCACTTCCTGGATTAGCGACTATGTCCCGGCCTCCGGGGCATTTACGTTGGGCTGGGAGCCCACCCAAGACTCGGGCCAGTTAGTCGTTTACCGACGAGGAGAAAGATACTGGACCAGTGGGCCACTGAAAGATCAAAATTTTGAATACATGTATGATCCATGGACTCTGTACTATTACAACTTCGGTGTCGTATCCAACAATGATGAGAAGTATCTAACCTTTAGTAGTATTAACGTAAGTTTATGGATGTGGGAATTGAATCCGAAGGGTGAAATTGAGGATGTTCCTAATGGTCGCACATATGGGCCTAAAGATGGTTTTTGTTACGGGTACGAATCGGTACCAGCCGTTTGTGTGACTTCGGAGTTGCCTCGGTGCCGGAGTAATAACGATAAGTTTGAGGAGAAGAGAGCGGATTTTTTGCCTTCCATTGCTGCTAGTGAAAATGACGAGAATACGAGTCTAAGCCTTAGTGATTGTATGGAAAGGTGCTGGAATGTCTGTAATTGTGTTGCTTTTACGGTTAATAGCATTGGAAGAGGATGTATAACTTGGAGAGGAAAGCTGGAGTATCGAGAAGATAACCCGGATGCTGTGAAGAAATACGTGCTGGTTCGGGGAAGTTCATCTAAAGGTAAGTGGAATTTCATTCTCATTTGTTCATCTATGGAATAAACTTTGCCTGAAAACAAATGGAGCGTTAACCTAAAGGTAAGGAAATTTGTTTAGAATCACCTCGTCCTGATCAGATATGGTGGGTATAAAGTTACACAAGGCATTCTTTTTGACAACACTCGTTATAACTCAATAAAGCCCTATTAAGCACAAACTCGAATAAAAGATGAAAGGACACGGCCACGCAGCATTCCCGTTAATTTCTCCCTTTTCTTGTTTTCTCGTTTGGGCACGTAAAGGAAAGGCCTTGAACACCTGTTTTGCCACCCACCCATTTTGTGAAAAATGAAGTCAAATAGCAGCCCATTCTACGCTAAATCAAACATTAGGTTTCATTACTGAGGTTGTCTGTGAACAAATATCAATATACATTACGCCAGATTTTAGAGCATCCACATCTCACTCTCTACTCTCCTTTGAAAACTAAACTACCGAGGAAAGATGTGAAAATAGGACTGCATCAGTCTCGCTTGGGAATCCAGCAAATTAACATTTGCTACAGTTGCTTGCTTCTTCAAGCGAGACACTATTCATTCCATTAGCAGTATTTTAATGTTTTCGGCTCAGATTGAATTTTGTCTTCATACCGTATCTTGTTCCACGTCCCAATCCAAACAACAGACTAATTGTTGATTTTTGCAGCACGCGTGTTGGGCCAATTCCGGGTCTCACAAAAATATATAAAAATGTTCATAAATTTTAAAATAATTTTTTATTGGATCCTTATAAAAAAATCAGCTCCAATGGATATCATTAGCATTTTTCTAAATTCGTTGGGTGAAAATTGGTAAACTACTTAGTTTTGCCGTACGAATCTAGAAAAAATACTTATCAATATCCATTGGAGCTGATTTATTATATAGCCCCATAAAAATTATTTTAAAATTGCAGGTATTTTTTTGTATTTTTGTGATACAAGGACTGGGCTCTACACTCGCGCGGTAGAAATGTGCGGTAAGAGTAACAGTGTTGATCCAAACAAACGGCTTCTTGGTTGCAATACTGGAGTAATAAATAATGTACAAATAGGCAAAGAAAATATTATATTTATAAGACCTAGTTATAATAGAGAGTCTGATGCAGTAGACATTTGAAAAGTGGATAGCTAAAGTAATAAAGTGGCTTTTTAAGGTATAAATTGGTCCAAAATGTAGAGAGACTGATGCGGATGCTCTTACACCCTTTTCCATGACCTGATGTCCAAATATTAATTTCTTAGAAATACCAATGTCTCCAATATGTATCCGTTTTATATCCGTAATTCATACCTCAAACGGATTGCACAATGAATTTATTCACATCAATCCCACTATTAGACTAAATAAAAATGTATTAGATTTTCATAGATGCATGCTATTTAGCTAGCCAAATAAGTTTATTTTTTTTTAAACCCATTGCTGAGAGGATAAGGCAATTGCCAAAGCACACCCCCTGTTGAAGATGATGGCAATATAGTGCTTAGAGCAAGTACACCAGTCTTTAGGTAAATTACCTTATGAAGAGTTCACAAATTTAGTTTAGCTCCCAACTTTTTTTTTCACAACTACACCAATACTATCTATTTTACCTACCCTCTATTAAAATATTGTTTTTTAATTTCTTTTTCTTTTTCTTTTTCTTTTCTTCTTCTTCTTCCCCATTCCAATATTGGGTTTGAGGTCTGGCTAGCACAATCCGTGCCCCATTCTTCAGCTCTCCTCCAACCAGTCCCCTCTCTCTCTCTCTCTCAAATTCACCCAAGATTGAGAACCCAACAACTAATTTTGGAAGGAGAAGAAATGAGGGCAAGTGTTCTAGGGACCTCAGTGTTTTCATCTTGAAAAACCCAGAAAGGTTTTAATCGTTCAGAGCTTGCATTTCAAAACCCAACAACTGTAATCCTTGAGAAAGAGTTATAGCAAAAAATTGAATCCCATGAATGTTCTCTGCAAATCGGAAGAAGAGGATTCCATAGAAATATAGAAGAGAGAGAGAGAGAGAGAGAGAGAGAGAGAGGGGAAACAATAAAATAATGACTACCTTGTGAATAGTGGTTCGGTAGAAATAGTTAAGAGCTGTAGCAAAAGGTTTTTTACAAACTACTTTACCTACTCTGTTGTAAGAGCAAGTACACCAGTGAAGGTATATGGGGCATATTAGGTAAAATAGAGAAGGAAAACCCCAAAATTGGGCTGCACCAGAGGAGCAAAACAGAGAGCTAAAATACCTTTTGATGGATTGGTTCGATATAGTTACCGAGGAACTGTTCAAGAGCAAATGGTTAAACAATAGTTTCTCTCTCCTGAAAAGCGTCCATCTGTCCTCTCACCCACTTCCTCTCTCTCTACCCCTCTCTTTCTCTCTCTCCCTTTGTTATAGTATTTCATAATATTTTATAGGGAAAATTTTAGAAATGGTTCCCTAGTTTGCACGAATTCTCATTTTCGTCCCTCTAGTATCAATTGTGTTACTTTTAGCCCTATAGTTTGCATTCTGCCCCAATTTGGTCCCTCTCGCTTACGGCGTTAATGAAACTAACGGAATTGGAGGACAAAATTGTCATTTCACCTCACAGAAGGACTAAATTAAGATTTCATGCAAACTAGAAGGACTATTTCTATAATTTTATTTTTTACTTTTGTTTTTGTAAATAAATTTAAAATACATCATATGTAATATATTTCTCATCTCATTTATTTTGAATAATTAAAATATGTTGACATTTTTTAAGGTTTTTATTATATATATCACAAAAAATATGAGAAAATTCGAAAATCAACCCCTATGTTAAATGTCTTGGTATTATATATATTTTTTCAATTGAATTTTCACTCTCGTTATTTTCTTTGTCACATGATTAAAAAGAAAAAGTTGTTCAGTAGTATTTAGAAATCAGAAAAAAGCGATAGGGACCGACGGGTCCCGTAGGGAAATCGTACCGATGACCGCGTCGGGCCGTCTCCGGCCACCTGACGGCCAATCCGAGCCGTCCAAAAATTCTATAAAAAAAAGGTTTTTATTATGAGGGGGCCCGCTCGAGAATCAACGGCATCCGATGTGTGTAGGGACCGACGGGTTTTTATTATGAGGAATCAACATATCACGTTTTTATTTTTTCTTGGAAATTGGAAAAACGCAAAAAAAAAAAGAAAAAAAAAACTCCAATACTATTTTTACACTTTTTAATACATTTTCACACATTAATTTTATGCACTTTTACGCATTTCAATACAATTTCTTCAATCCCTGTCAAAAATAAAAAAAATAAAAAACAAATTCTCAACGTTAACAACATGGGTTACTTTTCCTATTTTCCATAGGGTTTTGATTTTCACACTTCTTTTTTTTTGCCTTCTTATGATATTAAGGCCGAGTTCTTGTAAATTTAATTTTTGTCTTCGTTTTGTGTGTTTTGTTTGTCTTTTTTGAATTTTTGTTACTCCATATTTTTTTTTGATTAATTAGCTGTTTCAACGAGAATAGTATAAAAAGTAAAAAAATTATGATCAAAAGGCGAAACAAAGTTCATTAAAAACGAAAAAAGTATCAATCATTTGTATTGTTTTATCTAAATTATTCTATTATATGGACTTTTTCCAACATCAGTTCCTAATTTTATACTTTTCCGATCTACCTCGTCGAGATGAACGATTAACCCCAAAATTACGAGAAAAAGCCAAATAAAAAATAACTAAAAGTAAAAAAAAAAAAAACTTAAATAAGTTCAATTTGCTCTTCCAAGTTTGAGAGAAGTGCATGGTCCTTTTTATTTTGTAGACTGGCTTTATTCAGTTGCCAATTTATTTTTTTTAGAATTCTTGGACGGGTTAGATCGGCTATCCGGTGGCCGGAAACAGCCCGGCGCAGCCGTCGGTACGATTTCCCTATGGAACCCGTCGGTCCCTATCGCTTTTCTAATTTCTAAATACTACTGAACAATTTTTTCTTTTTAATCATGTGACAAAAAAATAACGAGAATGAAAATTCAATTGAAAAAAAAAATATAATACCAAGACATTTAACATAGGGGTTGATTTTTGAATTTTCTCATATTTTTTGTGATATATATAATAAAAACCTTAAAAAATTTCAACATATTTTAATTATTCAAAATAAATGAGATGAGAAATATATTACATATGATGTATTTTAAATTTATTTATAAAAACAAAAGTAAAAAATAAAATTTTAGAAATAGTCCCTCTAGTTTGCATGAAATCTCAATTTAGTCCCTCTGTGAGGTGAAATGACAATTTTGTCCTCCAATTCCGTTAGTTTCATTAACGCCGTAAGCGAGAGGGACCAAATTGGGGCAGAATGCAAACTATAGGGCTAAAAATAACACAATTGATACTAGAGGGACGAAAATGAAAATTTGTGCAAACTAGAGGGGCCATTTCTAAAATTTTCCCTATTTTATAAGAATAGAGAAGATAATAGAGAGGATTGGTATAGGATTGAGAGAGATTTGAGTAGGTAAAATGAAAAAAGTGGACTGTTGAATAGGTAAAATGCATTTTGCTTGGTGTACATGCTCTGGATTTTCTCACTTTTAATAGGTAAAGTAGCTAAGATTGGGTGTTTACCTAAGCTGACATACTTGCTCTTAGAATCCATGCTTCATGTCTGAAATTTAGGTAGAAGACATTTTCTTGACTACTAATAAGTAGCCTACTATAGATCCTAAAATTTCTATTTTGCTACCAACTGAATAATCAAGCACTAATAGAAACGAAGAATGAATGATGAACATCGAATATACGTGGAAAACCCCACAAATGGATAAAAACTTAGGGGAGGAATCAAATACTATAATTAACTTGCGCGGTTACAAGTAATCTTACCTTACGATTCCGAATCCTTACAAATCGCCCTAAGAACTACTTGCCGACTCCTCATTCACCACACCCAATATTTGATTGCCGTTGCCTTCACTCCTCAAGCCTTCCACACTCTTTCGGAAATCCACCGAAGAACAACTCGAAGTTTGTAGAAACGAGGTTGTGAATATTTCTCGAAGTTTGACTGTAGCTTCGTCAATTGGATGAGAATTCCAAGAATCAAAGGAAGAAATACCCCTTCACTCTTTAACCAAGACCCACGTTCCATTTATTTTAGGTGCTGCTGCGTATTCTTCTTACCCTAGCAGAAAAGAAAATAACCCTTTTTTATATTAATCGCATTCTGATCGATACACGTATCGATCCGTCACTCCATCTGCTTATTGCAAATGGCTGCCACAATAGATCAGTTGGTTCCGATGAATATCAGTTTGGTAAGCCGATCAATCCGCTCCAATAAAACTCAAAAAACACTCACTCTCAATTACAAATAATGATTCATTCCACTCTAATCATACTACGCTTAGAAAATATTAAAAGAAATTACAACTCGAATGGAATAGAAAAGAAAATATGTTTTGTCAATGGCACTGCCAACCAAAAAATAGCACCATTTTTTTGGAGCTAACGGAGTGTACTAGGGATGAGATAGGCAACATGTTTTTTTTTTTTTTTTTGGGGAAATAGGTCATTTTATAGCACCAAAACAACAGGGAAAACACCCTTCCAAACAAACTGTCTAGTTACACACTACATCACTTTACAAGACTCTGGGAATACCAGGCCCAAAAATTATACGCGGAAGTTTCCAAAGCTCACACACTCTTTGGTTCTCCACTGAACTAGGAATCACTTTCCAAGAAAAAACACGAGATCTAATGTACTCATCTATACTATTCAGCACTTCAGGTGCACATTGAGATCTCCCACCAAAGATACGGGAATTTCTCTCCATCTAAATGTGATAAACTGTTGCAGCCAAGACTAATTTGAAAAGGAGAGATCGGAAAGAATTACCCCTGCTGAAATGAATTGCCCAACTAACTTCATAATTCCATAGACCAGCCTTCCTTTGAATCTGAAATCTGGATAAAATGACTTCCCAAATGTTGCTTGGATAACTACAATGAAAGAGCAAGTGCTGCAAAGACTCTTCAGCCTGGGAACAGAGCACACAAATAGGGTCAACCTCCATTCCCCACTTCCGTAATCTGTCCTTGGTGGAAAGCCTTTGAAGACAGGCAAGCCACAAATGAATGCCCATTTTGGTACATTCTGAGGGAACCAAACTAGGGATGCCCAAGGAACTTTCTCACTTTTGGATCTTATAGCTTCCCAAGTATGCTTAGTAGTATACTGACCAGTAGGTGAAATATGCCACCGAACCTCATCTTCCATCTCAATTTGAGGAACTAGATTCCCTGGAATAGCCATCTGAATTTGATGAATCAGATTGGTCCTTGGCCGAGGCCAATGCCAAACACCATTAGAGATTACTGACCTAACTTTTGCAGACACAGCTGTACCCAAACTTGACATAGTTCTGTCATCCAGAATCTTATAGAGAGGCCCCCATGGATGCCAATTGTCATACCAGAGAGAAGTACTTAAACCATTGCCTATATGATGTTTAACAAAATTTTCGCCCAAACTTCTCAATTTAAGAATTTTCCTCACAGTCCGTGAACAATCATAGGGTACCTTCATCACCCAAAAAACTGGTCCATTATGATATAGCTGTGAACCCATTTAACCCACAAAGTGTCCTGTTTTTTTTACAGAGGGCCCATAAGTGCCTTAGCATAGTGGCTTTATTCCACTCCTTAAGTGACCTCAAACCCAGACCTCCTTCAGCTTTAGGGGTACAAACTTCCAACCATTTGACTTTAGCTCCTCCTCTTTTGAGTTTGAGGCTTGACCAGAGGAAAGCCCTTAACATAGCCTTAACTTCTTTCACAATCTTCTGAGGTAGGATGAATAGTGAGCACCAATAATGTTGCATACTGAAGAGGACAGATTGAATAAGCAAAGCCCTACCCCCAAAGGACGACAAACTGTTTGACCAACTAGCAATTCTTTGTTGAGTCCTTTCTTTTAGCTGAACACAGTCGTCATATTTGAGTCTAGTTGAAATAAGGGGAACTCCCAAGTATTTCACAGGAAGAGACCCTTCAGGAATAGGAAGAATGCTAAGAATATCAGTCTTAACAGCAGGGTTAACACCTGAAAAGAAGATCTGCCTTTTGAGAAGATTAGGTTTAAGGCCAGAGGAATAGTAAAAATCATCCAGAGCTTCCTTGAGAATAGCAATTGAGTGGCAATCAGCTCCAGCCATTAAAAATAAATCATTAGCCAACGCCAAATAAGAAATAGACAGAGCTGAACACTTGGGATGGTAATTGAACTGACCCTCAGAAATCTTCTTTTGGAGGATTGCATAAAGACCTTCCATTATCAAGAGAAAAAGATATGGAGATATATGGTCACCTTGTCTAAGGCCTTTCTCACCTTTGAAGAAGCCCTCCAACTCCCCATTTATCACAATTGAGTACATAGCTGAAGTAATACAAATTCTTATCCAAGAGATGAATTTGGCAGGAAAGTTCAGAGCCACCATGACTTCAAAGAGAAAATCCCAATCTACAGAATCATAGGCTTTCATAAGATCTATCTTGATGGCACATCTAGCTGGCCCAGAGTCTCTTTGATAGTTCCGAACAAGTTCTTGCATGAGGAGAATGTTATCAGAGATTGACCTTCCTTTGACAAAAGCTGCTTGAGCTTTGTTGATAATGTGAGGAAGGACAGGTTGTAACCTACTGGCAAGAATCTTAGTAATAGCTTTGTAAATGGTATTACAGCAGGCAATGGGCCTGTACTCCTTCATAGATTGAGGGCAGCTAGTCTTAGGAATTAGAGTTAATGCAGTAGCATTAACATCTCTTAATAAAACACCAATTTGGAAAAAGGAAAGAACAGCTGTAGTTACCTCATCTCCCACATTCCAGTTTTTTTGAAAGAAGGTAGCATTATAACCGTCGGGCCCTGGGGATTTATCACCATTTATAGCAAAAATAGCTACCTTAACCTCCTCAGGAGTAACTGGAGAGATGAGAGAAGCATGAAAAGAGGTAGGAACAGTGTTTGTGAAAGTTAACCTCTCATGAATGGGTCTTTTATGCTCAAATTTGGAACCAAGCATATTCTTGTAGAATCTGAGAATTTCTCCCTTAACATGTTAAGAGAGGTGTTTTGAATTTAGCCTGAATTATTCTCAAGACCCGTCATCAATCTGCACCCTTGGACGATAGATCTGACCCGTTCACTATTATTGTGTATTTTTTTTTCACACGAAATCATATAGTCGGGATTTCCTATATAACGAGGGGTACTTGGGGGATCTAAGGTTTACAGATATTGGCTGTTCGTGTTATTCTCCTCTTTCACAGTCAATTTTCTCAGCCAATCTTCGCTCAGGTACGTATGATTTAGGCAGTGTACGTATTTGTGTGACCGCTCTATTTTGTTTTCTGTTCATCTTTATTTACTCAAACTGCATGATAGTGGTACTATAGACGCAATACGAGTTTCTATGGATGGATTGAGTGATAAACAAAAAAAATTCTACTGAGTGATACTCGTCTTGAAGAAAATGATATTTGTGCAGGAAAAACGTGGATATGGATAGTCATTGCAGTGGTAATTTCTCTTCTTATGCTCATTGTGGGTATCTTTTGCTCTCTAAGAATCAGAAGGCGAAGATTCGAAGGTATTTGTCTTATAATAGATGAACATGATGAATATGGAAGTCAATGGTTAAGTTGGGCTGACAATATTGTATGCAGGAGAAGAGAGGAAGAGGCGAAAAGAGTACTTACAAGAGTTGATACCTACTGATAGCTTTAACAACGTTCATGACATAGACAACGATGGTACAGAAGGTCATCATGACTTGAAGATGCTTAGCATTGCATCCATTGTTGAGGCTACAAATAACTTCTCACAAGAAAATAAACTTGGACAGGGTGCCTTTGGACCTGTTTACAAGGTAACGCCGAATTTTTAGTGACTAAATTTGAATAGGGAACATCACAATGTTATGCAAATCATCTGTACATAATTTGAATTACTAGGGAACCTTACAAGAGGGGCGAGAAATAGCTGTCAAGAGACTTTCGAGAACATCGGGTCAAGGGCTCGTGGAGTTCAAGAATGAACTCATACTTATTGCCAAACTCCAGCACAAGAATCTTGTTCGGGTTTTGGGGTGTTGCATTCATGGAGAAGAAAAGATGTTAGTTTATGAATATTTGCCAAACAAGAGCCTGGATTCGTTCATCTTTGGTTCGTAAAATTTCAACTGTTTTCTCAGTATTTTTTTGATTTACAAATTACGATTATCATTCTTAAGACAACATGTGCTCTATTAAGTACGTAGCTAATATTCTTTTACTCTTATTTCTGAACAGATTCTACTCAAAGGGAGCTCCTAGACTGGAAGATGCGTATGATTATCATAGATGGGATTGCTCAAGGGCTTCTTTAATTACCTTCACAAATACTCGAGAATGAGAGTAATACATAGAGATTTGAAAGCTAGTAATATATTGTTAGACGAAAACATGAATGCCAAGATATCTGATTTTGGCATGGCAAGAATTTTCAAGCAGAACGAGACGGAAGCGGTTACTAATAGGGTTGTTGGAACATAGTAAGTGAAAAAACCTACTCTATATTATGTGGTTGGATTGAACTCAATCTTGTGGTTTTGTTACACTAAAGTTGTTCCTTTATTTATGCGATACAGTGGTTACATGTCTCCCGAATATGCCATGGAAGGAACTTTCTTGGAGAAGTCCGATGTCTTCAGTTTTGGAGTCTTAATCCTGGAAATTGTTAGCGGTAGAAGAAATACTAGCTTCTACAATGCTGATAACCGTCCACTCAACCTGATTGGCTATGTGAGTTTGTCTAACTAATCCCTTTTCTAAATTTTGCGAAACCCATTCAGTTGAATGCATACAAATGAAAATGGTATTTGCCTCAGGCATGGGAGCTCTGGAAAGAAGGGACTACATTAGAGTTAAAGGATCCAACACTTGGCGATTCTTGTGACGAAAATGAATTGCTGAGAATCATTCATGTGGGTCTTTTATGCGTTCAAGAAGGTGCAACAGATAGACCTACAATGTCGGATGTTATTTCTATGCTTAATAACGAAACGATGGTTTTGCCTGCTCCTACAAGACCAGCTTTTTTCACAGGAAGAAACGTCCCTCACACAGCTATGTCATCCGAAAGTGTGGTGCCATGCTTTCTCCATTCGAACCTTGGATAAGAAGGTGGCTAGGTTGGTGTTTCCTGGGTGTGGATGAGACCTGCACACTTAGCACCCGCGTTAGTGCCCAAACCCAGATCGTGGGGAGTCCGGGATAGGTACTCCGACGATCTAGTAAATAAGAGGGAAGAGGAGAATTTGAGAGGAGTATTTAGGGTTTCGGAGGAGAAGAATTGATTACCTTGTTCTCGAGGAGGACTACTCCTTTTATAGGCGAGGGAATCAAGAATGACCAACCCACGCGTACGCTCCACGCATTCGGTGATTGGTCCGCCCATTATGGCACTAAATCAGGACCCGTAGAGTCAGGCTCGTCACGATCTCCGTGATCTGTTCCTACAATAGAGGGATTGACGACACGTCTCCTGTCCAACTGATTCTACTCCTGACTTCCTCTATAAGTCAGGAAGTGGGAATGGTTCGGTGGATGGCGGTTCTGCCGAACGTATCAGTTCGGCTACGCCTAAGCTCTTTGGAGTTGCTAGCTGGTTCGGCGACGCGCCGCCGAACTGGATTCCATGACCCGTACACCGATCTATGATTCTCTTGCTGGTACACAAGCTTGGTTCGGCCAAACAGGCTCGGTAATAATTGCCGAGCATTACACCGCCGCCCCTCCAGACCAACGGGGCGGAGGGGATATGCCTAATACCGCCGAACCAAGATCGCCTAGCGCCAATAGCCGCCGGACCACCTTTTATATACGCCGAGCCTGACCGACGCGGCAAAGCTCCCGGGTCACCGGTCCCTGTATCAGTGGACACAACGCGCTCGGCAACCGCCGTGCCTCTCGAGAGATTGTTGAGTTCAGCATCCTCTGGCTTCCTTTTGCTAGCCGAACATCACATGCTCGGCGGCCCTCTCGGCAGAGGGCGCTTGACGAAAAAATGTTTCATTCAGAACCCACATGAGTCAATGATCCACCTGTGGACCCCCCTAGTGTCGATTTGAAGGCCTCACCCTCTGGCCCTTTGCCTGAACCCGGCCACCACAGAAAGCAAGCCGCAAGATTGTTCTACGAATAATTTGACAGCTTCTACAATAGAACCACGATAGCGATTATTTCACAATGACCCCAAAATTCTGTACCTTGTGTGTCGATTTGTACTCCAACTCGGCCTTTTTATACTCCAACTTCTGTGTCTCAA
Organism: Rhododendron molle; assembly: GCA_025413875.1. Taxonomy (NCBI): domain Eukaryota; kingdom Viridiplantae; phylum Streptophyta; class Magnoliopsida; order Ericales; family Ericaceae; genus Rhododendron; species Rhododendron molle. The sequence goes on along the minus strand of CM046394.1, from coordinate 18,840,107 downwards.
CCGAATTTCCAATCTGTTGCACCACAACAACAGTCATCCTTAGATGACACCCTTAAAGCAATCTTGGCTAAAATTGAAAATTCAACTCACTTGCATGCTCAAGCCATCGCTAAATTGGAAAATCAAATGGGTCAATTGGCTAGTCAAGTTGCGGAGAGAGAGAAAGGGAAGTTTCCGAGTCAAACTCTAGTGAATCCTAAAGGACAGTTTTCTATAGGCACCACCTCCACTTCTTCAAACGAGCAACACCATGTTCAATCAATCATTACCCTTAGATCTGGGAAAGAAGTTGATAATAAAGTTAGTATGCCAACTGAGGAATTAGCTGAAGCTGAAAAAGAAGAAAATCATGTTGATCCTGCTAAAGTTCAAGAGTCTGTTTCTCCACCACGTATAATCGAGCCACCTGTTAGGAACTTTGTCCCTAAAGCTCCTTATCCTCATCGACTAGTAGCCCCTAAAAAAGGTGCACAATTTGGAGACATTCTAGAAGTGTTTAAGCAAGTACAAATCAATATTCCATTTTTAGATGCCATTCAACAGGTGCCCCCTCATGCTAAATTTTTGAAAGATCTAGTCACAATTAAAAGGAAGACAAATGTTCCAAAGAAGGCATTTTTAACTGAACAGGTTAGCTCTATTATCCAGTGCAAAATTCCAATAAAATACAAAGACCCTGGTTGTCCAACAATTTCTTGCGTTATAGGTAACCATCATATCGATCAGGCTTTGTTAGATTTGGGGGCTAGTGTCAATTTATTACCTTACTCAGTGTACTCACAATTAGGGTTAGGAGAGTTAAAACCCACTCAAGTAACACTCCAATTAGCTGATAGATCAGTTAAAATTCCTAGAGGAGTCATTGAGGATGTTCTAATTAAGGTTGACAAATTTTATTTTCCTGTGGACTTCATAGTCCTTGACACTCAGCCTGTCCAAAACTCTAGTGGGCAAATTCCTGTTATTTTAGGGCGTCCCTTTTTGGCTACATCTAATGCTTTAATCAACTGTAGAAATGGTGTGATGAAATTATCATTTGGTAATATGACTGTTGAGCTTAATATTTTTAATACAAGCAAGCAACCACTAGATGAAGATGAGGTTAGTGCAGTTTGTATGATAGACACTTTGGTTGAAAATACTTTTGTTCAGTCAAGTTATGAGGATCCCTTAGAAGCTTGCCTAGCACATTTTGGGTATGAATTTGACATAGATGAGTCAATTGAGCAAGTTAATGCATTATTAGATGCTACCCCGTTAATGAGCATTGATGAATGGCAACCAAAAGTGGTTCCTCTTTCACTGTCTACATCACCAGCACTTCCATCTATTGTGGAGCCACCTAAGTTAGAACTTAAGCCATTGCCAAACACTCTTAAATACAAATTCCTTGGCCCTTGTGAGTCTTTACCAGTAATCATAGCCTCTGATTTAGATGATACACAAGAACAAAAATTGTTGAATGTCCTAAAAGAGCACAAGGAAGCAATAGGGTGGTCCATAAATGATATCAAGGGAGTTAGTCCTTCATTGGTCATGCATAGAATCCATTTAGAGGAAAATGCTAAAACTTCACGTGAGCCACAAAGGCGTCTAAACCCTGCCATGCAAGAAGTAGTTAGAGCGGAAATTCTTAAGCTTTTAGATGCTGGCGTTATTTATCCAATTTCTGATAGCAGTTGGGTGAGTCCTGTTCAAGTTGTTCCTAAGAAATCGGGTGTGACGGTAGTAAAAAATGAAGACAATGAATTAGTTCCCACCCGTGTTCAAACAGGATGGCGTGTTTGCATAGACTATCGAAAATTAAATTCCATGACACGAAAAGATCATTTTCCTTTATCGTTTATTGACCAAATGTTAGAAAGGTTAGCGGGACATGAGTATTATTGCTTTCTCGATGGGTATTCTGGCTATAATCAAATTCCCATAGCACCGGAAGACCAAGAAAAGACTACATTCACATGCCCATATGGTACTTTTGCCTACCGCCGCATGCCATTTGGACTATGCAATGCACCCGCCACGTTTCAACGATGCATGGTGAGTATTTTTTCTGACATGGTAGAACGTTTTTTGGAAGTATTTATGGATGATTTTTCAGTTTTTGGATCTTCTTTTGATGAATGCTTACACCATTTGACCCTAGTGTTAGTGCGATGTAAAGAAAAAAGTCTTGTGCTTAATTGGGAAAAATGTCACTTTATGGTTAAGCAAGGAATTGTATTAGGGCATATCATCTCACATAAAGGTATTGAAGTGGATAAAGCTAAAATTAATTTGATATCAAACCTTCCACCCCCACGTACTGTAAAGGAGATTAGATCATTTTTGGGTCATGCGGGCTTTTATAGGAGGTTCATTAAAGACTTTAGTAAACTTGCTAAACCTCTATGTAATTTGTTGGCCAAAGATGCCCCGTTTGTGTTTAATGAAGAGTGCCTTCATGCTTTTGAGAGATTAAAAAGTGAGTTGACCTCTGCCCCTATAATTCGACCACCTGATTGGAATGTCCCTTTTGAAATTATGTGTGATGCCTCTGATTACGCAGTAGGCGCTGTTTTAGGACAACGTGTCGATAAGCTCCCTCATGTAATTTATTATGCTAGTAAGACGTTAAATGATGCACAATTAAACTATTCCACTACAGAAAAGGAGTTACTAGCAGTTGTTTTTGCGCTTGATAAGTTTAGAGCTTATTTATTGGGTTCAAAGGTCTTAGTCTATTCGGATCATGCTGCATTGAAATATCTGTTGTCTAAAAAAAATGCTAAATCTAGATTAATTCGATGGATTTTGTTACTACAAGAATTTGATATTGAGATTCGAGATAAAAAAGGCTCTGAGAATGTGGTAGCTGACCATCTGTCTAGATTAATTGTAGAGTTCACTGAGGATTCATTGCCCATCTCTGAAACTTTTCCTGATGAACAATTGATGCATGTGTCACAATTATCTTCCCCTTGGTTTGCAGATATTGTGAATTATCTTGTAACTGGAGAGATACCTTTACATTGGTCCAAACATGATAAATCTAAATTTTTATCCAAGGTTAAGTATTTCTTTTGGGATGATCCATACTTGTTTAAATATTGCCATGACCAAATTATTAGAAGGTGCATTCCTGAAAGTGACCAACGAAGTGTCATTTCTTTTTGTCATGATTATGCATGTGGAGGCCATTTTAGTGCTAAAAAGACGGCTGCAAAAATTTTGCAGTGTGGATTTTATTGGCCTTCTATTTTTCAAGATTCACATGTATACTGTATAGCTTGTGAGCGTTGTCAAAAGTTAGGTCGTATTACAAGGAAAAATATGATGCCTCTTAACCCAATTCTGATTGTAGAGATATTTGATGTATGGGGCATTGATTTTATGGGTCCATTCCCTAATTCCTTTGGTAATTTATATATCCTTGTCGCTGTTGATTATGTTTCTAAGTGGGTTGAAGCCATTGCATGTAAGACTAATGATCACAAAGTGGTGATCCAATTTTTGAAAGATAACGTGTTTGCTCGTTTTGGGACACCACGTGCTATTATTAGTGATGGAGGTAAGCATTTTTGCAATCAAGCATTTGAGCATTTAATGAAAAAATATATCATAACGCATAAAGTTGCAACTGCATATCACCCGCAGACTAGTGGTCAAGTTGAGATATCTAATAGGGAGATTAAAAATATACTTGAAAAAACAGTGAACCCTAATAGGAAAGATTGGTCTTTACGACTTAATGACGCATTGTGGGCTTACCGTACGGCATTTAAAACTCCCATTGGAATGTCTCCTTACCGGCTTGTCTATGGGAAGGCATGTCACTTACCTGTAGAACTAGAACACAAGGCATATTGGGCTACCAAACAACTCAATTTTGATCTTGACAAGGCAGGTGTTCGCAGAAAGCTTCAACTTCTTGAGCTAGAGGAAATTAGGGATGATGCCTACGACTGTGCCAAATCGTACAAGGACCGTATGAAAAGGGTTCATGACCAAAACATTTTAAGAAAATCTTTCACTTCTGGTCAAAAAGTCCTTCTTTATAACTCTCGTCTGCATTTGTTTCCAGGCAAACTCCGTTCTCGATGGTCCGGCCCTTTTATCGTTCGCACTAGCTATCCGCATGGGGCCGTTGAAATTGAGAATCCTAAAGATGGTTCTGTGTCCAAAGTGAATGGGCAGCGGTTGAAACCGTTTATAGAATTGAGAAGTCCGGAAGTAGAGGAAATCCTTTTGGAGGATCCTGTTTATCAAGATTGACCATTTAGTCTGCCCAACTTTAGTGATCTTTGTTATGCAAACGAAAAAAAAAAAAAAAAGACATTCTGACTTCATTTATCTCTTTTGGTTAGTGCATTCTTTTCTTTTCTTGTGTTCCCATAATTTGTCTTGCAGGTGTTGCACAATTCAATCTCATCGCATTTACCAGGTGTATCCTACCCTTTCTCACCTTTATGCTACAGTCCATCTCTTTTTAAGCATTTGCATTCATGACATTGAGGACAGTGTCATATTTAGGTTTGGGGGAGGGTTCACCTATTATTTATGTCAGTTCTGTGCTTAAACTTCATAGTTATCGTTTTTTTTCTCTTACAAGTGCCAAAGTAAAAAAAAAAAAAAAAAAAAGTAAAAATTCAAAAACTTTCAAAAATAAAATAAAATATTTTGGATGCTTGATTATGATTTCTGACGTGCCTATTGGTTTTCAATTAGTGCTAGTTTGATTGTGGCCCAAGTTGGAGTCTTGATATGAATTCATTGATAGAGTTAAGCTTGTGAACATATGCATTGATGAAAAGCACTTAGTTGGTTTGTATCACCTATATTTGGATAGTGATTAATCACTTATTTACATGCCTTTGCACGAGCACTGTCACACTTAGACTTGGATTTGATCTCGAGGGTCGTACATATATTTTTGATGCCTCAGTATGATTCGAATGTCTTAACAAAATGCATAATGTCCTTTCCTTAAAAAAAAGAAAAGAAAAAAGTAATGAATAAAAATGCATACTTTTTCGGGCTTTTCACTTAGTAACCGGGCCTCTTGCCTCAGTAAGCAGTGAGTGTTCGCGTCAAACGGTGGAGAGTTCCGCGATTGTCATGTGTGGTTAGCTCGGGTTCGTAGCCTTTTTGACTCGAGTGATTAAGTCCGTTGGGGTGTTCTCTACATCTAGTGCCCTAAAGCCATCTGGTTTGGGTGTCACTGGCCTAAAGCTTGCTACAAGGGTCAATTAGAAAGCTTAAGGGACCAAGGCATTGCACAACCACAAAGAAATATATATAGAAAAAAAGTGAAAATTGGAATAAGGAGAGGGGCTATAATTTCATGTGAACATTTTGATGAGTATTGAGGTATTGAAGGTGCGTGTATTGTTTTCGAGGTTAATGAACATCTTTGTGTGACTTTTCACTTTACACGCATGTCTTGTGATTTCTTTCTATCCAGATATGGGATGAACAGTTTTTGTGCAAATTCGGATTAGAATGTTCACTTGTTTAACTTTGTTAATGGATGAAATATCTTGCCTCTAACTTGTGTTATTCTCACACTAGTTACTTTGAGAGGCCATAGACTATGTTTTGGAATTCTAATCGAGTGTCACTTTCATAAGAATTTTGTGGGTATATTCACGGCAAACCCTCACGAGACTATAACTCGTCCACTAGGGCAACCTAGGGGTTTAAAGGATTGTTGCATAAGCTAAATGCAATCGGACTCCTCCGAAAAGGGGTTAGTAATTATTGTTTTTCTTTCTTTGTCTTAATTTTATTTCTTTTGCTCGAGGACTAGCAAAATGTAGGTTTGGGGGTATTTGATGAGCACACATTATTGACACATGGAAGTCCCATATCACATATTGTTAGTCCCAAAATGCGCATAATTGCCCATGGTTATTATATCTTTCATCACTTATATTGGATTATCGTTTTCGTAGGAAAAGATGATAATTAGAGGTATTTTGGCCGGTAAACTAAAAACGCCCAAAGTCAATTTGGAATTGCAGAAACGTGCCAAATCGTGTCCCATTCTGAATGGAAGTTGGATAGAAGAAAGGAAATAAATTTCACGTTCAATCAAAATTCGGCCAAATCTATGGAAAGTGGATCCACCTTACCCGTTCCTTTTGATGCACTAATGGGCATTGGATTTCTGAAGAAGGGGAGGCCAAGGCAAATTAGAAGGGGATTAGGAAAGTCTACTTTATTTCTTTACATATAGGATTTAATTAGGGAAGATATCTTTTTGTACAAGAATTCTTGGCATATATAAAAGGAGAACTCATTCTCGGCTGGGAGGATCATCACAGAATACGGCTTGAATTATTCACGGCTTGAAGGACTTTGTGCACGCAGCAGCAACTCTCGGATAGCTTCGGCAGAGGAAAAATCAAGGAAAAAAATTCTGCTCTTTTGTAAGCTTTAGTTTTATGGAGTTCCTCTATTATATGAATATGTTTTTGAACTCCATGAGCGGCTAAATTCTTCAACTAGGGTTGAGGATGAAACCCCATTAACGATTATTAATTATATATCTATGAGATTTGATTTTACCTGAATATTTGGTTTGAATATGATTAAATTGTTCTTACTCCAAATCAATTGTTAGGGATAGATTCTGGATATGAGTTCAATCATGTTTTTCTCATGATTTGGAATTGTCTTTAGCATTGAAAGCTGGTTTTTAATCGTTAACTATAAAATTGGATATTTATTGTGATTTGTTAAAAGCGGATACAATTAATGATTTGATTTTATACTTGCGAGCGGAGAGGAACAAACATTAGACTTTTTTGATGAACTTTCACGATGATATTTTCCGTGGTAACAGAATTAGCTTTTAGATTATCACGAAGAAATTTTGGGTAAAGTCAATAATCATGAATATATAATGATATGAGTTAAAGGGTATAGATTCCGAAACCCTAGTATTTTCTCCTTTGGTTAAAAAGAAGCTTTAATTTTCTCGTCTTTGATAATTTAGTTTATTGTTTTTACTTTTCACTTTTAGTTTAAAAATCAATCACAACTTTTGTCAACTAGGTTAGGGTTTAATCGGTTTAAGTTACTTATTTTTCCTAGAAAAAATCGTAAGTCCCTGTGGGTTCGACCTCGCTCTTGCATTACTATATTTCGGTACGATTCGTGCGCTTGCGAGTACTTTAAAATTTCACAACAAACAAGCATATGTATATGTAGGCATTAGAACACTGTAACTTCATTCGATGATTAGATCGTATTTATCCTGTTAATTCAATAAAGCAAAAACTTACTGAATGTAGATTAACTATTTTGAGATCATATATTCCCATCTCTTGTTCCTTTGGTAGTCTAATGGTAAACGACCTTCAGATCATACCTTATCACCTTTGAGAGATGATGTATGGGGCTTTTTTTTTTGGGCTCTTATTTGGTAGAACTCCATTGATTAGGCCTCTGAATACTCTTTCTTTTCGTTACTTTTCATTATTAAGAACCCCAAAGCCCGTTTCCCAGGCCCAAAGCCTTCTCCGATTTGTCCACTACAAGTCCCATGTTTTTTTTTCTTGCCAGACGATAAGATGTTAGTAGAAGTTAGAGGGTTAGTAGTTACCACAGGAGCCGAACACCTCCTCCATGAGGTCTCGAACTCATGGGCCTCTCCCTTGAAAGGGAGAGTGAAGAACTAACTGTTGGAAAATGGAATTTTACCAAAGAGAATTTGGTGGGACCCACACCGCGTGAGGTGGGCCCAACAACAGTGAACAAATTCCATTAAGATATGAATGAGAAATTGTCTCATTATGGGAATTGGAAAAGCTAAATGACGTGCGTGCGCGCCATCACCAAACACCTAAATTAGACCGGGGCCGGGGCCGGGGCTGGAGCCTAGGATTGTGGCCTCGCGACCTGTGGTTCGAGATATGTGGTCTATAGTCTAGTCTAGATTGATTTGGAATTAATTGTGCTTTATTGGGTCTGTACCATTCGTGTTTGGATGGTCCAGTTACAAAATTAGTTGTGCGCGGCTGATTAACATTGGGTTGAATGCCCAGAATAAAACCCACGATTTGATTATGGAATCAATTGCTGGATTAATGACCGTAGCAGTTTTTCTCTAGAAATTGAATTCCCCGTATTCAATTCCCTATATTCAATATGAATATTGAATTGGCCCTATTGAATGGGCAGGCTCCCCCTATTGAATTCTGGTATTCAATGAGAAGGCTCCTCCTTGATTATATAAAGGAGTGCAGCGGCTATTAAGAGTGAAATTGATTCCAGCCTGCAAAACCATATGTGGGAATTGGTGGATCTTCCTCCTGGTAGTAAGCCTTTGGGCTACAAATGGATCTTTGAGAGGAAGATGAAGGCAAATGGATTAATAGATAAGTATAAAGTTAGGCTTGTCATTAACGGATATAAGACAAGGCCTAGATTACTTTGATACTTATTCTCCTGTCACCAGGATCACATCCATTCGAATGATAATCGCAATTGCAGCTCTGCAAAATCTTGAGATACATCAAATGGATGAGAAGACAGCTTTCCTAAATGACGATTTAGATGAGAAAATCTACATGGAACAACCCGAAGGTTTTTCCACGCTAGGTCAAGAAGGAAAGTCTGCAGACTTGTTAGATCTTTGTATGGTCTAATACAAGCACCGAAACAATGGCATGAGAAATTTGACAATGCTATGATGTCAAGTGGTTTCACAATCAACGAGTGTGACAAATGTGTATGTGTCAAAGACACAGACGAAAAGTACGTCATTTTGTGTCTCTACATTGATGACATGCTCATTATTGGTAAAACGATAAGATTATCAAATCTACCAAGATGTTGAACTCGAAGTTTGACATGAAAGATATGGGTCTTGCAGATGTAATACTAGGTGTTAAAATTACTAGAACATCTGATGGACTTACACTATCTCAGTCTCATTATGTTGATAAGATTCTTGAGAAGTTTAGCAAGTCTGATACGAGCATAGCCAGGACTCATGTGGATGCTAATCTCCACTTATCCAAGAATGTTGGGGTAGGGGTATCCCAATTGGAGTATTCTCGGATAATTAAGAGTCTAATGTACCTGATGAGCTATACAAGGCTCGACACAGCCTATTCGGTTAGCAGACTAAGTAGATACGTGAGTAATCCAGGGCATGACCATTAGAAGGCGATGGTGAGACTACTACGCTATTTAAGGCATTCTCATGATTTGGGACTGCACTACACCAGATATCCAGCAGTACTAGAAGGGTACTATGATGCAAACTGGATATTAGATATGAAAGATTCGAAATCCATGAGCGGATATAGCGTTACATTTGGTGGTGCAGCTGTCTCTTGGAAATCTTCAAAACAGACGTGTATAGCACGTTCTATGATGGAATTTGAATTCATTGCTTTAGATAAAGCAACTGAAGAGGCGAAATGGCTACGCCATTTTTTAAAAGATATTCCCAGATGGTCGAAACCTGTGCCAGCAATTTGCATACATTGCGATATTAGTCAATCAACAATAGGAAGGGCACAAAGTAATATGTATAATGGTAAGTCTAGGCATATCCGTCGTAGACACAATACTATTAGACAAGTACTTTCAACTGGGGTTGTTACTATTAATTATGTGAAGTCAAAGGACAACATTGAGGATCCGCTAACCCAAGGGTTAAACAAGGAGCTAGTTGAGAAAGCATCGAAGGGAGTGGAAGGAAAGCCTACTACGCTCGTGTTACCGTGTAGGAAACCCAACCTAGCTTACTGGAGATCCCAAGATCTAGGTTCAATGGGACAACCTACTTGCGAGTAATGGAGAACGATCACTGTGGAGACATGCTCTCTTGCTCATTCCAATGGTGCAAAGCAGTGATAATTGCAAATGAAAATACGTTAAGCGTTAGCTTTTAATGACTCTTATGCACTGGAATGCCAAGCAGGGTATAACAGGATACCTTTTATAAGAAGGTCACCTATGTGAACATGAAGTGGGGCGGCTTCTTTGAGAATTTAGAAAGGCGAAATTCTCGAGAAAATACTTATAGAACCAGGAAGGTGCTTAACTCCGCAACCTAACCTCCTAGAAAGGTTTGCACCCAAGAATAGGGCTAGGTCGTTGATAGCATATAAACCAGAAGAACCGGATCGTTCCCACAGAGAAATCTTCTTTAGCGAATTTGGATTAGAAGTTGAGTATCGAGCTTCGGCGTTCAAGCGGCCAACTTTGGTGTTTGATTCAAATAATGAAATTGAACTTGGAATTAAACTAAATTAGAGATGGTCGAGTCAAAGGGATTGATTTACCCACGACTTAGCCATAAAACGGTTTCTTCATCTAACTCATGAGTGAACCGAAACCGTCCAGATTCCACTTGAAGAATTAAAAGCTGAAGACTACTTGTAACTTAATTCAAAGCTCTAATTCAAACTGAACTCATTTAACGCAAATGAGATACGAAAATGGATCGTTCGCACGCATACGATTATCAAGCACATAGCACAAAGCGATAGACTCCATTATCAAGGAAGCCACCAACCTCATGATCTATGCTAGACATCATGGGTTTAATTCGTTCAAAACCTTGAAATTGAGCCAAAGTTAAGAGAAACCATTCAAACGACTAATCCATAAGGTGAACCTCACCCCATGATCAAACCCTTTAAACTACTCACTCATAGCAAAAAGACTACAAAAAGAGTTAAGCATAGAAAACATGTTCACCAATAAAAACGGAAATAAACTTGATTTATATGAAGATACAAACCGTAGTTACAACATTAATACATGAGAAAACATCAAAACACTTAAACTTACTTGAGTTCTTGAAGAAAATAACTTGAAAAGCTTAAGAACAACAATGGAGTTCCTAGGAAAGCAAGAAAGAATCTTAGGCCTAAACTAACTAATGGCCTTACCTTCCATAAATGGCATACAAGCCTATTTATAGAGCTTACAAAATCAGCCAAACAATGGACAAAAAGGCCCCCAAAATATCCCAAAATTATGCTAGAAATGAAAAGTTTCCATAAATGGAAAGTTGGAAAGTCAACACAAAAAATATCTTCTGGCACCAAACGTTATCCATAACATAGTGAAGTGTTATCCATAACACTGCCTTTCAACTTCCCCGTAGCACCATGTTATCGATAACAGTCACAATCGTTATCCATACTCCCAGGGCTGGAGACTTTCTGGACCAAAATACGACAAACGTTATCGATAACCTGTTCTATGTTATGGATAACACTTGACTGCTGGGCCAAGACTGGGCAAACGTTATCCATAACATTCCATTTGTTATGGATAACCACTATAGAATTTCCAGATTTCAGCCTGCTGGACCACCTCCATGCCATGCCATCTCCCGAGCTTCATTCAAAAACTTCATTCATGAACTCCCAAACTCGGTGACACCACTCTTCATGACCTTGAATACTTGGACACCCTCGAGGGTAATTAACGATGCATTTTGCTTGTTAGCCATGCTTTAGTGCGGTCCAAAGCAAATCTTGAGCAACGATTGACCTTTGGAGCTCCATGCGATGCTATTGAGACCCGATGGTCGTGAATGTAGTATTGATAGGCTCTTGGCATATTGGTTCCATCCCGGAACGTTCATTGGCATTCAAAAACCACTTGGTTGGCACATTTCACCTACAAAACCCAACAAGATACCTTACGTGCAATATCGAATAAAACATTAACTTTTTGAACATAAATACTACAAAACCAAGGACTTAAGCACCAAGAATCTACATTATTGGGTGCTTATCAGAAGGGGTGTCTTGCCAAAACGAACCCAACAGTGAGAACTAAACTGTGTTTGGAGAAGTTCCGTGTGAGGCCTATTGTCTCGGTTTACACAAACGGCAGAACAATTCAAGACATCATGTTCACTGGTCAGCCAGTAAATTCGATAGGTCTTCACAGGGGAAGGTTCAAGGCCAGAAGCTACCTATCCTATGCGGGATTTTTCCGTTGTATTCTCTGTCATGTCAGCTTTGTCTTCCGAGTTGGTTTCTGCCAATTTCATTCATGTGGGGGATTGTTGGAAAATGAAATTTTACCAAAGAGAATTTGGTGAGACCCACACCGCGTGAGGTGGGCCCACAACAGTGAACAAATTACATTAAGATATGAATGAGAAATTGTCTCATTATGGGAATTGGAAAAGCCAAATGATGTGCGTGCGCGCCGTCACCAAACACCTAAATTAGACCGGGGCCGGGGCCGGAGCTTAAGATTCGTGGGCCCGCGACTTGTGGTTTGAGGTTCGTGGTCTATGGTCTAGTCTAGATTGATTAGGAATTGATTGTGCTTTATTGGGTCTGTACCATTCGTGTTTGGATGGTCCAGTTACAGAATTAGTTGTGCGTGGCTGATTAACATTGGGTTGAATGCCCAGAATAAAATCCACGATTTGATTATGGAATCAATTGCTGGATTAATGGCTGTAGCAGTTTTTCTCCAAGATTCGTGGGCCCGCGACTTGTGGTTTGAGGTTCGTGGTCTATGGTCTAGTCTAGATTGATTAGGAATTGATTGTGCTTTATTGGGTCTGTACCATTCGTGTTTGGATGGTCCAGTTACAGAATTAGTTGTGCGTGGCTGATTAACATTGGGTTGAATGCCCAGAATAAAATCCACGATTTGATTATGGAATCAATTGCTGGATTAATGGCTGTAGCAGTTTTTCTCCAGGAATTGAATTCCCCATACTCAATTCCCTATCTTCAATATGAATATTGAATTGGCCCTATTGAATGGGCAAACTCCTCCTGTTGAATTCTTGTATTCAATGAGAAGGCTCATCCTCGATTATATAAAGGAGTGCAGCTCCTTTGTTTCTAAACACCGAAACATCCAGAGCTTCTCTACCACTTATTCTGCAATACAATAGTTCTTGAAGTTTTTAAGTACCAACTATACCCTTGCTTGAAGTTTTTTTCATTAACTGTCACGGTAGAAATAATTTAAGTACCAACTATACCCTTGCTTGAAGTTTTTTTCCCCATGATAATGAATGCTTCACATTTCGATTTCAAATAAAAAGTCAATACCATATGCAGTAACAAAAAACTTGACTTTTGTTTTTTGATAAATAAAAATTCACCCTTCGTCTAAGTTGGGAGAGAAAAAGAAGAGGAGATAGGATTGGTTCTCCAGTTCACTGTTCACATTTTCCAAATCCTATTTTATTCATTTAATGTGTATGTTATGTGCATATTTATATTCTCATAAAATTCTTAGGCTGCTGATTTTGCCACTTCTTTTTTTGTTAACGCCACTTCCCTTGCAGGGCAGTGACATTAACAAAAAAAGGAGTGGCAAAATCATTTCTCAATTTTTATTATTTAACAGATATTAGCAATACCCGTAACATAAGATCCATATTCAACATATTTACTCCCTCCGTCTTAAATTATTGTGCATGTTTTCTTTTTGAGACATCTCAAAAAATTGTCTATATCTTCTAATTTATAATGTTTTTTTTATATTCATTGTTTGATAGATCTCAATTACTAATTTTGTTAAATAAAGATTTTGAAATCATAAAAAAATTATAGACTGTGAAATATCGACAAATTTTCTTTTTAGAGATCCCAAAAGAAAACAAGCATGACAATTTGGGATGGAGGTAGTAGTAAAATTTGAAAATTTTAAATTAAATTTTGAAGGAAAAGTATTTGTTTTTTGAGTTATGGAGTTTTGAGGGGAAGAGAAAGTCAAGTTGCTTGAAGGACTCTGAGATTGGAGTGGCTTATAAAACAAAGGCTATTCTAAAGGGTAATGTTGGCAGCCAAGATGATGCAATTAATGACACTAACAGAATCTAAGTAAGTGCTTCCAACTATGCAAAATTAGTATTTCATGCACAGAAACTCGTTGAGGAAGATAAAACATTATTAATTAATTACAAATAAAGAGGTGCCCCTAAACATCATTAACTTCAAATTACATTGTTATCCTTTTGATTCAGTTGTTAGACATGCATGATTATCTTGTGGATTCTTACACAATGGATGCAACGTGATTTGTATTTTATACTTCATATACATTATGTAATGATCTTTCCTATGGAAAAAAAAATTCATTAACTTCAAATTACATTGTTAATTGCTCCTAAGCAGATGCCCCTAAATATTATTGAGTGCTACTGGCTGGTGGTTGGGTTCATTTACCAATAATATCAATAGCAATACAGGGTTTGAAGTTAGAGCGGAGAGGGAAAATCAATGTTCTCTGATGTTGACCAATCAAATAATTACTACTACTATATATCTTTGCCAGAATTGGAGGAATTTTATTAGAATATATTAGATACGAATCAAACAATGACTAAGCTGACCAATTATTTAATTATATTTTGGTAATGTTGACCATTCAACTAATTAGACCACCATTAATAGAAAATATTTTTCACATCTGACCCACTCCTCAAACCATTAATAATCATATTGCTGGTGGATTTGGAGATTCCGAAATGATTTTATTTTCAATGAAAAAAATTGGCCAGCAGAGACGGTTAGTGGGAAGGTCACAAGCGGTTTTCTTTGAGTTTCTAGAGAGGCTAATAAAACTCCCTCCCCAGCTCAAATGCATATTTTGAACCTTGCCATTTCGGTTTGGAGGTGATCAGAGCAAGGTGTGGTAAAGATTTATGTTGACGCGGTGGTATCAAAGGCAACGATCACTGTCGGAACTAGAGTAATTGCACGGGACTCTGTTGGTTTAATTGTTGGTATCTTTGTTAAGTCATATGAAGGCCTTAATTCGTGCAGATGCTTTGGCACTTCGAGATGGTATGTGTTTGGGTATTGCTTTGAATCTTGCGGATGTGATTATTGAGTCAGATGCGGAGTTGATCGTCAAGAGCTACACCATGCTTCGTGATCCACCCTCTAATACTGTAGTTTTAGTTCGGGATTGCTTAACTCTTAAAGATTCGTTTCAGTCATGCGATTTTGTTTTTGTCAAACGTGATTGTAATAGGGTTGCACATGTATGTGCAAAGAAAGCCCTTTGTTGTGGTTTTTCGGATATGTGGACAACTACCTTACTCCCATAGGATTCCTCTCTCTCTCTCTCTCTCTCTCTCTCTCTCATATTTAGGCGTTTTTCCGTCTTTCATAATAATAAAAACTTCTCCCTTTTGTAATAACAATAAAAAAAACTAATTAGACCACCAAAAATATTTTTCACATTTGACCCACTCCTCAAACTATTGCGTCGCGTTTGGTCTAGTGTATGCCCCTAGACTTTGTTTGTTCTTCCCATTTTTTTTTCTTCTCGTTTGGTCTTTTAAAAGTTTTTTTTTTTTTTTTCTCAAAATGGTAGGAGTTGTATTGTATCAAAAACCAACTGAATACATCGAAGTTGGATATCGTTCAAGGGAAGTAAAAAAACCAAACAATTGAAACAAAAGGCCTAGCTACCTAAGATCACTCATTAGAGCCTCGCAACCGAACTTTGCCAGCTAATTAACCATGACCGACCTCCAAATAGAGAGCAACATAAATCTTCAACTGTGGCAAAGACAATCAAAACAACACCAGAAACCCCACATCGGGCGGAAAACTCCCACATGTATATGTTTTTGGAACGTGATTTCGTGGCTGACTCACGTTTTTACTTTCCTAAACTACCTCTTTTTAAGTATTTAAGTCTTAAAAAATTGCCATCTAACTTCAGTCTTTTTCTACTTTCACAAATCAGATTCCATTAAATCAATCTCCATCGAAGGTTTTCCTCATTTTCTATTTCAATCATTCTACGATCACAAATATTTACATAAATTCACTTACATTTATATTGAAGTCCCCACACACTACACCTCCAGTGTGTGAGAACCTTCAAAAGATGTGAGTGTGTGTATATCGATTTACATATATAATAATAAAGAGAAACTTATTCACGGCTCTAGTATGAATTATAAGTTTTTCAGGGCTCTGCGCAATCTCGCCCGTTCATTTCTACAATCAATGGAGATTGCTTTTTAATTTTTACCGATCAAAATTGAATTTTAATACGGACCGTCCAAAAGCAACAATCAATGGAGATTGCTTTTTAGTAGTAAGTTTTATTGGTCAAAATTGAATTTTAATCTAGACCGTCCAAAATACTTTTGAACGGCCACGATCAAACTCTTTAAAACCTTCTCCACGAAAGCTCGGGAAAATTTCGAAATACCCCCAACCTTTACTCTAAATTTCAATTAGACTATCAACCTTTAAAAAAAATTTGTTTTACTCCCAATGTTATCTTCCATCAATCAAAGCGCCCCCTTTCGTCCGAATGACTAACGAATTTCATTAAAGGCTCTGTTAAATAGTGTCTCGATCGAATTTTGATGATCCGAGCCGCTCAATATGTTCAGTACGTGATTTTAAGGGTACTAGCGAGAAATCAGCAAAAAAAATGACTGAGAAGGGCTTCATTCGAACAGTTTTTTATTGAATTATTCAATTAAAAATTGCTTAAATCAAGCATTTTCCGGTCTTTTTTTTGTTGATTTCTCGCGGGTACTCTTAAAATCACATTATATATATATTGAGTAGCTCTGATCATCGAAATTCGATCAGAACAGGGGAGGTGCGAACCGATCTGGATTTTGTTCAAGTCAGGACGTCCGAATTTTGCTTCAGTCCACACCTCCCCTTTTTCGATCCAATTTCAATTATCCGAACCACCCAATTTCGAAGATAACATTGAAAATCTAATTGAAATTTAGAGTAAAAATCGAGAGTATTTTAAAATTTTCCCAAAAGCTCCGCAAACAAGATTTTCCCATATAATAATATACTCCCTCCGTCCCAAAAAGAATGACAATTTTTGAAATCCGTGTCATTTTTCATCGCTTATATCTTTCAATCTATAATGTTTTTCATGAGTTTGAAAATTTTGTATAATAGAATTAATCGAGAACTATCAAACAAGATCTATATTGCATATTTTTTGAGATCCGTATTAAAAGATATAAGGAGTTGAAATTAGCACGGATATCAAAAATTGACATCCATTATGGGACGGAGGGAGTAACCAAGTTTACTTTTTGTTTGTATCTTTCAGAGGCAGACCTACGTGGCTGCTCTTCACATGGCTTCATCTAGCTCTCCTCCCGAGGTACATCTAAAGCGTGGCCCATTTGACAACATATATATTTCACTATCTATGTTACGTAAGCCTCTGCCACATTAAGACAATTACATTTTGTTAGGTAAATATAATAGTATTGGAAATGAGAACTATTTTGTGTCGGCAAGTGACCGGACCCTATTTTCTGGGACTCCACGCGGAACTACAAAATGGGGTT
The DNA here is from genome assembly GCA_025413875.1 of Rhododendron molle. Taxonomy (NCBI): domain Eukaryota; kingdom Viridiplantae; phylum Streptophyta; class Magnoliopsida; order Ericales; family Ericaceae; genus Rhododendron; species Rhododendron molle. Next base: position 18,822,814 of record CM046394.1, on the reverse strand, counting down.
TATACATTTTTCAGAAAATAAAATTTAACAAGGTAAATTTTAAAATTAAAAAGTTTAAAATAGCTCGAAAGGCTAAACCAAAAACTACTTATTATAACTATAAAAATTCAAAAAACATAAAACTATGAAATGATTCTATGATTTATATATAAGAAGAGAAAAGTATCACTTGATACCGAATTAGGCTTGGTGAATTTTTGCGCCATTTCTTACCCCTACCTAGTGTAAGAGCATGTACATTAGATTATGTAAAAGAGCATCTTAGGTGTTTTATTCACCATCTATACATTTAGTATTATTTTCTTTCTCCTCAAATTCATCCCTAGCCCCCCCTCTCTCTCTTGCAACAAGAATAGTGAAAAGAGAAGAACGAAGACTTTTATGCCAAAACTGTTTTTGGCTCTAATGCACAAAAAACTTGTACCTTGTTTAGTGTACAAGATTTTTATGTGCTAGGATTTTGTCACCAACAACAATAGTTTTGACATTAATTATCACTGCAAATTTTTTTTACGTGGTTTGGACAAATTTGGTTTTGGACTAATTCACCTACTCTACGGCATCCTCATCAATTATTATTCATAAATCTCGATGATTACAAATATCCACTTAATTGATATTAGTAACAAAAAAATATTGGATTTAATCTATGAAGCACAGATAGGGATATGGGATACGGATACGACATGATACGGATACGGAGATATGGCAAAACCTAAAAAAATAGGATACGGATACGTCGGGAATATGGTTGTATAAATTTTACATTTTTATATTCATTAGTCTCCTAGGCATAAAAGTGAAGATATAAGAAATCAAAGAGTAGTTGAATTGCCAATATCAAGCATTAAGTACATGTCAATCTCAAAAGAGTAAGAACTTATCATCCAAAAGATTAGAATTTTGTAAAAAGGAAAAAAAATACGGATTAGTAGGCAATAGACTAATAGGTATGCATATTATAATATACTTCATACATATACATATATATCTATGTACCAGTGTATGTATTAGATATAATTTATTGTATATGTAAACAATAGAAATCCACACCAGTAAAACAGAGAGAACCTTGTGAATCAAAGGTTCAAGCAATCTAGGGTAGGAAAATATCGACCGGTTCAAGGAATGATCTATCGATGTGCATAATTTCCTAAGTTTTATATTTTTAGTGATGCTATTAATACAATTTTCCACTTTTAGTTTGTACTTGATTCTTTAAAAAAATTCATTATAACCCCGCCATATCCTAAACGTATCCTGCCGTATCCCCCGAGTGTCCCTCGCGTATCTAAAACGTATCAGAAATAAAAAATATTTAATTTAAATGTATGATACTTATTTGCCATATGCGATACGTATCAGACGCGTATCCGTATCCCTAGCGTATTCGATACTCGTACGTGACCAGTTTCGGAGTATTCATGCTTCATAGGATTTAATAATATCGGCTTATGGTGAGAATGCATATCTCGCTTTCATTAAGGAGATTCAAGCGCTCTACGACTAGTTAAAATATCAACCACCACCGATGCAGCCGAACTCTCATATATATGACATGTCTCCTCCAAGATATAATAGCCCGACTTAACGCCGCGTGTTAGCTCGAACCACCTTGCACAAGTAGGTTTGAACCCAAAACATACTTCACCACACTAGAACCCTTGCATTTTGCAGAAATACTACGTAATTTAACCAGTGATAGATTAACTCAGAAATACTACAAAAATATGGAGCAGACTCTTGATCACTGTACTGAATTGGGCTCTCGAATGCTTCTGCACTCTAACGAAATGTTGCAATAATTTAGCCTGCCGACCAGTGGTGGAAAAAGGTTACAAATGAGGGTGACAAAATTAGCATAATTTAACCCGTATAATAGGTTAACTCAGTATAGCATACCTTTGGATGTTCAATTTTTTGGTCACAAAATCAGCTCTAAGCTAGCCTATATTCATAATACCATAGAAGTTCATATTTTACTCACCAAATAAATCATAAATACTACGCCTACCGACAAAAAAGGTATTGATAGTTTGAAGATGGAATGCGTGACTGATCACCTCGGGGTTCTTCGTAAAAATTCAGCTAAATCGAACAAATATCAATAAGGGGTTAATTAATTTATTATTTCAATTTTTGGTTCCTGAATTCAGAGCGATAAATAATTGAATGAATTTTTGGTTCCTGAGTTGATTTTTTTATAAAAACTCTTGAAAATATGTTTTAAACAAAATAAACTATTCAGATTATTTATGTGAAACCCCGAGACGCGTTCGATAGCAAAAGAAAAAAAAATCTTTTTCTTTTGAAAGTGGGGTCTGAACGATTAAAAACACTCACCAACGACTGTGATACACCTTATAGTGCACTCTGCACTAGAGGGTTTCCGCCTTTCCGGGTCCATCATGTGACACCCTTCCCTCTTTAGCTCTGCTCTGCTGCCGACGTTACTTTATTCAAACCCCACCGAAGGGCCATGGCAATCAAATACAAACAATGACCGACTTTGGTTTTTAGCCAAATCCTCTATACATAGGTGTTGGCTCATGTAAAGTGTAACATCAACCTCATAAACCACCGTGATGTACAAATACATGCAATTATCACGGTATTCTTATGTATTTCTATTTTTATAATTAGGTGTTTGAGTCAGCTTATGCACACCTCAACTAACCCCGAGATATTGTTATGTATAATATAATATATATAACTAATGCAAGTAATTAAAGTAATGGTAACTCTTGTTCTTTTTCTTTTTTTTCTTTAAGTGGAGGGTGACACTTACTTGTCAAAGTTGATAAAATAGTACCCCGTGGCGTATCCGTATGTGCAATTGCTTATAAATTGTCACACCAATTTGCAATGTACAAGTACAATTATCACGGTTGTATAGCACATTTCTTGTCCATTTCACATATGCATGTCATTTTTAAATTACTTATATTTTTCAATCTATAATATTTTCTATGATTTTAAATTTTTTGTTTAATTGATATAACCAAGATCTATCAAATTAAGATTCATATTGTATATTTTTAAAACAATATACATTTAAAATCTATACTCCCTCCGTCCCTTTTTTAGAGTCCGGTATTCCATTTTGGGCTGTCCCTTAATAAGTGTCCATTTTGTAAAGTTAGTGGGTAAAAGTTGGTGAATTTTCCATTTTGCCCCTAAAAGTAGATTCCATTTTGAAAAGTTAGTGAGTAAAAGTGTAATGATGATGGGTAAGTAGGGAAAGTGAAAGAAAAAGTTGATGTGAAAGGTATAATGATGATGTATTTTTAATAAGTTGGAATTACGAAGCAGGACACTTAAAAAGGGACGGAGGGAGTACAATTTTTTGAGGTGTCTGAAATGGTGTGGACAAGAAATTGAGGATAGGAGGAAAGTTGACAAAAAAATATGGGACAAAAGAAGTATATCTATAATATGTAAATTACGCAATTAATCTTTTTTTAAAGTGGAGTGTGAAATGTGCTTTTTGTTGATAAACTATATATCACATCAACCTCATTTGCAGTTGTCACGTACATAGACAAATATAAAATCACTATTGCTCTATATTACAAATTAAAGATAACTAACAATTTTCAAAGTGCAACATGAAATATACCTGTCAAGTTGATAAAGAAAAACCCGAGTGATTATTCAGTGAGACACTGCCACATTGGTATCATAATTTTACGTTAACTTATTGTTAATCAACATATTTATAATAAATTTTGGTAGTATAGCGACATAAAGAAAATTTATTAATTCTATGATACATTTATGACAATTATTATTTGTTGGTAATTTAGTAAATATTTAATCTTAATTTACGTTAAACTTATGATAAATTCGACACATTTATAATAAATTGCATCTGTATATTGATGTAACTATGTTTTGAATCATCTACTGTTGCTTGATTTTTCAAAATTTACCATATCTGTGATAAATTATCATACTTGCAGTTTTTTTTTTTTTTTATACTTATTTTGGTCAATTTGCTTTATTAGGTTAGATTCAATTTGTTGGGAGTTCGATCTGCCTAAGTATCCAGGGAGCCCACACCACATCACATGGACTCAATATACATTAAATTGCTAAGAAAAAAGAAAAATACATTGAATTATTTATATCCACTTAAAAGTGATGAGTCATCCAATTGTATATTAAAGTTTACCTCTTTTTCTATTTATCTTATATGGGACTCAACCTTTTACACATGTTCCTAACATTAATATGGTAAATTTTTGATAACTTTTTGATTAACGACATCTGATGCAATGATTTTCCGACTGGTCGGGTTTTTGAATATAATTTTACTTACTACTAAATTCAGTTAGTACGATAATTATCATTTGATAATGTACGTTTTACTTAAGTATCAAAATTACTACTACATTTTGGAATTATTTTTGTATCGATGCAGTAATTGTACTTATATTAGAAGATATATAAAATATTAGAGAGAGAGAGAGAGAGAGAGAGAGAGAGAGAGAGAGATTTGAAAGATTAGAATAGAGAAAGATTAGGAGCGAGAAAATATATAACTAGGATAAAACTTAAGGGACCCAGCTTCTCTCCGGTCCATGAAAATGGAATGGACCGTTCAATTGGCTCGTTTATGGGCCCTTCTCTGGCTCATTTTGATGATCTAAATTGTCTGTATTTTAGAGCTTATTGAGAACACCTGTTACACGAAAATAAGGTTGATCGGATATTGTATGATATAATTTCATAATACATTTTGCTACTCCAATATCTGATTAACTTGATTTTTGATGTGGTTAATATTATCGACGAGCTCTAAATTATGAATAAACATCAAAATAGGTCGAAAATAGTCCACAAACTGGCAAACGTGACAATCCAGTCCATTTTCATTGACCGGAGAGGATCCTCTTCCAAACTTAAGTTACCGTAGACACAATGATCTCTGACTAGGGTGGTTTTGGATTAAAAAAAAGTTAGGTTGACTCTTTTTGTCTTTATTCAAAATATTTTGCATTTGTTAATTTTGCGTCAACCTTTTGTAAATTATAAATTCGTCTCGCGAGAGAAATAGAAAAAGTATAAAATTTGGATCGAAACTGATAATTTTTTGAATAAAGAAAAAAATAAGTTAAAAAACAGTCTTTTTGACTTATTTTTAAAAATATTAGTTTTGATATAAAAAAAAAGTTTACTTTTTCGATTCATCTCGTCGAGAATAAAAAATACAAAAAAGTTTGACGCAAAATTAACAAATGTGAAAAAAATTGAATGAAGACAAAGTCAATTTTACTTTGTTAGCCAAAACCAGCCTAATTATTTAATTTACCCTAAAAAGATGAGAGCTCTAATTTAAAATTTTATTTAATTTACTCTTTATTAAATTAGTTGAGCATAATAACCCATTTTCTAAAGAAAAAAAGAGATTGGATCGTCTTCCGTCCAAGTTTTGGACGGAAGGAAACAGTCCAAATCTGGACTATACGCTGAGAAATTCAATGGTTCGAATCTACTGAGGATTTTTCAAGTGAAGAATTCAATTCTTCCAGCGAAGAGTCTCTAAGTAAATGTGAACCATTGATTACAGTAATTAACGGTTCAGATTGCAACTGTCTCATGCAGTTCAAAACATGGATTGGAGTCTGCTCCTAAAAAGAAACCAAAGACCACTCTCTGCCTCTCTGTTTAATTAGTGGAACTTCAAACCGTTAGACTTCAAGCATCTCCTACCAGACTCTAAAACTCTAAAATAGAGAATGAATATGATATATTTGAAAAAAATTGTAATTTATTCTCTATTTTCTTAAATTTTTGTAGTAAATTACTTTTCCCCTGACACCACCCACACCACCCCCCCACTGCCGTTTCCCGAATTACCCCCCAACCCCACAATTCCTTTCTTTATTTAATTGCTTTTATTTTATTTATTTAATTTCTTTCTTTATTTATTAAATTACTTATTTAATTTTGAATCAAATAGCCCTAAGACGACTTTCTTAGAGCTAATCAACGAGAGTCCTAGAGTCAAAATTTAACTATGACAATTTAGGATTAAATGATCAGAAAACTAAAATCTTTTCACCGGTTCAAACGAATTGAAATTTGGAACACTTAATTTTTTAACCATATTTTTTAATATATAAACTGTCTAAAGAGGTTGAAAAATTAAGTGTCCCAAATTTTAATCCGTTTGAACCGGTGCAAAGATTTTAGATTTCTAATCATTTTATCCTAAATGGTCATAATTAAATTAAATTTTGGCTCTATGCCTCTCGTTGATTAGACCTAAGAGATATTTGATTCTATGACTTTTTTAGGGCTAATCAACGAGGGTCCTAAAGTCAAAATTTACTATGACCATCTAGGATAAAATGATCATAAAACTAAAATCTTTCCACCGATTCAAACGGATTGAAATTTGGAACATTTAATTTTTTAACTATATTTTGTAATATATAAAGGAAAAAAAGGAAAAAAAAAACAATCAGATTCATTAGAGGCAATGCTTACCCCTCATGCTTGGAGTGTGAACAAATGACAAAAAAAAGACCAGACAGAAATGTTGATTCACGTGCCAAGAAAAGGCACTGAAATTACTCTTTCCAATGCTCCCCAATATATACCACATTTACTCTTTCCAATCAGAAATGTTGATTTGTTGATTGGTGTAACCGAAATGTTGATTCCTCTTTCCAATACTTATAATTTACCTCTGCCTTTTGCAGAGAAATTACTCACTGTACATACTTGTACATATACACACACCCTCCCTCGCCCATCCGAAAACTCACACACACTAAAACATTCTGCCCTCCTTCATTATGAATTCAAGCTTCCATTCATTCCCTCCATCCTCCAGTATCTACAATCCACCCTCACAAGAGTTCGGGGTGGAACAATGGATGACTACAACTTTTCAATTTCAGATAGTTGGTCATTTGAGAATGATATTCGTAGTGGGGAGAGCATCTCCCACAATAGTCGCGATTATAGACCCAAATTTACCACTGACCAGGTTAGTTATTACTGTTATTGTTTTGCACATTCGTTATTTATTTTAAAATTAAGTAGACTGGTTATTGTTGTATTTATACATATTCGTTTTTTTTAATATAGATTTTAGAATGTATAGAAGATATGTGTAAACACCCCAATTTGGACTTATTAATCATCCGTAATTTGTGCCCTCGAGGCTCCCCGATGATGAAATTGCATCAAAATAGGCCTTGGAAAACTTGGACGATACTTCTTGGACTTTTCCAAAATCAAAACATTCCTTTTTTCTGACACCCTGAGGATAAAATTGGCACACATTTCAGCATATAAAATACCTTTGAATGAAACCAATTGGATTAGAAAGAGGACTCAACGAGCTTTCCAACGCTTCGAAGAACACTCGAAACCGAGTTCGAGAGTGTTCGTGGCGGCCCGCTGAAGTTGGGCAGCCACTCCCAAGCGCTCGGGACCACTCTAGAGCGCTCGAGAGTGCCACTCCCAAGCGCTTGGGAGTGCTGTCAGGGCCAATGCATGTTGAGCTTGACCATTGACCGAAGCTTTTTCAGGTTTTCAAACCTGCAGATTCCAGAAGCATGCCTGAGCCAGCAGAGCATCTCATCATGCCTTTTTTTCCCCCAAAATATTTTCCTATTTTATTTTGATTTTATTTTCAAGTTTCAAACCTATTTTCTACTCCCCTATATTCTACATGCAAGGGGCCACGAAATTTCTATCTCTAAACTCCTTGGTTTTCTGAAAAGGCTCTCTCTCTCTCTCTCTCTTTCTCTCTCTCTCTAAATTACTTCAAAGTTTCTTTCAAAATCAAAAAAAACAATTTCAAGAAAATCCTAGAAAAATCTAAGAGCTTAACCATAATCAAGCTCTTATTTTTCTGTGATTTTTCAGTTCTTTCCAAGCAACAAATCAGTCCAGAAGACATTGTCCAAGTCATGAAAAGTGTAGAGACTCGCAATTTTATTTGAATTTCGAAAAATCGTTTAATGCACAAAAGGAAATTGTATTATTAGTATAGTTGTGCGTTTGCTTGCGGGGGTATGGAGATGTGTCTATCGTTGTGTATTGGACCCTAGGAACGTGGTAAAATGTTAGTTTTGATGTTGCGTTGATGTGTGGAAGCGTTGGTATCAAGTTGGGTTCGTTCCGGTGTCCGTTAAAATTTTTCACTTTTCTGCCTTATTGGTACCGGTACTGGCCATTTCTCAGTACAGGTACCTACTGTCCAGTGCATGTTCAAATTGGCACTTTGAAGGCTTTGGTACGGTACCCTCTTTTTCCTAGTACCGGTACCTACTGCGTTTTTCTGCAGAATTCAGCACGCATCTTAAATACCCCTTTTTCTCATTTCACACCCTCAAGCCACGAAAACAGCTCTCAAAACCCTCTCTCACCTACCTAACTCCAATCTCACTCATATCTCTCGATTTCTACCTCAAATCTTCAAGATCTAAGGGATTCCTCGCTCAAAATCACTTGAATCTCTTGTTTGGTGAACAAATGGTAAGTTTTGTGTTATTGTTCTCACTCCTTGGCTTTCAATCACATTTTTCTCTCTCTCCTCTTGATTATTTGTTGATCTTTGCTTGTTTATCGTGTTTTTGGGTGGTATTTGTTCTAGATCTTGTATTTAAACTTGGGAGGAGCTTGTTCTTGGAAGATTAGGGCTTAATCCACTTGGTGGACTTAGGGTTTTGCTCAAAACCCATTGTGGTAGAGATTTCTTACTCTTGTTATGCGTTTATGTGATGTTTATGAGCCTAGATCGTGCTTTGTTTCGTGCTTGAGGTTGGGTTTTACGTTTCGGTCGAATCTGAGAATTTCCGCCCGTTTTTGCGACTCAGCCCAATTTCGAACAGCCATAACTTCTTTGTCCGATGTCCGTTTTATGCAAATTTTATATCGATTCGAAGGTCTTGAAGTCAGCTTTCGTTTCCCGCAGAATCACCTTAGAACTCTTAGTACACCGAAAGTTATGACCATTTGAGTAGAGGTGTGTCAGTCCACCAATGTCTGTCGGCTATTCCTAAGTTGTATTCGTTCCGTGTTATGACTTCCGATTTGATTAGAATAGGTTTAAGTCACTCTTGAGTATGATTGCTTGTGACCTTATGGCTTGTTGTCGATCATATATCTTAGCACTCGTTAGAGTAGAATATTAGTATCGTTAGTTCGGGGAAACGTACCGTGAGGGTGATAGAAGTACTGTGAACTCTGAGGGGTCATGTGGTGAGTGCTATGGGCAGATGTGAGCTTGTCTAGTGATCCGTGAGTAGTATTGAGACTCGTATTCTCATGCCTCGTCTCGTTGAGCATCCTAGGTTCCTTTGGCACTTGTTTATAAGACATTCGATTAGAACCTTGCCGGTGATGTGCTGTGGAGTCGTCGTGGGTTCGGTATGAGGAACGGGGCGTTGTGATAGACTTAGACGAATAATGTGGGCTTAAGCTAGGTGCCAATGTATAATTGAGTGTGTTAATGAGTTTGTAATTCCTTGGGTGTTGATAGATGGAAGAATGTGAAATTTTAGAAATGTTGTCTTTTGAATATGGTTTGGTAATGCATGTGTGTATGTGTGAGTTGATGACTTGAGTTGAGGGTCTTGCACGCTAGGGGTGGAAGTGCGGAGACTCTAGATGGCCCGTTAGGCAAGGTGTGCTAGAACGGAAACCCAGGTTGAAAGGGAGTTCACTGCAAGCAAGGGGTGGTAAGGCAGTTGAATGTCTCATGAATTGATGAATGTTGTTGTTGACGTCAGAAGTATATGTTGTTACTTGAAATGGTGAATGTTAAAAAAGGAATGAACGATTGATCCTATCGAGGTTTTGAAAATAAAGGAACTTGGTTTTTGAAAAAAAGGATTTTTATGAAAAATCCTCCGGCTATTCTTGAGAGAATCAACGGTTTCCGGTATTTGGGCACAAATCAACGGACTCCGGCTATTCAAGTCAGAATCAACGGAGTTTGACCCGTAGAGGTCAAGAGTTTTCTTGAAAGTATTTTGGCAACCAAAAATGAATGTTTTTATGAAAAAGGGGCTAAATGATGATTGGTAAGAAATGAGAAGGTTAATCGTGATGTTCAATGAGGAGTCCTAAAGTGGTTTGAGAAATGGTTGTATGTTGTTTGATTGTTGTGCGTTCGATGCTACCTTCGTTTGACGTATGACTGGTTAGGGGATAGCTAGAAGGCGTGTAGAATCCTGTTGTCGAAAACCGTTGGTTTATTGTGGTGTCCCTTGTATCTCTTGGTCGTTTATTTGAACTCTTTCACTCTTGTCGCATGTACATCGCATTTATTTATAGCTTGAGTATAGAATTGTCTACTGGGCTAGTGAAGCTCAACAAAATCCTTCTTTTCAGGTTCAAGTCCCGGTCTATAGCTCGCATGCATTGAGTACTTGGATGAAGAAGAATACTTTTTGGGAAGCTAACTTCATTAGTCACTTAATCTTCTTTGTAATGATTATCCTTTGGTTAAAGATGGTTATGTAACTAATAACTTTGAAATTTCTTTTGACTAAACCGTTGTAAATTCAAGAAAAACTTGTTCGTACTTGTACTTAAGTTAATTTGGGTCATGGTGCCATGGATGTAATTTTTCTAAACTTGGGGATTTTGTTTGTAAATTAAACAGGTGGAAGACTCTTTTGGATATTATTTATGATATGCAAGAGACTTTTATTGAAAATGAATTATTTATTTATGTTGAAAATCGAGGGCGTGACAAAAAGGTATAACACTTGGCTTTTCCAAGTTATTTCCTGTTTTTCTACTTCTGAGGGAGATCATGGGCTCATACCAGTTCTTCATACTGGTTGTGAGTTCCTTTGATCTTAATTTAACAACAAGAGCAAGAGGAGCATAAAGAAGTAAAACATTTTCTGGGCACCGTATCCATTCCCAAGCACTCAGGAGTGTTGCTGCCACTAAAAACTCTGTTTTGTTCATTATGTATTTCATTTTCTGTTCCTAGTAGGCACTGGGTGTTCACTTGTCCCTCCATAGCTTGGTTAGGTTTATTTGCAGTTGCAAGAAAGTGAGGATTGAATGCTTAAGACCAGTTCTTAGCTGTTTAAGCCTCTGGCTGAGCACGTCTGTACTTTGATTTCTTGTGATTTCGCTGGCAGTACTAACATGTGAATATATCTAACCAAATTTGCAGGATGGGACGACAGAACTCCTGAGCGCTCAGGAGTGTAGTCTCGAGCGCTCGGGAGTGTTCTCAGTTACATATCTCCATTTTTATGCATCATTCTAACATCTTGCATTATTTCATCAATATATACTGTACACGTTGCACATGCATGCACTGCTATCTTTTGGTATTTGTACATACTTGCTAGTTGGTTTAATGAAGCGAAACATTTTTATTAAAAATCCCACAAACATTTAGTAGAGACCGACTTTGTGTCGGGCGAGGGAGGTGCCGTAAAACCCTTCCCCCCTCGTAACATGTCTTCCGAACCCTCAAACGAATCTCTAATTTTCAATTCAAATCAATCATTTTCAATCAAAACGGTTTCTCGGGTGGCAAACCTAAAATCCGGGTGGCGACTCATCAATTTTTCAAAATTTTCAAATCAAAACAATATTTTTTCGGGCCGCCCCGATCCACCCGGGGCTGTGGTAGGCCACAATATGTTAGCTTGGGCGCGGAGCGTTGGTCTAAAATATGGTATTGTGGTGGTTATTTTAAATTCTACTAAGTTAAAAGGCGGCAAGCTGCCGAAGTGCATTCTTGGTTGTAAAAGAGGAGAAAAGTACGAACCGCCACGGTATTTAGTTGAAGTGCAATCCTTGCAAAGAAACACTGAGACTAAAAAATGCGATTGCCCATTTCAACTGCGAGGTATACCAGAACATCCATACGGTATCAAGTGGGGTTTAAAGGTTATTTGTGGTGTCCATAACCATGAAATAGCAAAACATATTGAGGGCAACAACTAAGGGTGTAAACGAGCCGAGCCGAGCCGAGTTTCGGCGAGCTTGAGCTCGGCTCGTTAACTTAACAAGCCAAAAACTTTAACGAGCCGAACTTAGTCATTTACTAAACGAGCCTTTTTAATCGAGTCGAGCCTCCCTTAACGAACCGAGCTTTTGTCGAATGAGCCGAGCTTCACTCGGCTAGTTTAGTAAACGAGCCGAATACTCGAGCTCGAGCTCGGCTCGTTTACTAAACGAGCCGATCCAAGTCGAGCTGAGTCTTAACGAGCCGAGCCGAGCTCGCGAGTAGCTCGGCTCACTTTCAGCCCTAGCCACGAGTACCCGTCAAGACTAAAACCAAGAGAGAAATAATTTGTGATCGTCATGGCCAACAGCACCGCGCCTCGAGAAATTCTTAATATTTTGAATCAAAAAGACCCATCAAACACTACGGGAATCAAGAGCGTTGACAACACCATTTTTCAAACAAAGCAGCCAAACTGGATGGTCTAACTCCTATTCAGTATGTCATACGTCAATTACTTAAGAAAAATTACCTCCATTTCTTACAAATCCAGATACCAACGAAATCACAGATATTATTTAGGTTCATCCTATAAGCCTAGAGGTATCTATCAACTTTCCGTCGGTACTGATCATTGATGCCACGTACAAGACCAATGAGTATCAAAAACCACTATTGGAGGTTGTGGGTATCACATCCACATGGCGAACTTACACGCTTATGTTCGTATATCTTAGTAATGAGAGAGAAGAGACACTGACATGGGTATTAGATAACTTAAAAAACTGGATGCTTCAAAAGGGGGTATCGTTACAATTGGTGTTTGTTTCAGGTCGGGATTTAGCGCTTATGAACGACATTGAAGCATGTTTCCCCACAGTACGTCACATCCTGTGGCACATAAATCAGTGCGTCATGAAGAACTGTAGCCGTGTGCTTGGTTCGGAATGGAAGGTGTCATGGCACTCACTTATCAATTCATCTACACCTTCATCTTTCGAACATAAGTGGCAAGCCATGTGCGACGATTTTCGCCAATTTCCGACTGTCATAACTTACCTATGGCAAACATGGTTAAGGTCGTATAAAGAGCGGTTTGTTTCAGCATGGACAGATACATGTATGCACCTCGGAAGCAATTCAAGTCAAAGGTATAATTACTTTATAAATTTACCATTAATTTTTTTTGCATTTCTCTAGTACTCTAAGGAATATTTTTTGATACTTTCCTATTTAAACACAGTGCATTATTCTATTACAGGGCAGAGTCTGCACATGCAAGGCTAAAGCTATATTTGGGGGATACCATGTCATCGCTAAAAATATCTTTTGATAAAATAGAAAAGATGTTGAAAAATCAGTTCAGGAAAATTAAGAAGTCATTCAAGATATTGATGAACATTCCACGCCACAAACAATTACGTGACAACATTTTTGATCAAGTAAGGTGTTGCATTTCATTAGAGGCAATGGAGTTCATACATGATCAGCTAGAAAGCGCTTTAGAAGTATCCCCCACATAGTCGACTATTGCAATTGTACGATCAAAATCACACACGGATTGCCATGCATGCACGATCTTACATATTATCGTTCCATTTCCACTCCAATTCCGCTATGCAGTATCCACGCTTATTAGACTAGATTGTCTATGCACGCAAGGAAGTTTAATGATGAGGGGACACAACCTAATAGGACATCTCAAGTTGTTGAGCTATTAAATGGGATGGATCCACGTATGCGAGAGCATATCATAACAGGTTTATCGATATGGCAGATTCATCTCGTAGCACAGTTCGATGTCCATTGTACAACACAGAACATAGAGGTCGACCTGCAGGTAGAGATGAGCAAAGTACACGTCGCATACCTTCTTCTTCAGAAGCATCCAATTCAGGATCAACGACTACAACATCGCGAGTGAGAGGGAGAGGGAGACGTGGGAGGGGGGAGGGGGTTCGTAACACTCAATTTATAGTTCCACGCATCTCTGATCGCTACATTCAGCAATTACCTCAGGTTTATCAGCGTTATATTCCCCACACTGTTAACGTCGAAGGTGATGGTCATTATGGATTTAGGGCGATAGCTGCACAAATCGGGTATGGTGAAAATGATTGAAATCGAGTACGAAAGGAGCTTATTGAAGAGATTCGACAGAATTATGATCTATATAGTGTCATTTATCCAGTACATGATTGGGCAAAGCCTCTACTACACTTATTGGATTGGTTCGAGCCTATGGCACCACTGGAACATTGGATGGAGGCTATGATTTTGGGAGTTGTCATCACAACAAGGTACACAACCTTGTAGTGCATACATTTGATGAGAATGTTTAAGGTTGTTTTACTCACTTGTCATTGAGATCCCCTCCAGTACCAGTCAAAGGCCGCCGGGAAATTGCTATTGCCCGGCCCGTGTTACCGTCACTTCATGCAAGTTTTCTTACAACCTCATTACCCTGTACCACCCATCCCAATATGGTGGCAAAAGCATGCATCGAACGAAGGTACAAGATGGGCTGCAAGTTATGGAACACGTATGCAATTGAGGTACGAAGTAATGGGTATAAGTGCGCTAGGAGCAGAATTTGGAGAAAATATTGATTAGAATTTGTGTTTTAATGTATTTTCATGTTTTGACAATATGTACTCAATTATAATAAAATGAAATTTTGTTTAAATTTATTATTGTTCAGTAGAAGTTATTTTTACTATTTATTGTTAAGACAAATTAATTAACTAATTAAAATAAAGTCAATTTTAATAAATATAAAGTCAATTTTAATTAAAAATATAATTTGAGTTAACCCAAAAAAAAAAAGGGTGGGGGGAAACAAATAAAGAAAAGAATTGAAAATTAAAAAATGAAGAAATAAAAAAGAGGATTCAGAAAAGAAAAGGTGTGTGTGTGTGTGTGTGTGTTGGGGGAGAGTTGCGGGGGCTGGGGTTAAAACGGGAAAGAAGGGGGTCGGGGGTTTGTGTCCGGTGGGGGGAAAGCACCTCTTATTTTTGATAGTTCATAGGGGACTATTGGAGGCACCCATATCTCCCTCTCAATAATACTCCTGTCATCCGGTCCCTGTCTTCTGAATCACACAAAGTCGACCCATTTTCGGGTTCTCTCTCTCTCTCTCAAATGGCAACAAGCATGAACGACAATCTCAACTTCACCTCTCCAAATCCCCAGCCCACCTCCCACACTCGCAACAACTCCCGCTGGTACTCCCCAGAAACAGGCATATACCACAGCAAACACCCTTCCGTAAACCTCCCAACATACCCATTCCTCGACGTCGTTTCCCACATCTTCTCAAAGTCTCACAATGGCGTCTCAGCCCTCATTGACTCCACATCCGGCCGCACAATCCCCTACTCAGACCTCTACCCATTGGTCAAATCCATGGCCTCTGGCCTCCACCAAATAGGCATTTCGCAAGGTGACGTCGTTTTGATCCTGCTCCCGAATTCTATCTACTTCCCTGTTATAGTCTTTGGTGTTCTGTACTTGGGTGCTGCTCTGACCACCATGAATCCTCTGAGTACTCTCCCTGAGATAAAGAAACAAACACTCGACAGTAATGCAACTCTTGCCTTTACTTTGCCTGATTGCCTTGGCAAGTTTCATCAGTTGGGTATACGTGCAATTGCGGTGCCGGAAACTGGAGGTTTTGATTTGAAACAAATGGGTGTGCCAGATTTTGACAAGTTGATTGGGGAGAGAAATCCTATTTCGGTTCCAAGGCCTGTGATTCGTCAAGAAGACACCACGGCGATCATGTATTCTTCGGGCACAACCGGGACTTGTAAAGGGGTTGTGTTAACACACAGGAATCTGATTTCCATGATTGAGCTTTTTGTCAGGTTTGAAGCTTCACAGTACGGGTATTCGAGTGAGGAAAACGTGCATCTAGTTGTTATGCCCATGTTCCATATTTACGGGCTTTCGCATTCCGTGCTGGGGTTGTTGTCATTGGGTTCTACCGTGGTTGTGATGAGGAAGTTTGATGCTGATGAAATGGTGACGGCTATTGGGAGATACAGGGTCACCCACTTTACGGCTGTTCCGCTGTTGCTGGTGGCGCTGACCGCGAAAGCTAAGAGTGTCGAGGGAACTGTTTGGAAGAGTTTGAAGCAGGTTTGTTGTGGTGCAGCTCCGGTGACCAGGAAAAGCATCGAGGATTTCGTGCAGACTCTCCCTCATGTTGATTTCATTCAGGTATTGTTCACTGTTTTATTTGGTTTGTGTGCTAAGCAAATTTACATGGTAAAACTATATCCCACATGACTCCAGAGTCCAGACAAGAAATAGCAGTCGTAAAATGGTCTATTGGTCTATCATGCACGGAAAGTGCACCGTGATGAATGTTCTAAAAATCACTAAGTGCCAGTCGGGCAAAAAAGGGATTTTGACTGCGCCTAGGCAAGAATTAGTCGGTTGTCTAATCTAGACATTGGACCATCACCTAACATCTAGACGAGGACTAGGTGGCCGCTTTTTAGAACACTGACCCTGATACTAAAATTCTCACTCATTTTTGGAACCTGATGTCGGGAAAACTTCACCTACTAAAATTGTCAAGGCAGATTCACCTGCTAAAATTGTTTAATTAGCACACCGGTACACAAGCGAGCGATTCACCATATAGATAATACAAAAACACAGAGGTCCAAAGAGCGAAGAGATCTCGAGGGGATTCCGAATCCCATTGTTAGTTTTCTGGTTTTTAATTCCTGAAATAATAGATTAGGTGGTGCCACGGTGGCTATCGATGATTTCTGGTGCTGAGTTGAGAGTGCTGGCTCACGTGTTGCATGTGTTTCTGTAGGAGTCCACCGCACGCCTACGTGAGATTCACTCCGGCCCCCATAAAATACAAAGAAATAAGTTTTAAAATATTTTTCATGGGATCCTGTAAAAATTAGCTCAATTGCATATTGGTAGGTATATTTCGCCCTTACAAATTCGAAAAATATACCTATCGATATGCGATTAAACTGATTTTTACAGGATTTCATAAAAAAATATTTTAAATTTATAGGTACTTTTTTGTATTTTTTTGGGCCCGGAGTAACCCTAGCCCCACGTAGACGTGCGGTGGACTCTTGCGGGGAATGTAGCATCTCTGAATTTCTTTTTTCTTTTGTGCAAATTTTGTGCATTCACACTTGACAGGGCTATGGTATGACTGAGTCAACTGCTGTAGGAAGCCGTGGCTTCAATACTGGAAAGTGTCGTAAACACATCTCGATGGGGCTAATGGCTCCAAATATGGAAGCTAGAGTGGTAGATTGGGTTACCGGCTCCTTCTTGCCTCCTGGGACGAGCGGTGAACTTTGGTTAAGAGGACCCGCTATTATGAAAGGTAATTCTATATTTCTATGGCTCTTGAAAAAGTTTACTCAAAATGTTTTTGAAAGTGAAATTAATGATTCAGATTTTTTTTCGATTTTTTTTCGATGTGTATGACCCAACCATCCAAACGAATTTGAATCATACTTCTTCTTCGGGAATATGTTTGAAAAACCTTTTCGAGGACCAGCATTGCTGACGGTAATTAGCCTCTAGAGGAATTTATGATTTACTGGAGTATTTTGTGCAAGCATTCTTAAGGTGGTGTTTCACTTTCTAAAAGAGTTTTTTTTTTCAAACGAATCTAATTTCAAACTCAAAAATTATGTGTTTATGCAAATAATTTTCTACCAATATAGATCTTGTTTGATAGATTTTATTGAGATCTTTTATACGGTGCAAAAAAAACCAAAAAATTATTTTTCATTTTCATTATATTTAAGTTTTAAAATTGACGAAAAAGAACTTATAAGAAAAGAACCCTTACTGGAACACCCCCTAAAGTGTTCTCAATTGTTCTCGTAAAATGGAGGTATTTCGGTTTCTTAAAAAAAGAACTTTTAGAAAGGAAGGTAATTTCCAATTTAAAACTATTGATAGATCTCATTGAGATCTTTTAAACGGTGTAAAAAAAAAACAAAAAATTATTTTTCATTTTCATTATATTTGAGTTTGAAATTACCTTTTTTTGAAAAATAAGGTTTAGAAAGAGAGCGGAACGGGGAATATAAATTTTTGTTAGATTCATATTATATTTTTTGGATTAATCATTCGTGTCGATGAGAAAAGGTTAAAACAAAATTATGATGAAAAATAAAAAAAAGCTCACTAAGGACTAAAAAAGTATCAAATAGATGTCTTATTAGTCTAAAGTTCTATTTTATTTGAATTTTTTCAACATCGATCCATATTTTTATGTAACCAATTCGTCTTGTCAAGACGAATGATTAATTCCAAAAATTACGACGAAAATCTAAATAAAAATTTACAGAAATTAAAAAATTATAAAAATAAATTTCAGATTTACAAGTTTACAAGAATGCATACTGAATCATTAAATTGACTCTCTCTCTCTCCCTCTCTCGGTCAAAAATGGAGACTCTCCAGGAGCATGGGGAATTTGGATGTTTCCTATTAAGGTTACATGACCACTTAACCCTGCATGTTTCAAATGAGTAGTAATTTTTTTAGCAGTCTTGCTATTGTCAGTTCACTGAGTTAATGATAAGTACACTATAAAATTAAACACATAATTTTGTATATTTTTTACACCTTTTAATACATATTCACACACTTATTATTGTCAGCTCATTGAGCTGATTTTAGAATTTCCTTTTTTCAATAGTATTTTGCCTGAGCTAAAACTTTCTTTTTCCTTTCTTTTTTCTAATGTTATTGCCTATTGGAGAGGCCATTGGGCTCTGTGAGGACATCCACAATGCTATAATCAAAATTTGATAACCAAAAGTTGTCACATCAGCTTTTGATTATTCATTTAAGAGATTGTTAAGGTTAACAATGTAGATGTCTACAATGGCATAATCAAAATTGGATAACCAAAACTTGTCACATAATCTTTTTAAATTACAAAAAACTAAAAACTGTGAACAATAGAAAATAGTTTTCCCATAAATAGTTTTGAAACTAATAAAAAACTATTTACTAGAAATAGAATATAGTTTTTGTAACCTTTTTTTTTTTTGAAAAAAAAAACTATTTTCTAAAAAAAATAATTTTTTAGTAAAATAAGTTATTCGAAAATATTGTTCGAAAAGAAAGAGAGAGGAAAAAGGAAGAGAGATATAATATTTTTGTATAATGATTGGTGTATTTGATTAAGAACTTGTATGGTCTATTAAATTTAGTTATTATCAAAAAGGTTACTAGCTTTGGTTATCCAAAGTCCAAAATTTGATTATTTCTAAGGAGATTTTGTTAAGTTTGACTATAGCATTATTCGCCATATTTTGTACCAACATTGTTAACTTTAAAAACATTTTACTTTTGATTATAGCATTGTAGATACTCTAAGGTTATAATTAACTAATATGCTGGGGCGGGGGCTCCATTTCTTTATTGGAAAAAAAGAGTGTGAAATGAGAGAAAGAAAACACAAGATCTTAGGTGCTTCGATATGATCATTTGTCCTCCAATTCAGAACCATAAAATCCAAGATTCATACAAATTGAAGCACCGCTAGCTACTACTTTTGTAGTCACTGTGACCCTATCCGTTTTGAAATTTTGAATTTAAATTTGTAGGTAATGAGTGTAGAGAGAAATAGAGTAATGATTGGAGATAATGGTAATAAATGAAGAGAGAAATAGGAGAATTATTAGAATCCAAAACCCTTAACCGAACAAGGTCTGTGTGTTCATAGCTTTTGGTTTTCACCCCGAGAGAGAGAGAGAGAGAGAGAGAGAGATTTTCTACTTGGTTGAACTTTTTTTATTTGCGAAATTTTTAATTCACTTTTAGATAGAATAGTTAAGTGTAAAAATAAGATTCTAACATATTATGAATTGACTACGCTCTATGTCTCCATTTATGTCTAACTTGCGAGACAGATGTCCCCGTTGTTTCCCATGATTTTAGAATTACAAAAATTCATTGAACAGACCACATGGCTTGTCCCGTACGTATTTCCTACGACCCCCGATTTGATACCTATATGGGGATCATTTAGGGATGGGTGCTTCTACGATCGTGAATTCATCACTTGTATGCCCCTGTTTTGTCGTAATATTCGGGATGTCAATTGGTGATTGGTGTTGAGCACTGCTTCGAGGGCAAGCAACAAGCAACGGTTTTCCGATTATGTGCGTTACTACTCACTGTTTTTATTTTAGGGGTAAATCAGCTTATCGTCACCTGTGCTTGCGTACTTAGCCTTGGATGAAAGAATTCATGATATAAGATTACATACGGCAGTGTAAACATTTCTTCCAATTCACTGCCCTCTCCCAATTACGCGAGTATAATTTGTAGATCTCGTCAACAGTAGGAGAAAAAGCGAGAAAGAGAACGAGGACCTTCGAAGAGATTTTCTCCATTCATCTTCGAAACGAGAAGTATTTTTCATTTGAACAGTTCGGATCTGATTGTTTGCTCTAACTTGGTAGGTTACTTGAATAATCCGGAGGCCACTGCGATAACAATTGACGAACATGGTTGGTTGCGTACGGGAGACATTGTTTATTTCGACGAGGAAGGGTACTTGCATATATTAGATCGCTTGAAAGAGATCATCAAATACAAGGGCTTTCAGGTATATGATTACCTGCCTTTTTTCAATTGCAAGCCAGTATATTGCTGTCCAATTTTAAAAAAATTCTGTCTTATTGATATATGACGATTATTAACAAACCGTTGATTATAATTTGTTAGCCAAAATATTATTGCAGACATAAACCTCTTTCGATTGTTATAATTAAACTTTTGCAGATTGCTCCTGCCGAGTTAGAGGCTGTATTCGTTACCCATCCCGATATACTTGATGCTGCAGTAACATCGTAAGTGTGACCATTTTATGCACTTATATGGTGGCCGGTTGGCATTTTCATCCAAGAGAGTACTAATTACCTGTAATTTCGGCAAAAATACTTAGGTTGTTAGAATTAGGTGCTCCTAATTTTCTTTGGTTAAATCCTCCTCCCCCAACCTTGCTCTTTGTCATCCTCGGCGAATCCCTCTCAAGGTTGTAGCCCATAGCTTGTTGTCATGTTTTTTTTCTTCTTATAATTCGGGAGGTCTGCAATTCTTGCTTCTTGTATTTGTTTGTTCTTTCAATGATCTGTTGGATTATCAGGAAAAAAACCATGTGTCTGGAGGCTCTAGTTGAAATTTTATTTATGTTGAGTTTCTTTTATGTTTTTGCAGAGCCAAGGACGAGAAAGCGGGGGAGGTGCCGATGGCTTTTGTCCTGAAGAGGCAGGGAAGTCTGCTTTCTGAGGCTGTTGTAAAAGACTATGTTGCTACGCAGGTACCTTCTTTTTCATTGAGCTCAATGCCTTCTATTTCTCTCTCTTTATATGTTCGGCCTATATGCACGACTAAGGCCCCAAGCACATGGTTTACTTTCTTCGCGGCAGGTTGCACCATACAAGAAAGTGAGGAAGGTGGTGTTCACACATTCAATACCTAGGTCGGCGGCAGGAAAGATTCTCCGACGGGAACTGAGGGGCTTAATTTCCAGAATTTAGGAATTATTCAAGCATGCCTAGTTTCTCTTAGAATCAATTTAGAATTGGTAATTATGTTGGATACATTGTTAACAGAAATTCATGTGTGGTACATGAAGAGTCTATGTGTGTCCGACATATTTCGTGATACATATTTTTTGTGTCTTTGTGTGTGTGTGTGTGGAGTCTAAGGGTCAAGAGTCATTTCTTAGTTTAAGAGTCATTAGTTTTCATGTATGAAGTATATGACTCGTACGTGAACTTATTTATTGTATAGTTTCGCGTACTTGACTAGATGCATGATATAGATGCATGATATAGATGCGTGATAGGAGAGTCCTAATAAATTCTAAAAGTGTTTGAATCAGTTTGTACTATCTCAATAAAACATATAAAGAGTGCATTATTGAGTGTTTATAGTTCTGTAAAATCATATAGTCAACATAACCTTGTAGAAGAACACCATCCATACCTGCTTCAAACTTTCTTACTACACTGTCCAAAAATGAAAGGAAAAAAGCTCAAGAAAATTGAAATTCTGTCACTGTGCAGAAAGTGTTCAACCAAATCCGATAGTGCTAATTGCAAACAGAATTCATAGAACCTGTAATTGCTGTATAAATGAACACAACAGAGCAAATCCGCTATTTGTTAATAAGGATTACAAATTTACAATTCTCATGTCTAATGATTGCTCAATGAATGAATACCCTTTCCTTTTGAAGGGTTTGAAGGGGAATGAAAAATCATAATTAGTTGAAAATCTCAATACCAATGTTGGAGCTTGGCATCACCGGAATGGGCTTTATACCCCAGTACCTCTGCCGGGCATCCGGTTGAAAACTCGATTCAAACTTCTTCCCTTTTTCTTCTCCCTCCTCCTCCGTTCTTTTCACCTTTTTAATGGTACGAATCTTGCTGAAATCAGGCAAGATTCCGTTTAATGCTGAACGCGACATGAGGAAGTACGGTTTGGTAGGATCGAACAAACTCTGGCTTGACGACAACTCATTTACTTCTTTTGCTGCCTTCTGTGGCTGAACAACTCTGCTCCTTTCGCCTTTTATACTTTCAGCCATCATGTAGTCAAGACCCGAGACAAAAGGATGGGCTAAGAGCATGTCACCCGTCCACCGTGACTTAGGATCCCTAACCAAGCACTTGTTGAGGAAATCTCGAGCCTCTTTCGACAGCCCATTACTTGGAATTTCCGGCACTTCTTCTCTAAATCCAATCTTGAACAAAAGAGCCGCCTTTTCGGTATTTTTGTCACACTTCCAAGGCAGTTCGCCCGTTAGCATGTGTAAAACAGTGCACCCAAGTGCCCATATATCAGAGTGAGCCTCATATTCTCCACACTGAATCGATTCGGGGGCGATATACATAGGCGTACCCCTTAATTTCCCCTTGCTTTCTTCATCCTTCTTTCTCTTTCCAGCCTTCATTGCAACCCCAAAATCAGCAATCTTTGCTGTGTGTTCTTTATCAACCCTTTTCCTTTTTCCATTCAGATTCATTGGAGTTTTTATTACTTCACTCTCACTCTCCACAAGCAATACATTATGAGGCTTTATGTCACAGTGGACGTATCCTTGTTTGTGAACGTGATCCAGGCCCAGCAGTATAGATTTCGTGTATCGCCTCGCCTCAGATTCCTGTAATCCTCCTCTGCCTGACCTACGAATGCGATCAAATAGACTGCCACCAGAGGCGTACTCCAAGAATAGGTTGTACCAGAACTCTCCTTCTTCAGTCGTGGTATCGGAACCGAAACAGCGTACAACATGCGGACAGCCTGCGAACCGATCAAGGTA
The DNA here is from genome assembly GCA_025413875.1 of Rhododendron molle. Taxonomy (NCBI): domain Eukaryota; kingdom Viridiplantae; phylum Streptophyta; class Magnoliopsida; order Ericales; family Ericaceae; genus Rhododendron; species Rhododendron molle. The sequence continues at coordinate 18,799,517 of CM046394.1, read as the reverse complement.
TCTTCTCTCTCTGCAAATCGAGCGCGATTCGTGTAATGGGGCAGATTTCACGGCCATAACACAAGGCAAATCGTGATCGAAGGCGGCCTGATCATCAACCAGTGCTAGAGATACCATGCCAGAAGCCCCCACTCCCAACGTTTCGCCTCTCCTCCACTTCATTAAACTCAATCAATCAGTCAAAATCTCTCTCTCTCTCTCTCTCTCTCTCTGGAATTGCTGCTTAATCTTCTTCAAGTACGTAGTTTGAAACCTCTTCATGGGTTTTCTAGGTTATATAGATACGGGTCTGCTGTTGCTTGCTTTCAAAGCAATACACACAGATTGAAGGCGGTGAAGATCAATGCAGGAGATATCCAGATTGGATAGGAAGTCTGGTTTATCTCTGTTTCATTAATTACTTAGTTTCCTATTTTGATGAGGAGCCTTGGGGGAGAATCTAGTGCCTTTGGAGGAAACGATCTATTATCCGTTATTTGTGTTGTACAAAGCCCCTGATACGTAGTTAAATTACGCTTGTCACATAGATGACCATCTTCTTAACACAACTTTCTAGAGTAGTGCTCCTATTTGCAATCAATTTTTTTTTCCCCCTAGATCCATGGTTATTCCCACATCCATTAAAAAGTTTTATTTAGTTCTAAATAAATTCCATCATTTTTTTTATGATTACTCGCCTACTAATGCAATTAACTGCGACTCCAGCCTGCCCCACCCTTCACTTATATTGGCGGCTCTACAGAAACAAAAATGATATAGGTACCGACCGGCTCTGTAGGGAAATCATACCAACAGCCGCGCCAGGCCGTCTCCGGTGGAATCCAAGCCGTCTAAAAATTCTATAAAAAAAAAATTGAGGGGGCCATATGTACACGAAAAATAGAGTGTTTAGATCAAGCACCTTACACATATCGGATGCCGTTGATTCCCGCGAGAGCCCCCTAGGTTTCTTTTTCTAGAATTTTTGGACGGCTCGGATCCGCCGTCCAATGGCCGGAGACGGCCCGGCGCGGCCATCGGTACAATTTCCCTACGGAGCTGATTGGTACTCATAGCAGTACTCACAAACACAAAAGGATCTAGGTTTATAGTTTGTACAAGATAAGGGTGTTGTGGACAAGATCAATTTTATTAAATGGATGTGAAAAGAAAATGAATGGAGTAATGTACAAAATTTACATGGTCAAATCTTATTCCCCCAAAAAAATAAAAATAACCCAATAACTATTTTAAATGTTCTATTTTTCCCTAAATTTAGAATGATGTGGAAATGAATTCCAACTTCTTTTGATTTTTTTTGTTCAATTCTAGTTTTCAAAATACACATAGCACAATGTTTCAAACACAATGAAAAATAAATTTCCAGGGTTGCTAAGATGATCAGAAAGATGATTTCGTGGGTTCACGTATATTGATTCTCAATTAGCCACTAATTAATTGATAAATATCGGTGAATTTGGGTTTTTAATCCTATGGTAAACTTTCCTTGGTCAAATGATAAGAAATTAAATTGACTTCTAAATAGTTACTCCCTCCGTCCCTTTTTTATTGTCCAGTATTCCATTTTGGGCTGTCCCTTAATAAGTGTCCATTTTGTAAAGTTAGTGGGTAAAAGTTGGTGTATTGTCTATTTTGTCCCTAAAAGTAGATTCCTTTTTGAAAAGTAAGTGAGTAAAAGAGTAATGATGATGGGTAAGTAGGGAAAGTGGAGAAAAAAGTTGATGTGAAAGGTATAATGATGATGTCTTTTTAATAAGTTGGAGTTACGAAACATGACACTTAAAAAGGGACGGAGGGAGTATAAATGAGTATATGAGGAAAGTAATAAAACACGGATTGTGATTTTGGCACTCAAAAAATTAATGGAGAAACTCCAAAATTGAACTGTGTTAATACATAAAATGACGTCATTTTGAAACCCCTCCATCAATTTTTGAAGTGCTAAAATCAATTTCCTAATACACCGATCATAAATTTCAAAAGCGGGAGGACAACAAGATCAGAATTGCATAAAATTTTAAATTACATGGCAGGGCAAATTTTTATGAATATCAAAAGCCTCCATACTACCAATCAAATGTTGAAAATGAGTTGTAAATCAGTTCTATTCTTTATATTTGATGTACTAGGTGCATGGCAACATGCAAGGCACGTCTGTCACGCCCGTTGTGGAGATCGGTTTTAGTTGTTCTTGATATTATAGATCGATGTAGTTTTTGACCAACAAGAAACCGCACATATATATATATATATATATATATATATATATATATATATATACACACACACACACACACACATACATACATATATATACAGGGCACTTCTAATGCGGGCGTCCGCATTCAAGCAAGTTGCGGACCACCCCATTTGTCCCCTTTTCGGATTGAATTTTGATGATCCGAGCCGTTCAATGTGTTCAAAACGTGATTTTAAGGGTACATGCGAGAAATCAGAAAAAAAATGACCGGGAAGGGCTTGATTTGAGCAGTTTTTATTTGAACCGTTCAATAAAAAAATAAACAAAAACTGCTCGGATGATGCCCTTCCTGGTCTTTTTTTTTTTTTTGATTTCTCGCGAGTACCCTTAAAATCACGTTCTGAACACATTGATCGGCTTGGATCATCGAAATTCAATCGGGAAAGGCAAAGTCCGCAACTTGCTTGAATGCGGGCGCCAACATTAGAAGTGCCATGTGTGTGTGTGTGTGTGTGTATATAGAATATTACAACTACCGTTTGATTGAAAAGGCTGCCCGAGCTTTGTCATGAGCAGCCTTAACCACCAATCTTGGTACTTTAATAACTTCTACAACATTAAGATAAGAACACAAATAACAGAAATCAGAAATAGCAGATTGGACACAAAAGGGGGCGCTTTCTGGATCATTCAGGCCCTGAACAAATACTGAGCAATCCGTCTTGATGTAGACACCACATCCAAACCTGCTCTATGAAACACAAAATACATAGCTTTTCGAATCTCCTCCGTAACTCTATGATTAAAACCCCACTGAGACTCCGATCAGACCTACAAAAGTTAACTAAACCTGAAAAACAGTGCAACACATTAGCCACATCAGCCTTGATAGATTTGAACAAAATATATTGTCACACCCTCGATTTTCAACATAAATATAATCGATTTTTATAAATAAAACCTCACGATATTCCGTACAATAACCCAAAAGAGTTTAGCATTTCCATGTAACAATTTCACTTCATCCACCAAATGTTCCAAAAGATTACAATTTTGGCTTCGAGGCCTGAATGAACATAAGTATCAAATATGAAAGAGAGTTAAGCATTTACAATCATTCCTTAAGTCAAAAGATTTACAATAGGGTTACAAATACATCTTTCCAAAAATACTAGACAAAGATGGCCAAATAACCCTTCAAGTTAGCTTTCAAAACGATGCTCACATCCAAGCACTCCAAGTATGCACTAAAGTCCCATGTTAGCACCTGAAAATGAAGGAAGGTCTGAGCTACACTAGCCCAGTAGAAAGTTCTAATCTAGCAATATATGCATATGAAATGTAGGGAAAGGAACAAGGTGAGCGACTACGTCAAGAATCAATGAGAGATCGACAAGAGCAATTAAGTTTTACACTTCTTTTCCAAACTCGACACATGCTTTAATAAACGATTTCTGAAATTCACCAAATGCCAAAACGTGTCTCGTTCAAGTGTCATGAGCCGAAGCTCCTGCCGGGCCAGTTAACCCCGATGTCATCTGCCAGGCACCTTACCCATAGAGAGGTCCTGAAAAATCAAATACGAGCATATAGCTCCTGCCGGGCCAATTAAAGGACCCCGATGTCCTCTGCCAGGCACTCACCCGTCGATGAGTCCTGAAATGATCTCGTTGTGTCCGTAAAGTTTCAAAATTCCTTTAACCGTCATGTTTATACCATTCAAACCCAACTTTGATACATGAAGCGATTTTCATAAATCATGTCCAAACGAGCTTTAGGGTCATGGGGATGTTCAACGAGGTCTTCGAAGACAAGTAATCAAGTTAGGGATCATTTGGGAAGTGTTTGGATGGGTTGGAAGTGATTGGAAACCAAAACGGTAAAAAAAATGAAGCAAAACAGTGAAAGCTGAAGATAAGCCATAGGTATCGATACCTAACACAAAGGTATCGATACCTTTTGGTCAAAAATGGTTCCAGACGCAAGGGTATCGATAACAATGGCAAATGGTATCGATAACAAGTGGTTTTCTGGGTTTTGGACACAAAGGTATCGATAACAATGGCAAATGGTATCGATAACAAGTGGTTTTCTGGGTTTTGGACACAAAGGTATCGATAACAATGGCTAAGGTATCGATAACAATGGCTGTTCGAGCAGATTTTTGACAGATTGTGATGGGTTTTTCAGCCCCAACAACAACAACAACAACAACCACGATCCAAAACAAGAATCAAGCTACTAGATACAAGCCATAAACATGTATTGATAGTTAGAACCTCCTACCTCAAGATCCAAGAACGAATTTGCAAAATTTCTCAAGCCCTAGCTCCAATCTTGAAAGTGGAAGGATTTCGCCTCTACCGAGCTTACACCGGTGCAATTCGGGCTACAATATGCGAAGGGATGATGGATTGAAGGTAGCTTTGTGTGGGTTTTGGGTGGTTTTGAGAGAAATGGTGAGAGAGAGCCGAGAGAGAGTGAGAGTTGGGAGAGAGGGAGAGAACGGGGAGTGAGAGTGAGGAAAGGGGGATTTTTATTCCCTAGTCTCATACACACACACACACATATGCATACACTTCACACATTTACTCCCCAAATAAAACATTTTAACACATTCACCCCCACACCTCAATTTTCCAAACCAGTCTCATCCTTTTATTTCTTTTAAAACCTTTAAATCAATTTACGAATTAACGGGTCTTTACACATATCATTCCGAGCACACCATATAGACCATATAATAAAAATCCAATCCTGGATCAATTTCTTATTAGGAGCATGTTATAGCCATTTTCCAGTCCACAAATCCCAATGGAGTCCCCACAGTAAAGTCAAAACCCAAGTAAGAAGCTCTCCACACTTTTTTTGCAAAGTCACAATTAAAAACAAATGCTCAATAGTTTCCAAATCCTAACAACATAGGGGACTTAACGGGTCTACGGCAATGTTCCGCCTAAGCAAAGCATCCTTAACCGCAATGACAAGATGAATCACCTCCCAAATGAACAATTAAAATTTAGGCGGAACACCATATTCCAACAGTGAAATCTACCAAGCTAGCAAAAGTTATATGCATAAGTTTGATCTTAAGTAGCTATCTGCAGAAGTCATGGTTTGGATAAGTTCCTGCATTTTGTGGCTAACTGCACGACTTTAGCTACAAGTTTTTTAATCCATAAAAAATTTACACATTTCATCAAATACCATCAAACACTAAGCTCCATTATGTTTTACTTCTCTTAATGCTAAAACAAAGTATACAGGTTTTAATATCATCGAATATGGAAACTAGAACCACCATCTCAACACCACCACATTCCCAAGACGGGTAGTTAGCATGACTAGGATACTTGTAAGAGGAGTCACTCTTGGAGTCAATAATATACCCTATTGCTAATGATCTCACAAGCCATGACTGCTTCTCTACTTGCAGCTCAATTAAATCAATGGTCAAAAGGAAAATCTTATTCAAAACGATTTTCTAAGAGGGCATGCAAAAATTCGGAAAAATCCAACGGTGAAAAGCGGTTGAGTTTTGAGCTCAAAGTGTCTATTTTTTGTTCTTTAAACCCAAAGAACAAAAATTTAGGTTTTGGAGCTCAAAACTCAACCGCTTTTCACTGTTGGATTTTTTCGAATTTTGGCACGCCCTCTTAGAAAATCGTTTTGAACAACATGAACGGGTCCGATCGTCGATGTCGGCACCGGAGGTAGGAGGGTAACGTTCACCCTCTTTGGGAGAGGGTGAACAAAATTGCTCTGATAATATACCCTATTGCTAATGATCTCACAAGCCATGACTGCTTCTCTACTTGCAGCTCAATTAAATCAATGGTCAAAAGGAAAATCTTCCTAACCAAAAATCTACATGAGAACCATTAAACATAAACAATGGCACATAAACTGCTATCTCCACTTCTAATCTTGTGGGACAGAGTAAGAGTAATAGCATACCATCTCATCAGCTTTTGTAAGTAATGTGATGTTCCGTCCATTCTGCATGCCTTTCTCCACAATAACTTCCAAATGCCTAGAAAAGGAATCCAAAGAAGTTACAAATTGGTAGTAAGCATCACCTGTCACGCCCTGGATTTTTAACATAAATATAATCGATTTTCCATAAACAAGTCCTCACGATATTCCCTGCGATACCCAAAAGATTACTGTATTTTCATTCCCATAACCAAACTTCCAAATAATCATAGTTCCAAAATATTACAACTTCGGCTGGACGGCCCCAAATTAACATAAGTCCCGAATATCAAAAGAGAATTTAGAGTTTACAACCAAAGTTACAAATACATCTCCAAAAGAAATTTACAAATATGCCTATGTAACTTGTCGATGTTAGATCTCAAAAGAGGTGTCCACAATCCAAGCACTTCAAGCATGCAAGCTATGGTTCCGGGTTAGCACCTGAAATTGATATAAAGCTTGAGCTACACTAGCCCAGTAGAAAAGTCTACGCAAACTCTATATGCAAATGAGCAAGACAAACGAACAGATGAAGGGAAGTCATATGACAACAGAGGAAGCACAATTATCATGAACAAATGCTCCAATATCTCAAATCCTTCTTTAGTTAAACTAATAAATCGTACTCATCCAATTTGTGTCCCAACATGTCGTATCCTTTGTGTGTCTGAGCCGAAGCTCCTGCCGGGCCAGTTATGGGATCCCGATACCCCCTGCCAAGCGCCTACCATGTAGGTTAGGCATTGAGTGTTCAATTTGAGCATTAACTCCTGCCGGGCCAATTATGGGATCCCGATACCCCCTGCCAGGCACCCACCCGTCGATGGGTCCTGAGTGTTCGCGCGTCGTTCACAAGCTCAAGTGTTCCGTTCGTACAAGTATCGTGCAAAAAGGCTCATACTTTTCATTCCATAATCCCAACCCTTCGAATAATCCCAGGTGCATTTCACGTTAATCATGGTAACAAGCATGGCTGTTAATTCTTTTTTTTTTTTGTATGTATGATCATATTATCCATGGCATGAATGCATGGCCCATTATTTTGTGTACATAAAGGATGTAAATATCCCTTTTGAATAGTCAAAGTTAGGAAAAGAAGAGATTCCCACGGCAGAGAAGATTTTGAAAATTTTCGGGTAATCTACCGGTAGGAATTAGGAATCTACCGGTAGAAAGCTGATCAGAGAGGCCACCATTTTTGTGCGAGGAAAAATTTAAATAATCTACCGGTAGGAGAAAAATTCTACCGGTAGGAAGCAAAATTTCTGGCAACACAACAACGTTCTACCGGTAGAAAGAACGGGCCTACCGGTAGAAATTCAGGAAAAACAAGCGATTCCTCAGCAACAGCAGATTTCGATTCCAAGCCCAATAACAGCCATCTCAAGTCTAATAAGGGAACAAATACACTCAAATAACATATAAAGAGAGGTAGAATTTCCTACCTCGGGTATCCAAGCCGAAAATGAAGCGGTTGAGCAAGCCCTAGTCTCCGGAATCCAAATCGAACTAAAATACTCCAAACGAAGCTTTATCCAACGCGATACGAGTCCAAAAACGCAAATAGATGATGGAGTTGAGGTTGATTGTTGTGGGTTTCGAGTTTAGTGGTGAGTTTTTGGGTGAAAAGTGAGAGAGATCGGGAGAGAGCTGTGAGGGACGAGAGAGAGCTGAGAGGAACAAAATGGAAAAAGAAAAAAAAAGGTTTCCCAGGTATACACACGACACACATGCACTAATTACACAAAAATCCATATTTTTTTCAAGCCCTCGCACATTAAACCCCACCTTTGCATTCATGACAATTTCACCCCTTTCCCTTTTCTTTTCTTTTCTACTATAATTATCAAAACTAATTAAAGAAATTTACGGGTCTCTACACCACCCCAGATGGACAATGGATCCATATTCAGTTAGTAATGATCATGATTCAATACCCATAAATAGTTGTTTATGGTTAAGTACCATGCAAAAAACCAAATCAGAACAAGAAATATATCTTATACGAGATATCAAATGCTAGATGCTTGAGGAGAGCAAGACAATATGAAGAGACAAATGACCGCTAAAGATTAATGGCAATGTCCTGTGGTTTCTAGATGGCTACAACATAACTTGAATTTGACAATTTGCATTTACCAAGTGTCCCAAAAGGCCCTTAGCATGTGAGAGTTTCTCTAGTCTTCCTTTTGTTTTACTCATAATTTACTCAAGTAAGTACTTTTCTCTGCTTTTCTTTCTTTTCTCCAGCATCAAAGTTCTCTCTTCTTGATGCTCGGAAGGGTTCCTTTTTATCAAATTTACATATCTTAGTAAAATCAAGTTAGATATACTAATCAAAGAACATCAAGCTACTAAAACTCAATTTGTGATTAGCCTGATAATAACCAACGTTGCTGCAACTGGTAATAACAACTTCATCTCCATCTTCTCAAAATTTATGATCGAGTTGTTCTAGCTAAAGACAACTGTTTTTGTCCATTCCATGTTAATTTTCCCAGTCCCAAGGAGATCACTAGGCCTCAAGTTGCAACCATTGATGGTATGATGTGCAAGTTGTTGAATCAATGTCCAATATCTATGGCATGAAAACAAAAATCAAGAAGCAGCATATTAGAATATGGCCCGCATTTTAAGAGCCGAGATTTGTTTTCATTCAAATCATCGCAATAGCGCCGTTGATGGAGGAAGTGTGAATGTGCAAATATGAAAACATATACAAATCTACGTAGAGTTTGTAAGTATCATCAGATCAAAAAGTTAAATTTTGTTTACCACCAAATAAATACTATATGTCACACAGTTTAAGATACTTGGACAGGTGAAATCCCACGGCCCCATGAGCTAATTTTGTTCTAAGCATCAGCATTAGTCAATTATCTTTCCCCACTTGACAGCAAGAAAAAAGCTAATGAAAGCAGCTCTTGCTAACTAAATGAAATTTATCTCTTCTAAGGTAAAACAAGATTGCAAATCGTAGAAGGGAAAACCCTCACAGGTGCTTGAAGTTGCTCTTTGTGACAACATGGGAATTTTCTTCTCTAGTAGGTTTAATCTGAACCTTGAATCAAGAAGTCAGATTGATAAGGTTGATATTAAAACTCATTAAGAAAGCACAATAATTTGACTATCATTTGGTTTAGAAGAAAAACTTCAATGAGGCCCAAGACTTAATTGTGGCAGATTATTATCCAAACAATAACAAGAAAGAACATTTCAAACCCCTTGTGTATAATAGACAGATGGCCAATGAAATGTGAGACAAACTATAAATGTCCACAACAGTGAAATAACACCTCCAAAGAAATGTCTTAGTTCTTTGCTATCTTTTCAGCAAGATATGGCAATGGTTGAGGGTCCTGCAATTAACAGCATGCATGAATTCCATCCATAGGACATAGCCCAGCCATCGTTGATTAGATATCAAAAACAGACCTACAATGGTGCTTGTGCTTGATTCTATTATTGGGGTCATGCGAGGACAAAACAGATAAGGTTGCAGACTTTTGGAGGTTTATGTTAGTATCAGAGTTCATTTTGTCTTGAGAATTTTCTTTGGATTATTTGGAAAACTAGATTATGGCTGTTACTTTAGAGTACAAAGATGGATGTAAATGTAACAGTAAAGGGAAAATCCTAGTTCCGTCCCTGATTAGGAAGATCAAATTTATGAACAATGTGATAGTTAGTCATCAACTTCTTCGGCTGCTTTGGGCAGAACAATTCAGTGCTAGACAATTGCGGTCAGCATGTCTTTAGTCCATACTGTTTAGACCTAGTCCTAAACACCCAAGTAAGTTAATCACCCGAATGATGTAGCATAGAATATTGAAATGACATGCATACTTCAAACTGAACAGTGATGTATCATGCATCCCAGTGATATAGAATTCTCAAATGTTGTAGACTACGTAATTGGTGTATAATTTTAACCATAAATAAAGCTTTAAACAAATAAAACAGGCTTGCTCATGAAATTGACAGAAAAGACTGTAATGCATGGTTTATAAAGAATAGCCAGATTAGTCGGTTCATTGAGCAGCATAGCAAGTTATCAATAAAAACTATGTCAAAATTAGTACATTAGAACTTGTTGTCTACAACTTCAGACATCACAATCCATAGCAAGCCTTGAATAAAAAAATCTCAATACCCAATGCTCTAGTTTTGTGCTGTTTTTTTTTAATGGCAAAAAAGAAGATTTCATTAATCGATTGCAAGGATTACAATAGATTAAAGGGCAAGAGCGAAAGCATCACAACGCAGGGAAGCATCCCAACGAGATTGGCACCGTAACCCCACGACATTCATTTGCAACTCGAGCCGGAAAGAGGTTGAAGAGTTGACTAGTTGTTAAAGTCCTTCAGATACCCTTACACCTTCCTATTACATCCAGTCGAAAACTTGTTGTCACAGATACATCCCTTGTTCTTCACCATTCTTCCACTCTTTTCAGATTTTTACTAGCAATAATCTCACAAGCATCTTCATCTTTAGAAGCAACGGAATCTGAGCAAGGCCGGTCATGTAACATGCATCCATATGATGGTTCAGGAATGTCGAATGAAATCTGCATCCACTCAACCTCTTTGGAGGCTTCAGGCAGTATAGTCGTGCTGCTTTCATCTACTGTAGTTTCCATAAATTCGCTCTTGGCATCGGAAACAAAGGGATGGCCTACCAGCATATCAGCAGTCCACCTTGACTTGGTATCTCTAACCAAGCATTTGCTGAGAAAATCTCAAGCCTCGTTCAACAACCAACTCGGGGTCCTATTTAGAAGCGATCCTATACAAAAGAGCCGCCTTTTCGATATGTCGTCCACACTCCCAAGGCTCTTTCCCGGTCACCATCTCTAACACAGTGCACCCGACAGCCCAAATATAGGCACAAGGCCCATATTCTTCGCAGCGAATTGACTCAGGCGCCATGTACATAGGCGTACCTCTGACCCCCTTAATTTTTTCTTCTTTGGGCTTCATCGCAAGCCCAAAATCAGCAATCTTAGCAGTAGTTTCTCTCCCATTCTCCACAACCAATTTATTATGAGGCTTGATATCACAGTGAACGTGTCCTTGATCGTGAATGTAACTCAGACCCGCAAGTACGGACTTGGTGTACCTCCTCGCTTCATCTTCCAGTAAGCCGCCTCCTGACTCGCGAGTGCGATCGAATAAACTGCCTCCGGAAGCATACTCCAAGAAAAGATTGTACCACTCCTCTCCTCTTTCGATGCTAGTGTCGGATCCATAGCAGCGAACAACACACGGACAGGCTTCGAACTCCTTGAGCATTATTCATTCGCGACTAAGCGGATATGAATTATGAAGGGCGACAGATTTCACAGCCATGACAGAAGGTAGAGAATGAACAGGCATGAAAGTTTGATCGTTAACAACGGCAAGCGACACCGTCGCGGAAGCCCCCGTACCCAGTATCTCTCCTCTCTTCCACATAAGAAAAAAAAAATTTCTATCAAATAGAATGTACCTCTCCGTCGTCTCTGTTCTCTCTCTCTTTCTCTCTATTTCTCTTCAATCTCTGCTCTCTCTCTCTCTGGAGTTTGGTTCAAGTTTAGAAGAAGTTGTGTTGTGCACTTATTTACACTTTGCGATTGCTTTATGTTCAAGCAGCAATGTAGCAATGTCGTGGCGGCTAAGTACATGCTGGTATCCATACAGGACTGCATCTATAACTTCTATATTATAGGGAAAATAAATTATATACACCGAGGTGTAAATATTTATTTCCTCCAAATCAATTATAATGCCTCACATCGTAAAAAGAGTGGTTCCAATTAATAGAACATGGCGATGCAGCGCAACGTAATTGATTTGAAGTAAACAAATGTTTACACCGGCGGTGTAATAATTTAATATCTATTATAAGACTTACCCAAAGATCTAATTGGTGTAAAAGACTACCATTCAAAAATCGAAAACAACAATTCTATCTACCCACCCAACTTTCCATGAAATAATCTAGACCATTAATTTCTCAATTCGAGTTAAGTGTTCTGGGTATATATATAGAATTGTGAATAGAAAATATTTTTCGCATTTGTTTAAATGAATTTTAAAGTCTCTCTTTATAGTGTCCAAAATTTGTTAAAGCACTACAAGATAAATTTTGGAGTAAATTGATGAAGAAATGGAGAGCAAAAATATTTCTTTGGAAAGATTCATAATTCGGGCACCCGCACCTCCGGCCGCCAACCTCACCGAAATTCACTCCGAATGTAAATGACTTCAAGCAAATATAAGTATGAAAATTTATTACTTATATTTCGGAATTTATGTAAAACCCGACCCACATTTCATTAAATTTGAGTTCGGCTCGAGTCAGGGGCGGTCCCAACCCATGGGGTGCAAGGGGGACTCGGGCACCTGCACACCTCCAACTACTCTCGCATGCTATACTAATCTTTAGGTTAATTAGAAAAAATTCTACTATGAGATTAGCCCTTGCAAGTCCTTTGAGTGAAATTTATTTCTTATATAAAATTTCCATATGTGGGGGGCAAAAATCTTCAAAATTTTAAGTTATCAATCATTATTTAGGTTGCTATAAAATTAGGATGTCATTTTGGCACTTCACTTTTAGCCGGTGCCACTCCACTTTTTATTTTGTAATCTTACATGATCAAGACACAAAGTAGAGTGCTAGTGGCTAAAATTGGAGTGCCAAAAGTAATTTTCTAAAATTAAATGGTGGTTGCGCACATAATATCGTCTCTTCTTCGGACGTCGCGAGTACCAATGTACGTATAAAATATATTTTTATTATTAATATGAAGATACACCTGATTCGGGCCCCTGTTTGACACAAATTTTGCGTCAACCACTGGCTCGAGCTATTCGAAAAATCAAGGCGAGATTTGTTTCGAAAATCATTTTGACGTATGATCACTCTCTTTAATTAGAGCTATGTGTATGAATAAAATTAATTTTTCTTTAAAATAGTTAGTATAATCAATGCCTCTTACTGATATTTTGTTCAGCTTTTTGTGAAATAATTTTGCATCAATTATTCGTCTCGGCGAGAGAAATAAAAAAAGAAAAGTACAATTGGAATCGAAGTTGAAAAAAGTCCAAATTAATAAAAGGACCCTGAAGACACTTAAGAGAGTGAAAATTTTCTGTCTTTCAATGAACTTCTTGGAGCTTTTGTTATCACTTGTTTTACTTTTATATTTCTTTTGCCAAGAAAAATGATTAACTTGTAAATTTTTGACGTGTATATGACACAAACTCTGAAACATTAATGACCCAAAAGACTGTAATTATTATTACCCAATAATTTTGTCCAAATAAGGAGTTGTGTGGTATTGGGCTATGTGTGATGGACCTGATGGTTCACAAGGAGATCATTGAAACTCAATTTTGCCCCACCGACTTTTCTGAATGGCACCGACTTTACTGATTTATCTCCGCGCCAGAACAAGAATTTTGATTGTATTCGGGTCCTGATCAGACGCTTTTAATAGTAGTACACACAAAAAATATTTGTGAGCATCCCATCGGCATGGAAATTGGTGTCGGTGGATACAACTTTTGTCCTTACATTTTTTAACTACCGAATATCTAATCCAGTACGTTTTGATTTTTCCGATTTACTTCGATTCGTAAGTTTTGTTCAATTTCAAAACGACATACTCCGTTCAAATAAAAATAATAATTGATTATTAAATTTGTGTTCAAGCAGCAGATGTGGTTTCGGATTAGATCTTCCTAAACTATAGTCTATGGAACTCATCAGATAGATTTGAGAATTCTAATCTCAGTATGGCGCAGCAATTGGGTCGATGCAGATCGATTTCATTTTGTTCGTCGATCGGCTAACACGGTGGGCCGGTGACGGACAAGCTGGCTAGTTATGATGTGCGAGGTTTTGGTTCAAAGACATGAGAAGTTAGACCTTCTGATGGGTTATTGAGTTTCTTAGGGCAAGAAAATCATCTTCGTTGCAAAAGACGTTTTCATATGGAAAAAAAAATTCCTTCTTTCTTACTCTTGCTAGGTTTTGAACCCGAGTCCCATGGGTTTTTCTCACAAGCTCTGACCAACTACACCACACACACTTTTTAGTAAATATTTGAAATATTTAATATATAACATATATGTTTAACATGAAAATATATTTCGAATGTAATCTTGAACCTTTTTTTTTTTTTTTTGCCACAACGATAACAGGTGATATTATAGATTCAAGAAACAATACATTAAGAGGAAACTCTATCCCTAAACAAGGGATCAAGAAACCAAATAGGAGGGGACTCAGTACAAAGACTATACGCAACTCCAACTAAACCCATCGCTCCAAACAGACAGAGCACTGCAGAAAATAACCAAAAACATCCACATAGGGGTGATAGAAGCCCCACAAACAGGGAGAAATCCCACACAGGGGACACCAAAGAAAAGAACCAGGAAAAAAAGAGAAAAACCGGTAACGGAACCGGACGGAGTCCGTCGTACCGGAGCAGACTTCATCCACCCACCTAGATCTCCCACTCCGGCGGGAGGAGGACGCCTCCAACAACCACGATCTGCAGGCCACTACATCCAAAAGCCGTCGGACTGCACGGCGGAAGAGGCGGAGGAGGGGTGGCGGATGGTGGTTTGGAGATGAGGAGGATGGGGTGAAGGGGAAAAGAGAGAAAACCTTCGAGATCTATAATCGAGAGATTGAAAAATTCCACAAGGGGGAGAAATCCCTCCCCTCCCGTCACCCATTGGGGCATAAAACCCTGGGGGGAGGGGAAGGAGATAAATGGGGGCGGCGGCTTCTTTAGGGTTGGTAATCTTGAACCTTTAAACATTAAAATTAGCAATTTTGATAAACATAAAAGTTGTAGACAATTGAGTTATTGTTCAAACCCAAGTTAAATTATCTCAATCAGAGTTTTTAGTAAAGAGTTATGTCCAAACTACATTTAGTGACAAATCGCAATTCATAAATTTCGTCACGAAAAATACCCATTTGATGACGAAAAATATTTTTCGTCGCTGAAAGCATTAAAATGGTAACGGAATTATTTTTTGGCTTAACTAAAAAAATATTTCGTTACTAAATTGGTCTCATTTGGTGACGAAATATATTTTTTGTCACCAAATGATTATCTTTTGTGACAAAAAATAATTCGTCATCTTTTTTAAACTTTCGGCGACGAAAAATGTATTTCGTCTCCAAATAGGTACCTTTGGTGACGAAAATATTTTTTTCGTCTCTAAAAAGGTATTTGGTGACGAAATTATTACGTCACGGAAGTTGTCAAAATAGTGACGAATTTATTTTTTCGTTGCCAAATATACTCATTTAATGACGAAATTAAATTTCGTCGCCACTTTTTCGTCACCAATTTCTATTTTTCTTGTGGTGATTTATGAAGAAATGGGGTGTAAAATTTACTTCTTTGAATAGTTTCCGATCTCTACATGTGCACCTCCGGCCGGCGACCTCACAATAATTAACTCAGAATATAAACAACTTCAAGGAAATATTATCATGAAAATTCATTACTTAGAACTCGTGATTTATGTGAAAAGCTGCCCGCATTTCATTGATTAAACTTGGGTTAAATGACTCTTTTTAGAGCTGTGAATAAAATTGTAACGCCCCGATTTTTCGGGTGCAAATTAAATAATTTCTTTGCGAAAATTTTGCTAAATAAATATAATTTTTCAACACAATGGTTTAACCATTACAATTTCAAGATAGATCTACTAAATCAAAATACACTAACTTCAGAGCTGACTCTAATCTTGATACGAATCCTAAGCATCTTCGATCTTCATTACAGATATTCTTTTCGTGTCGAACTGCATCATCGTTGAATCTCCTCCATTGAATCCTGCGCCCTCTAGCAAATTGATCGCCGAGGCAATCGATTTGCCAGGATACAGACGTATCCGTGAGTGATAAATCACCCAGTAAAATAATCCAACCCAACCACCCCTCTTACTTTACAGCTAGCAGGCAAACAGAATATATATGGTGGGAAAAAGTAAAACAGAGATAATTCACATAACTTGATTCATTGCTATCCATTAACTTAACATGAATTCTAAGATCTCTCCACGAGATCTTTCCTCCCCAACCGCTAGCCATATCATGTCCCATGAGATCACTCCCTTTTGCTGTCGCAGATACACCTAAGTTATATACCGAGTGTGCACCCCAATAACTACAACAAAGGGTAAGCTTATCATGCCTTTACATCGGTAGGGTTCGCCTATCTTATAAACCACATCATAACCATTTCACAATCATCACTGGACACCTGCCAGTTTATCACAATCATCACTGGACACCCGCCAGTATCAATTCTCATCACAATCTCATCATATCTCAACATCACGCCTGCAGGCAACCTCTAAACAGAAACAAATTTCACAATTTATCCATTACTTAGCATCGTCTACGTGATTTCTATTTCGCATATCACCCCATGTCCCTCGGGTCCAATCTAACATTCAAATTAAGTATCAACACAATATCAATCTCAATAATAATTGAAAACGAATAACAGACGGGTCAAAACAATTATTAAGCAATGAAATCACATAACCTTTTATGACTGGGCCGTTGCCCTTAATCTCGTATGGTCACAAGGTCATTAAAAATGTAAGAATTATTTAATTAAGATTAAAAAATATTTTTCTAGACTTTCGTTAATTAATTATAGGTAATTAAATTAATTAAACACTAATTAAATACATTAATTAGGTAAAAATATTAGGATAATTATCGTAACCTTAATAAAGGTCCTAACAATCCTCTATAATAAGTTCGAGTGCTAAAAGTTAGGTTTGGATGCTCACGGAATTATTTTAATTAAAAAGATTTAGTTAATAGGCAAAAGAAGAATAAATAGATAATAAATAATTAAATAATTAAAAATATATTTATTCTAACAAAGTATCATCTTAGGACAGTAAGGAGTCTAAATAAAATTATTCGGAATTATTAACCTCTTTTATAATATTTTAAAGTATTTTTATTAAGAAACAACTCTTAAATAATAATAAATAGTTAATCAAATAAAAAAAATCTTATTTTAATAACATATCACTTTTGAGATGTTAGAAGTCTAATAAAAATATTTTTGATGTTAAAAACATTTTTTGTAAGGTCGTAACTATTTTTCGTTTGTAACTCTAATTAAAAATAAAGTAAATAACAAATAACATCAAAAAGTTATGAAATCAGCAACTTATGATCTTTAAGAAGTTAGGAATCTAAGAAAAATAGTTTGGGGATTTATAGAGTAATTTAAAAGGTCGCAACGAATTTTAGTTTACAAACGATTACATAATAATGAATAAAACTTTAATAAATAGATGATTAAATAAAAAAATACAAATTTAACAAGTTATGATCTTTGATGTGTGGGAAACCTAGGAAAAATAATTCGGGAGTCAAAATACCTGTTCGGGACGTCGAAAGGTCCATTCGAACCACAACAACACAAACCGCGCGGCTGAGCTAAAAGGGAGTTCGCGGCCGCGAGGTCGGTTTTTCTGGTTCTTGCGGTGGAGAAACCCGAAGGTCGCGGCCGCAAGGTCGCGGCTGGGTTCGGTTTTTTTGATTTTTTTGGTACTTTTTCGATGCATGGGACTACGGGGCCTATTGGGTTATGTCTATAAACATCAAATATACTTAGAGGAGGCTTCGGATTGAATTATAATACCTCGGTTCGGATTAAATTCGTTTTCGATCGAAAACTTGAATTTGGAGAAGACGACTTCAATTCCGTCGATCGGGGGACCTTGGGACCGAATTGGATGATGTTTGGGGATCCTTGGGATTGTAGGAAGTAATTCAATCGATCAATTTGAGTCTCGGACGAACGAAACCATGAAACCCACTTTTCTCTCTCCTTCTTTCTCTCTCTAAAAATCTATGGATTGTAGCTCGGTTCTCTCGGGTTTTTCTCTCCTTTTGGACTCCGTGGAAGGTGTTGAGTATGGTACGTGCCCTAGGTTCGGAGTGGTATTGTATTCATAGGAGAATTTGATGTAGAAAGATTAAATCAAGTCCTAATCGAATTGGGTTTCTACACGGACGAATCTAACTCGATTTTGGGGTTACGGAGGAGATAGAGATCGAGTAGGAGTAGGAGAGGGAGATTTAGAATTATTGTATGCATGCATGCAATTATAAAATATTTTTATAGAGATAATTAGATAGGAAACTATTTTTTTTGTAATTATCTACTATTTATTTAATAAGGAAATTAATATTATTGGAATTAAATAATACTTTTAATATTTCTATTAATTTAAGATTTTCGGGTTATTACAATAATTATATGGTCTCAAGTTAATTAATGTAACATTTAAATAAATTTTAATCACAAAAAAATAAATCTAGGTTTTAGTCGAATTATATTTTATAAATAATCCATTACTTATAGACTATTTAGTTAAAATAATAATTTCTTTATTCGAAAAAAATTGGGTTGAAATTCCGGGTCGTTACAAAAATAAATTTTCTTAAAAACACTGGGTAATATCAATGTTTTTTTACTGATTTTTTGTTTAGTTTTAATTTGTAAAAAAAATTGAGAAATCATTCGTCTTGACAAGAGGAATAAAAAAAGAGCTATATTTGGATCGCCATTGGAAAAAGTAGGGCTATCCGGGTCCGAATTGGACCAAATTGCTATGAATTCAATCCTAATCCGCAAATCACGATTTTTAGAAAATTCAATCTATGTCCGGACCAAAAGTCTTACGGTTCGGTTCCAATCCAATATGTAAGTCGCGGTTCGTTTCCGATTTTAACCACGGATTACATTCCATAATCACTAAATTGCAAATCCAACAAAAAAACCAAATTCTTACCACCAAAAAACAAGTATTACAATCTGCCATTACATCCAGCAAGGTAGCAACCAGATAGCAATCAAATGAAGTAAAGTACACAAATATTATCCGAAATATCAGATTAGTTACAACACAACATACACAATTTATTTTTCCCCTAGGAATGAAATATAGTTTACCCCGTGAGGTTATATATTATTATAAATAATATATTATCACATTAAGATAAAATTGCTGAAAAAAAACAATTGGTAAAAAATTATTTACTTATATTTTATATTTTTAGATATTTCACGGTTCGGTTCGGTTCGATTAATCCACGGTTTCATAATGAAAATCCGTGGACCTGACCATGTCTCATGGTTTTTTAATTTTCGAATCCATGTCCAAACCATTAATCCACAGATCCAATCCTTAAGTCACGGATCAGTTCAGTCCGGTCCGATTTTATAATTCTCGGTTTTTCTTGAACAACCCTAGGAAAAAATTCCAAATAAAACGACCCTGAAGATACTAAAGAGAGTGTAATGTCAAAAAAAATCCATCTTTAGTGAACATATTGGAGCTTTTTTCATCATTTGTCCTACTTTTTATATTTCATTTGTGAAGATCGGGAGCGGCTCCACTATTATTTGAGGGGCTTCAACTGAACCCCTGGTTTCAGAAAATGTGCTAGACTCTGTATATTTTTAAAAATGCAATTTGATTGTTCTTTAAATAAACAAAATTTACTTAAATTTGTGAATAACTTTCTAACTAAAATAAAATAATTTAGTTTATATTTATATTTGTATCACAAAATTATATATATACCTCTGAACCCAAATCCTTGAGCCATCCCTGGCCAAGATTAATGATTAATTTAAACTTATTTAACGTAAACTTGACAAAAACTCAAAAACAATGACCGATAAATATAGTGATTATGATACCAGTAATCAGTGTATGTTGTCAGAAACTTCAGGGGAGGTAAGCGAAAATTACTTCACTAAAAAAGAAACAATTTTCCTTATTCTTTGTTCTTTTTTAAATCTTCTCTTTCCTGTTAGGGAAATGATGTATTTGCTTTTATTTTTGAGAGCGAGAGAGAGAGAACGGGGTGAGGGAGAGATAGTTAAAAGCATCTTAGCAGATCTCTCAAAGATCAAATTTAGAATATTTGAGAGAAACTATTGTCATTTTATTACTTACGTTTACCATTTTCCCCCAAATAATAATAAAAACTATTTTATTGTTTATTTTACCCAACTTGGCCATAAATATATAAATCTATGTGCATTTTTTTATTTGTTTTACAACAAAAATCAAGTATTTGATTATTGGATTTGAAGACAACATTCAAAAGTTATTGTATATCAAAAAATTATAAGGTTTAAGTACTATTTTACAAAATATAAATGAAAGCAATAAAGAAGAGTAAAATTTGCAATGAAAAAGGCGTATCATTTTACATTTATATCAATGAAATTAAGAATAAATTAAAAGTAACACTCTCCCTCTCCCCCATAAAGATTGTCTTTTTTACTAATGACATAAAGTTTTCAATATTTTTTAATATTCATTATATTTTAAATATGGATTTTGTTTGATAGATTTATTCAACGCTAATAGAATAATTTTTATAATGACAAGTATTATGAATTGCAAAAATATATTCATTTTCTAAGAGATGTGAATAGTGAAAATGGACAAATTTGTGAGACGAAGAGAGTACAATGTTATTCTTCATCCATGCCATAAAGAATGTCCATTTTCACTATTTATATCTATCATAAATTTATCCCTATTTACTAATATATAATTTTTGTTACAAGTAATATGGATCTTGTTAAATAGATCTCATTTAGCTATATTAAAAAATGTCATAAAAAATTATAAATAATAAAATCTAGACAATTATTTCAAATGTGTAAATAGTGAAAATGACAATTTTTGTTCGATGGAGAGAAAGTAGTTTGAAGGGTCTGAAGGAGTGTACCACAAAAACTTATCCATCAAATTTTAAAGGGTGTAATAGTAAAGTACAACTTTAATGCTAATTTTAAAAAAAGATAGTAAAAAAATAGAGATGCTCTAAGCTAGGGTTGTATTATATATAGGGGCGGACCTGATGTGACTAGATGTGTTGCCCACAAAAAAGGCAACGTCTCGAGCCTTTATCTGAATCATCCACTATGTAGATTGTAGATTGATGCATAAAACGAATTTGCAAAAAATCAAATCGATCATATATTTGTAATTCCCTAAATAAATAATATTTTTGGGCAATTATAATTGTCCAAAAAATTATACTGTGGACAAATGTGGTTTGTTCACTAAGTGATCGATATTCGATCGACTTTATCTTCGTGAAGATTTTTTACGCGTACAGTTCTATATAGTGAACGATTCATATCACATTTTTTGGCACGGAACAATGCCTGCTCTACTAGTACAGCCACCCTACTTTGCCTAAGCCCCCATTCCATGTGTTATTGTGTTCTTTTTAACCAAGCATCCAGTCGGCTTACGCGCACATCAACTAATCATGGGGATAAATGGCCATAAACCTACCATCCGCTAGTGGGAGCTTGGTTTGAAGCCGGAGAAAAATTAGCGCTCAATATAAACTGGCCTCAAAGAAAAGTTGCAGCATATTAGTCTAAAATCCAAATGAAACAACCTCAAAGGAGCTTTAGTCTAGTCTAAGTTTCTACTCAATTTGCCCAAGAAGTTGATTGCCTAAAAGACTTCGACCTGAAACCTTAGAAAAAGTGCAATTATACTCATTATGTGTTAGTATTGAGTTTACTCTAGAGAGAGAGTGTGTGTGTGTTAAATTGTCCGTAAATGAAATATCTAAACTGAAAACATTGCAAAATGTCGATCTACAAGGATCATATTGGACGCATGTAGGCTTTCTCTGCCAAAAAAAAATTAACTGTCGTTCTAATTTCTTTTGTCTTTTCTGTCTTGGAGTTTGTTTTTGCTGCGTTTGTTTCTGGTGTTGGGTGTTGTTTTCGCGGGGTGGTGGTTTGCTTTGTCGTTGTCTTGGTGGCCGGGTGTTGGTGTTTTGTTCGAGGCTGTTTTTTGCGTGCAGTTTTTGGTGTTGTTTGTTGTTTGTTTCTGCTTCTCAGGAGTGGGCTGGAGTGTGGTAGTGGCAAGTAGGTCCGGATCTTTTGGCCTTTCGTTGTTGGTGTCTGCTGGTTATGGTGGGTGCTTGGTTCTGGGCGGCTTGGTTTCTAGAGGGAGCGCTGTCTTTGGTTCCCGGGCTCTTTTGGTGGTTCGGTTGTTTTCTCCGGTTAGGTGGGGCTTGGGACTTGGGGTTTTGTCTTTGGTGTTGGGGGTTTTGTTGGTCTCGGACCATCGTTTAGGTCTCGGGTAGCCTTGGAATTTAAGTATCTTTAAGTTCCTTTTGCCCTTGTCCTTTTAATCTTTGTAATCCTGCGGAGATTAATAAAATTTTCTTTTGCCGATAAAAAAAAAAAAAATTAACTGTCGTTACCCATCGCCCAAACTAATTACTCCCGTGAAGGGATTTTTGGGCTTTTCTCATTTTGCTTTTATACACTTTTTTTTGCGTTTGTTCGTTTTTCGAAAAACTTTTTACCCTTATTACTTTGTCTCAATTTTTGGGCTTTATCTTGGATATTTCTAAAAATATTTGGATAAAAAACAATTTTTATTTTTCTGATTCCTCCCGTCGATATGATCAATAGAGGTAAAAAGTTTGTCCAAAATGAACAAAGGCAAAAAAATAATAATAATAAGGGCAAAGTACGGAAAACCTCCCTAAGGTTTAAGCGTTTGGCAGATCACCTCCCTGGGGTTTTCTAATGACCACATCGCCCCCTTGTGGTTTTGGACTAAAGTGCTACCGTTAGATTTTCCTTCCAAATTAACGGAAGGTGTAGTACACGCGCCTGTTACGAGAGTTACAATCGAAAAACTAATTAAATAAAGTTGAAATTATATGTAAGAAGACATTATTACCCTTCTACATCTATCTCTATATCCGGCCATCTGTGAATCGATCATCTGTAGCTCGTCGGTGTGGTGGGTTGTTCGACCACAGACGTGGGCCCTTTCCGACCATCATCAATCCACAACAGCTGAGTATTCCGAGCTTCCACATCCAGCCGGAGGGTTGGGAACGGATGGCGAGGTATCCCAGTTCATGGGTCACGGCGATGATTGTGAGTCTACGCTCGTGGCCCTGTTCACGGCAACTGTACTGTCAATCATTTTCCAATAGATTCTGGATGTTCAGAGTTCGTGAGGAGCTCCATCGCAGTGCTAAGCTCCATTCTGTTATGTTCAAGACGAAGGTAATGGGATTTGGTTCTATCCGGGCCGGCCCATCTACACCAGTGGAGTCCATTGACAGAAATCAGTTCCTCCTGGTGGGGTTATTCATAGGTAATGGGATATGGATCTAGTAGTTTTACTTGATTAGTGTTCCTTGATTATTCGGTCTTTTACATTCAGTTTGGGATCCTCGATGGGCAGTCATCTGTTGGACTGAGATCGGGTTATCGCTCATGCTTTTGCTGAGCTCATCATACATGGCTGAGATTTCTTTCGGCTAGATTGGTGGTTTGGCACTGATCGAACGGGGTATCTTTACGAGCTCGACGACAGAAAAATGGAACTCCAAGACAACGGCGGCATGTAAAATCGAACTCGACGACGGCGTAAATGGACGACTCGATGACGACGACAGAAAATTCCTTCGTATGGTTTTGGGTTTGTGGGTTTTGCCGTCAGTTTTCAATTTGTGGTTTATGGGTTATCAATTGGCTTGTTGGTTTGTGTAATCGGTTCGTCGTTTTCAATTTATGGACTGTGGACTGAGACAATGGTCTCGTGGAAGAGGGTTTTCAATTTGTGCCTGAATTTTTAATTTGTGGGTTTATGGGTTATCAAAGATTATTTCTTCCTGTTTAGCTGGGTTTTTTTTTTTTTTTTTTACTTTAGATTCATAAATTGTGATTTTTGGTTTAATCATAAAGCAAAAAAACATGAGAATAAAACAATTGCCTAACTAATTATATCCATAAGAATAAAACAATAAAAGATTATTCTAACTAAAAAATTTCTGTAAAGCAAAGACCAATCATTGTTCTCTTATTTTTTTGAATAAAAGACAAAAATAAGCCAACTTTTTCATCTTTATTAAAAAAAATAAGGTTTCGATCGTAATTTTTTACTTTTTAGATTCCTCTCGTCATGACAGTGCAATAATTTCCAAAAAAATTGACAAAAAACTAACAAATATGAAAAAAATTTGAATAAGGACAAAAAAATAAGCCAATTGGCTTATTTAGCCGAACGGAGCCTTAATCCCCTTTCTCCGGAATTAAAAAAAAATGTCCCTGACATTTTTTGAGAACTCAATTTTATTAAAAAATTATTTTTTATTTTATCGGCGAAATAAGATTTTGAAGTAAGTTCCAAAAATTGTTAGCCAAATAAGCGTATTTTCAAAAAAAAGGATTTAAGGGTATGAAGTGAGAGTTAAGTGCTTTATTTAACTAAAGGGGTAAAGATGTCTTTTTGCTATCTGCCGTTAACAGAGTTACACTTGCACTTTACTCCAAAACCACAGGGGGGCGATGTGGTCATTAAAAAACCCCAGGGAGGTGATCTGCCAAACGCTTAAACCTCAGGGAGGTTTTCCATACTTTGCCCTAATAATAAACAAGGACAAAGTGAAAAGAACCCAAAAAAATCCTTAGCGGAACTTGCCACTTAACAATAAGTTTTTTTATATGGTACCCACTTAACAGTTGACACCAATCCAAATATTCAAGGTCAAAATTGGTCCAATAATTGAAAGGTGAAGGGACCAAAATTGAGACAGAGGACGAACTACAGGAACCTTTATTGGAACGTTTTCCCTATTACTCCTATTAAATTATTAATCATATTTTTTTTACGGGATTTTTTCAATCAAAATTCATATCTCCGAATTGGGATTCTTTTGTTTTTGTTTTTTTTTTTTTTTTTTTTAATAATCAAAACTTGCCCCCAGGCTATGTACGGACACGGGACAAGGACATGACACGACACCCCGACACACAAATTTTCAGAAAATGGGAGACAGACACTTTGGGGGACACATTATATATATAATTAAAAAAAATCAAATAAGATAAAATATTAATAATATTATAACTAGATAGCCATCAATTTGATCAAAGAGAGAAAGAAAGAGAGAACTCATTCAAACAAAGAGAGTGCACCCAAATTGTCCCTCCGAAGTGTACGCTTTGATCCATTTTAAAAGTTCCTATAATTGCATTTTTACCCCTGAAGTGTCCCTAAAGTGTCCTGAAAGTGATGGAAGGGTGTCGGATCCCAAATATTGGGAAAAAAAAAACAGGACACTCCAGAAAAAGTGTCGGACATTGTCTGGAGGGTGTTGGTGTCCGCAAAGTGTCCGACACCAGTACGTGAGCTCTGACGAAGTGTCACATAGCCCCCAGGGCTACAAACAACGAATCAAATCAGAAGCTAAAACAGAAGAAACAAAAACTGGGGGAGCAGCCACCCAAGTGCTAGGAAGAAAACCCCTCAACGCCTTCGATGCAACCACATGAGCCAACACGTTTGCTTCTCTCTTAACCCACGAGAAGACTAACCCTACTTCCTGCTTCATCTTGCCTAATATCACAGATCACTGCCGCAGCTTCCCAAGGAGGGACTAGTTCAGAGACACTCAAGTTTAATAGCGACTTGATTATCTAATTCAATGATAGCTCTAGTCATGCCCACAGATCTTGCCATCCCACACACACGCCGGAATGCTACCAGTTCCCCTTGAAGAGGACTGGAAACTTAGTCACAAGCACACTGCCATCAATCAACCAATCACAAACCACAGACGCACAAGCAGCCTCCTGTCCATTTCTTCTGATTGCCACATCACAATTAAGCTTTAACCTTCCATGATCCGGAGCCTTCCATTGGGAAGGAAAATCCTCAGCAGAAAGGTTATCCATATAGATCAACTGAGGAGCCCTTAATTCCGAGAATCCCTTGATCGCCACAATTGCTTTTCTCACTGTCTTCTCAGGAATAATAGGGTCCAATCTAAAAACAAATTCATTGCGAGTCTTCCAAATATTCCAAGCAATAGTGACCACTTTGCTCAGAAAAACAACTAAATCCTTACCATGCAAATCCTTCATCACCTGAGACATCCAACTAGACACAAATTGGGGAGAACCATGCCCCACATTCAGCTGCACATCACACCCAATCCACACGGCTCGCACACACTCACAATCGAAAAGAAGGTGTTCTATAGTTTCATCGAACCCTCCACAAATAGTGCAGGATCTAGACATACCACCCTTTCCCCTTACCAAGTTATCTTTCGTTGCCTGGTTGTTGCTGCAAGCCCTCCACAAAAAATGCCACACGTTATGAGGGACCTCTAACTTCTAAATCCCTGACCAACGCTTCTTGTGAGGGATAAAAGATGAAGAAGCTTGAGGCCCTCTAGCCTGCTCTAGCTTCTGAACTGCAATTCGGTACCCAGACTTCACTGAATACTCCCCTGAAGCCGTATAATGCCACACTAAAGAATCCTCTCTCTGGAAGTAAGACAAGGATAACAGAAATAGCCTTTACCACCTCTTCAGACACAGCTTGACCCAACTTATCCTCATCCCAGCATCTTCTATCTCCATCAATCACATCTGCCACTCTATAGATCCCACTCCCTTCTGGCTCGAGAGATGAAACCTCAAAATTTGGAAGAGTAGGGATCCACCGATCCTTCCAGAACTTGACATTTTCCCCAGTCTGGATTTGCCACCTAAGCCCAATATTCAATGTGTACCTGCCAGGCAACAAAGCTCATCCAGACCCAAGAGGCTCTGCTTCCTCTTCCAGCATCCATGAAAGAGCAATTTGGAAAATACAGGCCTTTCAAAATCCTCCCCCAAAACGAATGTGGACTCTTTAGTAGTCTCCAGCATTGTTTAGCCAACAAGGCCTCATTCATTGCTCTATAATTCTTGAACCCCATTCCCCCAACCTCCTTTGCTTGAGTCATTTTCTCCCAACTATTCCAGTGAATGCGTCTCTTCTCTGGGTCTCCTTCCCACCAAAAGTTTGCAACCAAAGAATTGAGTTTATCACAAATCCCTTTGGGCAGTAAGAAACACGACATAGCATAGCTAGAAATGGGCTGAATTTCAGATTTAATCATACTTTGTTTACCCCCCAAAGGACATTTGTTTATGTTTCCAACCTTGCATCTTATTAATCGACTTCTCTATAATGAAAGTGTAGGCTTTAGACTTTGATCTCCCCCAAAAAGAGGGAAGGCCAAGGTATTTAGAATCTAATTTCATCACAGGAATACCAATACAATCATTAATAAGTTGCTTATCATTTTCAATCAAATTTGAAGAGAAAGCAATACCAGATTTGTCAAAACTAACACATTGCCCAGAAGCTCTCCCATAGTCCTTTAGAATGGTTTTGATGCTAGCACATGCGAAAGATAGGGCAGTGACAATTGAATTTAATCCCCGCAAGCAAATTATCTCTTCGAGCTTTATAGATTTCTAGGAGTACGATTTTGTCACCCTCATTAAATGAGAGTGAACATCACTCTCACTCTTATTGGTTCTTTTTAACTTGAAGGTTCAACTATTTTTAACCATAGTTAGCATTAAAATCTCCAAATATAAAAATAATACCAGATGACAGATGTAATCATTTGAAATGATTCCCTGCAATTAAAGGAGGATTTTCCTTATCATTTTTATATTCTCCAAATTTAAAAATGCGGTACCATGAAACCGATCTGGATTGAAATGATCTATACCTTTTGGATTTTGTATGTGGATTAATTATCCGAATGGATTTCAAAATAAAAAACAGTGAGATACAGATTAGAATTGGATTTTCTGTTGAAAACCGTTGATTATCCGAATTGGGCCATGAGATATTTGAAAAAATAAAAATAAATAAAATGTATATGTAGTATCGTATCATATAGTATATAATGATAAATTTACACCTATTTTATTATTTACAACTATTTGGCAATATCATATATCAATACAAACTGTTAAACATTGGGCGGGGGGTGGGGGGTTTGTTTGCAATTTTTAGTGTATGGGGAAAGTCGTATACTCGTTTGAGTCGTTACTTTCCCTTTAGGACCTGTTTGGATGGGGTATTGTAAAGAGGTGTTGAGTAATACCCCCTTTTAACACCTAGGACCCACTCTAATACCCCGTTTGGCTGTCCTGGAACTGGAAGTAGAACTCTTGCTTGGATTTGTTGATGACTTGAAGTAATGCACTTTAGAACCTGAAATACTTGAGCTTACTGTAATCATCTTTTTACAAGTGATGAAGTACACTTGTTGATGCAATCTGTTGAAATGCAAATTTCATGTTAATTTGATTGGACCGTGACAATCACCTTAATGGTGATTTAACAAAAAGTAATGAATATTACTTCATAAAATCGCAAAGGCCCAATACAATACACTTTTCTCCATTCAAACTAGCGTCATGCCAGTTCGATGCATGGGGCCACACAAAAAAAGTTGATGATATTTTTTTCTCATTAACGTACATCAAACAGGCACAACGCTAGTTTGATCGCATACCTATATCCACTTGCATTGCTTAATCACTTTCAAATGAAACGACTAATTTACGATGAAGAAACCATAATAGATGATCGTAAGTACAAACAAAAAGTAGATATTCTAAAATGAAAACCAATCTTTAAGCACTTGGTAATTAGTCCACCAAATTTTCAGACCGAAAGGAGCTTAGCTTGAACCAATCTTTGGCTTGATTGAACGCAACAACTATCTTGAATCAAAACCTTGAGAAAAAAATACTACAAACGAAAAAATAGATGATTGTAAGTAGGTAACTCTAAATTAAAATTAATATTTGAGCAATTTGTAATTGGTTTGTCGAAATTCCGTGTCGAAAGGAGCTGAACTTGAGCCAATCTTCGGGTAATTGGTTGTTGGTCCACCAGATTTTTCATACCAAAAGGAGCCAAACTTGACACTCACAATGAAAACCTTGGGGGGTATACGACATTAAGAGAGGGAACGCGATCAATCCAACTCATTAAAAATTTAAAGTTCTGTTGATATGAGTAGGTAATTATAAAATGGAGACTAACCTAGCGATGGCTAATCTCCGGTGGACTGTGCGATGGAAGGAAGAAGATAACAAATTTTAACAATGAAGAGAGCTCATGGTCTAGTAGTCGTGCACACTTGTAAGTGGACAATGTGTGCTCTGGGATTATGGAAGTGTAAGTAATAAGTATGTCATGAGATTATGGAACTGGAAGTCAGTTGAGACTTAACACATTTCTATAGGATATAGATAGATAGATAGATGGAAGTCCGTTTGTTTCTTTTTACAAGGGACAAGGCACGCGCTTCACGTGCTCTATAGTCATGCCCGTTGGTTTTTAAAGCAGAAAGATGAGTTACGTATCGGAAGGGTTCTTAGAGACAAAATACTCTGGACACCAAATAATTCCACGAGTCATAATTCCTATGCGTTCTCTCCCCGTCTCCACATCCACTACAACAAAAACATGTATGATTTTAAAGGACCTAAACCACAATACCCAAACAGCAATCCACGAGTATTGAAATCGAATTCCAGTGATCTCTCGCCCTTCAAATCAGAGTACATATATATTTAGCTGGGTCATCCAGTTTTCTGGTGTTTTCATTCACATCATATTTGATTGCTTGCTTATCAATGAACCATGCGGGAATCTCATTCCTCATCTCTTTTGGCACTGGGGATACCAAAGGTGTTGGTATCCCCTCAAGTCTATTTTAATTTTTCGGCCATTTTCTGATCATCCTTGGATGATCAGCTCTGTTCATTTTTAGAATTCAGTGAGAACCTTAATCATACGAAAAATTATGTTCATCGGATTTTTGTAGATAATGATCGGCACACGTGAAAATTGAAGAAAACCAAAACTGGATCCAAAACCACACTGAATCGGAACCCAGTTTTGTTTTTTTGTTCTTTTGTTTTTTGCAATTTTCACATGTGCCGATCATGTATCTATTAAAGTCCAATAACATGATTTTTGATATGGATAAGGTTATCACCGAACTCTACAAAATGAACGGAGCCGATAATCCAA
This sequence comes from Rhododendron molle, assembly GCA_025413875.1. Taxonomy (NCBI): domain Eukaryota; kingdom Viridiplantae; phylum Streptophyta; class Magnoliopsida; order Ericales; family Ericaceae; genus Rhododendron; species Rhododendron molle. Next base: position 18,769,358 of record CM046394.1, on the reverse strand, counting down.
GTGTGATCGGAAAATGGCTGTAAAATTAGAAATAGACCGGAGAGGATACCAACAACCTTTGCTAGTTCACCATTACTGAGAATTGTTCCATACGTTTAACCATTCAACTGCTTAGCCAAAATGATGGAAATCAACCAATGAAAATACCAATTGATTTGAACTTGGATACACACATCTACATGTGTACGTAGACTCACCCCTTGTTGCATGAGAAAAACCATGTTGGTGGCGTGACTTTTTAGTAGCCAGTCTCACTGCATTCTTGATGCTTTAACCTATGAAGTACGGATACTCTATTTTGGCCTACATATCACGTACCGTACGCATATCGGATACGGATACATGCCCGATACGTTTTTTAGAGTATCCAATTTTTAACTTTAATTTTTGGTATCCCGATACATTCGGATACGTTTTGGATATGTTTTTGACGTTTTGGATACGCGCGGGGTTAAAAATGTTATTACTTAAAATTAAAGGGGCAAAATTGCAATTACGTGTACATATATATATTTTAATCTGCAGTGTACACATTCATTTTCCCTTCTCTCGACAAATCGATTACAGAGAGAAGGAAAAGGAGATGCTGATCTGCTCGTCTCTATAAGCCTCTCTCTTCTCTCTCGTCTTCTTCTTCTCCTCCTCTCTCTCTCTCTCTGTTCTTTCTCGTGCATATATATACCTATACAGTAAAATCTGAGTTAGGTTTTTTTTTAACAGTAAAATCTGATGGATTCTGCTAGTGGTAATGCTGGTACTGGTAGTTTTGTTTCCTCATCCTCACAACCAAATGAAGGGGATACAAATAATCCTCTTTGAAGTTATGTTACAAAATTAGAGAAATTGAGTGATTCAGGGGGAAATACTTTGTGGCAGTGCAATTTTTGCGGTGTTGTCAAAAATAATTCATACACTAGAGTTAGGGGTCATTTGTTGAAGTTGTCCAATGGACTTGGACCTTGTAAGAATGTTACAAATGAAGTTCTTGCAACTATGAAGAAACTAGATGAAGCTAAAGCGAAAATGAAAGACAATGCTCCAAAAAGAGTACCTCTACTAGGTCTAGATCAACTAGTTTTGTTCTAGAAGGTTATGAGGCCAAAACAGTGTTTTAAATGGCGAAAGGCGCACCGAGGCGCAACAGTCCCCTGGGGCTTTAGCGCAAGGCGCGGCGCGCGCTTTATTGACGCGAAGCGCAAAAAAAAAAAAAAATCTTACCCAACGAGGCAAATTTTATCAAAACAAGTTTTCAACACAAACAAACACTTGTAAAATTTTCAAATGTCAAAAAACATAACATGTCAATGGTTAAACGAAAGTACCAAACATGAAACATAAAATATCATCCATAAAAAGCTAACATAATAATGTTTAGCCTTAGAGACATAACAAAAGGATTAAAGGCAATAAAATCTAGAGTCATGCATAGATATTAATCATCATTCTCAGAACCAAGAACTTCATCTTCAATTTCATCATCGTCATCTGATGATTCTGATTTATATCCTTCCACATCTTCCTCCTCCTCATCATCCGTCTCCCATTCTCCCTCTTCAATCACCTCATCTATAAGAGATGTCTTTCCTCTTGAAGCCTTAGCCTTTGGAGTTGGTTTTGCCATTTTCGCGATAGGTGTTGAGTCTGTTGACTTTGAACTTGATGCTCTAGTTGTTTTCATTGGTTCTTTGGCTCCAGAAGCTAAAGCAACATCTTCCCAATTCAAATCATCACCTCCGTCATACACAGCTTCTTCCTCCATCTTCCCAACCAACCATTCATTGCTGTCATCAATATCTTTCAAGGATATAGGATCAATGCGATCACGTTTGAGGTATCGGCATCTCAATGCTCTATTGTACTTAACAAATACCAAATCATTAAGACGCTTTGAGCTAGTCTATTACTTTTTTTTTTTTTGTGAATCTGCATTAGCAATTAATTATACAAGGGACTTAAATTCATGATCATACAAAACTAAAGGAAGTCAATGAATGAACTTGATTATCATATACTCACATGCTCAAAGACACTCCAATTACACTCGCATCCCGAGGAACTACAAGTAAGGCTAAGAACTTTGACGGCAAATTTTTGCAATTCGGGAGTGTCATGACCAAATGAGGCCCACCAGTCAGCTGCACACCATAGAATATTGATATTGGAAAACATTCTTAAAGTGCAACTCTTAGGATTTAAATTAGTTACTAGGTTAAGGTTAACATGCTGATACCTGGTGCCCTTGTATTTCTTTGACTCTTTGCCATTGGGTTACCGAAGAGTCCTTCAGCTCTCTCATACTTCATCAAGTCGACACAAATAAGGTCTTGTGTAGCAATATTGGGAATCAACTTTGTGATACATTTGTATAGGCCTCCAATGACTTCTGGAACTTTGCAAACATTTGGATCTTTGTAAAAAAATTCAGGATTTAAGTAAAAACCAGCTGCATGCAAAGACCGATGCAATTGGAATTCCCACCTCTTGTCGATTATCTTATAGACCTCATCATACATCTCATTTTTTTGATTGACGGAATTTGCAATTGTTTCTTTAGCCCGATCCATAGCCTCATAAATGTATCCCATTGGAGGCTTGACTTCTCCATCAACCAATCTAAGTACCTTAACAAGTGGGGATGCGAACTTGAGGGCAAGGAGCACATTCCTCCAAAATGAGGCCATCAACATGACTTTTTCTACTTGTTTCCTCCATGCTCTTTTGCCCATTTGTTATTGGTCCACTTCTCTGAAGTAAACATCTTCCTTAAGTTTCCCTTTTGTTCATAAACCCTTTGCAAAGTCAAAAAAGCGGTTGCAAATTGAGTTTTTGCCGGCTTAACAAGCTCCTTCCTCTTGGTAAATTGCCTCATCATATTCAACAAAGAGGGTCGATTATAAATATAACCATGAATCATTATTGCCCTTTCCCAAGTTGTCTTCAAATTTGGTAACTTAAAAATGTCTTCTAACATCAACTCCAAGCAATGGGCAGCACACGAAGACCAAAACAAGTGAGGTCGTTTTGCCTCCAACAACTTCCATGGTAATTGTTATAAATAAGTGGTATTAGAAGTTAAAACTAGAATAATAAGTGATTTTCAATTGTTCATAACTTCAAGTACGTAACACAACCAAATAGCAAATTGAAATTCTCATCGGCCGCCACATTTGCCGCGGCACTATCCGTAATAACTTGAACCACGTTTGCTTCACCAATATGCTCCACCCACGCATCAAGCAATTCAAATATCATTTCTGCATCCTTTACAGCTCCAAACGCATCCATAGATTTCAGAAACACGGTCCCTCTCGGAGAATTCACCAAAAGATTCTTCAATGTTCTAGTTTTCCTAGCAGTCCACCCATCGCTCATTAGCGTACACCCATATTGTTCCTGGTCTTTTTTTGTGCTCCTCCATCAACTTGTTAACATGTTCTACTTCTTTTTTTAGAAGAGGAACTCGCACTTGATGATAAGTTGGTGGGGGCAAACCCGGACCGTATTGCCCAATAGCCTCTATCATTGGCGCAAAACTATCATTGTTCACAACATTTAGAGGTATCCCACAATCATATATCCACCTTGCAATAGCCTGATGAGCTCGGTCTTTCAATATTTTCTTATATGGTTCATTCTCATCAATTTTTGGCTATTTGCCCTTGGCTTTTCTATTTTCCACCACCACCTCTGGTTCAGGAGTGTAGAAAGTGTCGAGAGGCCCTATGGTTCTTGGTTTCTTAGGCTTAGAATGAATAGATGCGGTGGTGCTTCCGTGAGTAGAAGATTTCTTAGAAAGAGGATTGGATTCAACAATATCATCATCGTCAAGGTCAAAATCATCATCATTCATTGCATCATCAAAATCTGGTACAGACTTAATTTGACTTTTTGCTTCATCCCTTTTACGTATAAACTCCCTCATCTCCTCTCTAACCTCAGGTGGGCAACGGCGACATGCCGCCGTATTCCTTTTAGCTCCTCCGGCAAGGTGTTGCTTAATTCTTGACACACCCCCATTTTTCACTTCGTTACAAAAAATACATTTCAACTTGGTATTATTGTGTGGATCAACCTTTTCGCAATACTTCCAACCAGGGTCTTTTTTACTAGAATTTTCAGATGTCATCTATAGCTGCTGGAAAACAAACATTTGCCCGTTCGAACACATATAGCTATTGGGAAATGTGTTTTTATGCAGTCATTCGGTGCATCTGGATTCTGGATTGAGAGAAATGTCATTTTTAGCAACAAAGTCCATGAGGGGAGGATACTAGTGGATATCATAAAGACCAAGACTGCTCTGTGGTTAAAGGCTTGTAATGATCTTAATGGGTATTAAGTGGAAGACATAAAGAGATGTATGCATGGAATTACGAAACTGAATGTGAGCAAATTATGTTTTGCATATTACAAATTTCAACTGGGCTGGTAAAAAAAAAACGAAAAAACTGAAGAAAAAGAAACAAAAAAAATTGCCCTGGAGGCAAAAAAAAAAAAAACCAGCCCACTGGAAAAAGAAAAAGAGGAAGAAAAAAGAAAAAGAAACAGAGGTCCAGATTCTCCAAAAGATGGGAAAAAAAATTGCCAACTGAAAAAAAAGAAAAAAGAAACAGTCGACGACTGGAAAAAAAAAAGAGGAAGAAAAAATGTCGGAGGAGGAGGAGAAAAAGAAAAAGAAAAAAGAAGGAAGAAGAAGAACCACAGGTTACCTCGCGGGAGGAGGAAGAGGCGTCTGCCGGAGGAGGACTGGAGGAGGAAGAGGAGGAGGAGGAGAGCACTGGAGGAGGTTACCTCGCAAGAAGAGGAAGAGGCGCCTGTCGCTGAAGCTGCTCTGCTCTCTCGATCGTCGATTGTCCAGTCCAGAAGATGTGTTGGGTATGAATCGTCTTTGATCGATTAGCCGATTAGGGTAGAAATCAGACTTAAAAGCCAAAATTATTCAATGCACCACGTCTGTTTTCTGCACAATCTACACCGTTGGATCAATTTTTGGATCGGAAACAAAAGGCGTGCGCCTTGCGCCATAGCATGAGCTTTGATGTTCTCCGCTATAGCGCCACTTTTCGAAGCGCAGAAGCTGCGCTTCACGCGCTTTTTAAATCACTGGGCCAAAAAACAAAGAATAAGTTGAGGTAGAACTGAAACTACATCACCCAACATATATATATATATCAGTCAGTCTCCCATGAGGGGGTCCTCATTTTAGTTAAAATGCGGACCTCCTCATTTCTCCCATTTCCCGATCGAATTTTTATGATCCGAACCGCTCAATGTGTTCAGAACGTAATTTTAAGGGTACTTGCGATAAATCAGCAAAAAAAAAAAAGACCGGGAAGAGCTTCATCCGAGCAAATTTTATTTGACCCGTCCAATAAAAAACAAACAAAAACTGCTAGGATGAAGCCCTTCCCAGTCTTTTTTTTCTTATGATTTCTCGCAAGTACTCTTAAAATCACGTTCTGAACACATTGAGCGGCTCGAATCATCGAAATTTGATCGGAAAATAGGAGGTCTGCATTTTATTAAAATGAGGTGGTCCTTACGGGAGACGAACTCTGTGTGTGTGTGTGTGTGTGTGTATATATTATTTTTTGGGTATATATTTTATTTTTATATTTAACGTATCTCCAACGTATCGTATCTTTTTTGGAAAAATCACATATCCAATCATATCCGTATCCGTGCTTCTTAGGCTTTAACCCATGCGTCAATTTCCATTATCTAACTCTTGCAAAACCAGCACATAAAAAACTACGGTATATAGACATGATCATAACATGTATATTGAGAATATAAATTAAGGACCGGAAAAAATACTGATGCAGTAGGTTTCAGGGTATGTATGTCTTTTGAGTCCTTTGTAGTAGAGGGTCTATAAATAGGAGTCTAGAGTGCTCATTAGGTAGTTTTTTAATGTATTGATAAAAGAATATAGAGAGCTTTTGCTCCTTGTGTCCCATTTTGGGATTTATCTCTCTTATGCAATCTATCTTTGATCTGGTTTGCATCATTTGGTATTCAGAACTTCTAGGCTCGATCCCCCACCGTTCATCTCGCCAGAGATTTCGCCAGAAACCTAAACCTCGCCGAAAAACCTCGCTGGAGCTCCTATTCCACTCGAAAATCCCTGATCTACCCAACCCAAGACCATAAACTTGATTTCGACTCTCACAACTCACAAATCGACCTGATTCAGTGCATTTCGAGCACTATACATCCATTTTCAAACAACCAAAACCCATTTCGGACAACCAACACCCAGATTCGAAGCTCATACTGCTCAATCTACTCTGACCCAGCCTTGTTCGAGCTCGAATCTGTCATTTTGGAACTCAAATCGATGTTTCAAACCCAGATCTACCTGTTTTGGACCATTTCGGAGCTGCTACAGTGATTTCGGAGGCTGCTACAGTGATTTCGAGACTGCTATAGTGTTTTCGGAGACAACTACAGTGATTTCGAGCACTGCTACAGTGATTTCGAGACTGCTACAGTGTTTTCGGAGCCTGCTACAGTGATTTCAAGTCAGATCTGTGGGTTTTGAGGTTTTTCGGACTGATTTCTGCCCATTTTTGCTGATTTCGGACAAGATCTAAGGTGGGTTGTTACTAGATTGCTCCGTAGTTGTTGATTCGAGTATAATTACTGGTGATTAAGTGTTTTTGGGGGCTGTTTCTGTTGAAATTTGTGGTTGAATTGACTGGGTTTTCATTATTTGGGGTTGATTTGCTTGTTTGAAATTGATTGTGATGGCTCATGGAGATAGAGTTAGAAGAGGAGGTAGAGGTAGAGATGTTATGGGAAATTTTGGTGATGAAATTGATACTTATGGCAATTCAAATTGCGAGAGGAATGAGATTAAAGAGTTGAGTAAAGAAGTGGCTACCTTGGTTGAAAAGGTGCGACGTTTGCAACTTCCAACCAAAGGAATTGATTCCTTTAAGTATAACCATCGTGTTGGTGCTCGGCATTGGCATAAAGCATGTTCAAACAACATTGTGGTTAAACTTCCCATGTTTGATGGAAGCCTCACTCCTAAGGAGTTTGTAGATTGGTTGAATACTCTTGAGAGAGTATTTGAATGCCATGTTATCTCGGATGAAATGAGAGTGAAGTTAGTTTCTAAACATCTTCAAGGAAGAGCCTTTGATTGGTGGGAACAATTACAAGATAGTAAGAAAAAGAGAGGTAAGGGAAAGATTAGAGAGTGGAAGAAGATGAAGAAAATGTTCGAGGAACGATTCTCATCCTTCTCTCACTTTGCCAATGTTGGTTCTTTGACTAATGTTGCTAAGTATAGGACTTGCGAGAAGTCCTTTGGAGTTGGAGTACGAAGCACAGTGGATATAGGTGCTGTCCCAATACAAAATCAACCTTTATTTGACACTTTGAAGGCTAGAAATTCTTCTACAAATGAGAAACTTGAAGGCTTCAAGCAAGGAAAATCTAGTTTCAAGTTAGAGGTTGGTGAAAATGCTTATGAGAATCAAAGTAATGCCATTTTTGTTGAGGAGAAGATGAATTTCAACTCAGATGTGTTTGATGATGAGATGAAATATGGTTATTTCGACGACACTCCCATCTTTGATGAATATCCTAATGAAGAACTTGAGGGTGTTCTTGAAGATGATTGTGTCTTTGAGATTGAAGCTGTGCCCATCTTTGATGAGTTTCCGAATGAGGAGTTTGGTGTTGATAATGAAGAGGGAATGCTAATTGATGAACTTTTGGCGGAAGGTTATGGAGAAAAAGGAAATTGTGACCTTGAGATTGAAGATTGCTCCCAAGAATGGAGTTTCAAGTTGCCTTTGGTACAAGACACTCAAATTGAAGAGTATGGGAATGATTTGGAAGCTCCACTATTTGATGAAGAGTTGGTTGAACCAAAAGTCGAGGATTGCTTCCAAGTGTTGCCTCATGGGGTGCCCCATTTGCAAGATGTTCAAGTTTGTGGTACATTGGTCCCCAAATCAACACTTCTCTCCACACCCATCCCTTGGGATTCACCGAAAGAAGCGTTGAAGACCCCTTGGGTATGGTGTTCACTCGAGCGAGTCTTAGATATGAGGTGGTGCACGTTCTTAAATCTTCGAATGATGATTGGTCTAAGTATATTTTGGGAGTATGTGTTCGGAGATCTTTTGATGGTGTTTTGTTGTACCGAAGACATGCCAAATGGATTGCTTATTCACACCTAAGTATGGCTGCGGTGGATGTACACGAGAAGAAGCTCATATTAAAGATTGGTTGTGATGAGGGAGATGTGATCGAGGAAGTGCAACCACATGCCTACTTCGAAGCTGGATAATAAATAGTTCTATAGTTCTATGTTTTCTTTATTTAGTTGTCTTGAGTCTTGTGTCCAACTTGAGGACAAGTTTTTTTTTAAGAGGGTGAGTCTGATGCAGTAGGTTTAAGGGTATGTATGTCTTTTGAGTCCTTTGTAGTAGAGGGTCTATAAATAGGAGTCTAGAGTGCTCATTAGGTAGTTTTTTGATGTATTGATAAAAGAATATAGAGAGCTTTTGCTCCTTGTGTCCCATTTTGGGATTTATCTCTCTTATGCAATCTATTCCTTGATTTGGGTTGCATCAAATACAGTACCAGATTGGGTAATGATCCACTTCAAGCTTCAAGAGACATGCCATATAAGGTTGTTTCTCATCATCCCATGTGCGGCCCCAATTCCAGCACCAAAGACTCCTCACACCAAACAAGATGCATTGTTGTTTCCTGCACTTTTATATGAATTCATTAATGCCTTTACCTAGTATCCATCTCTGCAAGTAACTAAAACAAATATCAACATCAATCAACTATGTTTTCTACAAACAAAAGATAATGTGCGTATGAAGTTAGAAAACCAAAAGGTACAATGAAAGAGCAGCAGACGTTACAAGCTAACCATGGTATTTCAGCCTCACTCTTCTTTTCTTTCATATATTTTGGGAGGAGTGTGGGGCTTGGTGAGGGGGTTCTGGGTGCCAATCCCAACTGGTATGTTAATATGCTATAGCAATAGGGTGTGAGGTATTATATTTACAAACATTTCTTAGATGTGGCCCACACCATCACATGAGAGCACATGGTCTAAGATTAATGTGGACAAGCTATTTAGCAGCCCCATTCATATCAGCAAAGAAAACCACACTATATTCCTGATATCGCCACTTCTGTCATATATGTGAATAGTAACATATCTTATCCATCTAAAGAAAAGGAACCTTTTCAAGAAAAAAGCAAAACGAATAAAGATTATCCAACAAATTACTAAGCAACATATTTGTGTGCATCCTAAAAATCTGCTAGAACCATTGGAACGAGTTTCAAGGTATTTTTAAACACTTGGGAACCAAATCTGCTCATGAAGTTGTTGAAGCAATTCAAAGTTATTCTAACTCAACATACCAAAATGACAAATCGCTTATGCAGAGACACCAAGAATGACGTAAGCAAGCAGGGTTCCCAATCCAAAACTGGGATCCAAGCAATTCCATTGACCCACAACTTACATGTCCAAAAGTGTGACCCAAGTTCAATGTCGCCCTCAGTCAACTTTCCTTCTCATCAAGGGATACAACTTCAGCCTTGTTTTCACATGATCGTTTGATAGCATAAGCCAGTGCACCTGCAAAGGCCAGGCATGAGATTCACATAGGAAGCAATACTAAACATAAATGCACCTGGGCACTGTCTTTTCCCTTTTGGGATAAATCTTCTCACACACCCTTTTCCTGCAGTCAGAGAACTTGAACCTTGGGAAAGTGCATCTCCCTTTGCCTCATCTTGTGTATAAAGGATCTTTTAAAGGTGTCAAGATTTGGGCAAATGGTGGGATATGTGTCAGACATGTATAGTAGGACATACACCTAACAAACCTTTTAAGCAATTCCAGTTTACTACACAAGTGCAGCACAATGTTTAAAGCTCACGAATTAGCTATGAAATGCTCTCGATTAGGTATGGTCTATACTAACATCATTTTACCTTGGATGATATTAGTAAATAAGCAATTTGACTACCCTCATAGGTCCCCCTTAGATATCAAAATTAGATCAATCTTGTAATGCATACCCACACCCCACACTGAAAGCAGAGTCTATCTATATAGGTGCAACACACGTTCTAAACGCACACCACATCAAAAGGAATGACATCAAGTTTGTCTCTAAAATGAATAATATAAGCTAATGGTTTCTAACTTCATTACTGACGTAGTCCGGTTGGTTTGGTTACATCTATATGTCAGTTCACTACACGAAACCTTTCAGGATGTTTTTTCCAATCCTCTTTTTAAGTATGTGTAAATATATGACGGGATATCTTTCTCTTCTTTATTTTTGCTTGCCAAAAAGAAAGATATTCCTAAAGTCTCGACAAAAGCCAATGGTTCCAAGAGAGCCATCCTACAGAAAGATCAATCATCTCTCAGGGATAAGAAAGAATTCACCTGGACATCAATGCCTTCATATACATCTCTTGCCACTCAAAGAACTCAACGTCTCTAATGAGCCCATACTTTATGACCTCAACAAATTTTGATGCTCTCTCTCTCTCTCTATATATATATATATATAAATATATATATATATATATATATATATATATATATATATATTCCTAAAGTCTCGACAAAAGCCAATGGTTCCAAGAGAGCCATCCTACAGAAAGATCAATCATCTCTCAGGGATAAGAAAGAATTCACCTGGACATCAATGCCTTCATATACATCTCTTGCCACTCAAAGAACTCGACGTCTCTAATGAGCCCATACTTTATGACCTCAACAAATTCTGATGCTCTCTCTCTCTCTCTCTCTCTCTCTCTCTCTCTCTCTCTCTCTGTGGCAACGTGCTCAATGTGTCCGTATCTATAAGCACTCATTGAGGTTGATAGAAAACACCAATCAAGTTTTCCCAAGACGGTGATTTATACCAATGTTTCCCCAACCGAAGAGTCCAACAAGAAGAGGAAAAACATTCAACAATCAGATGGCATTTGCAACCAAAAGCACTAAGTTTGGGAGATACAAGACGAGAGGTTTTAGAGCCGCGACAAACCTGTGCCATAACTGTAGTAGGAATCTGAATGACATTAAATCCTCTGAGAAAGGAAGCAGCAGCATATCCGCACATGCCGCCGATGACACAACCACCAAGGGCAATAAATGTACGTTGTCTATCCAACCGTGACTCAATTGCCTTGACAAAGACTTTCATGAGAATGTCCTACCAAATACAACATGTTAACCCCAACTTCCTCCAAAAGTTTGCAAAGTAAAACCCATAAAACAAAACTCCATGAGACATACCATGCTCTTGTACTTTTCACCATCTGGTAGAATCACACTCTGAAGAGAAACATTTGGGTTTTCATACGTCATGGCACTAACTTTATCGAATTACTATACTGGCTTATAAGCAGAAAAACAAAGTATTCTTCCAAAGAAAAGATTGCGGCTCAGATTTACATTTTAGTAAGAAAACAAAGGTTTCCCACGATGGATGTAAAAATAGTTGCCACATTGAAAGAGCACCAATGAACATACTCCCTCAAAGACCCTCGGTGATAGAGAGATTGTTCTATAATAGAACAGCGCTTCCAAAAAACCTTAATAAGCCAAATGTTTAAAGCTTCAAAAACCAGATACAACACAAAATCGAAGCAACATAAGTGCTAAAACAAAAACTACAACAGCAGAAAAAAGTAATAATAAGCCAAGATGAAACCTAAAGAACCAAACCGAAACCTCCGAAACATCATACGCAATGCCTAAATTAATCAACACACACGCAAAAGAATAATAAGCTCAGTCGTAGTTAACTGTGTGAACCTAGATCCAAACAAAACCCTTTTTGTTTTGACCTAAATCAAACTAAAAATATGAAAATCCTAAACCCAAACCGTATTACCAGGCAGAAGTATGGAGAAGAAACAAACATAAAGATGAATACCTGGACATCAACCTGATTCCAACGAGACATGAGACCCAAGCATATCGATTCACAAAAAAAGAAAAAGAATGGGAAAATGGTTCAAACAAAAGTGAACAGAAAAATTCTTCAAAAGGAAGAGAACAAAAGTGAACATAAATGTCTGAAAGTGAAGAAAAAGACGATAAAGAAGTCGTTCTGCACACCTCTTGCCATCAGAATCAAGAAAATTACAAAGACGAAAATGACCCTACAAAACAGGAAAATACCGGCCACATCAAAACAAAACCAGGCCATTTTTTAGGGACAAAAACAAAATATTAAAGAAGTCAGAAAACCAATTAAAGTAATTTGGAATTTTTTGGAATTCGGCAAAACAGTGCATGAAGAGTGTCTGATCCCACCACTATAACCACCAATAAGACATAATTACCCCCAACCCACACTATGGTTCTGCCCAGCCGAAGGACAAAATTGGAAAATGAAAAAAAAATGGCCAAATCGATTCTAAACATCCACATCCTCCTTTATGCCCGTAGGGAGGATTTATCTAAATAAATTACGGACTCAGCGGAATAATTATTCCTAATTCAAGTATTATGAAAACAGCCCAATTAAAGTCAAGGCCCATTTTTGCTAGCCAAGCCAAGTAGAATGGCACCTGTTGATCAAAGAAAAGTAAAACTAGTCCACGTGGAGTTTGTTTTCCAATCAACCACCCACTGCCCAACGTGGGACAATGAACAAACTCCATTTTTGTTCCTCTATACACAAAAAAGAGAACCAACGTGCATGGGAACCACCCATATCAGTTATTCAAGTGCTCATCGTTGGAAACTGCCTCATTATCTGTCTATATAACAGATGAAACTGCAAAGAATTAAGGCAGAGAGAAAGAAGTGCAGTCAAGAAGAAATTCTAAGGAAGAAGACAGTATACAAAGAGCAAGTGGGAGAGAAATTAGGGAAACTTTTGAGCCGGAGAAATCAAAGTACCCACCGGTGAAGATTGAGGTAGAATTTCTTCCCTTTTCCATCTCTCATCTCTCTCTCTTCTCCTCTGTTTTGAAGATTCCTTTTTCTTTTTCCAAACTCCTATCTCTCAAAAGGAAAATCTATTTTCTACTCTCCAGTTCGAAGTTATCCAAAACAATTTGGTCCATGTTTTTAAAATGTAAGAATGCCAATGAGTTCAGCGTTGCCATTCCTGAAAAAATCAAAATTCCATTGTCGCAAGGTAGCAAGAAGTTGAAATTTTATGGCCGTGAAGCGGCGAAAAGTTGAAATCCTATTGCCATGAAGCGGTGAGAAGTTGAAATTCTATTGCCGCGGAGCGGCGAGAAGTTGTAATTCCATTGCCGCGAAGCGGCAACAAGTTGAAATTCTATTGCCGTGTAGCGGTGAAAAGTTGAAATTCCATTGCCGTGAAGTGGTGCAAAGATGAAATTCTATTGCCGTGAGGCAGCAGAATGTGAAATCTTCATTGCCATGAGGTGGCGGACAGTAAAATCTTCATTGCCGTGAGGCAACGAAAAATTAAAAAAATACTTCAACAATTCTCGAACCAATACACCAAAAATTATTCGAATTGGAGACAATCTAGTGCATTTTTTGCAAAAGCCTTAAAAAACAGTACAAGTATTTCATAATTCTAACTTCTAAGAGTGGTCTTAGAAACCATTTTCCTAATTCAAAACTGGAAGCTTGCTTTTAATTTTGTGACTCTAAATTTGGATCAGAAAGAAACGTGGATATTTTTGGCACTTCAGAACTTGCTGCAAAAATCAAAAAGCTTAAGCTGAGATTTAGCAAAATAAAATAAATTATTTGAGTGCATAAAAGAAATTTTAATCTCAAATTCCAAAAAAAAAAATCAGGCCAGAGGACGTCTTTTCTTAACTTATTAAGGGCAGAATAGCTTAGCATATAAAATACATAAAAAATGAACAGGCAGAAGAATTTCAAACAAGTGAACTGCATGACTAGGCCTTGTTTCACTAAGGTTCTTATTTTTTGAGTACTTATTTTCCGTTTTATGAGACAAGTCATTCTCTCATAATACTATCACATTCAATTCAAATAATTGGTGGAACACACCTTCACTTTCTTTTTTTCTTTTTTTATCAGCAAAAAGAAATTTTCATTACTCATAACACGAAGTACAGAGCAACTAGGAACTTGAATACACCAGCTTCCAAGACCCTCTTCTCCTAACCACATGGAGGAACTTATATGGGTCCAACAGGTTGAGCCCAAATCAGGAAGAAAACACCTAAAAGCCCAAAAGTTGCTATAGAACCAACCCAAACCCAAAAAACACCAAAAGGGGCAAAGCCCAACACCTAAAAACCCAACCCAAACCCAAACCCCCAAATCCAAACCCTAACAGAACGACCACACACAACTCCGGTCACCGCCACCGCCCACCCAGCCGCACCTGCAAAACCACAACCACAAACCGCCGCCAATCAAAACATGAAGCACAACCGCAAGCCTCCAACCACCAACCCTCACCTCCTGCTGCACCGTCGCCGCCTGAAAGATCCCAGGCGGTTTCGCACGCACACTCCATCCATGAAAACAAACCAAGGTCATGGCAGTCAAAACAGATCAGAAGCACGAGAGTGATGCAGTCGACATCAACACTGAAAACCAGGCCGTTAAGCACAAACGAACAACCCAAGAGATATCGCCTGTCGAAAATCCCAAAAACCCCCCACCTGGATGCCGCGCTCCACCACGTCGTTTGCCCCCAAAACCGAATCCACAGAGGATCCGGCAAGAGACACGACGGACAGAAAGGGGGAGGAGCACGGAGGAAGAAAACACGACAGTGAGCGAACACGGAAGAGTGGAGATCGAAACTGTACAGGGGAAAGAGAGGGGACAGGAAACGGGAGGAGAGCCCGAGGGGGGGGGGGGGAGGCAGTTAAGAATACCCTTTGAACACACCCTCAATTTCTCCACCACTCTTGTATTTTTATGATAATTGTTGACAATATCATGCCTAGAACAGAGGTATTTATATAGATTTTTTCATGCCTTTTTTTTCCCGGGATTAAAAAATCCAGTTTCTTAACTTATATCATAGGAGTTTCTATGTGTTCTTTAAGGCAATTCCTGCATTTGGTACTTCAGCAGGTGTTTCTGTAAGTTAAAAGCTATGGACAATTTCTAGTAGCTATTTAATGCTAGGTGTGCAAAAATGGTTTAGTTGTCATCTTCGATTGGCAACTTTAAACATCTAAGGTTCTTAGACCTTACTGAAACATCAATTCGGTCACTTCTAAAATTGATTTGTCACCTCCACAACTAAAAAACATTGAATCTTAATCACTGTCATGGGCTTCAAACTATAATTGTAATCTGCATAACATAAACAATAAATACGTTAACAAAAAAGCACTAACGTAATGCATGTACATCTTGCTCCCTATAATGATTACACTAATACCACATATGCAGAATTTCCAGGCAGAAAATTTCTAAAGTTATATTATAACCTAAAATTTCCTACCATGGAGTGCAAGCACGCACACATGCACAAAAAAGCACTAACATAATGCATGTACATCTTGCTCCCTATAATGATTACACTAAAATTTTAAAGCTCCATTGCAGAATGTGATCTCCCTCCCTTTATCACAAGCACGCATGCACAACCACCGGCCACAACCATTCTCCAACCCATTTTCACCCCCACCCCCACGCAAAAACAAATTGGATGAAGAAGAAATTACATAAATACAGATAACTATGTAACTGTAACGTGCAAAAACATGGAGACGAAGGCAAGAACACATTGAGAATATGGCTCTAGATAGCCAGCAAGAGACACTTCATCTGCAAGGTAAAGGAAAGATTAATTTTGATTACCGTCTTTGGTCCGTCCTTGAGAATCAGATCCTCCAAATTACAGCTAGTATGGTTGAGAATTCCTCCTCAATCTCACCTGACACAAGCATTTTTAGTCATTACGAATATAGGAGAAATCGAATAACTTCAGCAATCATTCAACCGCTCATTGATCTGGATTACAAAAGGACATATGTGGTTTCCTAAAGTGATGCATTAGAATTATGGATCTTTGTGTCATTTTGGTATCCTCTATTGTGTGTAGGGTTTTGAGTCTATAAATAGGTATTTTGTGTCCTCATTAATTAGTTTTTGATATATTGAAGAATTATATTTTGAGAGCTTTTGTTCCTTGTATACCTTTTAGGGATTTATCCCTTCTTATGAAATCTACCCAAGGCTACGATATAGGGAAAGTTTGGGAATAGCACAACATCATATCCTTCAACCAAAACAACATCCAGGGTTTCTTCGGGTTCTTGGGTTTCTTCGGGTGCTAGGGAGATACCTTCTTTATGGAGACGTTTGGAGGTCCTTCTCATTCTTGATAATGGGTCAGGTTTCAAAACTTAGGTGATTGGCTGAGATGATTTGCCGCTAGGATAGCGGTTTGCAAAAGTTGGTCTTCGGATTCAATAGGTGAGGAGCATATTGGGTCCAGAATAGGTTAGGATGAAAGGTGGGTTAGATGGAAGCAGATCAAGGGAGAAAGTAGCAACGGGAAAAGAAAGACCGTGACCCTTTTTTTTTAGGAAAACCAAACGGTCGCTAAGTCGGCTACCCGCCCGGCAACCCACCCAGTCTTCCGGAGCCTCTATTTAATAAATTAAAAAAAATGGCATTGGTGAGAACTAATATTAGAAACTAACAAATGTGCATATGTAGTTTTAAGTGCAGAAGTTAATAAAGAATTGAAAAATAAATAATTAAATAAAAGTTCCCCCTTTTTTTGTCGAAAGAAAAAATAATAATAATTCAAAAAGTTATGACAAAAGAAAAAAACTTAAGGTACTAAAGCATTAAATTAGTGCACGCTAGAAACAAAACTAATTTAGAAGGAAGCACATATTGGGAGTGGGGATAGAAATGATACTCATTGAATTGGAAGATCTCCAATTCCAATTTGCCATATCAGATTGAGAAATTGTTCTCCTCCAAGCGGCTTTGTAAAAATGTTCTTCAATTTGGGAGTTCCTTTGGCTACTTGTTCACGAAGGAAATGATGGCAAATGTCGATATGCTTGGTCTCACAGGATCCTTTGAAATGTTAATGGCACTAGTATTGTCGCAAAGGATTGGGAACAAGCCAATCTCTTCCCCATAATCTTTTAGCACTTGTTTCATCCACATTTGAGCACAACTACTCCCGGCGACAATGTATTCTGCTTCAGCAATGGACAGAGACATGGAGTTTTGCTTTTTGCTCATCCAAGATACAAGACAATTTCTTGCAAAAAAGCAATTACACACTAGTGCTTTTTCGATCCGTTGTACTTCCTGCAAAATCGGCGTCAGTGTAGCCAATTACTTCAAAACTCGTTTCTTTTGGGAATCGGGAACCATAAACCAATTTCCATAGTTCCTTTAAGATATTTGCAAATATTCTTAATTTACTGCTTTTAAATGAGATTCTTCAGGATCAGCTTGAAATCTTGCACATATTCCAACACTAAGAAGAATATCCGGTCTACTGGCGGTTAAGTAAAGTAAGTCTCCAATCATACCTCAGTATACCTTTTGATCCATAGCCTAACCAGATTCATCATTGTCATGTTTGACTGCTTGGCCCATGGGAATTTTCTTTTCCTTGCAGTCGGTCATATCGTATTTTTTGAGAAGTTCTCTAGGCTTGACTAATAAAAATCCCTTCATCAGTTTGCTTTATTTGAAGTCCAAGTAAAAAATTTAGTTCATCAATCATACTCATTTCAAACTCACTTTGCATAATCTCAGCAAATTCCTTGCACAAAACATCGTTAGTGGAACTGAAAATAATATCGTCGACATAGATTTGAACAAGATATTAACTTTTACCTTTTTAATAAACTAGAAAAGAGGCACATGCGATGCACGTGAAAGGTTATCAAGAAATATGTCATAGATATCACAGTTGGACAAAGGATTGAGGTTACAAAAAAAAAAAGTATTCCCTTTGTACAGAGAGTATTTTCATTGCATAAAAAGTATTTCCAAGCCATCTTTTGACCAACACCAGCACGAATGTCGATCTAAGTGGTACATTACACAACATCATTTTAATACTTTCTTTAGCTGCAGTGCATTGTTCTCTAATATAGCTGACTCATAGACGCAATCTATTCAGAAACTACCTAGAAATGCAAGTACACGGACATGCATTGCTACAAAATAGAAAAAGATGGCGCTATGTGGAATGAGAGAAAAAAGAAGCCGTGTTTGAACTGTGAAAGCACTGAAAGGTACAAATCATAAGTGGAATCTTTCTCATTTTTGTGAATTCTTGTAGAACACAAAAGGAACATCTAAAAATTTACTCCCAGACTGCCCACAAGACTATCAACAGAGTCTAATACTAATATAAACACTGATATCTGTTGACATTGCTGCTCAACAACAAACCCCCCCCCCCCCCCGGTCAGAGCAAAATGTCACCACCACCATGTAGGAAAAACAACTTAACAGTCAGGTTTCTCAAAGTCATGCTCTTGAGCTGTATAATGAAAAGAAACAACCTTTGTCATACCCACCCTTTTGTCACCTCAACAATTTATTCTCATTCAGGATTCCCAAACATCCCTTCATCGCTGGAAAAGCTTAGACAGTTAGACTTGATGGGTATCTAAGCTCCTGGAACATTGACCATGCCTCCAATGACTTTGGCAATATTTACCATCACCTGCCATCAGCAGTTCTATATCCTAAATCAGTTTTTGATATCTCCTCTACTATCAAGCATATTTTCGACACGGGCCCCACATCGGACCTCACAGCCGCAGCCAAAGGCAAATGCCATTCCCTCCAAGGCCAAGCCCAAGCAAGCCCATCAATGGGTGGTCATCAACATTGAATCATTCAAACAAGAAATGTACTTCCACAAAGGGGAATTACCATATGTGGATTTTTCTGGTGGAGAGCTATGGAAAAATATACTACATGAGAGCCTCAAACATGGGCTTCCACCAAAATCGTGGACATATTACCTGCATCTCACTGTGGGACTGGAATCAGACAGCCATTTCGGCATGGCCCGCAGATAAATAACGTGTATCATCTGGAAGTTGTCACTGGTAAGTTTCTGTGAATTATTCATACAAATTTTGTAATACAGTCTAGGAAAAGTTATGTAGGAAATTCATTCATAGAGATTATAATATATTTAAGCAAGGGTCAATCATGAATAGTTTGAACCAATAACACCTTGTAACATTGCATATAAGGGAGAAGCATCACTTGAAAGAATGCAATATACAGGCAATTTTATATAATTTTGTTTTCATTTACTTTGCTATTGTTTCCAATTTTCCGGAGGGGGAAAAAATGAAAGTTCCAAAACAGTAGGTGTTTCCTCATTGATTAGATTTTTTTTTTTTTGTTAAAAATCAGCATTTAAGCATTCAAAGCATCATTCTGATGTTTACCAAAGCACAGGGTGCTTTACCAAAAGGCGAGGTGCTTGCAGAAAATCCTTCCAATAATTGTTGTCCAAAATAGTTAGCCAAACAAGTTTAATGGTTCTTCTAGAAAAAGAAACCAAACAAAAAAACAAAGACAGTCCCAAAAGAGCAATCTCTGCGAAAAGATGATCATTAGCCAAACAGAGGCTTCTCTTCTCTTGATTGGTTTGAGAAGAAATAGACAAGAAAATAACAAATCAAAGTATTGAGCTAAGCCAAAGAATGGAAAATTAAGGGAAAATAATGAAAAAGAAAATACAGGGAAAGTTAAGAAGAAACTGGGGAGATAATTGAACTTAATTTTTAAACTTTCCCTTCCCTTTCTTTAGAAAACAAACAATGAAAAGAAATTTTTTTAAAATTTCTATTTTCCATTTCTTTCCTCAAGTTCCAAACACACCCTAAATTTTTCTCCAAAATCTCTACACTATCCTCAAATTTTCCTCCTTAACTATTTTCTCTTCCTCTCCACAAGTTCAAAAGAGACCTCAATAATGAAATGAAATGAGCAAAGCCATAGAACTAAATAAAGTAGAAGTATTTAACATGCTAGGAGAATGCACCAGACAGAAATTTTGTACGTAGTATTAAAATGTGAGCGAAAATGGGATAACAAAAGGGGAGAGTAGATTACCTATTCAAAAAGTCAAAATGCTGACCTCTTCTATGGTGTTCTTGGAGGACTGGGATAATTTGCCTGAGCTAGAATTTCTCTGGAACTTGCACCCTTCCTTCATGGTAAACGATATATTTTCTGCAATTTGATTTTCTCTGATCCAAATGCACGTCATTTTTTATTTCTTATTCTTGTGAAATTACAAGATTACCCTTCTCATATGAGTGAAAAAAAAAATGAAGGATAATTTTCTAATGACACATGTATAACCTCTGTGGCTAATGTACCACATTTGATGGGTAGAGTGGATTAGAGTACTTTACTCGGATTTTTCCATCTTCACAAAGGACAGGATACTTTTGATTACTTAGAAGGATTCGTGATAAAATAAGAACAGGTCTTCTTAATACTCCTAACTAGAGATCTTTCAATCCCAAAGACCTAGTTCAAGCAAGTCAGTTTAACTCAGATGGGAAAACTCTTTTTTGCCTAGCAATAGCAAGTACTTCAACCCAGAGGAGATCGCAAAAGTAAACAAGGTGAAAACATGCTAAAAACTTCATATCATCCCTCCAACAAATCTTACTTAGGGTGTTCATTTAAACCTTTCTTTTTGTACCGGCATGTTCATTTAAACCTTGTGTCTCTAAAATTGCAGAAACTCAATAGATTGTTGTCAGACTTGACCTATATTCAGTTCACCTTATTCCTTTCGGAAGTCTCCTATGCAGAATTCCAAGACAGAGTTCACACATCAGAGTTGAAACTACGGGAGAAAGGATTGTGGTACGTCCATCACCCCCGGCTAAATCTTCAAATTCTAAAAAGCAGAATTCACAAATTTGCTTTAGTATTTGGTAAAATTCTTAGACACCAGCACTGGTTCTATACTCATCTACCCAGTTAACAAATCCAAGTATTAAGCAGTTCAAATGCTTAGTTTACTAATGCAGGTGGAACAACAAAACATCCATGGTTACACCAGATGAAGAAATTTTCTACCTAGTAGCTTTCCTATCCCCCGCAATCCCATCTCTCCACAGGAAAAGATGGGTTAGCACACATTCTAAACCAAAACAAAAGAATCTAGATTTCTGCAAAGCAAGACTTCTTGGGTGAAGCAATCGTAGTTTATGCCTTTAGCCAACTTGTTTCCTCTAAACTTGTTCATTTAGTTCAGTGGAAACAGCTTGTCTATATGTTAAGTGAAATAACTTGTCTACTCCTTTTAGTTTAGTGGAAACACCACCTTAGAATTGTACATACCATTGTACACTAATCATGCAGGGAACGCATCATCATTTGATAATATTACAAATCCGAAAGGCAAAGAAACTGAGAGGGCTGCCAAAACACTGCCCAAAAGGGTAAAAGAAAGCCCATAAATGAAACAGCGAACAATTTTTAGGGATTTCGTCGAACAGTTGGTGGGCATGTCATGGAAAGGTATTTGCCATTGTTTACTTCCACACTTGTTCTTTCCCCTTTTGGAACCAGCTATAACAGAGCTTTCAGATGTTATAGATCCAGTCTAGCTCGCTCTTCAACGGTCACCATGTCTTCCAAAGCCGAGGTATAACCATGGGAACTACACCAATCTATATGATGATAAAAAATAAAAAAAAACTACACCAATCTCTATAGCTGTATGCCCAATCACAAAATTTATCCTAAAACCAATAGAATGAATGCACGCATAGGATATGCTTCAGACACTTTGCTAACTTGAAATCGATGCTAGTTTCCATAATCTTTTCCTTTTCTGGGAAGTCCAACTTTTTAAGGAGACAAGAAACAAAAGGAATGCAAATTAAAAGCCAAGAGAAAAGGATAATGATGGTGATTGGATACTTACTCTCACTCTCTAAACAGGACTAACAATTTGGGACATCCTAAATGAAAAAGATGGACCAATACTTGGGACCCAGGGATCTATCGTCCTAAGCAATTATGGTGAACCTTGAACAAAGGTCTAATATCAGATGTGTTTAGAACCTAGGGATAACCAGTTCTGAATAGGGGTTAAGGCTAAATTCATCACCAGTTCCTTGATTTAGCTTCATCACATCCCAAAAACATATATATCCATACCAGATTCAACAATGTCGCTGTAGTAGCTGCTACTCACAGGTTCTGTAGTGGAACATATGAAGATCATAAAATAGAGAATGCACAAGGCATAAGAGTTGATTGTACTCATTTTGCAGTAATCAGTTATCAGTGATTTGGGAATAAGCTTTTGCATAAATATACCGAATAATGTGTCCACATATCTAGATGTAGCAAGACAAGCAAAGGGGTTGTATCATGATGTAATGGACTTTTCAATGATCTAGATTCTAAATGTTCTCTTGCTAAGCACTCAGTAAATCAAGCTCCTGCATTATTGGCTGGGACTATAAGACACTCATAACCTACCAAGGATCATTTGCATTCACACTGAAATAAGATAAATCCAACTACAAATAGATGAATGTGCAACTGATTTCAAACGCTCAGCCACAACCTAAACTTAAGAAGATATTTCTATCGGGAAACCTTCGCTTATTCAAAGGGCTGATTATTTCCGTTTTGCTCAATAATATCTTTTTCCTAATTCAATCTCTAGTTGGATAACAAATTAAAGCATAATTTGATTTTCATGTCTCGAATTACGAGTGAGAGGATGGAAAAATACCTTTCACGAGCTGGAAGTCATTTTACATTCCAAACAACTGCTCACACAAATGTTTTCCATAGCTTTGCATACAGCAGAAGACTCCTTGAGTTCTGTATGTTTGCACTAATTTCTGCACATGTAACCATAAATACATGTTTAAATAGAAAATGACATTTTGATTCTAATTAATCAATTAGGTAGATTAGGTGTATAAGCACAAAATGAAAGCTGACAAAGTTACATTTGCATTCACCACACACCAAAAAGCTATTTTCTACATATAGATCTTTAATGACAAAGATAATGGCCCCACAAATTAAGCTCTATTTCATTTGCAACTCTAGTCCTGTTTCAATGATTCTAATTAATAATTATAGAATTATATCTGCACAAAATGAAATAAAAAACAAAAGTAGTAGAAAAACAATTAGCTACTATGTAGTAGTTCAAACCTTGGACACTTGAGGTAGGAAGAAGCCTTTGGCAATTGTATAGCAAAGGTCAAGAAATGTTAATTCTAACCTTTGATCTAGTAGTTCTCCAACCTTCTAGGTCCTGTTGTAAAGGATGTAAGAGACATGCAACAAACACAAATCATATAGTGGAAAACCCATTACTTGCAAACAAAGAACTTTATAGCTTGGCTTTTCTTTTCTTTTCTTTTCTTTTCTGTTTTAGTTTAAGTCACTTTCCTTCTTTTTTTAATGGAACAGCAAAAAAAATTTTGGCAATGTGTTTTTGTGTGTGTGTGTGTGTGTGACACACAGAGAGAGGGGTTACCTGTTCCATTTCCTCCCTCAAATCAAAGGACTTTTTCTCTTCTTGAGAAGCTCATCCTCTCACGCTTTCTCCCTAAAAACCAGGATTGATGGCTAAGTTCTTTGAAACATCTTTGTCAACCATCAATCGTAACATACTTTATGTACCCAGTGTCACAAAACGCTTGCAACAAGAAAGAAGTTTTTAAAATCCAATCTTATTTATCCACATTGTCAGTTACGGAACAGTGTGACTGAGACACCAATCTTAAGTTCATAACCTCAACTACACCTAATCCTCTCTCAATCCCATCCCATCATCTTCACATCCCTCCTAAAAAATATAGCAACCATCCACACCAGCCGCCATCCAGATCACCCCAAGATCCCAGGGAGCTAGCTTATAATTGTTAACCATCGATGTATTAAAACACTGTTAGCTCGAGGCAAGTGAGTTCAAGATATATGCTTACTGTTTTCTCATCTTCCCACTCACTTCCTTTTTCAATATCAACAGAGAAAGATAATCGTGGATTCCCCTTTATATCCCGCTTTGACCTCTTTTGTGCCTGAAGCTCCTCCTCCGTACTTAAGCAAAAAGAGGACACCCAAAGCAATTTGAAAAACAAAAATAACACATAAGAGACTACAGATGAACAGTTTGTATCTCAAGTCGACAAATGTCCTGTGTTTTATACTTACTCTTGTTGTAGCTTCTGAAGTTTGCCCTTCTCTTCTTCAATTTTGGTCTGAATATTTTCATCTACAACATATATATAAATATATTTGTGTTTATAAGCCTCCGACTTCCTCTTCTTAACCCTGCTCTATACTCTCTAACGTCAGTACTCCAAACACCACCTTCAAAATTGATTCGTTAGAACATTACAAGATGTGTCACAACGGCGGCTTCCACAGCCTGGGGGAAAAAAGTCATTTCAGAAGTCATTTAGATTCTAGGAGACCAAAACTTTTACTGTTCGACCAGGAAAAACAAAAGCAAAAAAATTATACAGTTTAATGATGTACTACAGGCCACGGATAGTAAGTAGGTAATACCGAAGCTTAATCATCAGT
This sequence comes from Rhododendron molle, assembly GCA_025413875.1. Classification (NCBI taxonomy): domain Eukaryota; kingdom Viridiplantae; phylum Streptophyta; class Magnoliopsida; order Ericales; family Ericaceae; genus Rhododendron; species Rhododendron molle. The sequence goes on along the minus strand of CM046394.1, from coordinate 18,744,808 downwards.
CTTCTAAAAGGCGGCCAAGGCGCCAACCACAATTTTCCCTAGGCGGTTTGTTTAGGCGCTCGGCGGGGCTAGGCAGATCTAGGCGGGCGCCTAGGGTCTGGACTCTCCACAAAAAAAAAAAAAACTTAATTGCAAGATGGGCGCAAAGGCAGCCTAGGCGCTAGGCGGTGGGTTGCCACCCGACTAGTGCCTAGCACCTTTTAGAACACTGAGCTCAATCACTGACTCCCAGATTCTTTGCAAAGAACTAATTTCTTTGGCAGTTGGCGCAAAGACCAGCCCTCCATTTATATTCTCAGCTTTAGGCCACATTTCGTTTACGAGTTTGACAGATTCAGAAAGTCAATTGAGCAGGTTTATCAAGGCAATCATCTCATTTCTTTGCAAACAGATTCAGAAAGTCAATTGAGCAGGTTTATCAAGGCAATCATCTCATTTCTTTGCAAATGAAGCTGTAAAGAGTCAAAAGTTTGAGAAACAGAGAGAGATGAACTTACTATTCCAAACAAAAAGAAGAATCCATTATAGGGACACAGAAGCTTGCAATCTGATGAGGTTGGTTTTGACCATTGACAGAGAAGAGAATCTTTAGTGCTGTGCGAGACCAAGAACCTGATGCTTTCCCCAGAGGCGACACTTTTCACATCCCACACAATCCATTAGGGCGCTGCAAAATCAAGACATACTCATGAGAAAAGCAACAAAAACTATACTCATAATTAATTGGTAGATGGAAAGAATATAACATAATCCTGAATAGTATAGCAGGCCAAGTAACACAAATATCAATAAATCCTTTGTTAATAGATATAAGCAGCAGATAACATAACTACAGCATTGAAGAAACACATAATCATATGAATTTAGTACTTTGAACTCAAACTCAAAGACACAAACTACAGACTCAACACAAAAGAGATTGACACACCAAACTACACAATAGGAAGCAACTGATACAACAAACACCACAATATAGACCCAAGAGAACCCACCATGTAGAACCCCAACCAAAGACGACACAAGAAAAAATCAGAAATAAATAAACAGAGAAAGACCAAAACCCCAAAAGACCACCCCCAAGAGTGCAGACACCAGGACCAAGCAACCCACACCACCCAAAGTGATTTTAAGAAGCCTTCCAGATGCTTCCTAATCTGTAAATGAAGTCATTCATTTAATACTCAGGAGGATCCCATTTTGTTCTAACCCATAATGCCACCCTTAGTTTTATCAGTTCCACCACCTCCTTCCACTTAAGTTCCTTATTTTGAAAGATGAACTCATTCTCATTTTCCATAAAGACCATAAGACGGCAAAAGGAATGCAGTCCCATATCAATCTGACTTTAGGCTTGTGATTGAAGCTTTACCACCACTGGAGTAAGCTTGATACCGAATGAAGGATCACCCATTGAATGCCCCACCAGGAGAAACCCATCCTGACGTGAAGCGGAGGAAAAAGCTCGGAATGGAAAACATTGCAACAGTAATAGAAATGGAAATCGCTAACCTGAATACCATCTGATAAGCATATTACTGAAGATAAGATAAGACAGCCAATAATCTATGAAAACTTAATCATGCTCTGGCTCCTCATCAGTTTTCTAATGGTCAAATCAAATGTTAAGGCTTAAAGAAAGAATTTTTGCAAGCCAATTACACTGTTGTCCATATCCGGGGAATTGAGTTTCAATTTGGGGATAATCTAAGATGGGGTCCTCCTGGTAGTCTATAGCTAATCAATGATAGTGAGTTGAAAACATTCCTCGACACTGCACCTTGTGGACGAAATGTTCAAATACTGACTCCCTGCCAAAAATAAAAACATGTAGATTGAGATCAATGGGACCTTTTCATGTTAACTTGAAAACACGAGTAGTCAAAGAGAACCAATGACAGAAACTTGTATCGATTTGAAGGCTGTATGATATTTGAATAACTTCGTGTTACTGAAACCTACACAATAGCTTGCCCATCTTAAGTTCATGTCCCACGTCCAAGTTCATCAACGACACAAGTGAATTGCTGGTTGCCGATGAATGCAATAACAATAAACTATTTTTGTACATTATAGTAAAATAATGCCTGCAGATCCATTATGGTATGCAGCGAGATTAAGTTAAGATTCAAAAATTTTACATGCCGAGAAAGCAAGTTTTCTCAGACCTGATAAAATGCCCTATTACTTTTCTCACTCAAGACAAAAGAACTCCAGCGAAGAATTCTAACGAGTAATGAGTCATTACGAATCTTAAAAAGGAAAAGAATTCTTTCCAACCTAGAAAAAGAATCCTTTGGAGGCTTCATTTACAATAATGCTAGCCACACAGATTGAGAACAGATTTTGCACAGCAGTCCATGTGGCAAAAAAAAGGGGACCCACCACTCTCTCTCTCCCCTCTGAAATTTCTCCTTCCACCGCCCAAACTCACACCCTCTTCTCCGGCCCAAATGTCCACCGCCCGAACTCACCCCCTCTTCTCCGCCGACTCCCGGCCTCCTATCCTGCATGTCTCATCCAACATCTTCTCTGTCGTCTTCTCCGGTGAATGCAGTCGATCGGAACGAAGTCTATCCAAAATAAAAGATCCAAACAAACGCTTACAGTACCTACCGTTCACCAGGATCACAGTTGGAAACGAAGTCCTAACCTTCAACGACACCTCTCTCAGCGAAAACCACCTTCCGGTTATGCAAAGCGCTTACAATGCACTCGTGGAACTCAATCTCGACAAAAACGTCACCGTCACAACGGTGCACTCACTCGCCATGCTCGAGATGTCGTATCCACCGTCAGCCAGAGCTTTCCGGTGAGATCCGAGAGTATTCATCACTCCGATTTTGGATTTCCATGTGAATCAGTTCGAACTTCCTTATAAACGCATATCTGTACTTCGCATACAAGGGCAGTCCGAAGCAAGTCCTGATCACCTTCGTTCTGTTCCAGCCAAATGCGCCGGAGAAGAGGTCAGGACCGGAGAAGAGGGTGTGAGTTTGGGCGATGAAAATTTGGGTTTCTCAGGGAGGGAATTTCAGAGGGCAGAGAGAGTGGTGGGTCCCTTTTTTTTGCCACATAGACTGCTGTGCAATATATGTTCTGAATCTTTGGGTGGATAGCATTATTGCTTTATTAAATTGATGTCTTAACTATTGGTATCAAGAGCAGTCCAACCTAACATGTACTCCTTTTGTGCTATAGTTTTAGTCCCACTTTGAGAATCCAACTATGTAAGGAGGCATCATCATTACACCTCAAAAAGTATAAATGTCCAAAATTGTCCTATATTTAGAAGTAGGGAAGCCATTACTCCACTTTAATAGAGCAAGGATGAAAAAGTTGATTTTGACTTGTCAAATGGGACATATACTACAGGACATCCAAAATGGAAAGACAGACTAAAATTATGGATGGACGGAGTAATTATTAATAGTTTGTTAAGACTAAAGGGGTTAATCTAATGTTGTGTACGCGAATTTATTAGCATGGTTATAAGGAAACTCACCAGCAGCATAGATGTCTCTAGAAACTCTGTCAGAAATGTGCTTTGGCCAGCCATAATATGATCTTTTGCACCCATCCTACCAAAGTCCGGTCAACAGGTGACATTTCAAAGCTTTTTGCTAGGACATCCGCTCCTAGCAAGGAAAGAGCTCGAAGTGAAGGAAACAAAACAAAAGAGAATAAGCTAAACCACAAAGGTCACATAAATGAGAATCTAACCTGGTCTAAAATTACAGCCCAGCAAACTTGGCGCAGAAGAGTGGACTTTCCGCCCATATTAGGACCAATGAGAAGGATGAAGCTTGTATGATCAGAACCTCCAATAGTAACATCATTGGGGACAACTGTGCTCTTGCCTTGAGAATCACTTCTTATAACTGGATGGACTAGAGTTTTAGCAGAGAGGCAACGCACTTCATCTGGACGTGGCAACAGTAAGATAACATGCTGGCATGTGGGTCCTTCATAATAGTTGCACGCAATTGCAAAGCTTATCAAAAATCCAATTCTGCAACACGTAAGCCAGTTTTACCATGTAAGGAAGATAAAGAGATCATATATTTCTCAAAACAGTTAGTGCATAGTATTGTGTACATGTTAAAGAATGGTCAAGAAAAAGAGAGAAAACAAAGGTATGAACCAAGGCAATGCAATTGACGACAATTTAATAGGTCACACAACGACTACCCTAAAACACGCTCCCATTTCATAAGCAGAAGAGAAGGAAGAAGTTACCAGCAATTGAAGAAACATATTGTCTCCACTTATTATGATGCTCATAGAAGCGTCCAACCAACCTCTGTAGGATGCTTTTCAACTTATACTCCTTTTCAGATTCAGCTTGTGAGGGCTCTCCTATCAACCTCTTAATAGTTGGAGTCCAATAGCAGAAAAAGCCATGCATATATCATAGATTCATGGGAGGGGATCCGAACTTGGTGATGGTACCCTCACGGGTTGTTTAGTCGATAAAGGCTCTGCAGATAAACCAATTAGAGGTGATGCTTTGAAAAGTTTCGATAGAGGCCCTGCAGAAAAGTTTTCAAAACTTTAGAGAGCGCTTCCCCAGGACCAACACCTGGTCTAAGTACTCCAAATTGATGCAAGAGAGCTTCAGCACAATTCATTCCTCTCCCAAGTCTAACACCAGCAATACAAGCTGACAAACTCAAACTATGACACTCCATGTCCCGTGTGCAGTATGGAATCACATGCGCCATCCTTATGTCCAGAAATGGAAAATACAGAGTGTTACCATGTGATCGAAGTTTCAGTCTCCCAAAAGACAGTTCTCAGTTGAGAGCATCCATTCCCGACCATCAGATGACTATTTTCAAAAGCAGTTAAAGGTACAACATTCTCATTTGATAAATTCCCCTCAATATCTGCACATTAACTTTTGTTTACTTATTGCGGTGTGTTACTTAATCCTCCAAGACATTGAAAAAATCCTGTTTCTTAAGGTGGAAACTGTGCACAACGAAAGGGTAACCAATCATTAAAGATAGAAAGTCAGTTATTCGCAAATTGCCACCTTCAATTTGACCCTCCAAACTATTCTTGGCTGTTTTGTGCTTTGTTTAAAGTTTAAACTATTGGTTATGCTGATCTTCCACAACCCTTGATCACCTATTTTCATGTACGAAAGATCTTTCGATAAAAATAATAGGAGACGGGATCCCAATAATGTAAACTGTGTCTATGTAGGTTCTGCCTTCTACTTTGAGAATGTTAATCTGCACTTACTGTATAAGAATGGCTTAGGACGATCCAGAACAGTTTTTAGGACCTTTCCACCTTCAATAGCAAGTTAATTCTTTTCATAAACTCAAGTTTTCCCCTCTAAGCAACCCTAGCTTTATGTTCCTTAGAATTTCCTCGCCCATTTATGCATTGTTCGGTTGTGGGTTTGGAAAATTTTTGAGTTTGGTTTTTGGGTAATGAGTGAGGAGAGAAAATAGGGCAATAATTGGGGATAGGAATAATGAGTGGAGAGAGATAGAGAGAGAAATGAGATTAATGATTGGATATAGGGGTAATGAGTGGAGAGAGAAATGAAAGTAATTATTGGAAATATAGGTAATGAGTGGATTTGGGTTTGGAAAATTTTTTTCTAACCCACAACCGAACAAGGGCTTCATTCTATTTGGTAGGATAACAACTTGATCCATACTCTTCCAAAAGGAACTCAAATATTATGAAAACACCAACTACGATAATCTAAGTGGTGAAACCTCCAACATATATGTATGCATTCCCCACAAAGTGAATTCACTACTGAGACTATTCTTCATAAAAGAATTACAATCGAAAGAACACAACCTGAAGATGAGGCAAGCGTCCAAGTTGAAGTGACTCAGCTTCTTCCCAAAAATCCTTGCAAAGCTATGTCACATTCAACCCATCAAGCTAAAACCTGTACTTTAGTCACGGAGATGAGATAGCATACAGTGCATGGTAACCTCAAGTCTCAACTGATGGATGTTGTTGCCGTTGTTGGTCACGGCAGGGGGGCTGGTTGCAGTTGGGTGCTTGTTTAGGTTTTTGTGGTGTTTGGGCTTTATCTTTTGGGCTTACCCCCATGTATTTGGGCTTTTAAGCCTTTTTAGGTGTTTGGGTTGCGTCCCATTTGGGCTCTATTGTTTATCTGGGTTTTAAGGCCTCTTAGGTGCTAGGCTTTGTTCCTTGGGGTGTCTCCTTGGTTGGCATCAAGGGTTTGGGTCTCGGATGGGCAATTGTTGCCCTTCTCCTTGCTCTTTTTAGTCTTTGTATTCATTTCAAAGATTAATAAAATTTCTTTTTTGCCGTTCCAAAAAAAAAAGCCTCAACTAATGGATAACAATGGAAAATTAGCATTAAAGTTTTCACTAATGGAATAATTGAAATATCAAATCCAAGGAGTTATACTCAGTGGTGTCCACTAATTAAGGATTAACTAACATTCTTCCAATAAAGTAGGCATGCTATCATAGAGAGCAATTTCATGGTGTTTCTGAAGTATGTAGACTGCACAAAATGACTGGTACTAATGCAAGTTTCTCTTGTTTGTATGTCAGGTTGAAACATCGTACCGATGCTAGCAACGAGAATGACAAAAAAGGGCGGTTACATCATTAATGGACTGAGATGTCCTTATTTATTGAACCTCATCAAATGGCATGTCACTACTACATTTTTATCATCTATCTTTGCTCATCAAGAAACATCCAAAATATGCCTATAATATTATATTAGAGAGATTTTGCTTTCCAACATAATAAAGATCATACTGCATTCCTTTCAATACGATTTTATTCGGAAAGCAGATGACAAACCAAAACGCACCATGCAAAGATGATGAAAATAATATTGGCCAAGCTGCAAGAACCTACACGCAAATATTGCGTGGGATGATAGAAGTTTATGAGCCTGCATTCAAGTACACCATATATAGTTGATCTTCGAACTCAATCCCTGTGAAAAATAACAATTAACTGAAATAGACAATGAATTGCTTAAAAAGGAAGGGAGAAAAGTGAATGAAGTATGAAGTCTAACGATACCAATTACCATAAAGGAATAGGAAAGGGGCAGTCAAAAAATTAGGAAACGATTTCAAAGATAAAGGCAAGCCAGCTTATATGATAAAACAAGTTTCATGTATAACACAAACAACTGAAAACAGACTTGCAAGTACTTATTCTAATTCTTTGTTTTCCCATACGATACCTTCTTTGCTAGCATTTGGCGGGTTACTTCGGCAGCTTTTTGAGCAAGATTGCCATTTTTAGCTTCTGAAGCTCGTTTTAGCCATTGTTCCTGATTAACAAACCAAAACTCTAAGATTGAAGTTCAATAGTAAAAGGAAATAGATTAAGCAGATGAAGGTGGCCACTTAAAGCCTCTACAAGAAGCTCAACTCCTAACACAGACAATGTGAAATAGCACCAGTCATTTTAGTTATCTGCAATGTTCTAAAATAAGGAATTAATCAGTGATTAATTGCTAGCGGGGCCTATCCAATTAGGCCCAACTAACGATTAATCACCGATTACTAATTTATATGCGCCGATTAACCAATTAATCGCTCAACAGTTGCCGACCGCCCGACTTGTGCCTAGCGACTTTTAGAACATTGGTTATCTGGGGATGGTATCAAGCAGAATTGTAAGCTACTTTGGAGAGTCAATCTGTATTTTGACCAAGAGGTAAACAAAACTATAAGACCAACTCATTTGAGAATTGAAAATTCAATAACAAAGGTTGTCCAAACTCCAGAAACAACAAACAAGCACTTCATTCCACGGTAACATGGCATAGCCAGAGATTTTAAAACTTAACAAAAATCTTGCAAGTCAAAGAGTAAGAACTCAACTTGTATCCAGTGTAATCTCTTTTTCTAAGAAGCTCCATACCATAGGCCTTTAACTCAAGTAAGGAAAGGGATCAGAACATCTACCAATTCAGGCATGCAATGGTGAAACCTTCAGTAAAGTGTTCAAACTTCAGAAGTGTAACTATGGCTAAAACATTTGCAAACCTTCTGATGGTAATTAATTAAGCGATCAAGGTCCCTCACTCGCAGTATCAATTGACATAGTGGTTCAGGTGTAGGCCCCCTCTCAAAAATTATATCTTGGATTCTTTATTTTTCCTTCTACATTTCCACTTTCATGATCTTTCATCATATCAAGAAAAAGTCTTAAAAAGTTTCCAAGGGGGGAAACACTAAGAAAAATGGTTCTCCTTCACACTTTTCTTCCTTCTCCCCAACCAACTTCAAGTTTGAAATCCAGCCTAGACTTTCTAAATTGATCTTATGTACAAAATCAAAAGCTGAGGCCTAAGAGCGCAAATGGTAATAACTGGATACAGAGGGAGAAAATATCAGGAAACCGAGCGAGAGCCCTGGAGTAGAGTAATTTGTTGATGTTTGGATCAACCATATTTTCCGAAAACTCATTTCCAAAAGAAGCACCCCTAAAGCAGATATGTCCCCTTTTACGCTGTCAAATCCGTTTTGGATGCGTTCAGGGGCAACGCAGCCGATATTGCTGATAGCAATTTCAGAAGCTTGTTTCGATGATAATGGATGATGCTTGTTAGCCTTGGTGTAAATGGAGAGAGTTTCCCAAATTTATGTGGTCTGTGTCCATGCTTCTGATAAATTAAGAAATGTGTTTAAATTTACCTTCTAATTAGAATGATTCCAAAACCAGTTTTCCAACTCTATAGACTTGTCTCAAATCACAATACCTAAAAACCGATATGATTATTCTTCTAAGTTGTAGCAAATAGCTGAATTTAGTCATTTTGTACCTTGAGTTTAACACTGTTGGTTGTGAGGGGCCTCAAAACAGCCAACCCACAGTCGGAGAGACGAGGATAAGTTCTTCATTGAGTAAGATGTTAGCAGCTTTTAAGTTGTTGTGACCAACAGGAGGCAAGCATGTGGAATGCAAATAGCTGAAAGCATAGGATAATCACATTACTTTTTCTTCCTCGTAGTCAAAGGAAAAGTAGCATATGTGGAGTAATGGAGGTATACATATTCCCTACTGTTAAACGCTATAGCATTCTAAAAGACAATGAGTTGTATCAACTGATAGGATACTCTTGGTGGATTTTCTAGCAACCATTGGAGCTTGAAGATTACATGGGAAAACTAGAAAATTGATGGAGGTGGCAATCTGAAAGAAAGCAATCAAAAAGATCCTGCAATTCTGAAAAACAAAAAAAATCAAAATCATCATGAACAAACAAGAAAAACAAAAGATAGACCAAATAAATCAAGATCAAAACACTAGACTGAAGGAGCCCAGAACTTGATGGCTACTGGAATACAAAAACCCGAGAACTTGAGAGAAAACAGTGAAGAGAAAATGCAAGGCTCTGAAATTAGATAAGCAAAAACCATACTAAAGAGTCCACGAGACCAAAGGCACCACTAGGGAAAATTTGGATTTGTAATTACATTCAAAAAATTTGACAAAAAATGTGTTTGGTATTGTAAGAGGTATTATGATAGTGAAAACTGCTACAATGAGATAAAAATTTAGAACAATATCCATTTGGGAACACTTGAAATAAGTTTGTTCAAACTAAATGTCTTAGTAAATGAGATAGAAACATGCAACCCTGCCACATGCTAATTCACACGTACACAACATGGACGTGTAGGAAATTGAAGAATGGAGTGAGGAAAGCGAGGACATATTCATGGAAAACGTAGCCCAAGAGGATTTAAAATCTATTTCTTTGCTAGTATGCAAACCTGCAGGAAGAGGATATTGCCTCCAAACGATTAGTCTTTATACCTTTTTTCTCTTCATTCACCTCCAATTTCGATCCGAAAACAACTTATCAGTTTCTGCTCCAATTTCACATTTTTAAGTTGAAAGAAAAATCAGAGCAACAGAGTAGATAGATAGATGACAGACAAAAAGCAGTCCATACCATAAACATGGAATCAAAGAGCTATCTACAAAAACTTCACTTTCGCACATGATGCACAAAGAGAAGACGGATCGATCACTTGGATAAAATTGGATTCCAAGACTAATCGAAACTGAATTAGGTTTGTATTTGGAGTAAAAATCAGGAAAAATCCCTACAACTTGGCTATGGCCAGCAACTTTCACTGATTAATAGGTTTTCTTGGATGGATGCCCAAAAGAAAATTTTAGTATTTCTGAACTATAAATCTATTTTTTTCATGGTCTAGGTGAATGGCTACATGCACAGCACATATGTCATGTCCGTGGATTGGAAATTGGTGCAAATAAGTTTTGGTTACTTGGTAGTTGAGTAGTGTTATATTTAGCAGAAAACATAGATGAGGAACTAAGGTAAAAGAAATCTCTTTTCATGTACATCAGTGCAGCATTAAAGGGGATATGAATCATCAATGGGAGCATGCTATGTAAAAATTGTGCACAAGTAACTCCTTGATAGAGAGGGGAGAAGATAAGATTTTTTTTTTTTCAAACAGTAGCAACCAATAGCAGATGATGTTAGGAGTCCATTAAGCTGTGCTTCAGATTAGGATCGATGTTACTTCATGTAACCCTTTTAAAAACAAACTCCAAGTAAAATGTCAGATGCAATGAAGAAACAATAATGAAAGGGGTATTTTTTTATTATTACGACTCAATGTATGGGTGTAAATAAACCTGGGAGAAGTTGAAGATAGGAGAGCTAGCAGTGTCATCAAGGACAGAAGGGTCATCTTCCTCAACCTCCCGACGTCGATTTCCTCTGTTTTACTCTCTCTTTCCTCTGTTCTTCGGCAATGCAGCATCTAAGGCAGCATGACAGAAAAATCCATAACCGGCATTGCCAAAACACTCCTCGTGAAAAATCCAAGGTCCTGAAGACGCATCCAAAACCATGGACAAGTCCTCTTCTTCTTCATCCTCTGACACACTCTGTTTCTCTGTTTTCCTTCTTTTCAAAGCATATGGAGAGAGAAATGAGTTTTCAAGGTATAGAGTCCAACCAGATTCACAACCACTACTACATTCTTAATCCAGCATATCATCCATTTCAGTACTTTCTAGAGTTTGTAATCTGGAAAATGTAGAGGCCTTTTTTGTAAGCCCTGGTTTCATGAACAGTGGAGCTAGATTACAAAAGAGGTGGGGGGTAATAAATGTTTTATGAACAGTGGAGCTGGATTACAAAAGAGGTGGGGGATAATAAATATGCAGCTTATCTTGGGTAGGATATAGCGATCAAAGCGATAGCGCCATAAAAAATTAGCAAAAGACTAAGCGGAATCATTAGGGAAAAGGAAGAGAATAAGTACCCCCAGCCGCAGCAAGTTTGTCTACATGTGCAATTATGTGCTTTTCGTAAGTGTACTTCTTCAGAGCATTCAGATGAACCTTTATTCGGTTAAGAATAAGTTCAAGTCTATGGTCATCAAAATTCTCTAGCAATTTATGTATAACGTAGTTGGCAAACTGATCTTTCATCATGACCTCAATCAAAGGGTAACACGAAATTGAAGGAAAGTAAGCACTTACCACAGTAAAGCACAAGTAGCATAACAAATTCAATTCGTCAGAGAGGAGCAAAATGTGGGAGTTTTCCACGAGCAAAAAAGGAGAAGATATTATCTTAGCAAATAAGGAAGTTATAGAAAATGCAAATTCAACAAGCAGGAGAAAAAAAGAGAACTGGCGACAATTCCCGTAATGCAGCTTATGGAGGGAAAATTAGAAAAAAACACTGCTATATGGCCACAAGCAATGGGAAAATACTCTCTAGGTTTGAAAATACTCCAGAACATAAAATGCATAATAGACTGACCTAAAGATGCTCATTTTCATTGGTTGAGCCCAACATCTCATTCACTATGATATTGCGTTCTTCAGGAGTTCCAAAAGCTAAACACTTCTCCACGACATTGGAAGCAAACTTCTGTTGGCTCATCTGAACTATCTGCCCTATTAGCTTATTTTACATGCTCCAGTACATGCTGCGTTAATGAATGCAATCAGTTAGAAGAGCAGATGCAACAATTAATTTAAAATAAGAGCAGAATAAAGAATGTCAAAATCAGGAATTTTGCACTGGTACATCCCTACACAGAATGGTCAATTTTTCAGCCGACACTTTTTTCAATAGAAATACACATGAAGCCTTTTTAGGAGAAATACAAATGGTCTTTTTCGGATAAGTGATTTATGTCAATTCTGAATAAGCATTAGATCAAATTTGGCTTCCACAGACCTTCTCCCCAATTCATTATTCACTTAGCTGATTTGGAGCACATATACAAGATCAAAAAATTTAATCGTGACAACACAACGCACATTCTAGGGAATACAACCACCATCTATGGCTTCAGCAATCATCACCACCCATATCAACAATTATACACCAACTTAGTAGTGAAAAGGGTGAAAATAATTAAAAACTACAAGGTATTCTACTTCCGCAACAAGTTCACATTGAATTGGACTGAGAACCACTTCAAGGGGTTGGAACAGGAAAAGGAAAAACAATATTCCAAAAATGTATCAGCCTGAAAAACCAAAAGAATTGTCCAACGGAAGCCCCAACTTCCAAATTGCATTAGTAAAGAGCAAATCATTTCAGACATACAGAGCAACTTCTGAAATTGCAGAAGTATAAATGGCAAAGATTATTCAAAGGAAAAAGCAAACCTGAACAACGTAATTCCCATATTGATCTTGTGTCAACATGCAAACAGACTGCAAAACCTCATGCATCACTATACACTAGGTTTTTGGGTCACTACAATGCTCCAGGATTCTCTGTCGCATAAAGCTCCCCCACTTTACAACCATAAACAATCATATAATCTGTACAGAAATTATTAATAAGGTAAAAGTGAATAGTTCCTGAACCTCTATGACATGGCAAACATATGAATGGGTGGACAATGTCACTAGACTCACTACTTGATCGTAAAATACTGAGATAATGAATTGGATAGCTTCTACAGGTATGCATTTAATGCACTTTTGGATGACATGATTCCCATTCTGATCACGTATGCAACGCATGACATTAACATCAAGCATTGCAACCATTGTGCCATTGTGGTCTTTTGGTCCAGATCGACAACTTATATGGCCTGGATGTTAGAAACAGCATGTCAAACCTAGTGCCTTCGGCAATAATCTTAATGCGCCTTTGCATTAGATTTTAAAAAAGTTAACAAAGGCAAAATGTCATCGTACATCTCAGTTCAAATAGCTCTAGGTTAATCGCGAACATTGTCAATATATGGTGAATTTCAGACCTGGGGCCCCGTCTACACCCTAAATCCAGGATGCTTCTCAAATTAATTCTGAAAAAATTTGAGGTCTGTGCACCTTCTAGATAAATATACCAATCAACCCAAGCAAATGTCATGGACTCCTCAAATTGTTTATGGGATCAGCGTATTATTTTATATCGAGCAGAAAATCTGCCCAAAGATATGGGAGGTATAACAAAGAAATGTGAGCTGGATAGAGAGCATCTAAAGATAAGATGATGGCCTATCAACAATCACTCAATAGAACCAAAGTACACAAGACACAAAGCTAACAAACTAAAGAATCATACGATTATAATTGAACAAAGCAATAGAACCAAAATAGACAAGACCTATGGAGCTTCCACTCATGTCCATAGCCATTCTCAGATCCCATTTTCTAATTATGCATAGAAAAATTAGCATGCTCCTCAACTGGTTGTCAAAGATGGCCTGCTTGACAATACGCAACAAAAAGAAAATTAATTAAATTTAAGCTTCAAGTGATGCCCCAAATCTCTATCAATAAAGACCAAAGTTTAGTATCCAAAGATTAGGATCCCTCCAGTTGGATGGTCTAACACAAAATACTAAAAAGAACTGCAAATTCTCAAGATGCTGAGAACTCTAACAAGGAAGATCCAAACATCACTGACACTAGCTACCTCTATTCTGTAAGTTTTTCAACATCCTCGCACAGCAGTTCACAAAGATAAGAAAATGTTCCATTTTTTAACACACACTGCAACCAGCTTTGAGCTGGTACAGTTAATTTCAGACACAATACAAAATTGGAATAAAAACCAGCTGCAGTGCTTCTAGATACTCCAAACAAACTTGGAAAGATAATACATATTGTAATGTACCTTATAGCTCAAGCACAAGGATGGATTAAGAATGTAAGGAAAATACAGAATTCAGAAACCAAAACAAGAAAGACAAGTCGCATAAAAATAAGACATATATACAGGTTGGTCTGCTACAGTGTTTTAAATGGCGAAAGGCGCACCGAGGCGCAACAGTCCCCTGGGGCTTTAGCGCAAGGCGCGGCGCGCGCTTTATTGACGCGAAGCGCAAAAAAAAAAAAAATTCTTCGCAATGAGCCAAATTTTATTAAAACAAGTTTTCAACACAAACAAATACTTGTAAAACTTTCAAATGTCAAAAAACATAACATGTCAATGCTTAAACGAAAGTACCAAACACGAAACATAACATATCATCCATGAAAAGCTAACATAATAATGTTTAGCCTTAGAGACATAACAAAAGGATTAAAAGGCAATAAAATCTAGAGTCATGCATAGACATTAATCATCATTCTCAGAACCAAGAACTTCATCTTCAATTTCATCATCATCATCTGATGATTCTGATTTATATCCTTCCACATCTTCCTCTTCCTCATCATCCGTCTCCCATTCTCCCTCTTCAACAGCCCACCGGAAAAAGAAAAAGAGGAAGAAGAAAGAAAAGAAAAAGAAAAAGAAAGAGAGGTCCAGGGAAAAAAAAATGCCGACTGAAAAAAAAAAAAAAGAAACAGTCGGCTACAGAAAAAAAAAGGAGGAAGAAAAAAGAAAAGAAAAAGAAAGAGAGGTCCAGGGAAAAAAAAATGCCGACTGAAAAAGAAAAAAAAAGATACAGTCGACTACAGAAAAAAAAAAAAGGAGGAAGAAAAAAGAAAAAATCTCGTCGGAGGAGGAGAAAAAGAAGGAAGAAGAAGAAGGAGGAATAAGAAGAAGAAGAAGGAAGAAGAAGAACCAGAAGATGTCGGAGGCGGAGGAGGACTGGAGGAGGAAGAGGAGGAGGAGGAGAGGAAGTTACCTCGCTGAAGAGTGAAGCCAGAAGCTGCTATCTTGATGAGCCCAGTCGCCTGTAGCTGAAGCTGGAGCTGAAGGAGGTTACCTCGCCTGTAGCTGAAGCTGCTCGATTGATTGTCGATCGCCTGAACTGCTGGGTTACTGGGTATGAATCGTTTTTTGATCAATTAGCCGATTAGGGTTGAAATCAGACTAAAAAGCCACAATTATTCAGTGCATCTCGTCTGTTTTCTGCACAATCTGCACCGTTGGATCAATTTTTGGATCGGAAACAAAAGGCGCGCGCCTCTGCGCCTTGCGCCATAGCGTGCGCTTTCACGCTACTCTTCGAAGCGCAGAAGCTGCGCTGCACTGCGCTTCGCGCGCTTTTTAAATCACTGGTCTGCTATACTGTGAACCTTTAAATCAAACAATCACATTACAGAATTGGAACACTAAATCGAAGAACTCTGGAACATAACTTTTAATCTCTAAAAATCAAATAAATAGGAAATAATACAGATTCTGATCAACCACCATGGCCGCATCAGTCGGCGAAGGCAAAGAGAAGATTCCTTCCGCTCGAAGAAGTTTTTGAGTTCCGATTACTTTACCGATTAGCTGAATCTTTGTGTCGTGGAAAAATATCTCAGGGAGAGAGAGAGAGAGAGAGAGAGAGAGAGAGGGGCCATGGAGTCGTGAGCAAGGATCGCAGGAGAGAGAGAGAGAGAGAGAGAGAGAATGGGAGGTGGAAAGAAAAGGAGAGGGGGAGACGGCTAAGGTCCGAGAAGCTCCCCCCCTATCACACCACGTAGCCCACAATACACAAGAAGTAAAATGACAATTAAGGACAACCGGGTAAGAAGGCATCCCAGAAATTGAGGGGAAAATGTGTCCCAAATTGGAAAATGTCATACGAAGCACCGTTTCTTTTTATATAGAAGGATGTAGAAAGGGGTAAGAGCAGAGATTTTGTGATAGAAGTAATGGTGGAGACGACGAATGTGATTGTCCTCGGCTGGTATTTGGCGCCACAGGACGATTGAGTCTACCGTTGTGAGAGAGAGAGAGAGAGAGAGAGAGAGAGAGAGAGAGAGAAGGTTCATCAAAAAGTGAGAAGAATTTGCGAGATTTGGTCTTGAAAAAGATCTCTGGAGTGTCCGTTTCACCAACAAAGGAACCAAATATTGAAGGCCTACATTGGGATATTATGATACTACTCATGACCACATATTGGATAGTGTAGTCTAGACCACAAGAATAGTAGAGGTAATGTTTACAGACACAATTCAACCTGTTCAACCTGCATGCTGCTGCTTTGAGGCAAGGAAAAGTATTATGTTCTCCACTCAGCAATTAGATTTTACTAATTACTACTTATTGAAGCAGGGCAGCTTAATCTAGGTAATGCAAGTCATCACTCATACGAGCTCTGTGGAGAATGAACACACGTATTAAGAACCACATTTATTCATTTAAGAGTGCAACAATGCAGAGACATAGTAACACTAAAATTGCCAAATTCTTTCATGTAAGACGGGACAAGAGACAATCTATAAGTGATAAATACTATGTACCTCCAGAAGTTCAATTAGTCATTGGCAACATTTGGTGTAGTACTTTCAACATTTCAAATAGCATGTTGTTGCTCAAGTCTAGATGTTGAAGCATCTTCAAGCTACCAATCTCAGGAGAAATTGGCCCTACGCCATTCGCAAAGCTCCCAATACAGACTGTTGACAGAAAGCATAAAAAACCAATAAAAAATTTGCAATTTTGGTTGTGCCTGTGAAATAGGAAATCTACTTTACAAAAACTAAATAGAGTAAATAATTGCACAAGTCGTCATTTCCTTCAGAAATCTTTAACTAGGAAGAATGAAGAGAAATTATAGTTAAGTGTAAAACTTACCATATTAAGAAGTCGAAGACCAGCAAGTTTATTGAACTTCCTAGAAAAAAGGGAGCATGGAGAGGGTTTCCCCTTGCTAGTGCACCATTCTCTCCTGTATTCCGTCTCACAATGGATGTTATCTACACCCGGCAAAGAACCAAAACATGTGGATACACCAGTTTTCAAAGGATTTTCAGTTGTCAACTGCACCAATTTTCAAGCCTTAATGAAAGCTGATTAAGCAAACTAGATGACATATTACCACGTTTGAAACCTGCAACTTTGATTAGAACTGGTCATGGAGGAAAGAAACTTACACATTAGTTTACCACTAGGTCCGGGCTTCGTGCAAGGCACGAATGTCATGCCCGCTGAAGAGGACATATTTTGGTTTGGGCCAGAGATTAATGCTGCTTTTGATGGTTAAGCAAAAAGCTTAACCAAAAGCTTCCTCTTTGGGTAAAGCAAAAACCAAAAGGATATCATGTACATGGCGTAAGTCACAAGTCACCAAGTTAAGCGCTGTGCGCGTACATTCACAAGCATAAGTTAGCATAAGATCCATATTTACATTAAGGCTCCGTTCTTTTAGACTTAACTTAAATCTGAAAATTTTGTCCTTATTTGAATTTTTTTCGCATTTGTTAGTTTTGCGCCAAACTTTTTTGGGGTTTTGATTCGTCTCGACGAGAGGAATCAGAAAAGTAAAATTTTAGCACTATTACCCAAGTATTTTGAGAAAAAACCACTTTTTAGATTTAAGTTAAGTCTAAAAGAATGGAGGCTAAGTTTATAGAAAGTTTAGGGCATAAGTTCATAAGCAGTCCTAACGATAAACTTTTTTGGGGTATTTGGTGGTACTACTTCTTTAATCACAGCAACAATAACGTCACCAATACGAGCATATCAGCGATTGTTGATTCATCTCGACGAGAGGAATCGGAAAAGTAAAATTTTAGCACTTTTACCCAAGTATTTTGAGAAAAAACCACTTTTTAGATTTAAGTAAGTCTAAAAGAACGGAGCCTAAGTTTATAGAAAGTTTAGGGCACAAGTTCATAAGCAGTCCTAACGATAAATGTAATTATATAGGCCAATATGAGCAAGCTACGGGCAAGTTTTACGCTTCAAAAGAGTTTCTGCAAAATATGTGCAGCAATGCATATGGCACGAAGAGTTACCAAAGTAAGGTTAGAACAACTGGACTAAAACCAGTCATAAAGTCTTTCACTGTCATTGTAACCATGGAAGACAATGACCACAAACTGAACAGTAGGCAGCATGGTAAGCATGAGGTAATCAAAAAGTTGCAAATCAAGGACAACCAGGAACTCATTGAATGCTTCGGCATTGAGGTGAAGATTGTGAATTGGTATAAGCCAAGTACGATTAGCCATGTTAATCACCATTTGCTCAAGCCCGAGAACATTGAAGGCGTGTTCAAGTCAAGTTTCAAATTCCTGCAATAAATGGAATGTCATTAATATGTACCGTTAATTTAGTAGTAATTGTAGAAAGAGGAATGGATGTAAAATAAACCAATCACATACATTTTGGAGCTGCACACGCTGCAGATGGAAATAGCCAAATTTCAGCACAGTTTGGTGAGCCAGGAAAGTTGAAGGCAAACAAGCACTGTGCAAACCAGCTGTAACAAAGCAAACAACAGCACATAGGTATAAATGCAATTTTAGTATAGTATGAACAGCAAAACAAAGCTGTAAGGACATATTTTAGGATACAGCACTAATTGAAAATATAAGTGCATTCACCTGCAGGAGGATGCAAATCTCGCTAGTAACCATTTGGACCAGACCACGCAAAGAAAAGTTCCCTATCATGTCTATCAAACATGATAGTCTGAAAGATCCACTTACGCTCACAAGCTAGAATAAGTTTACAGTCTACTCCTAGCTTATGTGCTTCACGGAAAGAGTCCCAACCCTCTCGAAATTCACTGGCCAAGCTCATGATCCATGTCTCAAGAAAATCCAAGTGCTTGAAGCCTTGAACCATTAGCATCAAACTATTCATGGAGAAGATGGGGCAACCTCTGAAAATAATATGGAAAATGCAACACTGTGCGTAGAAGGTAACAAAACTAAACTGAAGTGAAAGTATGAAGGATAATAGAACATCTGACCTTCAGTAACACCAGGGACTGAAACAATGTTTAGATGCCAGCATTGATTCACACCTGTCAGTTAATTTTTGCAGAAGTTAATTCTGTACAAAATGTAGAACTTAAACAGAAGTGAACACATAAAAACTGAGGGCAATATGGTGTGATGAAACAAATAGAATAATATCCCAGGGTTTGGTAATACCTTCCTTGCTACATCGAACAAACGAATGGTAGACAATGTCGTCCAACCATGCATTTAGCTGAAAGCTATAATTCCACATGAGAACATGGCCTAAGGGTAAAATGTTCCGATAATCTCGCACTAAATTGCCATATGGCTGGTAAACCAATTGATTCCTCCGGCATGTATTGCAACTGCAACAATTACTTGCTAGCCTTCAGTAGTTTCTAGGTAATAGAGAGCTCTCCTTGGAGATTCTTGTCATGGGTTTTTAACACAAACCCAATGAAAAGAATTAAAATTACATAGTACTTGGTCTAGAAACTTTTCTGAATTCTGTAGTAGGTTGAACTGGACCAAAGGTACCTAAGCATACAGTTACTATGGATGATTTGGAGAGCAAACCTTATGCAAATAGCAACTATAAATTAGGAAAAGAGATAGCTGCAAAGAAGACTTTTCACATGGAGAAAATTGCTGACAAAGGAAAACAATGGAGTAGAATTCACTTTGCCAAAAATCAACTAAACCTATTAAGATATACTGAGATTAAATAACAGGAACTTGTAAAAATCTGTCGGCGGTCCAGATTTGGACTTAACCAACGAAAGACCAGCTCGCGGTCATTTTCGTCCAGAATTATACGGAAAATCTACCTACGCTCGCACGCAAAGATAACTTTGAATCCAGGCTTCAACTCATGCACTTCACAAACAGCAAGAATAATGGCAGCTATTAAAATGGAGATTGGAAGGATAATTTTTCTCTAATCCTACCATAAAACACACCGTGAAATATAAAGATAGATTTCTCAGTTTTAAACATATGTCACAGTCCGTCCAATTCGCAATTTAGGTAAAACAAAAAGGGCTTTATTTATTTTCCGGTCAAACAACATGATTGTAAAAAATTAGATCACCTTTTAGCGCTTGGGACAGCACCATTATGTGGGCACAACTGATTGTTGTATTCAATACGGCCCCAGCTCCAAATAGGATCTATAATGCCCATATCAATAAACTTGACTTCCGTGATACTAATAAAAACAAAAAACAAAAATAGCTTGACTTGTACATTCTTTTATTATTCTAAGATCTATCGAAACAAAGACTAACATACCAAAACATCAAAAACAATTCATTTTCAATTGCTTTCTAGATAACCTTTTCCTTTAAAAATTGCATGAGGATAATGGATACCCAAATAGATAATGGAAAATCGAGAACAGACTAGGGTTTCTTCCAATGTTGTGGTTGTTTTGGAAGTTTGACAAAGCATAACACATCCTTTAATTCTAGTATGAAGACTCCGATCATTCTTTGCTAGAAACAGTTCTGTAGATGAAGCAATTTATGTTACTCATGTTTATAAGTTTATTTGGTTATCCACTAACTTTGGTAGATTGGTCCAACATATGCTAGATCCATCTTTCATCAGAGAGCAAAAATATCTTCTATAAGAAAGCAAAAATATTATGAGGAAGAGGTGAAGGACCGTCGTTTACTAAAATTTTTCCACATCAAACAAAAAAAAAAAGAGAGGTATATGACAACATGGATAACCTATGAGGTATGTGAAATTACAAGATTACCCTTCTCATATGAGTGAAAAAATATGAAGGATAATTTTCTAATGACACATGGATAACCTATGTGGAAGTGCAATTTTGTTCACCCTCTTTAAAAGAGGGTGAACATTACCCTTTCTCTCATTAGTTGAAATGGTGTGGACCCCACCACAAAGTGATGTCATATTTACCATGCAATACATTTTTTGGTAACCATGAAATCTCTTTGTGGTGGGGTCCGCATCATTTCAACCAATAGGAAGGAGGATAATGTTCACCCTCTTAAGTGGAGGGTGAACAAAACTCAACTCCATCTGTGGCTAATGTACCACATTTGATGGGTAGAATGGATTAGGGTACTTTACTCAGATTTTACCATCTTCACAAAGGACCAAGAGCAATTAATATCATCGGAGGATACTTTTCATTACTTAGAAGGATTCATGATTAAAAAAAAAAAACAACAGGTCTTCCCTATCTTCTTTCAATCCCAAAGACCTAGTTCAAGCAAGTCAGCTAACTCAGATGGGAAAACTCTTTTTTGCCTAGCAATAGGCAAGTACTTCAACCCAGAGGAGATCGCGAAAGTAAACCAGGTGAAAACATGCTAAAAACTTCATATCATCCCTCCAACAAATCTTACTTAGGGTGTTAATTTAATCCTTTTTCTTTTTACCGGCGTGTTCATTTAAACCTTGTGTCTCTAAAATTGCAGAAACTCAATAGATTGTTGTCACTTGTCAGACTTGACCTATATTCAGTCCACCTTATTCCTTTAGGAAGTCTCCTATGCAGAATTCCTAGACAGAGTTCACACATCAGAGTTGAAACTACGGGAGAAGGGATTGTGGTACGTCCATCACCCCTGGCTAAATCTTCAAATTCCAAAAAGCAGAATTCACAAATTTGCTCAAGTAGTATTTGGTAAAATTCTTAAGACACCAGCACTGGTCCTATACTCATCTACCCAGTTAACAAATCCAACTATTAAGTAGTTCAAATGCTTAGTTTACTGATGCAGGTGGAACAACAAAACATCTATGGTTACACAAGATGAAGAAATTTTCTACCTAGTAGCTTTCCTATCCCCCGCAATCATCTCTCGACAGGAAAAGATGGGTTAGCACACATTCTAAACCAAAACAAAAGAATCTAGATTTCTGCAAAACAAGACTTCTTGGGTGAGGCAATCGTAGTTTATGCCTTTAGCCAACTTGTTTCCTCTAAACTTGTTCATTTAGTTAAGTGGAAACAGCTTCTTTATATATTAAGTGAAACAACTTGTATACTCCTTTTAGTTTAGTAGAAACTCCACCTTAGAATTGCACATAACATTGTACAATAATCATTCAGGGAACGCATCATCATTTGATAAAATTACAAATCCGAAAGGCATAGAAACTGAGGGTTGCCAAAACATCACCCAAAAGGGTAAAAGAAAGCCCATAAACGAAACAGCCAACAATTTTAGGGATTTAGTTGAACAGTTGGTGGGCATGTCATGGAAAGGTGTCTGCCATTGTTTACTTCCACACTTGTTCTTTCCCCTTTTGGAACCAGCTATAACAGAGTTTTCAGATGTTATAGATCCAGTCTAGCTCGCTCCTCAACTGTCACCATGTCTTCCAAAGCCGAGGTATAACCATGGGAACTACACCAATCTATATGATGATATTAAAAAAATAAAAATAAAAAACTACACCAATCTATATAGTTGTATCCCCAATCTCAAAATTTATCCTAAAACCAATAGAATGAATGCATGCACAGGATATGCTTCAGACACATTGCTAACTTGAAATCGATGCTACTTTCCATAATCTTTTCCTTTTCTGGGAAGTCCAACTTTTTAAGGAGACAAGAAACAAAAGGAATGCAAAATAAAAGCCAAGAGAAAAGGATGATGATGGTGATTGGATACTTACTCTCACTCTCGAAACAGGACTAACAATTTGGGACATCCTAAATGAAAAAGATGGACCAATACTGGGACCCAGGGATCTATCGTCCTAAGCGGTTATGGTGGAACCTTGAACAAAGGTCTAATATCAGATGTGTTTAGAACCTAGGGATAACCAGTTCTGAATAGGGGTTAAGGCTAAATTCATCACCAGTTCCTTGATTTGGCTTCATCACATCCCAAAAACATATATATCTTTTTCGCTTTTGATTTTAACTGTTTTCTTCTTCTTTGGAGGTAGGTTCCTTCAGGGGATTACTTCTTATAACCTCGGTACTCTAGTTCAATCCATAGAGATGAAATAACTCTCCTCAAGTGAGGAAACTGATTTCCTTGTCAACAAGCTCTATTTAACTGGGAAACTGATTGCGAAGGAAACTCAATTGGAAATAAAGACAAAACTCGAACAAAATTTCAATGAAAATTGATAGGACACAAGGTGACATTCCCGAGACATTTAAGAAACTTAAACTTATGAGAAACTCTTGCCATAGGTTGCAGACGCTCCACAAAAACAGTTTCCAATACTTTCTACAAAACTTTCAGGATGCAAATCCTGCCCGTTCCATAATGCCAAACTGTTCCAATTAATTTCCATAGAAATTCTGTAGCATTCGTATTTGAACTTTTCATGAAAGTATTTCAGTGCCTATAATTGCTAAGGTTCACAATCAGATTCTCTCACAAATATCCTTTCGATTGTACATCAGCTAGCATTTACTACTTTCATGCTAAATCAGGAACATATTTCACATTTTCAATTCCCAAATTGTATCCCAATTTCCATTTTGTTTAGTGGAAAGTAAATATGACCTAGAGAATATTTAACTCTTCTATCCACACAAAAACTGTCACAGGGAGATCTTGAAGCACATTTGCCTGAAAATTTGGAGCTCGAGCTAATATCTAAAGTAAAGACACAAAAATGCAGATTAGCAACTAAATTTACTCTATCTTATGAAAAAATAAACTAGGAAAAAAAATTCGTAATTGCAAACAGCAGATTTTCGAAAATTAAATAACTGACATCGATATTTTATGCATGAAATGCTCTAAAAAGTCGAACACTGCAACTCATCAAATAGATATGCAATAATTGAAAACAAGGATATGCAATAAGGAAATCCACTCATCATAACAAAACTCTAAAAAACCTAAACTAGGATTAACAATCTTTTACCAATAATTGAAGGCCATTTTCAAGATAATGACTATACATACCAGAAGCAAACAAATTCTTGCAGTAACACATCATCCTGCAAGAATGAAAATTAGAACATTGTAAGATATTGAACTCACCTCTTGGCAAAAACCAATAGGAAAAACAAGAAAAGAGAAGAGATCTAGAAAATGGGACACCTCTTCGTATTCTGGAATCGAATGTTATCATCGACCCTATTGATAGTCATATGTTATTAGTCGAATGTTATATCGACCCTATTGATCATTGCGCAAGCAACATGTCGTTCAAAGACAGGAAAAAATAGAAGTGACAAAGGTTAACCCGATAATGAGAACTTTAAAAAGAAGGTCCATTGGGAGTTATTACATCAATGTGTCCTAAAAAAATAGCTCATTGTTGGCTTTCCATTTCCTCAAGGAATAGTACATCAACAGAGATGCTACCCAAATTTGACAATGCGGAATAGAAAATCCATCTTGTTTGTTACCTTGGTCGAGGAGGAACAAAGACACCCCTTAAACATTCACCACCAAAAAAATCATATCCTCATGCTCCCCAATGGAAAAGGAGTAAAAAGAATATTCCTTGTCAGCCATTCGACTTGTTGACGTATTGTCTCCTAATATGTGGCCATTTCGTATTTCAGAGTTAAGGAAAAAAACTATGAAGAACTGGTTAATAGGCTTCTTACCCGTGGTTTGACTTCAACAATGTGTTGGGCCTGTTGGCCTCATTTAACGACAACAGGGTCGTTAGCAAGAACACTCTCGAGGTGATCAAGAAGCTGTTTAGCCTGCCACATTACAGAGTCAGGGTTGGCTTCTTGATAGTGCCAAATGAGAGCGCTTTCCTTCTGCTCTGTAAATGACCCATCTGTAGCCTCCGTATAGTACTCCATCACTGGTAGTGCAATCTTCTTCCACTCAAAATACACTGCCAACATGCAGGACTCCCATGGCAAATCCCTCCTCCACCTACATGAAAAGGAAAACATACCAAATTAGATCGGGTATAGAAAACGAGATTAAAAAAAAGAAGTCAAGTAACTGAACCATGGTAACACAACACAATTAGATTTTTCAGACAGAATTACAATCAAACACAAACAATGAGATCAAAAGCAATCTTTTTGCACTGAACTTACATTCTGGACATGTTAAGTAGTTCACAAGGTATCCAAATAAACCACTATCAGACCACACTGAACTACAAATCAAAGGTGGGAAAGGAGAAAACAGGTAGTGAATATGACTCATAAAGCAGTGAGAGAGATGATAACAAGCCCCTACCATCTCCAAGGTCCAATAGGTTATAAATTCAGTAGCAAAAGATCTGAACTTTATAAAATTTGAGAAACTGAGCAAGATGACCTGTGGCAATCAATCATAAATTAGCAATTTTAGTCACGTGCAATCCAAAGCAGAAACATAAACTGTGGTCACAGTAGAAAAGAATCAGGCCATGACTTGAAAAATTGGAAGCAAATATGTAGAACAAATCCTGCCCTAACATGTCTTCCTTCATCAACATCTCAATTTGAGCTAATCAATTAGACACGACTGCTGGAAATGGGGAACAGCACTAATCCCAAATCAAAGATCATAGGGATATGCATTTAACTCGTAGATTGTTGCATTCTAAAAGGTCACATCTTATTTATGGAGAAAAAATAGGAGTAATTCTTTGTGTGATTATGAAAAAATTAATTACGACTACATAAGTTTCATCACTCCATGAGCCATCATTCTCATACATTTTAAGTTTGGCTTCTGCGGTCATAGAGATGGTAGTTTTCACAGTGAGTTCCTTAGACATTGTTTCTTTCACAGAGTGTACCGAGTCATTTAACTCATGCAGCCGGGGCAAAGTCAGGTTTGCCAATAATTTGAGCAATCTAAACCTAACGCACAAGCACAAACTAAAGTAACATCCACCACACATAACATTTCAAGTGCACATTAAATTTAAATAAAAAGGCTATCTTAAACAAGAAACCCAACTGGTGAATTTACCAATAATATAACTGCTGAATCCAATCAATGGCGCACAATACGAAAACTCAGTAGTAATACATTGTCAACTCAAAGGACTTTTTCAGTGTGTGTTTGCGTGTGTGTGTGTGTGTGTGAGAGAGAGAGAGAGAGAGAGGTTTCATGTTCCATATCCTCCCTCAAATCAAAGGACTTTTTCTCTTCTTGAGAAGCTCATCCTCTCACGCTTTCTCCCTAAAAACCAGGGAATTGATGGCTAAGTTCTTTGAAACATCTTTGCCAACCATCAATCGTAACATACTTTATGTACCCAGTGTCACAAAACGCTTGCAACAAGAAAGAAGTTTTTAAAATCCAATCTTATTTATCTACATTATCAGTTATGGAACAGTGTGACTGAGACACCAATCTTAAGTTCCTAACCTCAACTACACCTAATCCTCTCTCAATCCCATCCCATCATCTTCACATCCCTCCTAAAAATATAGCAAACATCCACACCAGCCGCCGTCCAGATCACCCCAAGATCCGAGGGAGCTAGCTTATAATTGTTAACCATCGATGTATTAAAAAACTGTTAGCTCGAGGCAAGTGAGTTCAAGATAAATGCTTACTGTTTTCTCGTCTTCCTCCTCACTTCCTTTTTCAATATCAACAGAGAGATAATCGTGGATTCCCCTTTATATCCCGCTTTGACCTCTTTTGTGCCTGAAGCTCCTTCTCTATACTTAAGCAAAAAGAGGACACCCAAAGCAATTTGAAAAACAATAACAACACATAAGAGACTACAGACAAACAGTTTGTATCTCAAGTCAACAAATGTCCTGTGTTTTATACTTACTCTTGTTGTAGCTTCTGAAGTTTGTCCTTCTCTCCTTCAATTTTGGTCTGAATATTTTCATCTACAACATATATATATTTGTGTTTATATGCCTCCGACTTCCACTTCTTAACCCTGCTCTATACTCTCTAACGTCAGTTTCTCCAAACACGCCTTCAAAATTGATTCGTTAGTACATTACAAAATGTGTCACAATGGCGGCTTCCACAGCCTAGGGGAAACAAATCATTTCAGAAGTCATTTAGATTCTAGGAGACCAAAACTTTTACTGTTCGACCAGGACAAACAAAAGAGAAAAAATTATACAGTTTAATGATGTACTACAGGCCACAGATAGTAAGTAGGTCATACCGAAGCTCAATCATCAGTCTTCTAAAAGGCGGCCTAGGCGGCGACCACGATTTTCCCTACGCGGTTTGTTTAGGCGCTCGGCGAGGCTAGGCAGAATAGGCGGGCTCCTAGGGTCTGGACTCTCCAAAAAAACTTAATTGCAAGGCGGGCACCAAGGCACCCTAGGCGGTGGGTTGCCACCCGACTAGCACCTATTGTAGAACACTGAACTCAATCACTGACTCCCAGATTCTTTGCAAAGAACTAATTTCTTTTGCAGTTGGCGCAAAGACCAGCCCTCAATTTATATTCTCGGCTTTAAGCCCCATTTCGTTTACGAGTTTGACAGATTCAGAAAGTCGATTGAGCAAGTTCAAGGCAATCACCTCATTTCTTTGCAAATGCAGCTGTAAAGACCATCAAAAGTTTGAGAAACAGAGAGAGATGAACTTACTATTCCAAATAAAAAGAAGAAACCATTATAGGGACACAGAAGCTTGCAATCTGATGAGGTTGGTTTTGATCATTGACAGAGAAGAGAATCTTTCGTGCAGTGCGAGACCAAGAACCTGAAGCTTTCCCCAGAGGCGACACTTTTCACATCCCACACAATCCATTAGGGCACTGCAAAATGAGACATACTCATGGGAAAAGCAACAAAAACTATACTCATAATTAATTGGTAGATGGAAAGAATATAACATAATCCTGAATAGTATAGCATAACATAACTACAGCAAAATGAGACATACTCATGGGAAAAGCAACAAAAACTATACTCATAATTAATTGGTAGATGGAAAGAATATAACATAATCCTGAATAGTATAGCAGGCCAAGTAACACAAATATCAAAAATTCCTTTGTTAATAGATATAAGCAGCAGATAACATAACTACAGCATTGAAGAAACACATAATCATCTGAATTTAGTACTTTGAACTCAAACTCAAAGACACGAACTATAGACTCAACACAAAACAGATTGACACACCAAAACACCGCAATAGGAAGCAACTGACACAACAAACACCGCTATAGACCCAAGAGAACCCACCATGTAAAACCCCAACCCAAGACGACACTAGAAAAAATCAGAAATAAATAAAGAGAGAGACCAAAACCCCAAAAGACCACCCCCAAGAGTGCAGACACCAGGACCAAGCAACACACACCACCCCAAGTGATTATAAGAAGCATTCCAGATGCTTTCTAATCAGTAAATGAAGTCATTCATTGAATAGTCAGGAGGATCCCATTTTGTTCTAACCCATAATGCCACCCTTAGTTTTATCAGTTCCACCACCTCCTTCCACTTAAGTTCCTTATTTTGAAAGATGAACTCATTCTCATTTTCCATAAAGACCATAAGACGGCAAAAGGAATGCAGTCCCATATCAATCTGACTTTAGGCTTGTGATTAAAGCTTAACCACCACTGGAGTAAGCTTGATACCGAATGAGGGATCACCCATTGAATGCCCCACCAAGAGAAACCAATCCTGACGTGAAGCTGTGGAAAAAGCTCAGAATGGAAAACATTGCGACAGTAATAGAAAGGGAAATCGCTAAACTGAATACCATCAATAAGCATATTAGTGAAGATAAGATAAGACAGCCGATAATCTATGAAAACTTAATCATGCTCTGGCTCCTCATCAGTTTTCTAATGGTCAAGTCAAACGTTAAGGCTTAAAGAACGAATTTTTGCACGTCAATTAAACTGTCGTTCATATCCGGGGAATTGAGTTCCAATTTGGGGACGAGAATCTAAGACGGGGTCCTCCTAGTAGTCTATAGCTAATCGATGATAGTGAGTTGAAAACATTCCTCGACACTGCACCTTGTGGACGAAATGTTCAAATACTGACTCCCTGCCAAAAATAAAAATATGAAGATTGAGATCAATGGGACCTTTTCATGTTAACTTGAAAACACGAGTAGTCAAAGAGAACCA
The DNA here is from genome assembly GCA_025413875.1 of Rhododendron molle. Taxonomy (NCBI): domain Eukaryota; kingdom Viridiplantae; phylum Streptophyta; class Magnoliopsida; order Ericales; family Ericaceae; genus Rhododendron; species Rhododendron molle. The sequence goes on along the minus strand of CM046394.1, from coordinate 18,715,730 downwards.
ATGACAGAAACTTGTATCGATTTGAAGGCTATACGATATTTGAATAACTTCGTCACTGAAACCTATACAATAGCTTGCCCATCTGAAGTTCATGTCCCACGTCCAAGTTCATCAACGCCACAAGTGAATTGCTGGTTACCGATGAATGCAATAACAATAAACTATTTTTGTACAATGAGTATAGTAAAATAATGCCTGCAGATCCATTATGGTATGCTGCGAGATTAAGTTAAGATTCAAAAATTTTACATGCCAAGAAAGCAAGTTTTCTGAGACCTGATAAACTGCCCTATTACTTTTCTCACTCAAGACAAAAGAACTCCAGCAAAGAATTATATCGAGTAATGAGTCATTACGAATCTTAAGAAGGAAAAGAATTCTTTCCAACCTAGAAAAAGAATCCTTCGGAGGTTTCATTTACAATAATGCTAGCCACATAGAGATTGAGAACAGATTTGCACAGCAGTTCATGTGGCAAAAAAAAAAAAGGGGACCCACCACTATCTCTCCCCTCTGAAATTTCTCTTCCCCGAGAAACCCAAATTTCCACCGCCCAAACTCACACCCTCTTCTCCGGCCCAAATGTCCACCGCCCGAACTCACTCCCTCTTCTCCGCCGACTGCTGGCCTCCTATCCGGCATGTCTCATCAGACATCTTCTTTGTCGTCTTCTCTGGTGAACGCAATCGATCGGAACAAAGTCTATACAAAATAAGAGATCCGAACAACGCCCTAGCCTGTCATAACAAATGCTAACAGTACCTACCATTCACCAGGATCACCTGCATCAAGGTCGGAAACGAAGTCCTAACCTTCAACGACACCTCAGTGAAAACCACCTTCCAGCTATGCAAAGCGCTTACAACGCACTTGTGGAACTCAATCTCGACAAAAACGCTACCGTCACAACGGTGCACTCGCTCGCCGTGCTCGAGATGTCGTATCGACCGTCAGCCGGAGCTTTCCGACGAGATCTGAGAGGATTCATCACTCCGATTTTGGATTTCCATGTGAATCAGTTCGAACTTCCTTATAAACGCGTATCCGTACTTCGCAAGCAAGGGCGAAGCAAGTCCCGATCAACTTCGTTCTGTTCCAGCCAAATGCGCCGGAGAAAACTATGGAGACGGCGCCAGAGAAGAGGTCAGGAGTCGCCGGAGAAGAGGGTGTGAGTTTGGGCAATGGAAATTTGGGTTTCTCGGGGAGGGAATTTCAGAGGGGGAAGAGAGCGGTGGGTCCCTTTTTTTTGCCACATAGACTGCTGTGCAATATCCGTTCTCAATCGCTGTGTGGATAGCATTATTGCTTCATATATTGATGTCCTAACTATTGGTATCAAGAGCAGTCTTCTCAATCTCTGTGTGGATAGTATTATTGCTTCATTTAATTGATGTCCTAACTATTGGTATCAAGAGCAATCGGGTCTCAATCTCTGTGTCGATAGCATTATGGCTTCATTTAATTGATGTCTTAACTATTGGTATCAAGAGCAGTCCAATCTAACATGTACTCCTTCTGTTCTATAGTTTTAGTCCCACTTTGAGATTCCGAGAATCATACTATGTAAGGAGACATCATCATTACACCTCAAAAAGTATAAATCTTCAAAATTGTCCTATATTTAGAAGTACGGAAGCCATTACTCCACTTTAAAAGAGCAAGGATGAAAAAGTTAAACCATTTTGACTTGTCAAATGGACATGTACTACGGGACATCCAAAATGGAAAGACGGACTAAAATTACGGATGGAGGGAGTAATTCTTAATAGTTTGATAAGACTAAAAGTGGTTAATCTAATGTTGTGTAAGTGAATTTATTAGCTTGGTTACAAGGAAACTCACCAACAGCATAGATGTAGTCTCTAGAAGCTCTGTCAGAAATGTGCCTTGGCCAGCCATAATATGATCTTTTGCACCCATCCTAACAAAGATCCGGTCAACAGGTGACATTTCAAAGCTTCCTGCTAGGACATCCTCTCCTACCAAGGAAAGAGCTCAAAGTGAAGGAAACAAAACAAAAGAGAATAAGCAAAACCACAAAGGTCACATAAATGAGATCTAACCTGGTCTAAAATTACAGCCCAGCAAACTTGGCGCAGAAGAGTGGACTTTCCGCCCATATTAGGACCAGTGAGAAGGATGAAGCTTGCATGACCAAAACCTCCAATAGTAACATCATTGGGGACAAATGTGCTCTTGCCTAGAGAATCACTTCTTCTAACTGGATGGCCTAGACTTTTAGCAGAGAGGCAGGGCACTTAATCTGGACATGGCAACCCTAAGATAACATGCCGGCATGTGGGTCCTTCATAATAGTTGCACACAATTGCTAAGCTTATCAAAACATCAAGTTCTGCAACACCTAAACCAGTTCCACCTTGTAAGGAGGATAAAGAGTTCATATATTTCTCAAAATAGTTAGGGCACAGTATTGTGTACATGTTAAAGAATGGTCTAGAAAAGGAGAGAAAACAAGGGTATGAACCAAGGCAATGCAATTGACAACAATTTAGTAGGTTCACACAACGGCTACCCTAAAACACGCTCCCATTTCATAAGCAGAAGAGAAGGAAGAAGTTACCTGCAATTGAAGAAACATAGTCGCCACTTATTATGATGCTCACAGAAGCGTCCAACCAACCTCTGTAGGATGCTTTTCAACTTATACTCCTTTTCAGAATCAGCTTGTGAGGGCTCTCCTATCAACCTCTTAATAGTTGGAGTCCAGTAGCAGAAAAAGCCATGCATATATCATAGATTCATGGGAGGGGATCAAAACTTAATGAAGGTACCCTCACGGGTTGTTTAATCGATAAAGGCCCTACAGATAAACCAATTAGAGGTGATGCATTGAAAAGTTTCGATAGAGGCCCTGCAGAAAAGTTTTCTAAACCTTAGAGAGCCCTTCCCCAGGACCAACGCCTAGTCTAAGTATTCCAAATTGATGCAAGAGAGCTTCAGTACAATTCATTCCTCTCCCAAGTCTAACACCAGCAATACAAGCTGACAGACTCAAACTATGACACTCCATGTCCCGTGTGCTGTATGGAATCAAATGCGCCATCCTTATGTCCAGAAATGGAACCGACGGAGTGTTACCATGTGATCGAAGTTTCAGTCTCCCAAAAGACAGTTCTCAATGACTATTTTCAAAAGCAGTTAAAGGTTCAACATTCTCATTTGATAAATTCCCCTCAATATCTGCACATTAACTTTTGTTTACTTATTGTGGTGTTTACTTAATCATCCAAGACATTGAAAAACTCCTGTTTCTTAAGGTGGAAACTGTGCATAACAAAAGGGTAACCAATCATTAAAGATAGAAAGTCAGTTATTCGCAAATCGCCACTTCAATTTGACCCTCCAAACTATTCTTGGCTGTTTTGCGCTTTGTTTAAAGTTTAAACTATTGGTTATGTTGATCTTCCACAACTCTTGATCACCTATTTTCATGTACGAAAGATCTTCCAAAAAAAATAATAGGAGACAGGATCCCAATAATGTAAACTGTGTCTATGTGGGTTCTGCCTTCTACTTTGAGAATGTTAATCTGCACTTATTGTAAGAATGGCTTAGGACGATCCAGAACAGTTTTTAGGAGCTTTCCGCCTTCATTAGCAAGATAATTCCTTTCATAAACTCAAGTATTCCCATCTAAGCAACACTAGCTTTGTGTTCCTTAGAATTTCCTCTCCCATTTCATTCGATTTGGTAGGATAACAACTTGATCCATACTCTTCCAAAAGGAACTTAAATATTATGAAAACACCAACTATGATAATCTACGCGGTGAAACCTCCAACATATATGTATGCATTCCCCACAAAGTATATTCACTACTGAGACTATTCTCTATAAAGGAATTACAATCAAAAGCACACAACCTGAAGATGAGACAAGCGTCCAAGTTGAAGTGACTCAGCTTCTTCCCAAAAATCCTTGCAAATCTATGTCACATTCAACCCATCAAGCTAAGACCTGTACTTTAGTCACAGAGATGAGTATAGCATAGCATACAGTGCATGGTAACCTCAAGTCTCAACTGATGGATGTTGTTGCCGTTGTTGGTCATGGCAGGGGGGCTGGTTGCAGCTAGGTGTTTGTTAAGGGTTTTGTGGTGTTTGGGCTTTATCTTTTGGGCTTACCCCCATGTATTTGGGCTTTTAAGCCTTTTTAGGTGTTTGGGCTGCATCCCATTTGCGCTCTATTGTTTATCTGGGTTTTAAGGCCTCTTAGGTGCTGGGCTTTGTTCCTTGGGGTGTCCCCTTGGTTGGCATCAAGGGTTTGGGTCTCGGATGGGCAATTGTTGTCCTTCTCCTTGCTCCTTTTAGTCTTTGTATTCATTTTAAAGATTAATAAAATTTCTTTTTTGCCGTTCCATAAAAAGAGCCTCAACTGATGGATAACAATGGAAAATTAGCATTAAAGTTTTCACTAATTGAATAATTGAAATATCAAACCCAAGGAGTTATACTCAGTGGTGTCCACTAATTAAGGACTAACTAACATTCTTCCAATAAAGTACGCATGTTATCATAGAGAGCAATTTCATGGTGTTTCTGAACTCTAAAGTATGTAGACTGCACAAAATGACTGGTCCTAATGCAAGTTTCTCTTGTTTGTATGTCTGGTTGAAACAGCGTACCAATGCTAGCAATGAGAATGACAAAAAAGGGCGGTTACATCTATAATGGACAGAGATGGCCTCATTTATTGAACTTCATCAAATGGCATGTCACTACTGCATTTTTATCATCTATCTTTAAACATCCAAAATATGCCTATAATATTATATTAGAGAGATTTTGCTTTTCAATATAATAAAGATCATACTGCATTCCTTTCAATACGATTTTATTTGGAAAGCAGATGCCAAACCAAAACGTACCAGGCAAAGATGATGAAAATAATATTGGCCAAGCTGCAAGACCCTACACGCAAATATTGCGTGGGATGATAGAAGTTTATGAGCATGCGTTCGAGTACAACATATATAGTTGATCTTCGAACTCAAACCCTGTGGAAATAACAATTAACTGAAATAGACAGTGAATTGCTTAAAGAGGACGGGAGAAAAGTGAATGAAGTATGAAGTCTAACGATACCAATTACCATAAAGGAATAGGAAAGGGGCAGTCAAAAAATTAGGAAATGATTTCAAAGATAAGGACAAGCCAGCTTCTATGATAAAACAAGTTTCATGTATAACACAAACAACTAAAAACAGACTTGCAAGTACTTATTCTAATTCTTTGTTTTCCCATACAATACCTTCTTTGTTAGCATTTGGCGGGTTGCTTCTGCAGCTTTTTGAGCAGGATTGCCATTTTTAGCTCCTAAAGCTCGTTTTTGCCATCGTTCCTGATCAACAAACCAAAACTCTAAGATTGAAGTTCAATAGTAAAAGGAAATAGATTAAGCAGATGAAGATGGCCACTTAAAGCCTCTACAAGAAGCTCAACTCGTAACACAGACAATGTGAAATAGCACCAGTCATTTTAGTTATCTGCAGTGTTCTAAAATAAGGAATTAATCGGTGATTAATCGCTGGCGGGGCCTATCCAATTAGGCCCAACTAACATTAATTGCCGATTACTAATTTATATGCACCAATGAATCGCCGATTAATCCAATTAATCGCTTGAAAGTGGCCGACCGCCCGACTAGTGCCTAGCGACTTTTAGAACATTGGTTATATGTGGATGGCATGAAGCAGAATTGTGAGCTACTTTGGAGAGTCAATCTGTATTTTGACCTAGAGGAAACAAAACTATAAGACCAACTCATTAGAGAATTGAAAATTCAATAACAAAGGTTGTCCAAACTCCAGAAACAACAAACAAGCCCTTCATTCCACGGTAACATGGCATAGCCAGAAACTTTACGAAAATCTTGCAAGTCAAAGAGTAAGAACTCAACTTGTATTCAGGAAGCTCCATACCATAGGCCTTTAACTCAAGTAAGGAAAGGGATCAGAACATCTACCATTTCAGGTATGCAGTGGTGAAACCTTCAGTAAAGTGTTCAAACTTCAGAAGTGTAACTATGGCTAAAACATTTGCAAACCTTCTTATGGTAAGTTATTGAGCGATCAAGGTCTCCCACCTGCAGCATCAATTGACATAGTGGTTCAGGTGTAGGCCCCCTCACAAAAATTATATCTCGGATTCTTTTTTTCCCCTTCTACATTTCCACTTTCATGATCTTTCATCATATCAAGAAAAATTCTTATAAACTTTCCAAGGGGTAAACACTAAGAAAAACGGTTCTCCTTCTCCCCAACCAACTTCAAGTTTGAAATCCAGCCAACACTTTCTAAATTGATCTGATGTACAAAATCAAAAGCTGAGGCCTGAGAGCGCAAATGGTAATAACTGGACACAGAGGGAGACAATATCAGCAAACCGAGAGAGAGCCCTGGAGTAGAGTAATTTGTTGATGTTTGGATCAACCATATTTTCCAAAGACTCATTTCCAAAAGAAGCACCCCAAATGCAGATATGTCAAATTTTACGCTGTCAAATCCGTTCAGGATGCGTTCAGGTGCAACGCAGCTGGTATTGCTGATAGCAATTTCAGAAGCTTGTTCCAATGATGCTTGTTAGCCTTGGCGTAAATGGAGAGAGTTTCCCAAATTTATGTGGTCTGTGTCCATGCTTCTGATCAATTAACAAATGTGTTTTAGTTTACCTTCTGATTAGAATGATTTCAAAACCAATCCCACTACCTAAAAACCAATATGATTATTCTTCTAAGTTCTAGCAAATAGCTGAATTTAGTCATTATGTACCTTGAGTTTAACACTGTTGCTTGCGAGGGGCCTCAAAACAGCCAACCCACAGTCGGAGAGACGAGGATAAGTTTTTCGTTGAGTAAGATGTTAGCAGCTTTTAAGTAGCAGGCAAGCATGTGGAATGCAAATACCTGAAAGCATAGATTAATCACATTACTTTTTCTTCCTCGTAGTCAAAGGAAAAGTAGTATATGTGGAGTAATGGAGGTATACGCATTCCCTACTGTCAAACGTTACAGCATTCTAAAAGACCATGAGTTGTATCAACTGATAGGATACTCTTGGTGGATTTTCTAGCAGCCATTGGAGCTTGAAGATTACATGGGAAAACTAGAAAATTGATGGAGGTGGAAATCTGAAGGAGAATGATCAAAAAGATCCTGCAATTTTGAAAAACAGAAAAAATCAAATCATCAATGAACAACCAAAAAAACAAAAGATAGACCAAACAAATCAAGGTCAAAACACTGGACTGAAGGAGCCCAGAACTTGATGGCTACTGCAAGACGAAAACCCGAGAACTTGAGAGAAAACAGTGAAGAGAAAAGGAAAGAGAAACTGCAAGGCTCTGAAAATAGATAAGCAAAAACCATAGTAAAGAGTCCACGAGACCGAAGGCACCACCACTAGGGAAAATTTGGATTTGTAATTACATTCAAAAAATTTGACGAAAAATGTGTTTGGTATTGTAAGAGGTATTACGATAGTGAAAACTGCAACAATGAGAGAAAAATTTAAAACAGTATCCATTTCGGAATACTTGGAATAAGTTTGTTCAAACTAAATGTCTAAGTAAATGAGACAGAAACATGCAACCCTGCCACATGCTATTTCACACGTACACAACATGGACGTGTAGGAAATTGTCAAATTGAAGAATGGAGCCTTCGAATTATTGACTACATAATAGGTAAGCGAGGACATATTCATGGAAAACGTAGCCCAAGAGGATCAAAAATCTATTTCTTTGCTAGTATGCAAACCTGCAAGAAAAGGATATTGCCTCCAAACGATTAGTCTTTATACCTTGTTTCTCTTCATTCAACACCAATTTTGATCCAGAAACAACTTCTCGGTTTCTGCTCCAACTTCACATTTGTAAGTTGAAAGAAAAATCAGAGCAACAGTGTAGATAGATAGATGACAGACAAAAAGCAGTCCATACCATAAACATGGAATCAAAGAGCTATCTGCAAAAACTTCACTTTCGCACACGATGCACAAAGAGAAGACGGATCGATTACTTGGATAAAATTGGATTCCAAGACTGATCGAAACTGAATTAGGTTTGTATTTGGAGTAAAAAATAAAGAAAAATCCCTACAACTTGGCTATGGCCGGCATCTTTCACTGATTAACAGGTTTTCTTGGATGGATGCCCAAAAGAAAATTTTAGTATTTCTGAACTATAAATCTGTTTTTTTCTTGGACTAGGTGAATGGCTATGTGCACAGCACATATGTCATGTCCGTTGATTGGAAATTGGTGCAAATAAGTTTTGGTTACTCGGTAGTTGAGTAGTGTCATATTTAGCAGAAAACATTGATGAGGAACTAAGGTAAAGTAAATCTCTTTTCATGTACATCAGTGCAGCATTAAAGGGAAATGAATCATCAATGGGAGCATGCAATGTAAAAATTGTGCACAAAGTAACTACTTGATAGAGAGGGGAGAAGATAAGTTTCTTTTTGTTTAAACAGTAGCAACCAATAGTACATTTTTGTGAAAGCACATGATGTTAGGAGTCCATTAAGCTGTGCTTTAGATTAGGATCGATGTTACTCCATGTAACCCCTTTAAAAACAAACTCCAAGTAAAATGCCAGATGCAATGAAGAAACAATAATGAAAGCAGGGTTTTTTATTATTATGACTCATGGTATGGGTATAAATAAAACTGGGAGAAGTTGAAGATAGGAGAGCTAGCAGTGTCATCAAGGAAAGAAGGGTCATCTTCCTCAACCTCCCGACGTCGATTTCCTCTGTTTTTCTCTCTCTTCCCTCTGTTCTTCGGCAATGCAGCATCTAAGGCAGCATAACAGAAAAATCCATAACCGGCATTGCCAAAACACTCCTCGTGAAAAATCAGAGGTCCCAAAGACACATCCAAAACCATGGACAACTCCTCTTCTTCTTCATCCTTTGACACACTCTGTTTCTCTGTTTTCCTTCTTTTCAAAGGGTATGGAGAGAGAAAGGAGTTTTCGAGGTATAGAGTCCAACCAGATTCACAACCACTACTACATTCTGAATCCAGCATATCATCCATTTCAGTATTTTCTAGAGTTTGTAATCTGGAAAATGAAGAGGCCTTTTCTGTAAGCCCTGGTTTTATGAACAGCGGAGCTAGATTACAAAAGACGTGGGGGGTAATAAATGTTTTATGAACAGTGGAGCTGGATTACAAAAGAGGTGGGGGGGGGGGGGGGGGGGGTAAAAAATGTGCAGCTTATCTTGGGTAGGATATAGCGATCAAAGCGATAGCGCCACAAAAAATTAGCAAAAGACTAAGCGGAATCATAAGGGGAAAGGAAGAGAATAAGTACCCCCAGCTGGAGCAAGTTTGTCTACATGTGAAACTATGTGCTTTTCGTAAGTGTACTTCTTCAGAGCATTCAGATGAACCTTTATTCGGTTAAGAATAAGTTCAAGTTTATGGTCATCAAAATTCTCTAGCAATTTATGTATAACGTAGTTGGCAAACTGATCTTTCATCATGACCTCAATCAAAGGGTAACACGAAATTGAAGGAAAGTAAGCACTTACCACAGTAAAGCACAAGTAGCATAAATTCAATTCGTCAGAGAAGAGCAAAATGTGGGAGTCTGCCACGAGCAAAAAAGGAGAAGATATTATCTTAACAAATAAGAAAGTTATAGAAAATGCAAATTCAGCAAGCAGGGGGGAAAGAAGAGAACTGGCGACAATTCCCGTAATGCAGCTTATGGAGGGAAAATTAGAAAAAAAACACTGCTACATGGGCACAAGCAAAGGGAAAATACTCTCTAGGTTTGAAAATACTCCAGAACATAAAATGCATAATTTGGTTCAGCCCAACATCTCATTCACTTCAGGAGTTCCAAAAGCTAAACACTTCTCCACGACATTGGAAGAACACTACTGTTGGCTCATCTAAACTATCTGCCCTATTAGCTTATTTTACATGCTACAGTACATGCTGCGTTAATGAATGCAATCAGTTAAAAGAGCAAATGCAACAATTAATTTAAAATAAGAGCAGAATAAAGAATGTCAAAATCAGGAATTTTGCACTGGTACATCCCTACGCAGAATGGTCAATTTTTCAGCTGACGCTTTTTTCAATAGAAATACACATGAAGCCTTTCTAGGAGAAATACAAATGGTCTTTTTCTGATAAGTGATTTATGTCAATTCTCACTTAGCTGATTTGGAGCACATATACAAGATCGAAAAAATTAATCGTGATAACACAACGCACATTCGAGGGAATACAACCATCTATGGCTTCAGCAATCATCACCACCCATATCAACAATTATACACCAACTTAGTAGTGAAAAGGGTGAAAATAATTAAAAACTACAAGGTATTCAACTTCCGCAACAAGTTCAAATTGAATTTGATTGAGAACCACTTCAAGGGGTTGGGACAGGAAAAGCAAAAACACTATTCCACAAATGTATCAGCCTGAAAAACCAAAAGAATTGTCCAACGGAAGCCCCAAGGCCCCCAACTTCCAAATTGCATTAGTAAAAAGCAAATCATTTCAAACATACAGAGCAACTCCTGAAATTGCAGAAGTATAAATGGCAAAGATTATTCAATGGAAAAAGCAAACCTGAACAACGTAATTCCCATATTGATCTTGTGTCAACATGCAAACAGACCGCAATCACTATACGCTGGGTTTTTGGGTCACTCAATGCTCCAGGATTCTCTGTCGCATAAAGCTCCCCCACTTTACAACCATAAACAATCATATAATCTGTACAGAAATTATTAATAAGGTAAACATGAATAGTTCCTCAACCTGTATGACATGGCAAACATATGGATGGGTGGACAATGTCACCAGACTCACTAATTGGTCGTAAAATACTGAGATAATGAATTGGATAGCTTCTACAGGTATGCATTTAATACACTTTTGGATGACATGATTCCCATTCTGATCACGTACGCAACGCATGACATTACCATCAAGCATTGCAACCATTGTGGTCTTTTGCTCTAGATTGACAACTTATGTGGCCTGGACATTAGAGACAGCATGTCAAACCAAGTGCCTTCAGCAATAATCTTAATGTGCCTTTGTTTTAGATTTTGCAAGTTAACAAGGGCAAAATGTCATTGTACATCTCAGTTCAAATAGCTCTAGGTTAATCATGAACATTGTCAATATATGGTGTATTTCAGACCTGGGCCCCGTCTACACCCTAAATCCAGGATCCTTCTCAAATTAATTCTGAAAAAATTTGAGGTCTGTGCACCTTCTTCTAGATAAATATACCAATCAACCCAAGCAAATGTCATGGACTCCTCAAATTGTTTATGGGATCAGCGTATTATTTTATATCGAGCAGAAAATCTGCACAAAGATATAGGAGGTATAACAAAGAAATGTGAGCTGGATAGAGAGCATCTAAAGATAAGATGATGGCCTATCAACAATCACTCAATAGAACCAAAGTACACAAGCCACAAAGCTAACAAACTAAAGAATCATACGATTATAATTGAACAAAGCAATAAAACCAAAATAGACAAGACCTATGGAGCTTCCACTCATGTCCATAGCCATTCTCAGATCCCATTTTCTAATTATGCATAGAAAAATTATCGTGCTCCTCGACTGGTTGTCAAAGATGGCCTGCTTGACAATACACGACAAAAAGGAAATTAATTAAATTTAAGCTTCAAGTGATGCCCCAAATCTCTATCGAGCAAAGTTTAGTATTTAAGCGCATCCAAAGATTAGGATCCCTCCAGCTGGATGGTCCAACACAAAATACTAAAAAGAACTGCAAATTCTAAAGATGCTGAGAAATCTAACAAGGAAGATCCAAACATCAATGACACTAGCTACCTCTATTCAGTAGATTTTTCAACATCCTCGCACAGCAGTTCACAAATATAAGAAAATATTCCATTTTTCAACACACACTACAACCAGCTTTGAGCTGGTACAGTAAATTTCAGCCACAATACAAAATTGGAATAAAAACCAGCTGCAGTGCTTTCTAGATACTCCAAACAAACTTGGAAAGATACAACATATTGTAATGTACCCCATAGCTCAAGCACAAGGATAGATTAAGAATGTAAGAAAAATACAGAATTCAGAAACCAAAACAAGAAAGACAAGTCGCATAAGAATAAGAAATATATACAGGTTGGTCTGCCATACTGTGAAGTCATGGAGTTAACAGGATTAATTTACCTTCTGGATCACTCGGCAACCATACATCTGAAGGCTAAGAGTGAGGACATGCCTAGTTAGTTGGTCAGCTATACCAGGTCAAGTTAAAAATAGTAAAATACCCATCACGGTGGTGCCTCAAACTTAGGGTTTGGGTTTTCTGTGTGAGTTAAAGAACCCTACATCGAACAAAACAATAGAAACATAATAAGAACCTTTAAATCAAACAATCACATTACAGAATTGGAACACTAAATCGAAGAACCAGGAAATAATACAGATTCGGATCAACCACCATGGCCACATCGGTCAGCGAAGGCAAAGAGAAGATTCCTTCTGCTCGAAGAAGTTTTTGAGTTCCGATTACTTTACCGATTAGCTGAATCTTTGTGTCGTGGAAAAATATCTCAGGGAGGGGGCGCATGGAGTCAAGAGCAAGGATCGCAAGAGAGAGAGAGAGAGAGAGGATGGGAGGGGGAAAGAAAAGGAGAGGGGTAGACGGCTAAGGTCTGAGAAGCTCTCCCCCTATCATGCCACGTAGCCCACAATACACAAGAAGTAAAATGACAATTAAGGACAGCCAGGTAAGAAGGCATCCCAGAAATTGAGGGGCAAATGTGTCCCAAATTGGAAAATGTCATATGAAGAACCGTTTCTTTTTATATGGCAAGATGTAGAAAGGGGTAAGAGCAGAGATCTTGTGATAGAAGTAATGGTGGAGAAGACGGATGTGATTGTCCTCGGCTGGTATTTGGCGCCACAGGACAATTGAGTCTACCGTTGTACGAGAGAGAGAGAGAGAGAGAGAGAGAGAGAAGGTTCGTCACCAAGTGGGAGAAGAATTTGCGAGATTTGGTCTTGAAAGTGATCTCTGGAGTGTCCTTTTCACCAACAAAGGAACCAAATATTGAAGGCCTACATTGGGATATTATGATACTACTCATGACCACATATTGGGCAGTGGAATCTAGACCACAAGAATAGTAGAGGTAATGTTTACAGACACAGTTCAACCTGCATGCTGCTGGTTTGAGGCAAGGAAAGAATATTGTGTTCTCCAATCAGCAAGTAGATTTTACTAATTACTACTTATTGAAGCAGGACAACTTAATTTAGGTAATGCAAGTCATCACTCATACGAGCTCTGTGGAGAATGAACACACGTATTAAGAACCATTTATTCATTTACGCGTGCAATAATGCATAGTAACACTGAAAGTGCAAAATTCCTTCATGTAAGACGGGACAAAAGACAATCTATACAGCAAATAAACTGGAAAACTAAGTATCTATAAGTGATAAATACTATGTACCTCCAGAAGTTAAATTAGTCATTGGCAACATCTGGTGTAGTACTTTCAACATTTCAGATAACATGTTGTTGCTCAAGTCCAGATGTTGAAGCATCTTCAAGCTGCCAATCTCAGGAGAAATTGGCCCTACGCCATTCGCAAAGCTCCCAATACAGACTGTTGACAGAATGCATAAAAAAAACCAATAAAAAATTTGTAATTTTGGTTGTGCCGGTGAAATATGAAATCTGCTATACAAAAACTAAATAGAGTAAATAATTGCACAAGTCATCATTTCCTTTGGAAATCTTTAATAAGGAAGAATGAAGAGAAATTATAAGAAGTGTAAAACTTACCATATTAAGAAGCCGAAGAGCAACAGGTTTATTGAACTCCCTAGAAAAAAGGGAGCATGGAGAGGGTTTCCCCTAGCTAGTGCGCCATTCTCTCCTATATTCCGTCTCACAATGGATGTTATCTACACCCGACAAAGCATCAAAACATGTGGATACGCCAGTTTTCAAAGGATTTTCAATTGTCAACTGCACCAATTTTCAAGCCTTAATGAACGCTGATTAAGCATATTAGATGCTATATTACCGAGTTTGAAACCCGCAACTTTGATTAGAACAGGTCGTGGAGGAAAGAAACTTACACATTAGTTTACCACTAGGTCCAGTCTTCGTGTTAGGCACGAATGTCATGCCCGTTGAAGAGGACATATTTTGTTTTGGGCCAGAGATTAATGCGCTAAAAAGTGGTTTTTTCTCAAAATACTCGGGTAAAAGTGCTAAAATTTTACTTCTCCGATTCCTCTTGCCAGACGAATCCATACCCCAAAAAGTTTGGCGCAAAACTAACAAATGGGAAAAAAATTCAAATAAGGACAAAATTTTCAGATTTAAGTTAAGTCTAAAAGAACGGAGCCTAAGTTTATAGAAAGTTTAGGGCATGAGTTCATAAGCAGTCCTAACGATAAACATAATTATATAGGCCAATATGAGCAAGCTACTGGCAAGTTTTACGCTTCAAAAGAGTTTCTACAAAATATGTGCAGCAATGCATATGGCACGAAGAGTTACCAAAGTAAGGTTAGAACAACTGGACTAAAACCAGTCATAAAGTCTTTCACTGTCATTGTAGCCATGGAAGACGATGACCACGAACTAAACAGTAGGCAGCATGGTAAGCATGAGGTAATCAAAAAGTTGCAGATCAAGGACAGCCAGGAACTCATTGAATGCTTCGGCATTGAGGTGAAGATTGTGAATTGGTATAAGCCAGGTACGATTAGCTATGTTAATCACCATTTGCTCAAGCCCCAGAACATTGAAGGCATGTTCAAGTCGAGTTTCAAATTCCTGCAATAAATGGAATGTCATTAATATGTACTGTTAATTTAGTAGTAAATTGTAGAAAGAGGAATGGATGTAAAATAAAACAATCACATACATTCTGGAGCTGCACACGCTGCAGATGGAAATAGCCAAATTTCAGCCACAGTTTGGTGAGCCATGAAAGTTGAAGGCAAACAAGCACTCTGCAAACCAGCTGTAACAAAGCAAGCAACAGCACATAGGTATAAATGCAATTTTAGTATAGTGTGAACAGCAAAACGAAGCTATAAGAAGGACATATTTTAGGATACAGCACTAATTGAAAATATAAGTGCATTCACCTGCAGGAGGATGCAAATCTCGCCAGTAAACATTTGGACCAGACCACGCAAAGAAAAGTTCCCTATCATGTCTATCAAACATGATAGTCTGAAAGATCCACTTACGCTCACAAGCTAGAATAAGTTTACAGTCTACTCCTAGCTTATGTGCTTCAGGAAAGAGTCCCAACCCTCGCGAAATTCATGATTAACAACTTCCACTGGCCAAGCTCGTGATCCATGTCTCAAGAGAATCCAAGTGCTTGAAGCCTTGAACCATTAGCATCAAACTATTCGTGGAGAAGACGGGGCAACCTCTGAAAATAATAAGGAAAATGCAACACTGTGCATAGAAGGTAACAAAACTAAACTGAAGTGAAAGTATGAAGGATAATAGAACATCTGACCTTCCTGAAACATTTTTTAGATGCCAGCATTGATTCACACCTGTCAGTTAATTTTTGCAGAAGTTAATTCTGTACAAAATGTAGAACTTAAACAGAAGTGAACACATAAAAACGGAGGGCAATATGGTGGATAGTGCGATGAAACAAATAGAATAATATCCCACGGTTTGGTAATACCTTCGTTGCTGCAGCGAACAAACCAATGGTAGACAATGTCGTCCAACCATGCATTTAGCTGAAAGCTATAATTCCACATGAGAACATGGCCTAAGGGTAAAATATTCCAATAATCTTGCACGAAATCGCCCAATGGCTGGTAAACCAATTGATTTCCTCCGGCACGTATTGCAACTGCAACAATTACTTGCTGGCCTTCAGTAGTTTCTAGGTAATAGAGAGCTCTCCTTGGAGATTCTTGCCATGGGTTTTTAACACAAACCCAATGTCGAAATGGAACATTGACCACCATTTCCACAAACAAGCACTGTTGAAAAACATGCTGATATAAGACATTTTAGAAAAGAAAGAAAATCAAACAATATATATTAAAATTAGATAGTACTTGGTCTATAAACTTTCTGAATTTTGTAGTAGGTTGAACTGGACCAAAGGTACCTAAGCATACAGTTACTATGGATGATTTCGAGAGCAAACCTTATGCAAATAGCTACTATAAATTAGGAAAAGAGATAACTGCAAAAAAGACTTTTCACATGGAGAAAATTGCCCACAAAGGAAAACAATGGAGTAGAATTCACTTTGCCAAAAATCAACTAAACCTATTAAGATATATTGAGATTAAATAACAGGAACTTATAAAAATCTGTCGGCGCTCCAGATTTGGACCTAACCAACGAAAGACCAGCTCGCGGTCATTTTCGTCCAGAATTACAGTACTGAAAATCTACCTATGCTCGCACACAAAGATAACTTTGAATCCAGGCTTCAACTCATGCACTTCACAAACAGCAAGACTAATGGCAGCTATTAAAATGGAGATTGGAAGGATAATTTTTCTCTAATCCTACCATAAAACACACCGTGAAATATAAAGATAGATTTCTCAGTTTTAAACATATGTCACAATCCGTCCAATTCGCAATTTAGGTAAAACAAAAAGGGCCTTATTTATTTTTTGGTCAAACAACAGGATTGTAAAAAATTAGATCACCTTTTAGCGCTTAGGACAGCACCATTACGTGGGCACAACTGATTGTTGTATCCAATACGGCCCCAGCTCCAAATAGGATCTATTATGCCCATATCAATAAACTTGACTTCCGTGATACTAATAAAAACAAAAAACAAAAATAGCTTGACTTGTACATTCTTTTATTATTCTACGACCTATCGAAACAAAGACCCACATACCAAAACATCAAAAACAATTCATTTTCAATTGCTTTCTAGATAACCTTTTCCATTAAAAATTGCATGAGGAAAATGGATACCCAAATAGATAATGGAAAATCGAGAACAGATTAGGGTTCCTTCCAATGTTGTGGTTGTTTTGGTAGTTTGACAAAGAATAACACATCCTTTAATTCTAGTATGAAGACTTCGATCATTCTTTGCCAGAAACAGTTCTGTAGATGAAGCAACTTATGTCACTAACTCATGTTTATAAGTTTGTTTGGTTATCCACTGGTAGATTGGTCCAACATATGCTAGATCCATCTTTCATCAAAGGCCAAAAATATCTTTCATCAGAGAGCAAAAATATTACGAGGAAGAGGTGAAGGACCCTCGTTTACTAAAAAATTTCCACATCAAACAAAAAAAAAATGAGAGGTATATGACAACGAAACCAAAACCCTTGAACAGATTGTCACCAAAAACCCATAATTATTAACAAAAAACAATCATCACTCCAAGCCAAATTTGGTGTATAACAAACAAACAAAAAATTCAACAAGAAGAATCACATAACTGAATAGAATCATTCACGGAGAAAGGCCCAGCGTTTGACACGAAACCAAAATCTTAAAACCCAATTCGAAAGTTCAGAAATCAAAATACGGAATAGAATTTCAAGAGAAGAGAAAGCCCAAGCAAGCCCTAGCCCTCGAGATGAAAAAAATCAAACCTGAAAAATCCCCATTCGTGGTGTTGCTCCATACCTACATTCATAATGTTGCCCTCTTGATTTGAATTTTTCTTCTTGGCTTATTTACTAGGGAAAATTCATACATCAAAAACCAACCACCTATGAAGCACGGATACGCCAGAAAAAGTCACCGTATGTGTACGGGTACCGCGTACGGTACAGCCCATTACGGTTTGCCGTACCGGGTACGAGGCAGTATTTGGGGACAGCATTGGGAAACCATGGGGACGACATTGGGTGCGGGCGAATAAATGTTCTGTTCATGTGTTTACCTGAATCAATGGGTCTGCGAAGGTGGTGATTAGATAATCGATGATAGATGGAGATGCTGAATCGAGGCTCGACCGAAATTTGATTTCAGGAAAAGGATGCGGCCTGCAGAATCGAATCTACGAAATTTGATTTCACCGCCAACTCTAGCGTTCTACAACAAACACAGAAAAATACAACAGCGAGAGCTTAACCGAAACCACAACGGATAAAAAAAAGATCGAGAAGAAATCGAGATTTGACGAGAAAAAACAATAATACCTTTCCTCACGGATCTAGCAGAAATTGATTTTCCAGAGAATCCAAACAAAGCCCTAACAAAATTTAACCCCGTCATCCGAACTCAAAAACGCAAACATGAATATCAGAAAGACAAAAGAATATAAGGAAAAAGCGGAATATAAAAGACTCACAACGAGACTGAGCCGCGATACGAGATGACTCATCGTCTTCGTCTTTGTCTACAGATGGCTTAGCGGAGAGAGAGAGCAGAAAGGAAATTTCTTCGTCTTCTTCTACAGATGGCTTAGCGAAGAGAGAGAGAGCAAGGAATCGGGAACCCTCCTTCGGGTTTCAACGCTAGGGCTTGGAAACATAAAACCCTAGTTTGAACAACACATGGAGAGGGAGAGAGAGAGACCGAGAGGACGGTGGAGTTTGAACAATACATTAAGAACCGCGCCGCTTGAACATCGGAGAGAGAGAGAGAGAGAGAGAGAGGGAGAGAGAGCGAGAGAGAAAGGGTGTGTTTGCACACCTGCGCTCCTCACTGTTCAACTTGAACTTCGTTGAATCGTTTTACCGTTGCACGGTAGCGGTGTAGGGTTTGGTTCAAAAGAAATTATTCCCGTTTGTGAGCCAACCAATGGGTGCTTACCTCCTCATCAATTACAATTACTCCCCAATTGCTCCTTTGAGATAACCTTTCCACTGACTAGGGTTAATTCTATTTAAGCCGACAATTAACCTGTGTTCTTTTGGACTTAACTCAAGGCTCTGTTTGGAACTTGAAGAAAAGAAAGGAAAGGAAAAGAAAATAATGTGAGAAGAAAATGAGAGGAAAATAGGAAGGAAAATTCACTATTCACAAATCTTAAAATTATTATTTTCTTCCTTCCTTCTCTTCCCACCAAACAATAGGAGAGAAAAAATTTTAGTTTTCCTTTCTTTTCCTTACCTTTCCTTGAGTTCCAAACAGAGCCTAAATTTTAAAAAATTGTCCTTATTTGAATTTTTTTCCCATTTTTTAGTTTTGCACCAAACATTTTTGGGTTATCGATTCGTCTCGACAAGAAAAATCAGAAAAATCATTTTTGCGCTAAAAAGCAATTATTTCTCAAAGTACTTGGGTAAAAAAAAAATTTACTTTTTCGATTCCTCTCGTTGAGACGAATCGATAATCCAAAAAAATTTGACGCAAAACTATAAAAAATTGCGGAAAAAATTCAAATAAAAACAAAATTTTCATATTTAAGTTAAGCTTAAGTTAAGTCCAAGAGAACGCATAAATCTGGGAGATAAAGTTTTCTTTAAGAAAGAGTCATTGGGTTTTTGTTTTGTTTTTATTCAAAAAAAAACTAGTTTTATACCAAATTTTTGTAAATTACTGATCTCAAAAAATTAAAAAATTATTGTCGAAACATAAAACTTTTTCAAAAAAATTCAAGAAAAAGCTTAGAATTCCAATAATCCAATTAAGTTTGGCGCAAAAAGTAACAAACTCGATTTTTTTAATAAAAACGATAAAAAGTTGGATTTTTAAGGAAAACTCAGCCTAAATAGCGGTTAGGAATCGTTCAAATCCGCCGCCCATAGTAGGCGAGGGAAAAAATTATTCACAAAAATTCCCCTGAACAATATTCCAAAAAAATGATATTGGTGACTTTTTTTTTAACTTTTCTTGTTGATACAGCCCAAAAAACAATAAACTTTGGTGGTTTTGCTATAAAAATTGTACTGACATCAAGGATTCACCCAAAAAAAAAAATTCAATGGACACCCCTTTTACAAATTTTTCTTGCTCATCTTTTGAATTTTTTTGTCTCATTTTATAAACTTTGGCTCATTTTAGTGTTGGATGTACTGTACACACTTTACGAATTATTTGTGTGAGATACAAAAGTGGGCCCCCCATGGATATGTACATTTTTGGTACCCCACTACTTGCTTTCCAATAGTTGGACTCAAATTTTTGTTGCAAACGCCCCAAACAGACTACTGGCCCAGTACATTGATTTGATTTTGATCCACAATTCACATCACATTGTCCAAAATGCTTAAGCCCAAAGTACTAATAGCAACTCACAAGGTTTGTTATATATTCAAAATCATCCATGTAGACTTTCGATGTCGAACGAGGTGTTACACTTGTGGTATTATTAACAAAAAAATTTGACGCACTTAATGAATTTTGTGGTAAAAAAAAAAAAAAAAAACCGCACAATGCCAAAAAAGGCGGCTGAAAATTATAAATTTTGTAGTGGTTTTTACAAAAATAATAATAATAATGTTACTAGGAGTATAATTATGAATTCTTGTGGTCCAAAGTAAATATTTTAGTGTTCAAGTATGAGAATGTGTGATACAGTGATAGTTTACGAATTTTTTTGTCTGAAAATACTGCACAGTAGTACAAAAGCGCATACCGTTAGGGATGAACGCCTTCTCCAATTGCCTTTGACTTGAATGACAAAAGACCTGTGGATTAAGGGCTCGTTCCAGTTGCATTCTCTCTTCTTTTATAAGCTCCTTTTTTCAAGGTTGTTGATTTTGCTACTTACTTTTTATTAACGTTACTTTTTTACAAATGTATTTTTGGTGTAAAAATACATTAGTTGGGGAGTGGCGTTAACAAAAAAAAAGAAGTGACAAAATCATTTTCTTTTTCGAGTTTTCAAATTCAAATATAATGAAAATAAAAAATCATTTTTTATTTTTTTTGCACCGTATAAAAAATCTAAATGAGATTTATCAAATAAGATCCATATTTATCGAAAAATTATTTGCGTAAGCACATAATTTTTGAGTTTAAAATTATCTTCTTTTTCAAAAAATACTTTTTTGAAAATCCGAGACACCCCCTAACTTTTAGTGGATGGTTAACAAGCATCAATTAAGGAACAATTGATGAGGTGGCAAGCACCCGCTGGTTTGGCACAAAAACGGAAATACACGGAAGGTCCGTGTATAATTTATTCTCGGTTCAAATCATAAGCTACAAGAAAATAAAGAAAAGATTATACTACAAGATACTAACGAATGCCGATTTTTTTTTATATTTTAATAACCGGGCCAATTTACCCACACCTCGACTAATTTCAGGGACTAGAGGTAACGATCGGACATAACCCCAATAGCCCAAGATTTGAAATGTTTGGCCTACGTGTGAATGAAACTTATGACATCATGGAAGAGCATTTATACTACAAGATACTAACAAATGTCGAACTTTTTTTTATATTTTTATAACTGGATGTCCAGATCAGCTTATCCACACCTCGACTAACTCTGGGACCCTCAAGGTAACGACCGAGCGTATCCCCAATAGCCCCAAGGAATGAAACTTATGACCACATGGAATAGCACTTATTGCTTTTTCATAACCACTTGGCCAAAAACTTTGACTAAGCCCTTCCGTTATTTGTGGATTAACCGTATGGGATAGAACTAATTATACCCCGATATTAATTTTATCCCTATACGGGGTACTAAATAATCCCGGGAGAGAATTAACAAAGAAACAATCTATATTATAAAACAAAACAGTTTTGCATGAAAATATCTATGCATACAAACATAGCACCCTCTACAACCGTTCGATTGTACTTCCTATTAACTTTGTAGCCGTCAAATCGAATGAATATTTCCTAATGTATAAACCTACAGTAATGTAAACTTTTTACAAACTTCCAAATTATGTGTTGACCTATTGCTAGCATTAAAGAGGATTTCATTTCGCTTTGTTCGGTTCACAGTTTATGTAACGACCCGGAATTTTGACCCAAATTTTTTTTTTAATAATATTGTTATTAGAATTATTTTCTTAATACAATTATTATTATTATTCCTTTTAGATACAAATATGCATGCACAACTTCTTTTTAATTTTCCTACAATACTTGCATGCATGCACAACTCTTCTATCTCTCACTCTCCTACTCGATCTCTACCTCCTCCGTAACCCTAAAACCGAGCACGATTCGTCCGTTCCAAAACCCAATTCCATTAGGACTCGATTTTATTTGAAACTCATCCAATTCTCTTATAAATACATTCCTACTCCGACCCTAGGGCACGCACGAAAATTTTCACACTCCAATCGTCCAGAAAAGAGAGAAAATCGAAAGGAAATCAAAGCTCCAAAGCTATGGAGTTCTAGAGAGAGAAAAGAGAGAGAGAAAAGTGGGTTTTGTAGATCCGTTCGTCCGAGACCCAAATTGATCGTTCCAATCTCATTCTACAATCCCAAGCATCCACGAACATCAACCAATTCGGCCCCAAGGTCTCCCGATCGAAGAAACCGAAGTTTTCTTTCCAAATTGTCAAGTTTCCGATCGAAAACCAATTCCACCCAATTCGAGGTATTATAATTCGATCCGAAACCTCCTCTAAGTATATTTATGATTTATAGACATAACCCAATAGGCCCCGTAGTCCCATGCATCAAAAACCGTGCAAAAAAATCAAAAAAACAAAAACTGACGCCGACCTTGCGGCCGCAACCTTCGGGTTGCTTCAGCCGCTAGAACCAGGCGGTTGGACCTTGCGGCCGCGAACTCCCTCCGGATCAGAGTTCGCGGTTTGTGTTATTTTTGATCGAAACGATTTTGCGACCTTCTAAACTTCGATTTTGACCCCCGAAATATTTTTCCTAGATTACCCACACTCCAAAGATCAGACCTTGTTAAATTCATATTTTATTTATTTATTTATCTATTTATTAAATTTTTATTCGTTATCGTGTAAAAGTTTATAAACTAAAAATCGTTGCGACCTTATAAACTACTCTATAAATTCCCAAACTATTTTTCCTAGAGTCCTAACATATTAGAGATCATAACTTGCTGACTTCATATTTTTTTTATGTTATTAGCTATTTATTTTATTTTTAATTAAAGATACAAACGAAAAATAATTGCGACCTTACAAACAATGATTTTAATATCCAAACTATTTTTGTTAGACTTCTGACATCTCAAGGATGATATGTTATTAAAATAATATTTTATTTATTTCATTAACCATTTATTATTATTTACGCGTTGTTTCTTAATAAAATTACTTTAAAATATTATAAAAGATGTTAATAATTCGAATAATTTTATTTAGACTTCTTACAGTCCTAATATGATATTTTGTTAATGTAAATATATTTTTAATTATTTAATTATTTATTATCTATTTATTCCTCTTTTGTCAAATTAACTTAATCTTTTATTTAAAATAATACCACGAACCTCCAAACCCAACTTTTAGCACTCAAACTTGTTATAGAGGACCGTTAGGACTCTTATTAAGGTTATGATAATTATTCTAATATTTTTACCTAATTAATGTATTTAATTAGTATTTAATTAATCTAATTACTTAAGAATAATTAATTAAAGCCTAGAAAAATTATTTTAAATCTTTATTAAATAGTTCATACCTTATTAATGATTTTGTGGCCATACAAGATTAGGGGCAACGGCCCAGTCATAAAAAGTTATGTGATTGCATTGCCTAATATTTGTTTTGATCCGTCTGTTATTCGTTTTTGATTATTATTGAGAATAAAATTGTGTCGATGCTGGATTTGATTGCTAGATTGGACCCTAGAGACATGGGGTGGTATACGAGATAGAAATCACTTAGACGATGCTAAGTAATGGATAAGTTGTGAAATTTCTTTCTTTTTAGAGGATTGTTTGCAGGCGTGATTCTGAGATATGATGAGATTTGTGGTGAGAAAGTATACAGACGTTGTTATTGTTAAGGGAAAAGGAAACAAATGAAAGTCGTGGGCTAAGCAGGACCTCGGGGGTGGTTTAACGAGGACCTCGTGTGATTGAGGTAGCTTTGAGTAGGACATGAGGCGGCTAAAGACCCAGTGTCATTAGGGTGGCCAGCGGGACCTCGGGGGTGGCTGACGGACCTCGTGTGATCGGGGTAGCCTGAGTAGGACCTGAGGGCAGACTGATGGACCTAGAATTGTGAGAATGGCCAAGCAGGACCTTAGGCCTGACAAGACCTCAAGTATTGGGGGTAGCTTGAGCAGGACTCTTGGGGCAGCCTGATGGACCTAGGATTGTGATTTGAAGCGGCGGGTAGTCCAAAGAATATGATTTGAAAGCTGGCGGGTAGTCGGTGATGGTGATGATTTAAAACCGCAGAGTAAGCCCTGAGATGATTTAAGACTGGCGTAAGCCCGGTGATGATATAAAACTTGGCAAAGTAAGCCCAATGATGTTTTGATAAAACCTGGCAAAGTAAGTCGAGTGTGGCCCAATGATATTTTGTGATGTTAAAACCTGGCGGTGGCTGATATTTTGTGATGTTAAAACCTGGCGAGAGGTCGATGTTTTGTAGCGATAAACCTGGCGGATGGTCCAATGATGTTTTGTGGAATAAATTGATGTCTGGCGAGAGTCGGTGGAATAAATTGATGTCCTGGCGTGTGTCCAGATGGTGAATTGATAGACCGGCGTGTGTCGGTGATGATTGTGATGTGGTATATAAGATAGGCGAACCCTAGTTGTGATTCGGGCATGATAAGCTAGCCCTTGTTGTAATATTGTAACTTAGGTTATCTACGACAAGAAAGGAAGTGATCTCATGGGACCGAGCATGGCTAGCGGTTGGGGAGGAAAGATCTCGTAGGGAGATTTTGGATCACACGTTAGGCTAATGGATAGTAATGAACTGGTTGACGTGAAAAATCTCTGTTTTACTTATTCGCATCATGATTATCTTGTTTGCTTGCTAGCTGTAATGTAAGAGGGGTGGTTGGGTTGGATTATTCTATTGGGTGATTTATCACTCACGGATACGTCTGTATCCTGGCAAATCGATTGCTTCGGCGATCAATTTGCTAGAGGGCGCAGGATTCAATGGAGGAGATTCAACGATGATGCAGTTCGACACGGAACGAATATCAGTAACGAGGATCGAGGATGCTTAGGATTCGTATCAAGATTAGAGTCAGTTCTGAAGTTGGTGTATTTTGATTCCGTAAATCTATCTTGAGATTGTATTAGCAAAATCTTTATTTTGGAAAATTATATGTATTTAGCAATATTTTCTTTAGAAATTATTTTATTTTGCACCCGAAAAGTCGGGGCGTTACAGTTTAGTTTTAGTTTTAGTTTTGTTTTCAATCATTAACCTATTTTTTTCTCCAATCATTACCCTATTTTTTCAAAGTATTACTTCCTCATCTCTCTCTATCTCTCTCCGATCATTACCCCTATTTTCAATCATTACTCTATTTCTCTCTCTACCCACTAGGGGTGTAAACGAGCCGAGCCGAGCCGAGTATCGGCGAGCTCGAGCTCGGCTCGTTAACTTAACGAGCCCAAAACTCGAGCTCGAGCTCGGCTCGAGCCTTAACGAGCCGAGCCCTTAACGAGCCGAGCTTAGTAATTTACTTAACGAGCCTCTCTTTATCGAGCCGAGCCTCCCTTAACGAGCCGAGTTTTTGTCTAACGAGCCGAGCTCGGCTCGGCTCGTTTACTTAACGAGCCGGATACTCGAGCTCGAGCTCGGCTCGTTTACTAAACGAGTCGAGTCGAGCCGAGCCTTAACGAGCCGAGCCGAGCCGAGCTCGCGAGTAGCTCGGCTCACTTACAGCCCTACTACCCACTACCAAAACTAAACTAAACTAAACTCTCAACCAAACACAACCTAAGTTTTACACATTTCCCTGATATGGGAGAATACTAAACATATCTCCTTCCTTTTCCAATTGATTTTGATTTAATTTTGTTTCCTTTTCTCAGCATTAATTGTACAATTATATCCTACCTATCTTATATGACTACCTAAATAAGTAAATTCAAGTTTTATTGACCAAAGAAATGTCATAATTGATTCCATGATTTAGGCATCTATATTATGGAGTACATAATGATGAAATTTCGATCTAACCATAGTATATATGATTTGGGCATCGATTTAACCATAATATTTAGTATTTAAGTACTCATAGCATTCCTCTCTCTCTATCACATGTGGTTCTCGATTTGACCATATGTCACGTTCTCGATTTTCAACATAAATAAATAATACATTTTAATAAAAGAACCTCGCTTACCATACGTATTACCCAAAAGAGTTTCCCACATGTTTAAGTTACAAACACGTCCCCATTCTTAAAGAAATACAACATTGGCACAACGGCCCGAATTAACTGAAATATAAATACAGCATGTTCAGAATGTTACAAACTTTCTAGTCAAAAGGAATTTATGAATAATTAGTTACAAAGCCATCTTTGATCAAAAGTAAGTCGATCTATTACAAGATGAGTAAGTAACTAAAAGATGTTACCTTCCAAAAATATCTTCATGTCCAAGCACACCATTGCATGCAATCTATTGCCCGACATTAGAACCTGAAAAGAAAGATTTTGTTGAGCAACACTAGCCCAGTAAGAAAATCTTTACCAATTCTATATGTAAGCATGATGAAATGTGCAGGTGAGATGAAGGCAAGAAGTTACAGCTCAAACAATGGAAACATGTGATTCAAGGGTATCCCAACATTCAATATGATCATTCTAACACATGCCTATAGCTCAATGTACTACCAAGTCCTCACGATGTCAAACGGCTCAAACAACCTCGACACTTCCCACTATCGCTAAACCCCGATATTTCCACCCCTTGCGTTACCGTATAACACTACGAGGATTACCGTGTTACCACCCCTTGCGTCACGGTGATCCCAAACGCCTCGGGTCACCGTATTATCACCCATTGCGTTACAGGACCATCTAAGTTTTCGTATTACCGCCCCTTGTGTTACGAGACTTCCTAAATCAACTTCCAACACAAACGACCACTTCCTCACTCGATAAACATGTCAACTATATCACAATTATGCCATAACGTTCGTAATTAATCAAACACTCACAAGTTGCATCTTATTAACATTTTAACCAAGTAAACCATTATTCATCCTTACTAACGGTAGGTCGACGGATCAAGGACAACATCAACGGATCATAGGATATCAAATGAACATGTTAGGGATAGTTTTGGGAGTGTCCAAAAGAGTTAGAGGTGATAGAAAGTCAAAACAGTCGAAACAAGAGCGACTTGGGCAAAACTACCAGAAAGCCAAGGAGTATCTATACGGGAATTGCGTATCTGTAATACCCGTCCCGGATATTTAATATTTAATTCATATTTTAGTTGAATATGTGTTTTATGGGGTTATCTTATATTTGGTGGGTATTTAAGTAAATGTTATTGGTCGGTTGCATAAGTGGAGGGGTGGTGTGGTTGTACATGATAATTTTCCTAGAGGAGATATTTTGTTAAATATCTCCCCATTCCTTTCCCTGATATTTTTGGGAAGAGAGAGAGAGAGAGAATCGGCTGGAAGAGGAAAAAAGAGGAGAAGAGGGAAAGAAACTAAGGTGCAGGGCTGTTCTTCCCGAAATTATTCAAGGTACCTAGAAACCTTCTAAATTGTTGAAATAAATCTTGAATGTTCATCTCTGAGTCTATTGCATCGTGTTAAATTTTCAAAAAATAACTCAAATTGGTTTGACCTACAAAATTCGTGGATTGAACTGGTGTTTGGTTCGCGTCTGTGCTGGCAGCACAGACACGTGTTGGAAAAATGGGCTTAACTTCTTGCTCGGGTATCGGTTTTACGCACCGTTTCTTGATTCTGAAACTAGATTTGCATGCCTTTCTGAATATGTAAGGTTCGTGCCTTGGTTCCTTCTAGGAAAAATCAGATTTTGTTTCGAAGTTGGTGATTTGGTAACTCTGGAAATCTGGACAGCTTTTGGAGCTGTGTTCTTTATCAATTTTGTCATAGTTAAATGTCCTTACTGACTATGGGTTATCATGAGTCTTAAACATTGATCAATTGGTAATGTTTTGGTGTTTGAATCATTGGAAAATATTGAGTAGGTGATTTTTGTTTTGGTGTTTGAATCATTGGAAAATATTGGGTAGGTGATTTTTAATGGACTTTCGATCGCAGACTGTTCTGCTGAAACTGTGATTTCTGCTTTAGTTGGGTAACTTCGGTTGAGCGTATCTTATTCATTCGGACTCTATGTTGGGCAAATTTTGTATCAAAATTCATGTACCGGAGGTGTACTTTCTAATGGTGGTGGTCTCATGACCTAGTTTTAAACCAATAAGAAGTTATGGTCAGAATACGACAGCATGGTCATGGTTTTCAAACCGATTTTAAGAGTTATGTCATATTTATACGCTTACGTTTGTTTGGGGACACTTCTAAGCCTTAAGATGATCATATTTGTAGTTGTCGGGTATCGTCTAATACCTTATTAGTTTTATAATTTGGTATCAAATGATTGTTAAGTGGTTTAGGAGGTGTTGGTGGCCTTGTTAACCTTTTTGACACTTGTTAGTATGGTAAATATATTATAATGTGTATCATATATTTAATTAATCATTCAAAGGGATTAGTATGCTAATAGGAGTTAGCTTGTGACTAGGTAATGAGCTGGTTAAATAGGAGGTGCCGAAACCGTAAGTTTGGCAAATCTCGGTCGATGCAAAGGTGAGTGTGTCTGACATGGTTCTTCTCTATAAGATACTACTGTGGTGGTAAGTGTATATCTTGCTAATTGTGGTTTAGCTTTCGATATGATTATCTAAAAAAAAAAAAGATAATGTCGTGGTGGTGATGGTATATCATGCTAACCAAGGTTTAGCTGTTAATATGCATAATAGATGAATATGCATGTTGTGTGTTGATTGTATCCGCTAAAGGATTGTGGAGTGAGTCACACCATATCGCGGGCCGTGCCGTCTAATTAACGGTGAATGGGAATATGGTATGCGGGACACAATACCTTGGATACATGGGAATGTGGCAGACGTGCCGCTGCATATTGTGTGATTTACTTTCACGCTTGTACTCCTTGCATTGTTTACATATGGATGCTTGTCGATTATTGTTGCTGTGTTTGCAGGATGTGGTGGTTATAACTATTATGTGCATTTGAGTATTTCGATTATGTTGGTGGATTCATTTTCATGTTTATATTCCTTTGGATATTGTGATATCTTATCGAGCACTTCTATGTCTCACACACTCTGGCTTTCCTTTTTGATCTGCCAGGTAGCAGGTTGCTTAGAGTGGGTCCACTACCGGTCATCGTGTTGAGGAGTGTTTGGGCTAACCTTGGATGTTGTGGATGGTCGAGCTTGTTGTAGGTAGTTGAGGAGAAGTTGTTTGGTTTAAGTTGTAATTAAGTTGTCGGTGGGCCTATTGAAGAATGAAATTTTTGTATAGTATTGTAATCGAGGTTGTAGTTGGTTAGTCAATACATTGACTCATTTTTTTTTTTATGTTGAGGTGATAAGTCTTCCGCTGGGTGTTTATTTCTGACAGGTTGCGAGGTATGGTTTGGTCTTCTGTATGGAATGCCACGTGGTCGTGCCGAATCGGACCCACTTTGGGTGCCGTTTGCGGGGCGGGGCGTGACATCTACAGTCTTGCCTTGCGCTTTCGCCTCTAAAAACTGACTATTTATGAATCATGTAGTTCCATATTTTGATGCTACTGGAATGCAGATCCTCTCAGCGTATCGATACGCCAACAATTGTATCGATACGGAGACCTTACGAGCGGCAATTTTGTGCAGAAAACTCAAGGGTAAACACAACACATTGACCAATGATTTACGACACGATTACTACACCAAATCAACACATTCACACATCAAAGTGGCAAAGAAATCCCTACCTCAAGATGGAAGCTTCAAAATGAGAGATCAAGCAAGCAAGCCCCAAACTTTTCAACTCCGAAATCAACCAAAAACTTCTGTTCGAGCTTCACCCAACAAGATACGAGTCCCAAATCTCGTAAAGGAGGTGAAATAAAGGTGGATTCTTGAGATTTTTGAGGTGTTAGGTGAGGTTTTTGGAGAGAGAGAATGAGCCAAGAGAGAGAGAGAGAGAGTGTGAGGGACAGATGAAAGAGAGAGAGAGAGAGACAAGGGGGAGAAATGTTACCTTCTACACACATCTCCAACTATATATACCCCTATATCTTTTTATTACACTCACACTCTCTCAAATCTCCATTCTATCATTTCAATCCCCAATCCAATTAACCACTAAACAAACTATATTACTCTAATTAGACAATTAATAATCATTTTAAAAATTAAAATTATCCAAGTCTCTACACCATAGCATTGGCTCCTCCACACTGAAGCTGCAGACCACCACTCTGAATGAACAGTAAGTATTGTAGTATCTATAGCATTTTTGACTTATTCGTTGAATCTCATGTTCTCTCTATTTATCTCAGTTTGTGTCTAATTTTGTATTTTGTTTCATTTTCCTTTTTAGCTTCAAAGGCACTCTACTGATAGTGAAGAATTTTTTTTCACCGTAAGTGTTTATTGTTCAATTAAAAAGGGTTGATAACTCTTATGAAAATGTTATATCATTACCATTTTTTTTTCCAGACTCTACGTTAGAAGCAAGCAAGTTTCACGACATCTCTCTACGTTGATTTACCTTCTTGATTTATTCAGGGGAGTGCACGGCTTTAGCGGCGGCATTATCTGTGGGATTGGTGCTCGAATTCTCTAACTCCCTCACTCAATCCCTCTCTGCAACGGCGTTGTCCATAAGATTTGTGCCCAAATTCTCTAACCCCCTATCTCTTGGAACACATGGCTACAATTTCGGGAAAATATATGAATATCCATGAGACTTTTCTAACTCATTCTTTTTTAAATGTCGTTGGACTTTTCATAAATATAAAAATAAGTTTCCCTTTTATAAAAAGAAAAAAAATACATATATGGGTTGTGTTGAGATGGATTCACATTACTCTTCAAAAGCAAAAAAAAAGGACACAATTGCATATTATATACATGAAAGATGGAAAATGTTTTCCCGAGTAAATTGGAGGTTTAAGGCCATGATCGAAAAAAATGAAAGAAAAAGGTTCGAGGCAATAGAGTTGGTTGGAAGCACAAAAGGCTAGAAATGGGGAGATTTGTCTCTATTAAAGATTTAGAACCCGGTTCATTGTTGTCGAGGCGCTAGACATTGAATTGTCGACTAGATACTCAAATATAGGTTTTTCCAAAACACCTGCAAAACATAAACATCTAAATTGGAGACAAATAATCATAGGTAGCTATATTATAAAGAGTGCGTTGTGTCATGCATTCAGGCACAGGCAAATCCAATATGATATATGTCACGAGAACAATAGGGATATTTGCAACGTGCTTGGTTGGCAAGGTGGTCAACAACAAGGAAAATAATTCATTTAATTTGTGTAAAGAGCGCATTGCTCCGTGCTTGAAGACACGGGCAAACCCTAGTCTCTATTATAAAACAGAGCGATGTTTTTTAAAAATGTCTAGGCATACAAAAAAAGTAGCATCTATAGTCGTTCGATCATACTTTCTAATAAGGTTTTAGCCGCCGGATTGAATGAATATTTCCTATTATATCCACCACTCTAATGTAAAAAAAGAAGTTACATGTTTCCCTCATAGAGAAATATACCCCACTTCCTTTCCAATTGATGTCTTTAAAGTTGATTTTCTTGCATTCAATTCAATATTTGTTTTTAAGTTGATTTCTTTTAGGTTGATTTTCCTACGGTAAAAAAGAAAACAATCATATTTGGATTCATACGTGGAAAAAAAAACAATTCTTTTTATAAGAATATGCATAATTTTTCTATCTGTTTCTTCGGGAAAAAAAATTGAACTATTTTGAATAAATTGATGAGTAAAGGAGGATGCTATGTTGAATTTTTGTGGCCTTTGCGTTAAAAAAGGTTAGAGGGATACTCAAGAATAATTTTTTGACCATCGATTTGGAGCCGTGCCTATAGGCACGGGCATAGGGGCACAAAGTGTGGTTTTAGTGAATGCCAGGGGCATATTTTTATCCCAAAGTGTGGTTTTGGCGGCAAAATAGGGGCACAAGGGTAATTTGGAATTCCAATTGAAATCCTAATACCTGATGCAACCAAAACACTTTCATCCATTCGTTACAGAAAAAACGTAGAACTTGGATCAAGAAATAGAGAGGGAGAGAGAGAGAAGGGCTCTGCAATTGTTACTTTGTTGTTGGAACTGCCTTGGGACATCATCTTGTTCCTTCAAGAATCTCGCCTTTTTGACTATCAGTTTGTGATCCCATAGGCCATACCCAAGATCCATTAGTGTCTTTGCTATTGCTTGCTCTGCCTCATTGTTGGACACAAACCTTACGAAACAAAAACTTTGGGCAGTGATTTTGCTCTTCTTGTTTGGGATGAAAGATTCTCTAATCGTTCCACACTTTGAAAACAGATTGTACAAACAGACTTTATGAGTACCATGTGGAAGATTATCAGCAAAGATGTTGGAACTTGTGGCTCATATGTTATTTTATGAGAGGTACTGAGGAGTTCTCGTAAAAGGCCAGGGCCGAGCGGAGTGGAGCGAAGCGAGGCTCTGGCCCATCGCAGATTCAGTTGCTTGGGCCGAAGGCCTAATAGGTTTGGGGGAGTGCGGGGAGCGTAGCCCCCCCGCGGTACGGTACGGAATAGTAGGGTTGAAATAAAAGTACAGACTATATATACTCTCTATTGTAAAAACCCTAGTTCTTAACTGTGATAATAAAGGACAGCCGCTCTCGCTCCCGTGGACGTACCTGGTTTTGGGGAACCACGTATATTGCTGTGTCGATTTCTTTACTGTTTCATACTCGTAAATCGTGTGCGTGTGAGTGTCGATCCTAACAAAAGAGAGTTGGGATCTCTTGTGAAAAAGCTACCCTTGAATAGGTAGTTGAAGGATACGAGGATTTGAGTTTTCCGTTTGTGAATTGGACAGAAGTGAGGGATTGGATGGGGTAGCAAATTGGTAGTTCAAGGGGAAAGTGTGTTCAATTGGTAGTTGGAGGGGGAAGTAAACAAAAGTTGGTTAGTTTAAGGGACAAGTAAATATTTAACCCTAAAAAGTATTCGGATAATATTGAAATTGTTCTCAAAAAGTACTTTTTAAATTATCTTATGTAAAACATATATCGAAAAAATGTTTTTCCAAAAGATTTTTAATTAAAAAACTATTTTCATTATTTTTTCGTCATTCAAGAATGACTAATTCTTGAAAAATAGAATCATATGAACCTATTTTTTTCCCAATTTAATTCACCTGTTACTTGCGGCAAAACTAATTTGCCATTGATGCGAATAATTAACATGGGAAAAGTTGAAGATACTCTGTTCAACTCCAAGCTTCAATCCGTGAAGCCCAATTCCAAAGTCCAGTTTGTTATTACAAATGTTTTGGGGAAAATGGCGGCTCAGAACGTGTTTTTGATAATTAATACCCGTCAAAGACATGTTGAAAACATTTGTTAATCCTGAAAATGTTCTGGACGGGCATTAATTATCAAAACACGTCATTGGCCATCATTTTCCCAATGTTTTGTTCTCACAGTCCACATTAATTCCAAACTAATCTAAGCTAGGCCGCGAGACCACGAATCCTGAGTTCCAGCCCCAGTTTCGTCTAGGTGTTTGATAACAGCGAGGGTGTCCCTTGGCCTTTTCAATTTCTATAATGAGACAATTCTCATTCTTGAATTTGTTGATGAGATTGTTGTAACCTTCAGACTTTTACCTTTGGGTATTATGAAATGAATTGATTGTCTTTTCGAAAAAAAATCTTTAATTTATGCTATTGAAAGAACTTCAAATAATCACATGATGTTATTTTCACTGGAGCAAAAGCGGCAGGATTTTCCAGAGAGCCCATCACAATTTAATTATTTCCTCCTTTATTTGCAGGGAATAATTTCAAATAATTACATCTTTTATCGTTTCCAACTTTGGAGGTTTTAATGCTAGCTATGATTAAACGTAGTGGAACCTTTAAAAAATCAATAAGAATGAGGGTGAACAAAATCAGATTTTTTCTAGCTAGGTGGAGTGATGCTACAGAGCACCACAAATCTCACCGTAATAACTCACCAGCTGATGTGGCATGTTTAGTTTGGCAGGGACCCATGATGGCATGGAATAATGAGTACAGAATCATGCACAAATACATTAACACTTATACATACACATTTACAATATGGGTGGATTGGGATGTGTGTGGGCCCATCCATAGTGTGAGTAAGTATTTGTGAGTGATAGTAAAATTATTGTAGCATGGAAGGTAGAAGGGAAATAAATCCAAAAAACAGAATTGTCAAAACATTTAATTTTTACGACTCAGGAAGTATCCCAACACCTAAACAAGATGATATAGGTCGGCCGTAGGGACTTAACACTCACAAAAATAGTGGGAAACAGCTAGGAGGGGGACAACTAGCAGGGCCGACCTAGGCATAGGCCCACCAAACGACCGCCTTAGGCCTTTCATTTTGGGTCCAATTATAGAACCTCCAAATAGAAGAAAATATTATGTATGTCAATAGTTTTTCAAGTAGGTTTGATGTAGTTTAATGGTAACATGCATGTGCTCTATAAGCCACTGCGCGAGTTTGACTCCCAGTGCATTCAACTTTTTAACGCAAACACGTACTAAAGAGGTATGGCAAGCCAATTGTCATTCCGCTACAAGCTTTAATAGTACTCAATTATGCCTTGTTTGGATCAAAATTTGGAAAAAAAATTCCAACTCAAAAAACATGCATTACCCATACTTCTAATCATTACTTTCCGATCTTTGCCCATATTTCCAATTATTATTCTCATTTCTATTTCTATCTCTCTCTACTCATTATCCCTACTTCCAATCATTACTCTCATAAAAAATTTCTTAAAAATATATCCAAACACAACATAAAATATGGAGTATACAACAAACGAGAGGCCCCATTTTCAAACCCCACCTAAGGCCTCAAAAACCTAAGGGCCGAACCTCACAACTAGACACTCCCATAAGGCTACCCGCATAGATTTTCTTCTCTTGCCTGGTTGGTCTATCTCTCAAGAATCGAACTCACACCTTCAATATGGGAGCAAACCCCCTAACCAATAGAGACAACCATCAAAAATAAAAATGATTCGGAAAGAAACAGGTATCCATTTTCGTTGACCCACCTGAAACTATTGAGAAATTTTTTTTTTGTGAAGCCAAGAAGTTGAGCAATGTATATAAAATTACCGAGAATACATCAATTATTCAATTGGGGAGTCATTCCAGTGGCAAAGGCTTGCCCTTCTACCCGCATGGTCTACGGCTTTTTTTCTTTCATTTTTGATGCTGAAACGTTAAAATAAAAAAATTCTTCAAAGCTTGTGGCTAATGGGAGTCGAATCCCACCCACCAATGTCATCGGAGACAAAACACTAGTCCACTCATTTTTTAAAATGTATGTTTAGCCTTCGTTCGTTGGTGTGTGTCTTCATTATGAAATGGTGATAGCACAGTTGTACTTTTCCTGTTATTATTAATGCATTTTTGTTCTTCAAAAAAAAATTTCAAAGTTTTGTGCTCTATAAAAATGCTTAAACATTATCTGTCCTCGTTATAATTTTTTTTCTGAATGCATGTTCTTATTATATTAGATTATGAAATTTTTTATCAACTTTATGCTCGAGAGATGACCCATCTGTATCGGATTTCTAGATCCGCCGCTGCATACTAGTACTCCCTCCATTCCAAAATGAGGGACCTTTTTTGAAAAACATGTCATTTTCAATTGCTTATATCTTTCAATATGAGTGTTAAAAAATATTCTACTTGGATCTTGTTTGATAAATTTTAATTAGCTCTATTAAACAAAGTTTTCAAAATAACATAAAACTTCATAAATCGAAAGATATAAGCATTTTAAAATGACACGAAGTTCCAAAAATGTCACTCATTTTGGAACGAAAGGAGCAGGAATGGAGTCAGGGAGGGGCCAGTAGGGGCGGTCGCCCCTACAAGAAGAAAAAGAAACACTACTATTATATGTAAAAAAAAAAAATCCTTATGAAAGTATATAGGCTCGCTCCTGTGTAAAATTTTGAAAAAATATATATATATAATAGTAACCTTTGAAATACGAGAATACCAACATTAATTACTAAGGGCTAAGGGCTAAAATATAACAAAAAATAGAACTATAAGGTTAATAGGGGAGTGATTTTGCCACTCCCCTTTTTGTTAATGTCACTCCCCTTTGTATCTTTATTAGATGATTTGTTCTGTGAGAGAAGGGAAGTAGCATTAACAAAAAAGGGAGTGACAAAATCAATTCCCGGTTAATATTGTGAATATTCAAGTAACAAACTTCCACATTTCGTTAGATGGGTTTAGTGTTTTACATTTTCATTTCTTTTTGCCCTAAAATCTCAATGGCACACCAAATCCCCTCTCTCTCTCTTGGCACAAACATCCCCAATTGTTAAGACTTCAAAAGCAATTTCGAGAAAATAGCGATGGAGGAGAAGAGATTTTAGAAATCTTAAGTAATTTTGGTAAAATTTAAGTTGTAGGTATATCTTTCTCCAATTGTTGTTCTAGACGTCTACTATTTCTTTGTTTTTTGACTGGTAAATCAAGTAACATGAAAGCCCATGTACCGAATTCGTCTAGTTGTGATGAATGAAAAAAAAGAAGATGAACAATAAAGAAAAACAAGAGACATACATCAAGATCGTTCTCATTAGTTAAACTGATTTATGTATTTACGTTATTTTGAGATTTAATGTATTTACATGATTTTGCATGTGTATTTATATTTTTTTCTCGCATGCACGGTCGCCCCTGCGTAATGAAATTCCTGGCTCCGTCCTTGGAAAGGAGTATTGTAAAGACTCGTTATTTTTAATAAATATTAATAGATATCAAAATTAAAAATATTATTTTGCTCGTTAGTTTATTTAATACGAAAAATTATTTTCAACGTCACACCAAAATTTTATTTCCGTAAACGATTGTGTGCGCGCGTGTCCGACGAGTAATTTTTCTAGTGCGTGTACGTGTTGCACCGGAGCATTTTATTTCAACTAAACCCTTCCCACCTTATTTATTCGGTTGAGAGGGAGAGACAAAGTTCCCTAAATCCCTCCTTAAATCCCTCTCATTTTGACAACACATAATTACCCATAGGTTTTTACCCCAATGCAACCCACTCTTATACTCCCCCTTCCCATTTCATTTTCTCGGCAGAATGAGAAGAGGAGAGAGAATGAGGCATCACTCCTCAAATCCACTACTTTACTCCACCACCAAACCACTCCCACACCCTCAATCTAATTCCCAAACTCCATCTCTTATTTGTCTCTACAAACCCATCACCTGACCATTTTTCTTTTCCCTATCCTCCATTTATTCGACAGAGAGAGAGAGAGTTCTCCATTTTTCTTGTACCCCTTCTTACCAATTAGACTCCTCCATAACCACCGCCCCACCTCTCCGCCACCTCCATTTCCCGAGGCAACCAGCTGCCGGACACTGCCATCCCCGAAACCCCGCTGCCCCGCCTCACACCACTCCCGAACCAACCCATAAATAGTCCAAACCGACTGCATTTCGGTCTCAAAATCAGTCCCGAAAATGACCCATAACAGTACCGGAAACAGCCGCCGACGAAGCTCCGTTGCCGTCCGATTCAACCCCATCCGGAACCATCTCACCGCCGAGCTCCGCCCCACCGCCTCTTGCCGAAACCCGTTTCACCGGACGAGAGGTAGTCCGAACGCACCTTCCTAAATATATTTTATGTTCCGTATTGATTGTTTTGTGTTTCGGTGTGAAAATAATCGAACACCACTGTCTCCGTTTTGTTTAAAAAAAAAAAAAAAAGAAGACGTTGCTAGCCACTGATGGGTTTGACTGGAAAAGTATGATTTGGATTTGATCAATACAATTAGGATTTTAATATATAGCATGCTTGGGCTTGATAATGAGATTAGAAACTAAATCTGCATGACTTAGAATTTGGTTGAAAATCGAAAAGGAACGAAATCGGTTTGTCGAAACCGAAACCCAGTTTTACCGCAAGTCACTGTTCTTGAACGTTTGGATTTTTGAATTACTTATCCGGGAATTACACTTGCCCCTGGTTTGTTAGTTATTAATTTCGGCCCATGATATGTTTTGTCTTCTTCTTGTTTTTATTTATATGCCTTATAAGAAATAATACTATAAGTTCCAGTTCTATCTTTGTTATAATCGCATGAGTAATTTTATTGAATGATTGGTTATTATCGTAGAATTAATTATTGTTAACCTGTTAGCATGTTCGTAAAAATGTTGAGCTGTGTGAATTGTTGTTGTACTGATAGATTGGACAAATAGGTTCTTGGGTTGGTTGCGATGTGCGAATTCAATCTATTAGACGTGATAAAGAGGATTAATGGAAAAATAAAATGGGTGAGATGATGGTGAGACGTGTGTAACGCCCCATAGCCAGGTTGAGTCCGGGCTCTGGAGTCGAGCCCCAGTAGACATTTGGATGGGTGGTCACGATGATGGATTCAGATTTGATTACCGAGGATGCGGAACCCTGAGTATGGCATGGCTATGATTAACTTTTGAGAAACGGGATTGAAGCGCAAGGGGTGGTGTAGAGCAAAGGGTGGAATTTACCATATTCGTTCTTCTTGTGTTAGAGCAAGGGGTGGAATTTACCGCGATGAATTCTCTTAAGTAGATAACTTGGGGTCTTCATCGGGGCACAAGGAGGGAGTTGAATCATGTCATGGCCATAGCTTAGTGGTTAAGGGTAGGAGCGGATCTGTGGATAAGATCTGAAATTTCACGTAAGTTGAAGAATAGAAATAAAAATAATTGCTAGTCCTCTTCTTATGTTATTTCATTGCATTTCAAATTGTATATCCTATTGCTTGTAAGTTATGGGTTCGGGTGGGTTTTGGCTACTGAGCGTCATTGCTCACGGTACTATGTTGCCCTGGTAACTCGAACGCCAGGTACCGAAGACGGAGCAGAGGTGTTGTACGATTCGATCGAGTTCAATCCTATTGAGGAAGAAGCTGAATACCATGGTTTCCGTGCCCGTAGTCGCTCTGATTAATTTAAGTCGAACTTTATTTTGGAAGTTTTTAAGTTTATTTGGAAATTGTAATATTTTGATCTATTCAAACCGGTTGTAATATAATGACATAAGCTTTTGAAATGGTGACATAGTAAATCTATAAATTTCTTTTGTGGAAATAACCTTTTAAATGTTTAGTAATGTCTCCGAATTTTCGGGACGTTACAAGTATCATATATGAAACAATGGCATGGATGTGCATGTGGATTTACAAAGTACAAAGCCCATAGATGTTTTTGGTGTATCCTAAAGGGGGTTGATTTTGGCACTTCCCATTTTGTTAATGACACTTCCTAGCGAATGGCACTTCCTAGTGAGTGTTAGGGAGTGCCATTAACAAAATGGAAAGTATCAAAATCATTCTCTATTGGAAACAGATAGAGCCCTTTGGCAAGGTTGAGGAGTCAAACGTATTTCTGTTTGGAAAAAAAAAAAATTCGAGCCAATCTTTGGGTCCGGTGAGTTCAAAAGAGGACCGGAGTTCTACCAGTTATCCCAAACAGCAGTGCTACGGTTTCCGACTTGGAAAGGATACCGACCACGCACCGGGCCCACTCCGGCCACCGGATAGCTGATCGGAGCCATCCAATTTTTAAAAAAAAAAAACGAGTAGGCCTACATGAATCAACAGCATCTAATGTGTGTAAGTGCTTGATTCACTCGGGTTTTTTTTAGAATTTTTGGACGTCATCCAATAGCCGGAGTGGGTCCGACGCGCCGTCGAAAACCGGTCGGTATCCCATCCAGTCGGGAACCTTAGCTTTATTGAAACATCCCAAACTAATGAGAGAGAAGGGAGGAAAAGTTTAACCCTCTGTTTTCTTTTCGAATCAAATTTCTGGTTAGGGTTTGGGCAATCCATTTCTCCCTCTTCTTTTTTAGATTTATATCTAGGGATGTTGTACCTTCTTATTTTAAAAGTTATTTTTTTCAATTTTCAAACTCAAATATAATGAAAATGAAAAGTAATTTTTTGATTTTTTTTGCACCATACAAAAGATCTCAATGAAATCTATCAAACAAGATCCATATTAGTAAAAAAATTATTTGCATAAACACATAATTTTTGAGTTTAAAATTACTTTCTTTTTCAAAAAATACTTTTTGGAGAAAACGGAACACCCCTAATTCCCCCTCCAATGCTACAAGAATTCCACATTGATCGACACTTCATGTGGTGGTATGAAAAGCCGGTGAACTATTCCGTGCTCCATGTCATTTCTTGCCGATAAGTTTTTAGGTATAAATTGGGTACCACGTGGCGGTACCCAACGCACACTGTAGTCCGTCCAAACGTGTTTTGAACAATCCAAATACGAGCACTATCTCTCTTATTTGAACCCGTGGACTACCCTATTTGCACCAAAAAAATTCTCTTGCTTGCCACCACTAGGCCAGCCAATATTGGAACACAATTTCGGATATAATTGTGACTGTATGCGTTCAATCCATAATAATCCATGAGTCTGAAATGGTTCCAGAAATATATTATCCGGAGTTGCGTTTTAAAGTTGCGTCGCTAATTTTTTTCCCATTAATTAGGCTTAATTAGTACTCTTTCCGTTCCATATTAAGAGTCTATCACGAAAAGTCAAGCTATTTTTTAAATTAAAAAATTAACTACTTCTATGTATAATTTTTTAAATTTTTTCTCATCAAATTTAAAGTACTAAACGAGATCTGTAATACATTGCAAAAAAAATTCAAAAAATTATACACTAAAGTTGTTGATACATAAAATTGGCAAGAGGGAGGGAGTACTCGGATACCCATTTGATGTTGGAGCGTGTTTTCACGTACTTGAGATGGAGCGTGAGTTCCGAATTAATTTGCTCCACTGTTAAGGACTCCAAAGGAGTCCATTGATATTTTTACAAGAGAAACTCGCGCAAAACCAACACCTCAGCAGACGACAAGAGGAGAAAGGGACAGAGGGTTCTAGAGAGAGAGAGAGAGTGAGTGAGTGAAGTCCCCTGCTCTCTCAGTTGCCCATTCCAATGGTGAGTTCCTTAACTTTGCCCATCTTTCTAATTTCTTCAATTGCCCTTTGGTGATTAGTTTTGATCTATTCTGCTTAATGGGTAATTTGATATCTGAATAAAGTTTGTGTTGATCTTTCTGGGCGGACATGTTATTTTAAGGTAACTGGGTGTATGTGTTTCTTCAAGCTTCTCTGCAGTCATTTTGTGTATACGAAATATTGTCGCATGTGACCTGTTAATATTTCTAATTTGCGCAAATTTCAGTTCTAGAGTAAGTGGCTAAAATGCATTATTCTATATTTTTGTAATAAAAAAAGGGTTAAATTTTCGGCCTTTTTCAGAAGCGTAGATGGATTGTATCTTTTAATCCAGCATATATTTTCATGGGTTCAGCTTTGTAGTATTTTTTTTTTCGTCAATCGGTAGCCATTTTATTAATTACTGCAAAGATGAAACATCAAACAAAGCTTCTCTACAAGCCCAGCCCGGGAAATTCCCCTCCCAGGTTGTAGTTAGCTCCGTGGATTGGGCGTAGTAGTTTAGGTGAGTTCACGCTGTCTTCTGTATTTTTTGACTAAAATTTAATTTTGGTATTTTTGTTCTGCTTTTCGTCATAATTTTTGGGACTAATCATTCATCTCTATGAGATGAATTGGAGAAGTATGAAACTGTGGACCAAAAGTTGAAAAAAGTTCATATTAATGTAGATTAAAAAATACCAAACAACTGGTATTTTTCGTCTTTGGTGATTTTTTTTTTTGCTTTTGGTCTTAAATTTTTTTTTTACTTTTTTGACTTCTCTCATC
Source organism: Rhododendron molle (assembly GCA_025413875.1). Lineage (NCBI taxonomy): Eukaryota > Viridiplantae > Streptophyta > Magnoliopsida > Ericales > Ericaceae > Rhododendron > Rhododendron molle. The sequence continues at coordinate 18,673,798 of CM046394.1, read as the reverse complement.
GAGATAGGTGATTAATTTAAAAATAAAACATGAATTAAAAAAAAGAAGACAAACAAAAAATACCAAAAATTAGCGTGAACATATTCTGTTTGTTTCATTAACAGTCATAAGTTCTCAGCTTTGTTATAAGTTCATTGCAATTAGTCTTTTATATTGTTTTCCCTTGTTAAAGCATCCAACTCAAAACCAATTGGCAACGAGTGGAGGGGCCGCCCAGGCTCATATTCTACGTTTGGAGGTTATATTTAATCAATTTGGGACAAGCTCTTACACCCCTCAATTGCTTACCCTGTAATAAAATTCTAATGGTATGAGATTTATTCAATCCGTGACTGAGTCAGAGTGATTGTTGGGTAAAACATTGGGATTGGAATGAGGAAGTCTTTTATTTAGCTTGAGAGCACTACAATACGGTGGATTCTAGTTAGAGATTTGGGCATTCAGTAAATTTTGTGGATGTTCTTTCTTAATCGCCTGTATCATGTTGTATTGAGCTATTATTGCATTTTCGTGAGTACCGCAAAAGTGCTTGTTGACATGGTGATAATCCCAGGATTCCTTTTTAAAAAAGTAAACTATTCCTCTAATTTGGAGTTCACCGCCCTCGTGTAATTTAAAAAACTACAAAATCTGAGCTTGTCACAGATTCTTTCCATTACACATATGTTTGGATTTGGTTTTTGGTATATCTTCTATTTGTCTTTAGCTTCTCTTGATGTTTATCCAACTTTATAATCTTATTGGAATGCTTCATTGTGCAGATAATAGTACACTGTAGTTTTCATACAGTGTACACTTTATAATCTTAAAGCTTTTCAGATATGTTATAGAAGATAATACTATATCACATCTCCTCTTTAGACAAGTTCCCTGCGATGTCTAAAGGGAAAGAAAAACCTTGAAGGTCCATTTTGTCTGTTACATGTGTCTGGATATGCAGATCACGGGGCTGATTGAGTTCTATCTTCCCTGAGTTTGAAGTTCTCATACAAACTCTTCTTGTGTAGAAGCACTGAGACATCAAGTTGTAGTCATGGAGACAGGAACATGCCACAACAGAAGCCCTATGATATCCAAACACAACACATAGGCATCTACTACTCCTTTTGCCTGGACTCATTCTGAAATAACTCTTTTCTTCGACTAAGATTAGCAGAAATTACTTTCAAGGAAGTAAGGATGCAACCCAAACCTTTTGCTGCTGTTCCCTTGCGTTCTATTCCCCCTATGAGCGAACCATCAAACAATACCAACTTTGGGCCTAAACCAGCAAAGGCTAAGAAAAAGAAGCCTGCGGGAAAGAGTACAGACCAATTTGTACCAAGGGTATGGGACACACAACCAAAAAAGAAAACTTCTGCTTCAAAAAAGACTAAGAGGCAATTTGAGCCAGGATCTAAAGTCGAGAGGAAGAATCCGCAAGAATTTTTCAATGAAGCAGATTTTGATTTTTCCCGGGTACCGGCCCCATACTGTTCTTGTACTGGTAATGCTAGAGTTTGCTACCGTTGTGGTGGAGGATGGCAATCCACGTGTTGCACTAACAACGTATCCCAATATCCCCTCCCCATGAGTTGCATGAGACCTGGGGCTCGCCTGGCCCGTGTATGTGGGCGGAAAATGAGCGGTGGAGCATATCGGAATCTTCTGTGTAAACTGGCATCTGAGGGACACGACCTTTCTCATCCAGTTGACCTGAAGAACCACTGGGCTAGACATGGTACGAACATGTTTGTCACCATTAAGTAGAATGAGCAAAGTTTGTGGTGAGGTAAATTTTAGCTTCTTTTTTCTTTTTCTTTTTCTTTTTCTTTTATTTTTTTACCTTCTGTAAATTTTAGCTTGTTGATATGTTGTTTCCCTTCCTGTTTTGTTTGTGTTGTATATATCCTTTCAGCGGTTGGGAATATGTGTTTGGCAGCACGTTTAACCCTAATAAACTATGTTCTTCAAATATGACTTCCTTCTGTGAGCTTATGATGATCTGTTACTTTTCTTCTTTCCTTCGTCAATATTTGGATCAACTTATGATGTTCAAAAAATTTACGCACACATCTACTTATCTCGATGTACATTTCCCTATTTGCAAAGGTTTTTCGACACATTTAATCCCACATCTAGCTATCTCGATGTACATTTGCTATTTGCAAGGTTATGCAGTTGTCATTGGAAGTCAAGCATGGTTCTTTTGCCATGAGCTAGATGTTGTAATCGTGAATGACGCCGTAATTTACGGGAGTGTACTGTATCTGCTTATGCTGTAACTTCATCCACGTGCTTTGATAGCCTGACAGTTTTTAAATTCTAGAAAAAGATTGCGTTTATTCCCCCAAAAAATAGATGTTGGAATTGATTCCTACATTCTAGAACTGTAAAAAGTACTATCACAATGACATAATATGGACGAAAACCGTCTGATGTTGTACATTCTAGCATGCTATCAGTGCATCAGAGCGCTTGTTTCATTGAATTCTTCAGTCCAAGTGCTTGAATCTGTTTTTTTTTTTTTTTAATCATAACATAACATCTATAATTGTGCGCTCTTTCTTTCCGTGTTTCTGCACCCGATTCAGTTCAAACTTCAATGTATTTCTCACAAAGTCTGAGGCAGTTTGGGATTTAGCTCCGTTGTTTTCCAGTAGCTAAAACTTTTGGAACGATGAATAACTTAACAGTGCACCACAAGGATCTTGATCTTAACCGAATTTCATTTCTTCTTTCATTTCTCTATATTACAAATCTCCAGAAAGTTTCCAACTCACAAATAACTACGAACGGAGTGTTTCTCATCCTTATGGGGGCGTACCCTAACACTCAACCGAAGCATCAAAGAGGGAGGGGAAAGGGAAGTATGAAAGAAAATGAGTGAAAGTCCCAATGGAGGAGAGAGAAACTTTTCGACAAGTTGTTGCCTTGGGTTAATCTGTAAGGCCCTTTTTCATGCTTTTGTGGCTTGCAATGGAGCTGCAGCTTTTGCGGCAATAAGTTGCTCATAGAGGTCTCTGATCTTCAAGCCGACTATGGTCTGGAAGAGACCGGTTCCATTGTTGCTCCCAGGGAAATCGGAGAGCTTCAGCATTTGCTGGGTGACTTCTCCATAGAACTTGGTTGAGATGTTGCTTAGATGGCTCTCGACGTAGATTAGCTCATCTAATCGGTCAAATTGGCCATCCATCTCCAACACAGATACCTGAGGGTAGACAATTTGGAGAGCTGAGTATAAGCATCATGTTGCTGAGATTTTCCAGGCCTGGATATGCATGGACTATTGCAATAAGGTCATGGCCAGTAACAAGACTCCCGCTTACGACTAGGGATGCAAATAAGCGGAGTCTAGCAGTTGTATGTTAACTGTTAAGGCTTGGCTTTCTAATCATTCAACTCAATTTGAAAAGAGTTTCGATTGAGCCTAGTTCCAATAACTTGGATTTTTTTTTTTTGCATGTCATTGTTAGACAGGACAAGTAATAGTCCTGTCTGGGCCTTAACCTTCCCCCAAATGCTGTGCGGTGGAGGAAACGCTACTTTTGTATCCATACATTTGATTACTTTGGCAATATAACGATAAACAATTTCTTTCGTATTTTCGCCGAAAAACCTAAAGATGGTGCTGGAAAATAAGTAAACTTGTGCCTAAATAACTTCTATTCTTCACTATTGCTTTGTGTTTTCACAAGTTTTTCTGTCTTGACTGTATCATAAAAACCTCTGGAATTTTACTATTCTGCTAGTGATTCGTGTTAGTCTCCTAGGAAACAAAAATGTTCAGGCCGTGTTGACAAATACAAGGGAGATTTTGAACCTTTTTCCCAGATATTCATTTTTATTTTCGTAGTCTTGAATTAGGCCTGTTAATGGACCGGATCCGATCCGAAAAATCCGATCCGGATCCGAATCCGATAACGTTGATCCGATAATCCGAATCCGGTAACGTTATCAGATCCGGATCGGATCCGGATTAAATCCGTTATCAATCCGAATCCGACCTTTATTTTTTTTTTTACTTTTTATAAATTTTTGAATTTTTTTTTTAAAAATACAGTAAATTTTTTATTTTGAAAAAAAAATGTTTAAGAAGTTGTATTTTTATTTTCAATTTTTTCTTTTATTTTTTCTTTTAAAAAATGTCGGATCGGATCCGGATTTCCGCTATCGGATTTGAGTCTTATCAGATTCGGATCGGATCCAAGTCTTATCGGATTCGGATCTATCGGATCCGGATCCGATCCGGCCCGTTGATAGGCCTAGTCTTGATTCTTGAACTTGATCCACCCATCATTTTCAAGCTCAGGGCAGCCAATTATCTCTACTAATTTTATTCTATTATATTTTTTTTGTTAAAAACACATTATTTTGGATGCATGATGTTGGCGTTAATGGTGAGGAGATTCTGAAATTTGAGATTGCATATATGTACGTACCTCATGGCCAAAGTAAGTGTCAGGGCCATAGGAAAATTTGATGCCAGGGTAGGAGCAAGTGAGTTTCCTCCCACAGGGTATCCAGCTGATGGTGGAGCCTTCATCAAACAGGTAAACTGGGTTGAAATACTTAACCCCTTCTTTCATTATCAGCCTCACTCTCAATACTTTTCCCTCGTTGTCGCCGGGAATCAGTTGTGTCGGCAGCACTTCTATCACTGCATCTGCATATTGCTTCTGTGGATCTGCAACCACAGAATTAGGCATGAAAAAACCTGTGAATATTCATGTATATGTTATATGTAGTGCTGTGTGTCCGTGTGACGGAGTTACCACCAAGGTGGTGGCTCAAGTGGTTGGAGGAGCTAATACAAGGTAGCTCTTCTCCCACCAGCCTTGAGTTTTATACTCGGACCAGATAGCTGGAAGAAGAGGCTCCAATTTAACTCGCACTTTGGCCCCCCGCCCGGTGATGAAGCCCACAACGTGTCGACCGATCAATATTCCCTCCCTGGTCGGATGAGTTATGGCTTAAGTCCGAACATTCCAGGTCGGGTGGATTTCCCAGTTGATCGGGAGTCACTATGCTGGTTCAATCCAGTCAACTTCCCTTTTACTGAGCCAAATAAGAAAGCGTTGTTTTTTAAGAAATAGAAAGATACTTTATTCAGCTAATATTATTTTATAGTGTATCTCATATATAAAGTTAATGTGAAACCACGATTTCGACCCAAACAAATCCGAATTTTTTCGAGTTGAATTCCTCTGGATTAAGAATGGTCCGGTAACATGATACCAATCAAGATTTTACGGTTTGCATTTGGCTCTAACTTGAACCAATCCAATCCATGTTTACCCGAAAATTAAGCCATGGCCGAAAAGAAATTAATTACCAATATAAGCATCAAAGTCAGGCTTTCGGGCTCGAATGCTAGCTTTGATGCTCTCAAGACTATGTCCGCGTTCTGCCATGTCCCTCTGCAGTTGTTGAAAAAAAAAAATTAGATCAAATAAATGAAGGAAATCACTGCTAAAAATGACTTGAAAAAGTTTATTACAGTAGAAGAGTTGAATTAAGTGGGCGAATCACCTGAATTTTCCATGCGAATTTAACGTCATCGCTTATGTCCAAGTAGATACTGAAGTCCAAGAGGTCTCTTACGCGTTGATCGTACCTAATTAACCGCAACATTATTGCAAATTAAGTAGGTTTAGTATTTTGGAATTTATCACATTCAGCAAATTAAATGCAGGTACATAGGCATAGCAAATGCCAATTTACACTGCAAGGAGTGTTCTTTTTTTTTTCCCCCCAAAATTTAGAAGTTTTATTGCCAGAAAATACCATAAGATCAAGGGCTACTATCCTCATAAAAAGGATTAGAAGCAAGGGAGAGAAATCTCACATACGATACTACTTCCACAGGCAGTACTCTTGACCACATTGGGATCCACAGAGATACTAGCACATCTCACAAAACCGCTCACCAACAACCAGTAACCGCGAAGGAAAACACCCACAACGGGGTGAGAAAGACTCCCGAAGGAGAGAAAGACCCACGTAAAAAACCCTAAAGCAATACACTGAAAGACATAAAACAGAAAACCCTAGCAACTGCAATCACCGCCCCTCCTCGTGCCCGGCCACCTCATTCCGACAGCCTCCACCACTAATATTAGAGCAGATCCACAGCAAACAAACCAAACCAGGAGCAGACGAGTCAACTAGACCACCAACACATGTCTAGCACCAGCGGGAACTCCCTAAGCCATCATCCCATAAGGGCTCCATGAAAGCCAGAGGCGAAGAACCGCCTCTAGCAGCGTCGCGATTGCCGGCACACCACCACCCCCTCCAACATCCAATCTGGGCCTCCTCCTTTGCTCCAGGCCGCCGATGTCCGACTCCATGGTGATTCATACTGCAAGCTAAAAAATAATCCTTCGAATGCGGTGAAAAACAGACATGGAGAGGATACAGGGGGAGAGATCTAAGGGGGAGAGAGAGAGCACGGGAGGGGGGGGCGGGGGGCGCTGCCCCTCCCCCAGGAAAACCCTAGTCGCCTCCAAGGAGTGTTCAACCGGCTCGTGGCGGTGGTTTTTCTTTTGGGCTGTCTGTTTTATTTATTTATTTTTTATGTGGTTATTTTTCGCTCGCTCATTTATACTGTGTTCTGTTTCTTAGGCTTTTTGGCCTTCGCATGTCATTGGCGTCCTCTATCTTAGGCGACAGCACAGTTGTGTTTGTTTTACGTTTGTTATATCCTTGTACTCTTTTCTTTTCATATATATATATATATAATATTCTTCTTTGATGCCCAACAAAAAAAAAATGCCAATTTTAATTTTTATGAAGGTTTTTTATGACGTTGTAATCAAAGGAATCCTAGTTTTAGACTCTACAAATTGACTTGATGGGCCAGTCCCTCCAAATCGGACCAGGAGATTTTTATGCTTTTACTAGGGACGTATCATATAGTCCAACTAGAAGCCCATCTAGCAACCATAGAAAATAGAAACCATCCTCAACCTATATCTAGTACGAGCTGTTCAAAAAACTATGTCTAGTTCTTTTTCCTTCAAAACTCCAATATCTTTCTAATGATAATAAACTCCTAGATTTTTTTTTATCAACCAAAACTGCCTCAAATGCTACAAAGAGAAATCAGGACTTAAAAAGAGATATAAGAGACAAAGGGGGATTAGAAACCCCGTCTTGAGGCAAAGAACTTCGCAAACTTGTTCAAATGGGTGGCCTCAGATGGGTTTGTCAATTGGCAAACAAGGTTTTTCAGGAAGTGCCACCCTCCTAGATTGTAGATAGGAAATCAAAGTTCGCGACTCTATCGCCATACAACGAAACGCAATCTATCGTTCATATCTGATCACAATATCTAAATTTAAGTTTTCTTACCCAGAGCCATGGCACTTCGGTTAGTCTGTTTAGAGGCCATTCATCTTAAGTGACGATATCACAGAGTAATTTACGAGATAACTTGACTCATTAAGTTCTAAAAACTCACTACTAATGTATCATGCATTTTATAAATTTTCATTTGACCCCGTTAAATTTAGTTAAAATACGTAAAATTATATTGTTGGGTTCATTTCTAAACTTTTTTTATTTATCATTTGAGTTAAAATTTTCATTTTATGTTCTAGTTTGGAGTTCCTATTGAATAATCCAAAAGAATTCAAGTTAGAACCAAGTGTTTTCTTAGATTGAGATCATCACAATAACTTAAGAATAAATAGGGTTGTATAATCTTCACGTGGTAATGCATATTCCTAACATATACGATTCGTGTACATAATGTTAACCCCATAATTGACCAAGTAGGCATAAAGAAGTGAATAAGTGAATTACTTCATGAGGATGAGGTCGTACGCTCAAATTCTACGAATAACAAACATTGGTCCTTAGTGCCACTTCGTCCGATCCTTAATTTGAAGGCTCAGAATAAAAAATATATATATACACAACGTTGGTGTAAATACTTGTTGAAATAATTGGTGGGTCCAAGGGCTAATAAGAAAGACAGGGGATAGACACTCCTTAGCCATACAATCATTATCAGTTTATCCTTTAGCATTAACAGACGCGCCTATGATCACATTTTGATTAATCATTTCCCCCCCGCACACCTTCTATTCACTAAAACGGGGTGAGAATAGAAATAATGCCCCCCAAAGACAACAAAACAAACTAAATAATTAGAAAACGCAGATGAAGATGGGAATTCCAGTAGAGAAAACTAATGTCAACTGATTCTAAAAGCTCCGTTTCCACGAATGAGATTATATGAAAACCATTCGTGGAAATTGTTTGAGAAATGGAACAAAGAAATAGAAGGGAATCAAATTTCAGTGTTACAAGAGACCTTGTTTAAATTAGGAAAAATCTGTGTACTCAAGTTATGCGCATAGATATGAAGACAAAAGTATCTAAAATCGTTCGATGCATGTTTGTGTCCCGTCTCTGTGCCCATTATTTGGTGTATGTAACATTGCTCTTTTAACTTATGAATGAACTTATTAAACTTACATTGGGTGCAATCCTTCAATGACAAGGATCTTAGGAGGCTTAATGAGCTCAGGTGGATCCAAAAGCCCACTAACATGGTTATAAATAGGCTTGTCCACAGCAATTCCCTCTTTGATGGCCTTAACCTGCTCATACATTAGATCAAAATTGTTGGCCTTGGGATCAAGTGCAGTCACCCCTTCCTTTTTCCTCCCTGTTCTATCAAGTGAGTGGTAGTCATCCAAGCAAATCACAGTGGTCATATCACTGATCAGTGTGTTAGAATCCGGATTTCCCCCCTTTGGCGGCTCGGCTGCCCCTCCGAAAACATTAGTCAATCTCCTCATGAAAGTGCTCTTTCCACACCCCGAGTCGGCTGCCAACCCGATCACCACCGTCTTCTCCTTGGCGGCGGAGCAAGTGATTGTGCTCTGTTTCTTGATTTTCTTGCTGGTTCTGTAGAAAACTACTTGTTTCTGGTGAAAACCCAAGTGGGTTTTGTTGGGTTTTGAGATTGAGCAAGTGGAGTTGAGGGTTTGGTTGGTGTAGACTGTGCAGACCGCCATTTTCACTCTCTGCCAAGAAACTGAGTTGGGGGAGGATTTTTCAGAGAGGAGGCACTGATGTGGGTTTTGTTGGGAATCCCTTACCTTGTTTTCATGAAAATATGAGGTTGGTTTTCTTTTGTTTTTCCTTTGGATTTTGGAAAGAAAAAGTTTGAGACAAAAATGAAAGAAGAGGTTGTGGTCTTTAGAACCTGATGGCAGTTTTGAGGGATAGGGAAAGTGTTTGTTTGATTTGCTGAGGGAAGAAGCTGATGTGTCAAGGTTGGTTTTCTGTGACTACCCCTTGTTTTGGACAAAATTTTGTAGCGTGTAGGTGATTTTGAGGTGAGAAGTAGAGGGACATGCATGGATATAAATCAGTAGGATAGGGGTACAATTGTCACTGTCATGTTCCTTTTATCAAGAATATTTCTTTTAGATCTTTTAATAATTAGTTTCCTTAGAGATGGAATTGTTGATGAGGTGATGGTGTTTGTGATAGAAATAGGCATGGAGAAGCTTGGTGGTCATTTGTTGCAGTTTGGATATTTGCTGTGCCACTTGGCAGCCGTAGGATGGCTGGTTAGAAGATGAGGGAAGGAATGGTGTGGAGTGGAGGGGAGGGGAGGAGAATGGAGATATGGTCCTTTTATGTCGTATTGTCATCCTATGAAACTACTTTGGTCACTATTATTTGGGAGTTTATAGGATTTGTTTGTTTTGGTATTTGGATTTTTAGTGGAGAGAGATATAGAGAGAAATTAGAGTAATAATTGAGAGAAAATTTATTAGGAACCGTGCGCAAAAAGAGAATCCAAAATCCCAAATACCAAAACGAACAAGGCCATATAAGTTTTGTCATTTGTGGGCTGTAAATTGTAATATTCCTGTTGGGAAAATTCAATTAAGGACCACCTGCTTTGTTGTTTTATAATGCAGTCACAGTCGCACCATGAGTAAATTCTAAAATTGAGTTTGGAGAATGCATAAGAACAATGGAAAATTAATGGTTGAGAACAGAAGATACATGGTGAATTGATAATAAACATCAAGATGGAGCATCGAACCATATGGTTTTGTGAACTCTCTTTTTCCAAATGAAGAATTAAGTCGCAGCTCACATGATATGGACAAATGTCTCATACATTAAACCAACTATTTAGTTTCATTCGCCCTCCTGAATTTTCATGTGACATTTTCACGTGATACTTCCAATTACTTATGTGGCAACAAATTTTTAGTAAAGTTGAATATGGGGACTAAATTTTGGTGTGAAAAAAAGATAGGTTACATGTAGTGCATTGTGTGTGGGTCTCATACTCATGTGAGTGTGGGGTATAAGTGTGTGTATATTGGTGAGTGACACGAGTACTTTTATTTTTTGTGCAGTTTGATATTAAAAATTGTGGGGTGATGTTCTAGTTGGATCTCCTCCCGCGGATCTCTTTGGATTAGATCTGGATTGAGCTTCTTCTCCTCAACATAGCTTTGCAAAATAGGAAACCACATTAGTGCCTAGCCGATTGAAGTTGACTGATAGGCACCCCGACGGCTAAGTAAGTCCTAGAGTGAGTAAGGACGATGTGCCTCTCTAGGTTTGGTATTGTACCTTATAGAGGAAAGTTACTTGCGTGCCAAGCATGTGCCTCATGTGACGTCACGAATAACCGCTTATAAGTTTGACGTCATGCATGACAATTGTTGAGTGTCATGTTTTTGGGCAACAAGTGTCCAAACCAAACAGGTCGGCGCTGGCGTTTCACTAACCAAGCTATATGTGATCCTCCAAGGTCCAATGTGACACATTGGCCCGCCCTAGAAGCCCCAAGCCATGTGATCTGACTGGGCATTTTTGATTGGGCTTTCTACAGGTTGAGCCCATCAGGTGACCGGGGCAACCGACCCGTGTTCCAGCCCAATACAAAAATTTAAAAGTGTTTGTGGGAAAAGAAAGAGACTATATACAAGCCTGGAAATTGAAAGCCAGTGTCACCTTCAAAGCTTGAAGAATGCACATTCCCCTCGCAGAGATTACAAAAGCCACTAGCCCGAGGAAGGATTCACTACCATAACCAGCTAGTGGTGCAGGCCAAACCAAATATTGACACAATTCTTTTCCCGAAAAGAAAATTGACGCAGTTACAGAATAAAAAAGGATAAAAATAAGAAGAAACATTTCTGAACATGTGGACACATCCCCTGCTTAGGCCGATCCTGAGGTAAAGTCAGAGGTGCGATCGCTTTAGGTCTTCGAATTTTATGTAGGAACAAGGTCATATTTTCCATATGGTAATACTATATACTAAATTTTCCGTATTCTAGCACAGATAGACTTCTGGCCTTGGTGTTTCATGCAAAGTTATTACATCTAAAGGTCCTCTTCGTTCAAGTCGTAGGAGGCTTTTTTCGGCAAATTATTTTTTTTCCCTTATTCTCTTATTGGACCTAGGTCACTAGGTGTAGATATCCTACTAGATAATAATATACACTCTTGCCCTTCTTGTATTATAAATTATTTATGCACGCTATAAATGTTTCGCACACCACAAATGTTTTGATTGTAGATGTTACTCAAGACCAAAGTTCATTTTTTGCACACCATAAATGTTTTGATAAATTTTTTTTAAAAAATTTTGATTTTACTTTTAACTTCTAATGTCAAATTCACTAATTAAACCCTATTGACTAAATAAACCAAAATAAATTATTTTCACTCAACAAATTTTGTTAAAAATGTTCAAAATATTCGATCGAGAAAACACAGTGTATGTGCACTACTTTGTCATGTTTGATTCATATTTTTATAATGGTTTAAACTTTTTAAAGTTTATTTTAGTTGAATTATGAATCAAAAATACAATGTTTAATCTTTTTACCTTATATTAGCCAACTATGTTTGTATTTTTTTTTGGTCGAAAGAACTAGGGTCTCATTTAAAATTTGTTTTAGGCCTCAAAAATATCAGGGCCAGCCCTGCTACTCCTAAAAAAGTGATGAAAACATGCATGAATGGTTACATGATTCAAACTAATCTTTTGTGTAATTCCCAATGATCATTACCTTGCTGCACTAGTTCTAGAGTTAGGTAGGATCACTATTGATGTGTTGGGATGAAATAAGGGTATTTTAAAATTAAGTAAGACCCCGTTTTGCTAAAGGTCTTATTTTTTAAGTACTTATTTTTTGTTTTGTTTTACGAGATAGTTCATTTTTTCACAATACATTACCTTTAGTATCATTTATTTTCTTTGGCGGAACGAGGCCTAAATACTCTAAGCAGGCATTGGAAAATTGGAGTATGAGCGTATTCTTTTGGTTCAAATATTTTTTTGATCCGCATTTTGGTTCAAATAGAATCACTTCTTTTTTCTCCAAACCGAATAACCCAAACATTATCAAAAAAAAATAACCCAAACACAAGAAGAAGCTTAACCCGGTTCGCGGATAAACCGGGTACTATTTGCCAGTACGCCCCACCCGGGTTTTTGGCCCATCCAACCCCGGTCATGAAGCCTGATCGAATCAAAGGTCCGGGTTTTGAATGGAGCCCCGTGAAAGAACCACATAAAAGAAGCAGCTTTGCGAAAACCTGGGTTGAAGCCTAAACCCTAGTAAAATCAGGCTTCCCACACCAACTTCTCGACACGCTCTTGGCTCAGCTGTTATTCGATTGAAACACGAAGCAGCTGTCATGGGTATCACAGACAACCATGAACTCGAAGCTCAGAAGAAGAGCAAGAAGCAGAAGAGGAAGCTCGAACTGAACGAGCCCGAGGTGGTTGTCGTAGAGGCCAAGAGGGAGAAGAAAAAGAAGAAGAACGACAAGAGAGGTGATGGGTTTGTGGTTGATTGTGTTAGGGGGGGTGAAATAGTAGATGGGTCAGCTGTGGTTGGTGAAAAGAAGAAGAAGAAGAAGAAGAAGAAGAAGAAGAAGAAGGATAGGAAGGAAAACAAGAGAGAGAAAGAAGAAGAGTTTTTGGGAAATGGGTCAGGTGGAATTGGTAAGAAGGAGAAGATAAAGCACAAGGAGGAGAGAGAAGGCAGAGGTTTGAAAAATGGGTTGGCTCCTGATGAAGCCAAGAGGGAAGTTGTTAGTGGGTCGTGTGAAAAACCTGATGGGAACAACAGAAATGGTGCCATTGTTGATGGGGATGAGAAGCGGAGTCATGGGGATGTGGTGGTGTCTGGGAAGGATATTAAGGAAATCAAATACACAGCACTGAATTCTTTTGCAGAGTCTGGGCTTCCTAAAGAAGTTCTGGAGTGCTGCCAAGGTTTTGAAAAGCTGTCGCCGATTCAGTCCCATTCTTGGCCTTTCCTGTTGAACAATCGTGATTTTATCGGGATTGCAGCAACTGGGTCAGGTAGTATTATAGTTTGATTTGTTGGTGTGTTTTTCCTTGTACGATATTGCTATGTGGTGTATAATTTTGTCCTTTTGGTTATGTTTTGGTGGTCAGGCAAGACATTGGCCTTTGGGGTTCCAGCTATTATGCATATTTTGCAAAAGCGGAAGAATAAGACATCGAAGAGACTGAATCCGCTTTGCCTTGTACTTTCACCCACTAGAGAGCTAGCTCAACAAGTACGTGCTTATTGTCTTGAATTCGAAGCTGTAAACAACTTGCCTAATGGGTGTGGGAGCTGTTTTTAATTTTCTAGGTTGTGTACTATCTTCCTGCCTTAAGTAATGACCTCTTTTGTAGAACTCTTTGTAATTAGAGAAGCCAATGTTACAATAACTGAGAAATGAGAACTGCATTGAGAAACTTTAGAAGAACAGCGGGGAGGGTGCAAATTATGTTAGTAGAAGACTAGAAGTGAATAGTACGTTGCCTGGTAAGGTATGAAGCAGTGGCGTAGCCAGAATCTAGTACCAGTGGGGGCACAATCCAACCCATACAACTTGATTTTGAAAAAAAGAAGTATCTATCTCTCATTTCTAAGAATCTAACCCACACCTAATTTGAGTTTCTTCTGAACTATTTTTTCAAGATCACTGTTAAATTTTTTGTTCAACTATCGATTATCTTAGAGTAGTAATTAAATTTTTAGTTCTAAATGAGTATTCTTGAAGATCTAGAGAGGCAATGGCGGAGGGAGTAGGAGATCAGTGGGGGCCTGTGCCCCCACTGGGTTTTGTTTTTTTCGTTTTTTTTTACACTCGATAATTTTAGGTAGAAAACTATAAAGTGATATCTAAGGTAGAAACATCATACCTCAAAGCATGAAAAAATTATTGCGTACTTCAAATACACCGTCCTGTGCTGTGCCAACGTCCTTTTCCATTACGTATTCATGTAAGGCTCAAGACTTAATGTTTTGAATTTCACCTAAGTATGTAATGGAGAAGAGTGTTGGGGCACCATGTGACGAGGATTGGCCACTAAATAATTAATTACTCCTGGCAAACTTCCATTCACTAAACTTTAGCCCCCAAACTACCATGTGTTTGACGGAATTACAATTACTATCTCATCACAAAATTCAATTCAAATCAGGCTCCTTTCACATTTTCCCTTCTTTCTCTCCTTCCTCTTCTTAAATCTATCAAAGTTAAGGAAGGTTTTGGGAATGAACGGATATGGGGCTCTGAAAATACATTCCATGCATTCCTTGCGTGGTATCTTTTACCTTATAGGAAAAATAAAAACAACTTATACATTTGGTACATCCACTTGGCTATACGCCTATATCCGAAATTTACGCTAGAAACTTATGGGACCCCCAAACTGTTAACTTAGTGCTCTTTTCTTTAGGTTGAAGATTTTGATCTAATATGCTAGTATAGGTTGGACCGAGATTCTGTCATTATGTACCGAGGTTTCTGGTACAAAAAAAATGCAAATGTAATAACTAAACGTCAAAGGTTGGAATTTTTCATCTTGTGGTGGCACTTGAAAAGTTGGTTGTCTAGTTTCTTCTTGGTGGGGAGTAATTTGCATGTTCATGGATTGCCACGACCTTCTGGGCCTTAGTGCCATCTCTGCTCGATCTTACTTGTCAAAGAAAAATGAAGGAGAAAAAGAAGACAATAATGGTGGCAATGAACTTCATCATAGGTATCGGAATTGCCCAATTTGCAATTCGATTCATGATTCATTAATATAGGCAATGTTCTAAAAGTCGCTAGGCGCTAGTCGGGCGGTCAGCCACCTTTGAGCGATAAATCGGATAAATCGGCGATTAATCCGAGGTAGTAATCGGTGATTAATTCCTTGTTTCAGAACACTGAATATAGGTGATCCAAAGTTTAGAAAGAACCGGGGATGAACTGTTCATTTCACGGTTCGATTCGTGCAATTATAACAATTGTTGCATCCGATTAATATAGAATCACTTTTTAACGTTTTTTATTGGAAAAGCAAGAATATAACTTCATAGAGTGGTAAGTACGAAAAATCTTTATTCCCATGTGAATTTGATATGAGTACTTATTCTTATTTTATTGCTAACCCTTCTGTCTTATTCTTCTCAAACATTAAACTAATCGTTCTAACTATGTTTAAGCCTAAGATACCTTGTACTCATGAATTATCTTTGTTATTTTGGTGAATTTTTATACTCCTTCCCTCCCACTTTGTTGTGCTTGTTTCCTTTTTGGCACCTCACAAAAATTGTCTATATCTCACAATCTATAATATTTGTTATGATTTCAAAAACTTTGTTTAAAAGAATTAATTGAAATCTATCGAACGAGATCCATACTGAATATATAAAATATTATGTATTAACTATTAAGAGATATAGACAATTTTTTGAGACGTTCAAAAAAGGAAATAGGCTCAACAAAGTGGGACAGAGGGATTAGTTTATTATCATATGGGTCAATAGATGGGCTCAACATCTTTAAAATGTTATAATGTTAATTTGATAGACGGTAATTATACACGTGGTTGTGATTATTGAAGAGTATAATGTCTTACGTGAAAGCGAATTTTGAATCTTTGATGCATTGATCATTATAAGTATCGTATTTTTGATTCATAGATCAAGGCTTAGAGCCTCGGACCAACCCACATTGCTGCATATAAGCCAGTTTCTTACCTATTAGGCTACATGATCCTTGCTAAAACCAAACCTTTTATTATACTAAGGCTAAGCTTTTATTTTTGTAAGGAATCTATAGTACCTATATGCATGCATGTAGAGTGATACTCATACTATATAGATGCTTTGGACTATCAAAGAAGGAAGCATGGTAATGTGCACATAAATTGATTTGGGTCTCTAGGCCTGCCCTCTTTGATGCCATTTGGCTTTGATTTAGGGGCATGGTTCTACAACAAAACGTCCCTGTAGCTCCTCGGTTCTTGGAGGTTTAGGGGGGCCACTGTTTCAGTGGTATTCTAAGAGCAGCCACTTTGTGCATATATTGCCAAAGGTTAGGTTTGTCTCCAATCATCCCCCGTTCATACCCCCAATGATTGGGGACTAGATGGGTTATGTTATGTTATGTTGTTGTTGTATATATATTTCTCTTATGTACAAGTGTCTTGCTCTTGCTCTTGCTTCATTGATAAAGGGGTAGCGGACCTGGTGGTTGTTAGATTGGTCTGGTGGATTTTTCCGCTTCATTGTTAAGGGGGTTGTGGACGTGGTGGTTGTTAGATTGGTCTGGTGGATGTTCTCATTTGACAGAAATGGTGCCGGGCGCAATCTAAAATTTGTTATGGCCTTCTCTTGGATGGTTGTATAATCTTGTCTGTCAATATCTTGATGTCATAAGCTTGTTTTGTTTGGGAAGGTTCTGCTGTTGATATTTTATGGGGGAGTGCTTTATCTGGTTAGAGAAAACAGAGATGTGGGTCTCTGGAATCAATCTGCTGCAACTGTACTGTTCAGCTCTTTCATATTGTCGGAAAGAGTACTGTGATCATGACTCATTTTGTGTCCAACTATGAGGATTGTGATTCTTTGACATAACAACAATAACTGTACCACTTTAACACCCAATCGATGGGGTATGGGCGGGAAAGGACAGAGACAGACCTTGCACAAAGCAGCTGCTCTAAGAAAGTTTTACCACCTAACATAATTGTGATTCTTTGACATGTCTTATTAAAAAGGTTAGGAAACGATGACTTGTCTTAGCCTTGTTGGCAAAATGGCAAATCTCAAACAACATTATGTAATGCAGTGTTTCTACTTTTCTGTGTATGCATTTCCTCATTTATACTGTTCATGCAGAACACTCACATAGTCAGATGATAGTGGCATTTATTTGTCCGAAAAGTGGCCTACCATTGACGCTTTGTGCTTGTTGCAGATTTCAGATGTTCTGTGCGCTGCTGGAAAACCATGTGGCTTGCAATCAGTTTGTGTATATGGAGGAACTTCCAAAGGACCCCAAATATCTGCTCTGAAGTCTGGTGTTGTGAGCCTTCTATTATTCTTTGCAATTCTATTCTCGCTTTTGACATAATGCTTAGTTGCTTACAGAAGTCACATACTATTTGCTCTATCCTCACATAAAAAGTCTACTTCTCAAATAGAAAACCGAAAATATCAGTTTGCAAAGTACTAATCAATACTCTTTGCTCGGTGCTGGGGTATGGGGGGCAGTACTGCAAAGTTTTGAACCACCAGGACTTGAGGTGGGGCACCAGCTTGGTAAGGGTCATGACCTGGATTATTGAAAAAGGCAAATGAAGATAACTTCTGCTTTCTGATTTATTAGATAACGGCAAATGAAGATGACTTCTGCTTTCAAGTACCTGTGGTTCTTGGAATCGCTCGTTAAGTTTCAATTTCGTATCCCTATATACGAAGCACGGTTGCATGCATATTTGCAGTTGTCCAAGTAATACTTGGATGCTATCCATATGCTTAGATACCAATCATCTTTGCATAGTTTTGGGGTTTTAAGGAAAGATGTATCTGTAAAGAACACTTAAGAGGAGCTTCTTATTTTCTGGTATCAGACGCTTCTTTGATATTGAAGTGAGATCACTTCTTATTTTCTGGTAGCAAAGAATTCTCTTGTATTGACGAGGTATAGGATGTTCCCAGATGCATACTAGCAGTATCCCTACACTTAAAGTACTTCCCTTTGTCTTGACATTTGACCTCCCTTATTGGGGGATAGTGTGAAGTGAAGTCCTATATCGCTTGGGTACCAAAGCTTTATGAAGAATATAAGCGTGAGGACACCCTCACTTCAAGAGCTAGCTTTTGGGGTTGAGTTCTTGCCAAGACCGTGTAACATGGTACCAGAGTCGGGTATTCCAAGGATGGATAGGGTGTGTGTCCTTGGCCTTCATGCGACAGATGCTACTGAGTGAGCACGCTGGGCATGAGGGATGCTGGGAAGCAAAGTCCCACATCACTTGGGTACCAAAGCAATATGAATAATATAAGCGTGAGGGCACCCTCACTTCAAGAGCTAGCTTTTGGGGTTGCGTTCTACCCAAGACCGTGTTGTTATCATGATGGTGATGCCTATTGCCTTCTGTGTTTAAATGCTTGCTGATGTTGGTCTACAATGGCTAGGACTGTGAAGTGCTGTGTACATTCCAAACTCTCTCTTGGATATCATCTACTCTTTTTGGGAAGAAAAAACACGAGATATCTACAAAAAGGAGGTTATTATTGTGATTAGAGGCTTGCTGGCGCTTGTATAGTTCCATGCATTATCAATTGGGAGAGCTTTTGCCATTGGATTCTCAATTCATCAACTTTGTCCTGTGCATAACCTTCTTTAGTATTACTATTGTTTCTAATGGGAAATTCAAATTCATATTATAGGTGTTCCTTGTCATATTGACAGCAAATTTGCTTTTGATAGAGCCATTTCGCTTTAGTTTTTTTTTTGATCGTCCATTTTCGCTTTGGTTGGCTATTGATTTTTGCCTCATTTTGTTTAGTAGTGTTAAACTACTGACTTTCAAGTGTTTTCCTATGCTTGATGTGCTGCTTATCATTACTTCAGGTTCTTTTCTTCCTTCGTTTTTCCATTTGTTTTTGGTTCAATGCTTCTTTCCTTCTTGTGATCCTCAGGATATTGTTATTGGAACACCTGGACGTTTGAAGGACTTGATTGAAATGGGTGTATGCGTTTTGAAGGAGGTATCATTTGTGGTAAGCACTGTATATGATTCTTCTTTGTTAACATGTCATGCTCAGAGCTTGATTTTGTTCCTATTCCCTGTTACTACATATGTTTATATTTTTTCTTTGATAAGTAAGTAATTTATTAACAAAAAGGCATAAAGAGAATGTCGCCCGTAGACAAGAAGGCATGAAGGCATAAGTAAGTAATTACTACGTATGTTGATGTTTATCTAAATCTCATCTCCTCATGAGTCAGTGACTAGGGTAGAACTTCAGGCTGTTAGCCCCATCACCCACAAATTTGACATCACGAACCTATACTAGGTGTGGGCTCACACATAAGAGGTCCTCGAATCGAGGTTTATGTCAAACCTTAATAGTTATATTTGACTCCTTCCAGCAGTTCACTGTGACGGAGTAACCACCATTCCTGCTTAGAATGCTATTAGATCCTATTCCTCCATGGGATCACCACATCAGCAATACAATCCGGATGTAGACAAATATCATCCTTGTTCTCGTCTGAATGACAATTCAAAGGCAACCATTTCTCCTATAAGACCTCAACAATCTATAAGCTTCTTCATACCAAAATATGGGTCTTGCCACTATTAGGGATTTCATTTACAAATAAAAAATACACTCCCAAATAAAACTTGTACTCCATTCACGGTTGTGTAACCTTCTTCTAACAAAAAACAAAAACTGTGTTATTGAACGAAACCTTGAAATGCAAATGAAGTAAAATCCAAAAACCAATTCATTCGTCAAGAATCAAATCAGCATTGGAATAGCATGATAACGGTTCTTCACAAAATCAAATACTTCCTCCGTCCCTTCTCAAGTGTCCACTACCGTTCTGTGTGTCATTTTTAATTGCCTATATCTCTCGATATATATTATGTTTTATATTTTAAATCATTGTTTTACATAAATAATTGAGATTTATTAAACAAGATCCATAAGACAATGATAAATCTCAATTTTTCTATAAGACAATGATTCAAAATATATGTCGAGAGATATAAGCGATTGAAAATGGCACGGAGAACCGTATACGTTGCTGTTGTAGCAATTGCTCAGTAAGTAAGTTTTGTGGATATGTCATTGTGGTTTCCGAAGAATGAAAGAATAAGTATGTCATTGTAGACCACGTCAACTGTTCATCAGAATATATTTATGATTTGAATTAATCTTGGGAAGCTTTAAGTGACATTTTCGTGGTATAATTTTGTCACAGATCAATTAGTATGAAATCCTATTTTGTGTCTGAGTTGTGCGCAAATCTCTTATATATTTTCGGAAATGGCAAGGCCAGCAGAACAATATTGAACTATTGATGAGAAAATACTCTTCCCAATACCAACGTTAAGTCCAGCTATTGATAGGTTATTTTCAAAATATTACTACCTCCGTCCCAAAATAAATGTCTGATCCGCACAATGAGAAATTCGTATTACTTTTAAGTTCTCGTTTTGCGGACCGGACATTTATTTTGGGATGGAGGGAGTACAAGACAAAAGCTAATAACCACTTAGAGCCTGATTACAATAATAATTAGAATCTAAAACCCTATGCACACAAAGTCCACCAAGTCACCAGCTATGGTATTATCCAGCCACGGTTCCATGTCTCTTTCAACTACAAGCTCTTAATCTTGGAATTTCATTGGATGAGCTACGAATCCCAGTAGGAAAATGAATCCCAGTAGGAAAATAAAATCCGAAAAGCTCAAATCCCAAACGCATCCCTTAAACAATTGTTGGAATAGGTACAACGAGACTCTTAACATATGCAGCGTAAGAGTAAGAGCTAAGAATAAATGTTCAACAATAGCTAATGAAGGAACCAACAAATTAGTGAAGTTAGCTAATTCTGTTGTTTATTACTTATTAATATGTTTCAAATCTAGGGCCACTTATGTGGAGTAACTGCTCCCACCACTGGTAAGTGACTTGCAGAAGTCAACCAGTAAGCCCTCTCAGGCCGTGCTAAGGATGGTTATGCTTCGAGTTACATACCCGGTCCTGGCATCCCTGCGCCCAAAGTCCTCTTAGCTTATCTGACAAAGGTTCGACCAGCCACTGAGTAGTACTAGCATCCTCACTTAGGTTCTGCAAACCCGTCTTGCTTACTGACTAGTCCGGTTTTTTGGTTTAGGTTTGACTTTTTTCCTCTAAGTTCAAGGATGGGATTCCACTAATGCTGTCTTAGGGTTGACATAATCACTTGCGAGATAACACTAACCACCACAACCGTGTGTCGGGAAACCATGATTAAATCAGTCATTATCTTTTGTTCAATTAGCATCCGTACCCGACAACTCGAGGCTTAATGTTGACTATGTGTCCAATTTGTGCTCTCGGCACATTTTTAAGAACAGGTAAATATTTTCACAAATTGTTATGCATGTCATGTTAACAATAGTAAGAGTCTAAGAGTAGTTAAACGCAATAAACCAAAAATTAGTTACAGCTGTCAGAATTATCAGTTTGCAGCAGTCAAATAGTACTCATACTTCATGAAACTCTCCAGATTTGGTATTTATAGTGTATTAGTAAGCTTTTGACACCGACCTAGAAATAATAGCATTTCTAAAATAGGAGAGAAGTCCAAAATACGCTGGTAAGGTAATAACACTGCTGGCAGGGGCGGCCCTACATGGTTTCCAGGGGGTTCAAGCAAAGCCTCTGGATCCATAAAATGCCCTAAAAATTTCATATTTCTTTTATATAATTGTATTTTTCCTTGATATTGTTGGCACTGAATCATTCATACATTGTCAAATTGAAAAATCACTTGAGTTTGTTAGTAAGTAGGTACTATAGCTCAAGTAAACAAAATAAATTAGGCCCAATAAAATTTCATCCAAATGTAAGTATGTGCATTCTACATAGAGCTTTGTATACAAAAAAATTTCTCTGTAATATTGCCACGTCTGAACTAAAAACCCGGAGTGGTGTCACTTTTTGGTGAATATGCAATATCTGCAACTGCAAGTGGTCTTGACTTAGAAATTCTACCCTCTCGAAAGTGTTCTAACTAACTTTCAATGGAAGCTAACACAAAATGCACTTTTCCAAGTGGTCTAGACTTAAAATGATTTTTGTTGAATATATAACGTGCGTGCAGTAGTACTGTTCAAAAATAACTTCTGACTGATGTTCCAAAATGGGTGTTTTCATTCATAAACTATTGAGTTCGTAATCCGCAGAGAATCACACATTTAGTACACATATGATGCTCAACTGTAAGAAAGCATCATCTTGAAGAACAACTTAGTGTGACTACTCAATATCCATTTAAGGCCCCCTAGTCCAAATCCAATCTATACCCCATCCTCCTGAGTCATAGCACCTCTAGGAATGTATCTAAGCAAGTAAATCAGATTATTCAAAAACTTGAAGAAGGTATAGAAGAACATGCAAGAAGGGATTTTAAGGACTATAATACTTTTAAGTAAACAGCCTCTTTGCTTGCTGGGGTGAGACTGCGTACATCAACCCTTCCTCAAATCCTGTGCGGGACTTCATGCACACTCTCATAGGGTAACACCATTTTAATATTTCTAAGTAAACCTTGCATATTATTACATATTTTTCTTAGATTTCTAACCGTGGATCATCATCAAACCTTACATACAACATACATCTTAGTAAATCCACATAATACACCTATATTTAAGATTCATATAGAAGGACATAGATATGGAGCTAGGTTTTAGAATTTTTCCTTGAGCAAGTAAAGAGCAAAAATAAAATAGTAACACGGACCTCTCTTTCTCTCTCTCTCTCTCTCTCTCATGTCAGATCTTGTTTTTGGTGAGGGAAAAATTGTAGGAAGACAAAAGACTACTGCTCTTTCTCTTTATAGAGCAAGTGGTGAAGAAAACAATGTTGGTGTGTGCTAAGAAATTGGCTATGGTAGGATAGTATTGAGCGGTGTAAAGAGTGATTGGGATCTTTGCATGCCAACTTTGATGCAAATATATGTGTAATCAAGGTCAAGTCATACATAAATGAATAGAAAAATCTGGAATAGGAAGTTTTAGACAAATTGAGTCAAGTCAATTAGTTTCTTATATTACCATTCATTTATCATGCAAGTAAAAGTTTTGTTACACGTTTGATAGTCAAACACATTACTACACATGACACACACCTGCACACAAGTATCAAGTGGGTCCACCAACAGTGACAAAATTTTAGCAATTGTAAAAGATATTGAAACAAGACTATAAAGACTGGCTAAGCACGTAAACAATTAGAAGGGAAGAAAATATTAACCAAATAGCTATTTTTATACATGAACTAATGATGCAAGGTTTACAAATTTTTCTTGGCTGATTATCTTTCATCTGCTGGAAGCTGTATTCCTGCCTTTGCTGGTCAATCATTTTAGTGTATTTGAGCAGCTTTTTTAATTTTTAATTTTTTTATTGAATGTTCTCCCCTTTTTGTCCCTTTCTGTTTGTAAAGTCATATAGTTCACCACTTGACCCAAAAGATTGAAGCTATTAGGATGTCACCAAACAACCCGTATTAAGCTCTCCGCTAGGGGCTAATGGTGATTTAATTTCTCGATTTCATTTCAGAAAATTTGATGGAATGGATATTGCATTCAAGTTCTCTCCTGTATGCAATTATATCTTCAAGTTCCCTTGGCAGGTTCTAGATGAAGCTGATCGAATGCTTGACATGGGATTTGAGCCAGAAGTTCGCTCTATATTGAGCCAAACATGCTCTAGTATGTTGCTTAACTCGATTTTCCTGTCCTTTTTGAAGAATCTGGTCAAAAGTAGAATGCACTCGATCCACTTTTATGTCTTGCTGTTACTGCTGTGTTGGGTGTTTTTGCTGCTTCGTCCTTACCATATTTTCATATAGCACATGGCATCCTCAGCACTCTCAACTGAGCCATGCATTTTTTCTGTGGACTTGTTTGAATAGCTACTACAGACCTCCTTGGGTCTTCTTGGAGTGATGAAATCAAACCCATTTGCGAGAATCGTCGTTAGATAACTAGTCACTGAACCTATTCTTCTTTCTTCCCTTTTCTGTTTCATTTATCCTTCTTTTTCTTAACTTGTGTTTCTTTAAGGAGCAGGGTGCGGGTTGGGTTGGTGGGCTATAGAGGAAACGTCATTTGGGGATGTGTGTTTGTGTGACACGAACACATGATTGGTCTTGCTTCAAATTTTTTTTTAAAGCAAAATATGTTTTGGATGTGCCTACTTCTCTTCCAGGCATATAGGATACATGGTGGGAACATATGCCCATTTATTTGACTAAGTTGTCGGTATGGTTAAAGAAAGGTGAAAGTATAGGGAGACCCCCTCAGCTATGCATTTTTCCCACGGAGATCCCCTAACGAATAAAACTGCTCATACAGACCCTCTTAACTATATGAAATGAAATATTGGCTACCTCTGTTAACGGAATGAGAGAAAATGATGATTTACCCCTAAAAAATCGCACACACTGATCCCCTCATCTGGAAAAATTGTCCACGCTAACCTTTTCATCTTAACGGTCATTTTGACCGAAGGTGCTGATTGGTTAACAGCTATAGTTGAGGGGGTCTGTATGGGCGATTTTAAATGTTAGGGGGTCTCCGTGGAAAAAAAGTGATAGTTGAGGGGGTCTCCGCGTACTTTCACCTAAAAGAAACTTGGAAAAGAGAGCTCGTTACCTTTATGAACAAAAAAACTTTTGACCACTTTTTTTAACCCTAGACTTCAGTCGATGTAGAGAGTGATGATGACTCATTTATGGATACATTGTCCATTATAGATATACGATTAATATGTGGAACAAGTCATGAATTGTCCAATGGAATTTCAGGGGCAATTAGGAACAAAATAGCAATGTTGCTATAATGTTCTGGCAGCACCTACCTGTGCATAATTAAGGTGGTTTGGACGTGTCTATTGTAGATCAATAGATGTGGTAGTTAGGAGGGCTGATATGGTTTGAGGGTAGCGCTAACTGGAGGGTTTGACTGGAATTGACTTTTGATGCCCTTGACAAAGCTCAATGGAGAGAACAGATTCATGGAGCCAACCCCAATTAACTAGGAGTTAAGGCTCTGTTTGGCTTGTTGGATTGTCCCCTTGTGTACAAAGCCTTCACATCTGCTCTACTGTATTTGTTTTCCTCAGCCTCTTTGCAAATTATATTTTACATGTGAATAAAAAATTTGCAAACCTATGCAGCTCGTCAAATGGCTATGTTTAGTGCTACGTGGCCTCTGCCTGTTCATCAATTAGCTCAAGAATTCATGGATCCCAATCCAGTTAAGGTGTGCATCTTTTTGCTTCACATCAACTTGCTCTACATGATGTAGTTTCTCTGTTTGGTGATAGAGCTCCATTTCAGGTGGTTGTAGGTTCAGAGGATCTGGCTGCCAACCATGACGTCCTGCAGATAGTTGAGGTGTGGTAGGCAAAGTGATTGGCTGAAGGCGGTTTTACTGTCAAGACTATTTTGCTAGAAATGAAGCAGCTTGTGTTAATGTGGCTTCCTTTTAATTTGTAGGTTTTGGAGGATCGAGCACGTGATGAACGTTTGGTCTCGTTGTTAGAGAAATACCATAAATCACAAAAGTATGTGTTGCTAGTTGGTCACATTACTTGCCCCTTTTGAATTTGAATAAAGATCACGTTTGACCACACATCTTAGTTTGACTTATTTGCCTCCTAAAATGAGCAGACGTTTCTTGTAAATCCTTAAGTTTCTTATCCTTTCTTCTTGTGCTGATTATGTCATTTCTGTTGTACTTGTCTGATTTCCACTTCCGTGCTAGTTCCGATATGTCTTTATCTTGCATATGTTTCTTAAAAATATCCCAATATGTTTTATACTTTGGTGGTATCTGCCTGCTGACACAATGCCTTAATTGTGCTGGCCATGCTTTGAGCAGGAACAGAGTGTTGGTTTTTGTATTGTACAAGATGGAAGCAGCCCGTGTTGAGAACATGCTTCAAAAAAAGTATTTTCTCTCTTATGCTCACAAAGTTTCTGATTAGGTTTTGTCATTAAAACAATTGTTGAGCTCTTATCAATAGAAGATCTGGTTATAAATATCTCTTAATCAAACATGAGAAATGTTTTTAGTCTAAGCTAAACAAAATTCCCATGCTAATTCTTCTCTCTTTCTGAATCAAGGGGTTGGAATGTAGTCTCTATTCATGGGGACAAAGCACAACATGCTCGTACGAAGGCACTGTCTCTTTTTAAGGAGGGAAGCTGTCCCTTAATGGTATGTTGTTTTTTAGACATCATGAACTTGTGATGGGTTTTGCGAAACAGTCTTTCGGAGGTGTTCATACCTTTTTGGCCTAGGAAAACAAACACATTTTCTTCGATGTTGTTTTGGTCTCCATATCTGTATGGAAGTTACATTTTCATCATTTGATCTATTTTATGGAATGGTCCACTTGCATTAAGTTCTTGCTTGTTTTTCTCCATATGTTCTTTTTATGTGATGCTTCTGCAATAATATTTTGCCAACTGCTACTTACCCCAAGCTTCTGTGTTATAAATAGTTTTTATTTCTGTGATGTGGTATTTTATTAGTGTTAGGACTTGCATAGGTTATCGACTTTTGTTACTTGGATGTAATTCTGTAATGTGGAGGTACTAGGAGGATACATGTAAGGTAAAGCTACCCATGAAGATGGGGAAGGCCGTGGTTTGGGAGTTGCTTCAGTAGCATGGATAATGGAAACTTTGTAGAGAATGAGGAGGACCTTGAAGCATTCCCAATAAAAGTGTCAAAGCCGTGTCTGCAGTAGTCAACCAAGATGGAGCTTGGTTTGGACTCTTGGATTGATTTCCAGAATGTCTCGTTAGTCAACGAAACCAAAATCTTATGGTCGACCAAAGAACTAAAATGTCATACTCCTTGAAGCTCAAAATTTAGTCAGCCTACAGTACTCGCTAGCGTGGTTGGCCAATGTGTTGTCTCATGTTTGACCAGATGGGACCCTTCCCTACCACCCTAGTTCGTATTCAAAATTGGACAACAGTTAACAAGTTGTAGATTCCTAGACTCAAGTGCTTAGTGCTCACACCCTCACCATCACGCTTCATGGTTGGGTGAACCTTACGAGAACCTGCTACTGTTGTAGTGGATGGAGTCAACAACTCTCTTTCATTGAATCATTCCTATGATCTTTTTGTTTTTGTACTAATTGCATGATTTGGCTGTTCTGGTTACTTTGTGGGGAGTCTTGTGACTTTAGGTTTGATTTGGATGTGTATTGAATAAATTCACATTAAGTCTTTCCTTGCATTTTCCCCTTGGATGACATTGTGACACCGGGAAATTTTTTAGATGCATTGGCTTTTTTAGAAGCCTGTTTCATTCCAATGGCATTGTATTTCTGCAGATAGCTACTGATGTGGCTGCTCGAGGATTAGATATTCCTGATGTTGAAGTAGTGATAAATTACAGTTTTCCTCTGACAACAGAGGATTATGTCCATAGAATAGGGAGGACGGGACGAGCTGGTAAAAAGGGTGTTGCCCACACATTTTTCATGAAAGAAAACAAGGTAAAGAAAAGGTGACATTGTTATGGGATATGAGTTCTTGAATTCATAAACTAACAATTCTTACTTCGAGGATTGGGTGATTATTTTAGCTGATAAAAAGTTGATTTTACTACAGGGATTAGCTGGGGAATTGGTAAATGTTCTGAGAGAGGCTGGACAGATTGTCCCTACTGCCCTTACAAATTTTGGCACCCACGTAAAGAAAAAGGTCTGCTTTCCTTTCCTTCTCTTTTTTGAGATTTGTGTCACCACGATAGTTTATGCGTGTGTGAGTAGAGGACATCAATTTGTGTGTGATTACAGTGTTACCTACAAAGTTAATATTGGAATCTGGTGTTAGACATGCAACTCTTCTAAGCTTGATGCTCTTAGAAGAGCCTCTTTGATACGTTACCTTGGAAAAGCGAGTGTATTTCACTACAACTGATTGATATGTTGGATGTAAATATAGATTGTAATCTCGATCAAATATTTAGACAGACAGCTTGAGCTGTTATTGGGCCCATTTGACAGCTTGAGCTTCTCGGACTGTTAGTGATCTAACGTAATATTAGGTTAGAACTTTTCGGGAGGTCCTGGTTTCAAGTCTGTCTGTATTATTTTCATTCGCATTCTCTCCCATAAAATATGCTTCGCTCAATGTACAGTTGTTTTTTTGTACCAAGTGCCAATGAGATTTTGCCTACATGCGAGAAAGGGTGTTAGATTGGTAAACGTTGTTGGTTCTATATATTTTCTAACGACTTAAGCAATTGGGAGAATTAGTGATCTTAACCGTGGGCATAGTTTTAAGTTTTTAACTTCAACTGATGCTTAAAAGTGTCTCTTACTTTGCTGAACCCATACCTCGTTTAAAAGAGCTGATTATACCCTTGACTTGGATGCAGGAATCAAAGCTCTATGGGGCTCATTTTAGGGAGATTGCCGCTGATGCTCCAAAAGCCAAGAAAATAACATTTGACTCTGATAATGAAGATTGAGACCGACTGCAATTCCAAACTGTTGAGCTTGTACCAAACCTGTTTGATAGCCAACCATCAACGTTTGGTGATTGTTTTTGCTTTTCGGGTCTCATTAGAGCCTTTAACCTCAGCAGGTTTTGAGCATGAAGGCAAATACGATTTGGGGTACTAGCCACATGGCCTAGTCGTTCCTGGTTAGAAATTTGTAATCTCTCCCTCCCTCTGTCGGCGTGGTCACAAGGTAACTAGTGGAAAATCTGAGACTCATCTATTTATCTTCCTTTTATCTTTTTATTTTTATCGGCATCTTTTTTTTTCTTTTTCTTTGAGAGGTTATGAATGAAAACTGTTTTACGATTTATTGGGGCAATATATGTATGAAAATATGCTCTAGTTCAATTGCTTGGTGAGCTGTAATGAAAATTTTGATGTTCTTAATTTACTGTACTGAATTGGTTCTAGTGAAGGTAAAGAAAAAGAAAAAGGATTGGTTCTAGTTGTGATGTAATCTTGTGATTTTTTAGATTGTAATGAATGTGTTGTATTGTTGAATGATAACCAACTGTAAGCAAGTTGAATAGACTTTGATAATGGGGTGCATGTTTTTCAACAAAAGTAGAAGCAAAAGTTTAAAAAAAAAAAAAAAAAAAGGTTTGTAATTTTCAGGTCGGCCTCTTCGTAATAAAAATTGCAAAGAGGAAAAATAATGGCAAGGAATCTCATTTTCCCAGGAGTCATCATAAAATCTGTGGCAGACAAGTTTTACACATCGGGTAATATTCACTTCCAAATGGCTGGATCGGACCGGACCGGACGGATATGGGTATAATTGCCTGGGTATGGGTATAATTGCCATTCGTGTTGCTTGTTCCCACCTCTTTTAATTTTTGACGAAGTACTATGGGGTTCCAACCTTGCCAATGAAGTTGCAAGTTGGAATCACAAACTCAACAATTGCAACTTTTGATACGTGAGGCAACTCGAGTACTTGCTCAGATCTTGAAGTAAATCTTACTCCCTTCGTCCCTCCTTTAAGTGTTCAATTTTACAATTTCAACTTATTATGAGACAGTAAAAAATGGAATACGGGACTCTTATTTGGGGACAGAGGAAGTATTTATGTAAACAACATCGTAAAAATCTTCACACCTTCATTCATAGTCATATTTGAATGAGTTGTGACTCTACCTTTTTGTTTTTTAAACAAAAGCACCAAAGCTCAAACTTTTCAAGGTCTTATTGTAACGCCCCGATTTTTGGACACGTTAATTAAATCCTTTTTAATAGATTTAATAATTCATATGATTGATTTAAGACATGAAATTTTATTAAATAGAGTTTAGCAGCGGAAATTTCAAATACTAAATTCAAAATTTTTTAATTGTCTTACAACTCCAAAAATAAAACAAAATTTGACTAATGTGATAACACTTTTGGAAATTCAAATAACAGTATTTCAAATTAACAGAGCTTTTAAGGGTAAGACATGCAAGACTCGACAAACTACCCTTCCTCGGCTGGGAGGTCCTCACCCTGGTACTGATCAACTTGCAGAGGATCTTGTTCTTCGGTCTCTTGATATCCTGCACCCTCTGGCAAATTGATCGCCGAAGCAACCGATTTACCAGGATACAAACGTATCCGTGAGTGATAATTCACCCAGTAGAATAATCCCAATCCTACCAACCCCTTACTCTACAATTAGCATTCAATAATAACAATAATATCACAATTGATAATACACGAGAGGTACTGAATAACAGCACATCGTCTTTTTCTTTACTATCCATCATCTTACATGAAATCTAAGGATCATCTCCACGAGATCCTTTCCTCCCACATCCACTAACTACAACCGTCTCATGGGTCCACCCTTCCTCTTGCTTATCCTGTACCAGGGTCTTAGGTGAGCGCACCTAAGTTATGTATCGAGTATGTTTTCATTTAAAACCATAACAGGAGGATCGAGTCATACCATGACGTATCGTACATTAGGGTCGGACATCCACTACCCCACGCTAACTATAACCGTCTCATGGGACCCATTCTCTTCCTCAAAGAGAAATTTCCCATGACGTATCATACATTAACGTCTCACTAACTATAACCGTCTCATGGGATCCATTCCCTTCCTCGAAGGAAAACTTTCCATGGCGTATCATACGTTAGCGTCATAACATTTCTCAACACTGGGCCCCGTAGGTAACTCATTTCAACACAGGGCCCCATTGGTTACCCTTGCCATCACCATGACTCGATTCACAATCCACACAATACTCATACTTTCAACACTTTACCATTTTCCATTTACTTATCATCGTTTACATGATTCACTACTCGTAACCACCCTGTGAACCTAAGTCTGCGCTAACATGTACAATATGAAAATTTCATAAACGACTCATCCAATAACATCATACATTTTAATTTGAACACAAGCATGGCAATATATAAGTGCGAGTAAATAAACACGTACAAGTTAACACTGGGCCGATGTCTTTTGAGTTAACATAAATCTTATTGAACAAGTGTTAACAATTTAATTTCGGTAAAGGTTCACTTAATAATGTTTGTAATCCCAAGATAATTTGGTAGTCTAAGAAATGTTACGTGTCCATTGGTTGATGTAATTATGTTAAAGGGTCAAACCTAATTCTTAAGGTTAATTATTAGTATTTATTCCCAGAGTTAAAAGTGTTCCCTTATTTTGTTTCCAGAAAGTTCATTTCCCCTTTTTTTTTTTTAAAAAAAAAAAAAATGGTTTTAGATGATAACCTACTGACTTCACAGATTTAATAGCTTTTGTCAGACCAATGTATCTTTATGGTTTCATTAAATTTATTATACTAGTCTAGTTTTCCAACTAGTTCTTGTTATAGATTTTTATTATGACTTGTACTATCTTAATGACTTTTTCTATTTTAATAATATTCAATGTATTCTTTTATTCTCAACTTAAACTTATATTAAATTTTTATCTTGTTTAGCAAAAGTATATTGATTCTTACTTAGGCTAGTAGTAATTTTATTATGTACTGTGTATAAGTTTTTTTTTTAACCCAATCAGGTTTGGAATAGTTATACCATGTATTTGTCATTAAAAGTTAACACTACATAACAAGAGAGATGTATACAGTGGCGTAAAATTCACTAGAGGATGGGGCACACGCGATGCATGTGCAAGTCGGATTTTCACAACGTTTTTGTAAAAATGCTTTTCACTTATTGTTTGATCAAATTTTCACAAATGTTGTGAAAATCCGACTTGCACACGCATCACGTGTGCTCCATCCTCTAGTCTCTTTTATTTTTCAATTCAAAATTTCATCATGTTGCCCGAAATTTTGACCCAACTTCACTAACTCAGTTCCAAACTAAGCACACTCTCGAGTTAACTCACTTTCACCTCCCACCGTCGATGCCGCCAACCACCATCACCATTGACGCCGGCCACCACTCTCTGCACTTGTCCAACAAAATTGAAATCACTTATTTTTTCCCAAAAACAGTTTGCTATAATACAAAACAGTTTGCTATGAAACATTGAAATTAGACGCAAGTTTCTCATGCTGATGCAGGAAAAGTTTCTCATGCTTCACTGCATAGTCATAATAATATCACGGAATCAACGAATCGACCACAATAAAAGTAAGGGTAATCGATTAATCACAATAATATCACGGAATCAACAAATCGACGACAATAAAAGTAAGGGCAATCGATCAATCACAAATATTCTCAATTATCGGATTGCAACGAATATCGAATTGTCAATGATAGCTTGGCTTAAGAGGATTTCAAAGGAAGGAATCACATGCTTAACCACTCACCTCGATCGAAACGAATAGATCACCAAAATGCAATGCTCACGTTCTCTACTAATCTAAATCACAATGAAGGTACAATGCATAAATATAAGTACTTACATTAAAGACTATCAGATAAAATGCTACTGTACAGCTACTTCTAATATGTCTAATAACAATTATGTACTTTATAAGTCTACCTCCCAATAAGTCATGACCCTACCAAGCCCATCGCCCACGCACACACAGCACCACCACTTCATACGGCACATGCACATGCCACACATTCTCTCTCTCTCTCTCTGCACTATCAAACAAAACCCACTGATTCACTTTCTAAAGAAACAAAACCCATAATTAGAAGACTTTTTGCTGAACCATGTCAGTTGCCACAAAGCATTTGACTACTACTTTTGTGTGTGTGAGAGAGGGACCGAGAGAATACCTTAATTGGAACAGAGCAGGTTTTGCATTGGAACAGCTGAAAAGCGTGGTGAAATGAATGAGAGGGAACTGCTGGTGACGGAGCATAGGGGTGTTCAAGAAAACCGTTCGAACCGTAAAACCAGTCCGATCCGGACCGAACCATCCTATTTGGTCCGGTTCTGTCGTTCTATGGTCAGGTTATGGTTCCAAAAAAATAAGAACCGTTAATCTCGGTTCGATTACTGGTTCTCAATTAATGAACCGTTGTTAGAACCGAACCGAACCGGACCGTTTAAAAATAAGATAAATATAGAAATACATATGTGTGTGTAATTAAATATGTATTTGAATTTGATAGGTTAAAATAAATTAGAGATGAAATCTCGTTTGTTAAGAAATCTTTTATTTTCTTTCTCCCTTTCATATTCCAACAGATTATCTTCCCATTTCTTTAACATTATATGAGTTCATATTTAATTGTGAATAAGTGTTTGGATACTTATTGGATAGAACCGGAACCGAACCAAAACCGGACCGGTCTTACGGTTTGGTTCTGGTTAGGTTCCATGCATATATTGGTTAGGTTCTGGTTCCTAATTTTCTAGAACCGTTTGAAATGGTCCGGTTACTGGTTTTCTAGAGAACCGGACCAATCCGGACCATGTACACCCCTAACGGAGCAGTTGAAGGGAAAAAGGGTGGTAACTATTTTTGGGAGTTTTTTTTGTGTGGTAAAATGTCTAATATATTTCCAAAACTAACTATTTTGTTTTGTGTGATTTTTCTCTTTAGAGGGTATTTTAGGAAAGGAAAATACATGACAGGGGAGATACCAAAGGGGTGCTCTCCCTTTATATATTAGAATAGATAGTACCCTTACATATAAATAAGCATAACAGATGTTGCCTAAATAGGTGGCATGTAATTAGGTTTTATGTGATTATGATTTCCTAATTAAATGAGATTTGATTGATGATTTGAAAATGAAGGGGGATAATTCAAATCTTTGTTACTATCTTTTTTTTCCAATTTTTTTTTAAAACTAACTGAAATCCATTCCATTCCATATACACACCGAATCCCCATTGAATAAATACATCATGAATGGAAAGAAATTTATAATAAGTGTTTCATGGTTAATTATAAATACATGAGTTTTATAACATACACGAAACCATCACCTCATATCATATCCGTGATATCTATTCGTAATTGTGGAATCGATTTTATTATTAAAACATGACATGTTAAGATCATGATCCAATTCAAATCAATAAACCTAACATCTATTCCATAAAAACATGACAATTGTTAATCCCAACAAATAAACACGAAATCGATTCCACCATGAAATCGGTTTCATAAACATGACAGATTACAAAAGATAAACTTTAAAATTATGGCAGATTTCATAAATCGATTCAAGTACCCTGTTGTGCAATCCACCATGAACTTCAACCATGGCAGATTTCTAAAAAATTGAACCTAAAAACTAAACCTATAAACATGGCAGATTTCATCTGCATGCACGTAATACAACCCCAAGCCTCGCCGCCTCGGTATGAACTTCAAAATCATGAACATAAAAATCTATCATGTTTCATGAATCTGAACATGACCTTCAAAACACGGCAGACTTCTAAAAACATGAACCTAAAAACATGCCAGATTTCATCTGCATGTACGTAATACAATCCCAAGCCTCGCTGCCTCGGTCTCCTCCACTACCGCGTCCTCGACCCAATCAGACCCAAAGTACCTTCATTTTTGTCGTCGTCGGATAGGAGTATCGCGTTCATGGAAATAGTGTCACCGGTGGAGTTTTTGTGGAGAAACAGATCTGACCCCATGCCCTGTTTGTGCATCTTCCCCATACGCCACCGCTCCATGCTCATCGCCGCTTGCCCTGGCTGCGATTTTGGGGGATTCACGTCGTCGTTTGCCGCTTGCACCGCTGCTCGCCAATTACCTGGAGATTGCACGAAAATCCATTTTATTATCCCAATCAACCAATTTTCAATCATCAAAATCATCATCTACAACAGCAATAACATAATCATAAACAACTTCACCATCTCCACCTCCTAATATCTGCTATTACATCGCGGAGGAGTGAAAAACGATGACGACTGGACAACGCGGTGAATCATTGAAACGCCAATTTAAATCATAAAAAAATGAATTTAGGGCACTTATGAACTGGGACCATTCAAAAATCGTTCTTTCTCCTTCGATGACTAGTGTTTTCCGGCGATGTCAATTACGGACCGGCGAGGATGGAGGACTGAGTCTAGTGATGAAGGATGGACGATCGAAGACGAAGTCGACGGAGGACGAGAAATAAATTCTCAGATTTGTTCTCCGTGAGGATGTGATATTGTGTGGTGGTTTTTTCATCCTAATTTAAAATTACTTATAATAGCATTTGGAAAGCAAAAATTTAGGGATTTGATGTGACTTACATCGGAAAAATAGCAATTAGAACCTGGAAGATATGCAATACATATGGAAAGCGTGATTTGGTAAGTGTAGATATCCATAAATTACTGCACGGGACGTCCGAAGTTATTTTTCAGTCCCAAAAATCATTGCCTATATTGGCTCCCAAACAACAAATAAAGTTCATAAATATAGTCCTACAAGGGTAAGATGGGGTTTTTCAAATTTAGAGGATGAAAACATAAGTTGGAAAAATGGCCGGGATGAAAACATACGTCGGTTAAGGCCTGAGGATGAATCTTTAAAGTCTCCCACCATCACCTTCCACAAATTTCAGCAATCCATCAAAATATTTGACTAATCTCGTTTCATTTGCTTTCGAGATAGTTCCCACGGTACCTCTTCTAGTTAAATTGCGATTGGTAATGTTTTAATCCAAATTTTGGTCACATGCACATCGCGATTGGTAGTCTAAAAATGGAACCTTCACATTATGTATGCAGATGGCTTAGGCAAATAGGAAACTACTACTAAAATATAGTAATGAAAACTTCGCATATCCAAAATTATACTCCATTCCCGCCGGCACCATGCCCCGTCGTTCGGTGTGTACGGCAATTTAACGCCCTAACTAATACACATCCGTTGGCCTAACTGTAAAAGCAACTGAAGTCAAAACTTATTTTTTCTACTAGAGCGAATCAATTAGAAATTTGCTTGTTCGAAATTGAAAATTTTGTTATCAATTTTAAAAAACATAACAAAATTGAAAATTGGAAATAGCAGTCGCCTTTCGTTTTCTACTTTCGATAATATTTTTGGCTTATTTTTGTATGCAGATGGCTTAGGCAAATAGGAAACTACTACTAAAATATAGTAATGAAAACTTCGCATATCCAAAATTATACTCCATTCCCGCCGGCACCATGCCCCGTCGTTCGGTGTGTACGGCAATTTAACGCCCTAACTAATACACATCCGTTGGCCTAACTGTAAAAGCAACTGAAGTCAAAACTTATTTTTTCTACTAGAGCGAATCAATTAGAAATTTGCTTGTTCGAAATTGAAAATTTTGTTATCAATTTTAAAAAACATAACAAAATTGAAAATTGGAAATAGCAGTCGCCTTTCGTTTTCTACTTTCGATAGCTCCACCTCTTTTAGTTCCCACTTCCCAAACCTTAAGTCTAACTCATTTTCCCGCAAATTTTAGCAATCAATTCAACTATTTGACACTTTCGTTTTCTTTTGATAGTTGTCACCTCTGTAGCATTAATTCGCAAATTGAATAGAGACTTACAAGGTGGGGACTATTGAGGAATTTCCCGCCGGCATCCCTGAGGCTTGTAATGCGGAGCACTCAAAATCTGGCTTTTGGACCGGTGGCTATGTACTCTGTAATACAGTAGAGAGGGGGAGGGGATGAGGATATTTGAGATTGGGTCTCCACTATTAATGGCCTTTGTTTTCATCTTTTTGGTTTTCGTGAGAGCTTGAAATGAGAAAATCTTTTTAACGGAGGGTTCCATGAACAGTTGTTTACGGAGGTGAATCGTGACTGTCCAAGAGTGGTTTGGACGGTCCGGATATTAATGAAACTTTTCCGGAAAAGAATGTAATAACCCGAAAAATCGAACTAATAAAAATAATAAAAAGAATTATTTATTTATGATAATATTAATTTCCTCATTTATTAATTAGTAGATAACTACAAAAAAAAAAAATAAGTATTCTATCTAATTACCTCTTAAAAAAATTATTTTGTCATTAAATACATACTTATAAATGCATGCATGCACGCCTATATTCTCCCTCACTCTCCTACTCAATCTCTACCTCCTCCATGACCCAAAATTCGTGCGTAATTCGTCCATGCCAAAACCCGATACCGTTAGGACTCGTTTTAATTCGAAACTCATCCAATTCTCCTATATATACACTACTCTCCGACCCTAGGGCACGCACATCACCACACCACGTTCCACAGCCACAGAGAGAAGAAAAACCCGAGAGAACCGAGCTTTAATCCATAGAATTTTAGAGGAGAAAAGAGAGAGAAAAAGTGGGTTTCGAGGTTCCGTTCGTCAGAGATCCAAATTGATTGTTCAAGTACTTTCCACAGTCCCAAGGTTCATCGTAGATCAACCAATTCGGCCCGAAGTCCCCGATCGAAGGAATTGAAGTCGTCTTCCCAAATTCAAGTTTTCGATCGAAACCGAAACAATCCGAACCGAGGTATTATAATTTCGATCCGAATATAAGTATATTTGATGTTTATAGACATAGCCCAATCCCCGTAGTCCCATGCATCAAAAAGAATCAAAAAAATCAAAAAACCGAACCAGCCGCGACCTTGCGGCGCAACTCTGGGTTTCCAAGAACGAGCCAGCGGACCTCGCGGCGAACTCAATGGCGGTCAGTGCGGCTTTTGTTATTTCGAATTGATTTTGCGACCTTTTGAACATCGATTTTGATCATCGGACTAATTTTCCTAGATTACCCATACTCTAAAGATCATACCTTGTTAGTTTCA
This sequence comes from Rhododendron molle, assembly GCA_025413875.1. Taxonomy (NCBI): domain Eukaryota; kingdom Viridiplantae; phylum Streptophyta; class Magnoliopsida; order Ericales; family Ericaceae; genus Rhododendron; species Rhododendron molle. The sequence continues at coordinate 18,636,032 of CM046394.1, read as the reverse complement.
TATTTTTTTTATTTAATCTGATATTTATTAAAATTTTATTCATTATCTTGTGAAAATTTACAAACTAAAATTCATTGCGACCTTGTAAACTATTCCATAAATCCCCAAACTATTTTTCCTAGTTTTCTAACATGTCAAAGGTCATAACTTACTGATTTCATAAACTTTTGATATTATTAGCTATTTATTTTATTTTTAATTAAAGATACAAACGAAAAATAGTTGCGACCTTATAATTAATGATTTTAACATCTAAACTATTTTTTTTTAGATTTCTGACATCCCAAAGATAATATGTTATTAAAATAATAATTTAATTATTTCATTAACTAATTATTATAAATTACGCATTGTTTCTAAATAGAAATACTTTAAAATATTATAAAAGATGTTAAAAATTCCGAATAATTTTATTTAGACTTCTTACAGTCCTAAGAGGATATTCTATAAATAAAAATATATTTTTAATTATTTAATTATTTATTGTCTATTTATTCTTGTTTTGTCTATTAATTTAATCTTTTTATTTAAAATAACTACGTGAGCATCCAAACCCAACTTTTAGCACTCGAACTTATTATAGAGGACTGTTAGGACCTTAATTAAGGTTACGATAATTATTTTAATATTTTAACTAATTAATGTATTTAATTAGTATTTAATTAACTTAATTACTTATAAATAATTAATAGAAGCCTAGAAAATTATTTTTTTTAAATCCTAATTAAATAATTCTTACATTCTTAATGACTTTGTGACCATACAAGATTAAGGGCAACGGCCCAATCATAAAAAGTTATGTGATTGCATTGCTTATTAACTGTTTCGATCCGTCTGTTATTCGTTTTCAATTATTATTGTGATTGATATTGTATCGATACTCCATTTGAATGTTAGATTGGACCCTAGGGACATGGGGTGGTATGCGAAATAGTGACTCACGTGACGATGTTAAGTAATGGATAAATGGTGAAGTTTATTTGTTTTAGAGGTTGCTTCCAAGCGTGATGTTGTGATTTGATGAGATTGTGATGTGAATTGCCGCGAGTCGGTGATGAATTGATAGACTGGCGAGAGTTCAGTGATGAATTGATAGACTGGCGGGTGTCCAGTGATGATTGTGATAAACTGGCGGGTGTCCAGTGATGATTGTAAAATGGTTATGATGTGGTTTATAAGGTAGGCGAACCCTAGCGATATAACGGCATGATAAGCTTACCCTTTGTTGTAGTTATTGGGATGCACACTCGGTACATAACTTAGGTGTATCTGCGACAGCAAAAGGAAGTGATCTCATGGGACGGGATATGGTTAGTGGTTGGGGAGGAAAGATCTCGTGGAGAGATCTTAGATTTCATGATAAGTTAATGGATAGTAATGAATCAAGTTATGTGAAATATCTCTGTTTTACCTTGTCGCTATATATATATTCTGTTTGCCTGCTAATTGTATTGTAAGAGGGGTATTTGGGTTGGATTATAGTTCGGGGTGAACTCTTTCACTCAGGCACGGATTTTCTGACATCCGTGTCAGATTTTGCAGAAAACCAGGAAACACAGGATCCCGTGGGCGAACAGTTTTATGCTGAGGAGAATCCAGAGGTGGGAGTTGAGCCAGAATACGCTTGGGACCCATATCAATCTTAGAAGATGGCTCTATTATCTGTTTAGCTTATCCCTTCGAAGACTATTTCTAATATTTTTACAATAGTTTGTAATAGATGAATCCTTAGGACGAATTATCTGTTTTGGATTTCAAATTGGATTTAATAAGTTTTTCGAGAATTAGTATCTAATACCTCCGATTTTACCTTCGAAAATCGGGGCGTTACAAAGAATGAGTTTAACACTTTCCTAGAAAAGTTTCATTTAAATTTGGACCGTCTAAATTTGAAATAGATGACCGAGAATAAGCCAATCTCGCTTGAAATATGTGATGGAGAAGAAATTTGAAACACCCCATGGCGTGCTGTGTTCACTGAAATTTTACATTGTGCGTGCTGTGTGTTCACAGAAAATTTTTTCCCACCATATATTAGGGTAGGCCCAATTTCAAATCCATTTGTCCCACCAATCCTTCTACTACCGCACCTATTCACACATCCACACTCACAACAAGGATGGAGCCCGCATACACTATACATCCACAGTGTGTGGGCCCCACCCTTGTTGTGAGTGGGGGTTTGTGAATGAGTGTGGTGTTAGAATTATTAGTTATCCCACAGTGGAAATGAAATGATAATTAGTATACAAGGAATGGTGAGCAGCAATCTATAACTCAAGATTAATATTTTGAGTCACGTAATTAGGCTCAGGTAAGCTAATGCGGCTTATTACACTTGACGACTAAGTGTGTGACTCCCACACTAATGTATGATGGAGAAAGACCCTTGAACATCACATGACGATACTCTAGGAGCACTAAATAATATTTCGTGTGGAGATAATTATGTGTTCACGGTAACTTCTTCTTTTCTTTACTCCATAACTTATGGTGTGAACAAAAATACGCAAACCTTGACTAATGTATGAGAGCCAATCCCTTAGTCCACTGGTGGGGGTTAAACCCAATACGAAGTACTATTTAGACTAGACCGATAAAAGCTTTGATATCACCTCAGACCGTCAGGAGGAAAAAAAAAAAAGGGAAAATTTATAAATGGTCCCTCTAGTTTGCACGAGTTCTCATTTTCATCCCTCTAATATTAATTGTATTAATTTTAACCCTATAGTTTTCATTCCATCTCAATTTCGTCCCTCTCCCTCACGTCGTCAATGAAACAAACGGAATTGAAGGTCGAAATTGTCATTTTCTCTCATAGAAAGACTAAATTGAGATTTTTGTAAACCAGAGGGACTATTTCTAAAATTTTACATTTTACTTTTGTTTTTTGCAAATAAAATAAAAACGACCATAAGTAATGTATTTGACAATTGAATTATTTTTTATTGGGTAATCAAATTATATTGAAAAAATTTATATTTCATTAGACATTACAAAAATATTAGAAAATGCACAAATCAACCCCTTAGCTAATGTCTTTGTATCATGTTATTATAATTGCCTTATTTTTTCACCCGATAAAAAAATGTTCAAAATCAGTGTTTATATCTTATGCGAGTGATCTTACGAGTGAGTCCCAAAATAAATATATTTTAATGTATTTGATTTCTTAATATTCAATAGTGTTTCATTACTTAATTAAATGCAATTACAAGATTTCTAAATACTACTGAACAACTTTTCTTTTTAATCATGTGACAAGGAAAAATAACGAGAGTGAAAATTCAATTGAAAAAAAAATACAATACCAAGACATTTAACCTTGGGGTTGCTTTTCGAATGTTCTCATATTTTTTGTGATATATATAATAAATAATTTTAAAAATTTCAACATATTTTGATTATTCAATTCAATATAAAATGTGATGAGAAATATATTATATATGATGTATTTTAAATTTATTTAAAAAAACAAAAAGTAAAAAATAAAATTGTGGAAATAGTCCCTTTAGTTTGCATAAAATCCCAATTTAGTCCCTCTGTGAGGAGAAATGACAATTTTGTCCTTCAATTCCTTTTGTTTTATTAACGCCGTAAGCGAGAGGGACGAAATTGAGACAGAATGCAAATTATAGGGTTAAAAGTAACACAATTGATACTAGAGAGACATAAATGGGAATTCATGCAAACTAGAGGGACCATTTGTAAAATTTACCCAAAAAAAAACTCTGCAAATCTTGCTGCTTGACCACCGGGCTAAGCCTTGGTGTTGTGTTCACACTAACTTAAATATTCAGAATGAGAGTGAGCTATTCTCGTGGTTTCTGAATTTCTTTGCAACTTTTGGTTAGAATTAAGTACTATGCAAAATATAAAAAAAATGTGGATCAAAGTTGAAAAAATTCGATAAAAAAGAAGACTATTCACTTAATTCAAGACAAACATGCTCTAAAATAGACAAGCAAATAAAGATATAATTAAACCGTGTCTCTTGGAGTTATTTCTAATCAAACTCCCAATTACTCAGAATGAATATAGCTCGTAGAAGAAGTACTTGGCATCAAAAGAAACAAGCAATAGCAATTTCCTGAATTAACATGAGATGAAAGGAAAACATATCTAAAGGTAATCCTAAACCAAAGGAGAGAGACCAATACCAGTGCATCACCCCATTTATTTCATTCCACATGCTACTATGTTTTCACACTTAATAATGGGCTTCCGAATTAATAATGTAGTAATCAAATTTGGGCCTCACTTGAATATAAATAGGGGTGGCAAATGGACAGGTTTGGATCAAATTGGATAAGTTGTAAGTGAGTTAGGTCTTTAATGGGTCATTGACCCATTTAGAACCCATTAGTTATGAGCCTAAGTACCCATACCCGACCCGACCCATTTATTTAAAATCAAACCCGACCCGCACATTAACCCAATTACAATTTTTTTTTTTCCTGAACGGCATTAACGCAATTAGTCATGTTCACTTAAATGACTATATTACCACTATACATCTAAATGACTAAAATGCCCATGTCCACTTAAATTAGTCATGTTCGGGGGCGTTGTTCCACTTCCACCGATAGTAGTCCGGGTATTGGGCCATCACTGTTGCCCCGTAATCGCATGATGTTGGCGGCTTTGAGCTAGCAACCCGACTGAACATAATTTCGCAAAGGACATTTAGGTCCCGTTCCGCTAAGGTTGTTATTACATTATGTTTTTGCATGAAATTAAGACAAATATTCCTCATTTCTATATCGAATCCATTTTTAGCGAAAATATATTGTAGAATCCGAAAAGTGCATTTTTTTTTTGTTGTTGGAAGATTGTCTGTTTCGCAAAAATATATCTCAAACACAAATTTAGGAAAAAATTACTGTATCAATTAAACAAGTCCTGGTCCTCGAAGATGGAAAAGTAAAGCGAAAAATCTAGTAGATACAGATTTTTTTTACCCCATTTGGTTGCAATTGTTTGAAATTTTTCTCGAAAAAAAAAACAACTCAAGAGAGAGAGAGAATGAATTTGGTTCAGTGTTTATTTCAGAAGAGAGAAAGTGGGGGCTAGCAGGGGTTGGATTATCCGGGGCGAACAGAGTTTTTTTTGAGAGAGGGTACGGATGAGACTTGAGAGAGGGGGTGTTTACCGTGTTTTGTTTAGTGGGTTATGTTAATGACCCATTGGGTCATTTAAGTAATGGGTCATTTAAGTTGACCCAATTGAGAATCATTAATAGATGGGTTAGATGGGTTAAGACCCATTTCAACCCAACTTATAAATGGGTTGGCTTGGGTCTAATTTTTAGTAAGTGGGTTTGGGTTTACTAATGGGTTTGAATTTAATTTGCCACCCCTAAATATAAACTAAGAAGAACATTATTTTAGTTTTACCTCCCAATCTCCTTTCTCTTTACATCCAAGGGCTACTCCAGGAAGCAACAAAACAGAAAAAAATAGCAGAGGGCGCTGTTTTCCAACTCCAGGAAGAAGCAAACCTATTAACCGGAGTGTGGGAAGAGATTAAATACATTAGAGATACGGGTGGCAAATTGAATCAAGACCCATTAATAAATCCAAATCTATCAACTAAAAAATAGACCCAACCCAACTCATTTATTAGTTGGGTAAGAATGGGTTCAAACCCAGCTAACCCATTATTAGTTGGGTCTTAATTGGGCATCAATTGGGTCAACTTAAATGACCCAATGGGTCATGAAGGTAACCCACCAAAATTCCCTCTCTTCTCTCTACCAGATTTCATTAGGAATGAAGTTTCGACCAGCCGGATCAAAAACAAAGTCTCGATAGTCAAATTCCCGTCTCTCTCTCTCTCTCTCTCTCATTCAACTCTTCTATGCTAAATTACACACGTCCAAAAATATTTTAAATGGTTCGGATTAAAAACCAATTGTGACCGGTAATAATTATTTTGACCAGTCAAAATTAAAAACACATCTCATCCATCGATTGCTCGAATTGACTGGTGAAATTGCACTCCACCGTGAATAAGTTTCTCTAATGGTAGTCCCGCATAGAGTTTAGATTAAAAAGTTAAGTGACTTATTTTTTTGTCCTATTTCAAATTTTTTTGCATTTTTTTTTGCGTCAAACTTTTGTGACTTATTGATTCGTTTTGACAAGAGAAATCGGAAAAGTAAAAAAATTTGATTGAAACTTATAATTTTTTGAATAAAGACAAAAATAAGTCAACAAGACAAATTTTTTTTACTTATTCTTGTCTTTTTGAAAAAATTTGAGTTTCGATCATAATTTTTTACTTTTTCGATTTTTCTCGACGAAACGAATCAGTAAGTCATAAAAGTTTGACGCAAAACTATCAAATAAAAAAAATTGAATAAAGACAAAAAAAATATATATACATCTCGCAACGGGCTAGTTTTGATTCTGATCGAATGGAAATTTACAGGTACAAACAAATGTACATCTTGCAACAATTTATTATATAGAAAACCCTAGCACTTTATACAAGTCCCAAATTTTTCTCTGTACCTGCACCTTGAAATGTGTTTAGAGAGAAAATTCAACTTATGAAGGGAAAGCCGGCTTGTTCGTGGCTTATTTTTTTTGTCCTTATTCAATTTTTTTTCGCATTTTTTTTGTTTTTCGTTAATTTTTTTTGTAGATTATTGTTCGACATGACAGGAGAAATTTAAAAAGTAAAAAATTATGATCAAAACCTAAAACGTAAAAATAAGCCACTTGGATACGCTGCAATTCGGTAATTAAGAGCGACCAATATGGTAATTAAGTGTACAGGGGTAATCTAGTCATTTTTGTAGCAGAGGGATAGTATGGTAATTGTAGTGTACATGGTATTTTACTCCTTTAAATTTACAGGGGTAATATGGTCATTTTAGTGTACATATATATTTTAGTCATTTTAGTATATAGTATGTAATTGGGTTAATGGGCTGGTCGGGTTTGCTTTAAAATAAATGGGTTGAATTGGGTATGGGTAATTAGACTCATAATTAATGGGTCTAAATGGGTCAATCACCCATTAAAGACCCAACCCACTTGCAACTTATCTATTTTAGCCCAAACCCGACCACTTGACACCCCTAATTAGAGCCGAATTCGAGTAGATGACAAATTTCCTCATAGTAGCTGATGCTGTGGAAGAGAGAGCCCATAGCAAGACTTTTACACTGTTAAAACTTTTACAATGTCAGACATTTTCTCATCAAAACTTTTATATTTAACGTTGAATCATGAATAATGAATGGCAAATACCATAGCAAGACTTCACCCGTAGCAATACATAACATTAAGTAGAATAGAATTTTTCTTTTGCTTCCGCGCATAGCACTGTTTAGGACGCTTGTATAATACCTAGAAAAGAGTCCTGTGCCACATGTAGCCGGCAAAAAATGTTGAAAAAATGAGAACCTAATGAATTGACTTGGAATGTAACACCCCGTCCCACATCGAAAGTTTACATGGATGATCTTGGGCATATAACAAATCTTGTGGGCTACTACTAGTACCTTGTGCTTAAGCTTTTGGGCCATGTGGTGTGGCTTGTGGATCAAAATCAAGGTATTGGGTCAATAGACTGCTTGGGGCGTTACAAGTGGTATCAAAGCCATCCATGTGCACGACCATGTGGGCCTTTGAGTTTGGTTTGATTTGGTTGTTGGTTTGATTAGTATTGGTGATTATAGTGCTCAACCCCTCGCGAGGGCGCGAGGCTATAAAGTTGCCGTCCCACATCGGAAGTCTACATGGATGATCTTGGGCATCTAACAAATCCTGTGGGCTACTACTAGTACCTTGTGCTTAAGCTTTTGGGGCGTTACATGGAAGGTAACAAAAAGGCCCAGTTTTCCCATATATCCCCTTACAACAAAAATTCTATTGGAAGAAACAGAAAAAAGAGGAAATGGCGGAAGTAGCAGTTTTACATCTCCATCCAACTTCACAACCTATCTCGCACCATATCTCAACGAAGAGGTAAAACTGTTAACGGGAGTGGGGGGAGAGATTGAATACATTAAAGCCGAATTCGAGCGGATGACAAATTTCCTCAGAGTAGAGTAGCTGATGCTGTGGAAGAGAGAAACCCGGAACTCAAAGTATGAGTGAAGCAAGTTCGAGAAGCTACATATGATACTGAAGATGCTCTTAACATTTACATGCTTCGCCTTGGACATCACCATGGTGACGGAATCCGCGGGTTTCTTCGTAAGGTCTCTTGCTTTATTAAGACTTTGAAAGCTCGACACCAAATTGCTTCTTAAGTAAAACGAATCAAGTCCAGATTCGTTGATATTTTCGCGGGATATCAAAGATATAGTAACAAACATGGCACAATAGAGCAAGGCTCAAGTTCAACTCATTCAGGCATTGAATGGTATGATTGTCGTCCCGACGCCATTCTACTCCAAGAAGCTGACCTTGTGGGCATCGACAAGCCCAAATCACAATTGATTCAGTGGCTAGTGGATGAGGATCCTCAACTCAAGGTGATTTCGGTAGCAGGAATGGGCGGGTTGGGCAAAACCACCCTTACTAGAAAGGTCTACGATGATGCAACAGTGAAGAGGCGCTTTCAAACCCATGTGTGGATCACTGTTTCTGAAACATTCAAGGTCGAAGAGCTTTTAAAAGACATGATTCGACAACTCTTTGATGAAGTCATGCAACCACACCCACAAGGAATGGACGATGTGGATACAAATAGCATGAAAAAGACAATTAATGATTTTCTGCAGCAGAAGAGGTATGTGTTTGTTTTGGACGATGTTTGGGGTATTTCTGCATGGCAATTTTTCAAAATTATATTTTCTGAATGCAATTGTGGCAGCCGAATAATACTAACAATGAGAAATTTCGATTTAGCCTCTTTTGCTAGTAAAGAATATCATGGTTCTATTTATGCTCTCAAACCCTTGCCTTGCGAACCTTCATGGGACTTGTTTTGCAAGAAAGCATTTCAAGGGAATCCCTGTCCCTCATATTTGGAAGATCTTTCAAGAGACATCTTGAAAAAATGTGAGGGTTTACCACTTGCAATTGTGACAATCGGTGGTCTTTTATCAACAAAGGAGAACCGTCTTGATGAGTGGGAGAGGATTTACCGCAGCCTTGGAGCGGAACTAGAAAGCAATGACAAACTCATGAGCATAAATAAGATATTGTCCCTCAGTTACTTGGATCTCCTTTACTATCTCAAGTTATGTTTTCTGTACTTGAGTATTTTTCCTGAAGATTTTTTCATTGAACACATGAGATTAATTCGGTTGTGGGTGGCGGAAGGATTTGTAGAAGTGAAAGAAGGGATGACAAAAGAAGAAGTTGCTGAGAGGTACGTCAATGAGCTAATCAATAGAAGTTTAGTTTAAGTGGCAAAGAAGAGGAGTGACGGGAGGTCAAAAAGTTATCGAATCCATGACCTTTGGCGTGAAATAGTTGTTTCAAAGTCTGAGGGAGCAAAACTTTGTGTCATTAGCCAATGCCGAAAAGGTGCGTCGCTTATCAGTACACACTAATTTGGACGACATACAAATCAATTGCTTTACTCGACTTCGTTCTTTACTTGTGTTTAGCGTGGAAGATCCGTTGTCCGTGCTGTCTAAAGTTGTGACGTTCGGCAAAGGGGTGAGGCTATTAACGGTGTTAGACTTGAGAGGTACAGATTTGAAAACATTTCCCGAAGAAATTGTGAAGCTAGTTCATCTTACTTATCTAAGTCTTAGGAAGACCAAGGTGAGATTGATCCCGAAGTCAATTGGAAACCTCAAGAAACTAGAAACATTGGATCTCAAGTTGACACGTGTTACAGAGTTGCCAAAAGAGATACTAAAGTTGCAATACCTTCGTCATCTCTTATTGAGTCGTGACACAAGTTTTGGTTTTCACTTTAAATCTGGATTCAAAGCCCCAAAAGGAATAGGGAGCTTAACATCCTTACAGAAATTATGTTTTATTGAGGCAGACAATGGAAGTAAAAATAGCATTGTGTTGAGCGAGCTTGGGAAGCTGACTCAACTGATGCGGAAGCTACAAATTTTAAGACTACCACAGGAAGATGGAAAGGTGCTATGTTCATCCCTTGAGAAGCTAAACAGCCTTCAATCGTTGTTTGTCGGTGCAGAAGAGGAAGATGAGATCATTGATCTCGATTCTTTGTCTTTGGCGCCTCGACGACTTCGAACGCTCTATTTAAAAGGACGCCTGCAAAACCTACCCCACTGGATACATTCGCTTCACAACCTGACGAGAGTATGCTTATGGTGGAGTAAGTTAAGGGATGTTGATCCACTGCAATCCTTTCAGGACTTGCCCAATTTGGTTTGCCTTAATCTCGAAGAGGGTTATGAAGGAGAAGGATTATGTTTCAAGGCAGGTGGGTTTCAAAGGCTCAAATGTTTATGGCTGAGTCGAATGAAAGGATTAAAATGGGTGAGAGTGGAGGCAGGCTCAATGCCTCTTCTAGAAGAGGCACGTCTCCTCAATTGCCAATCGATGAAGAAGTTGCCATTAGGGATTGAACATCTGGCCAACCTTAAACTTCTTCACTTGTTTGGTTTGTCAAGTTTGGATAACGACTTAAAAGGTAGGGATTATGAAAAAATTGCACACATCCCTGTTGTTTGGGGTTTTGGAAAGAAACTTAAGGATGATGATCTTTGAGATGGGATCAAACCTTCAATTACAGTTTCCTGTTTTTATTTTTCAGGGTTTTTTGAGCACTTGCCAACTTATTTGTAAAATCCTACTGCGAATAATGGATTTAGTGTTCTATTTTTCGTTCTTTTTTTTTTTTGTTTTGTTTTGGAGATTAGCAGATCGAGAATACCTTATTGACATAATTAGCTTGACTGGATTTGGAACAGCAAATTAAGCATGCATTCCGTTTGTAATAATCGTAATTCAGATTTACTGAATGTCAAGACTTCTCTCGATGAAAATCTTTGTCTTGTTTGTATAATTGTATTTATATTGAATTTACAGTTCCATTGAAAGTTTTTATTGTCATATATCTGGGGTTGTAAAAAGCATTCGATGCTTGGATAAATCTAAGTTCTTGAGAAAACAAATATCTCATGTTGTTTGTTTTTCTTCTTGTTTAGACATTTTGAGTCCTTTGTATTGTTTGGTAATGAATATATCTTTCTATTTTCCAACATCATTTTCCACTAGCAAAAAATCCGTGCTATGCATAGCATGGGAACTTTTTTTGTGTTGATTACATAGTGCATAAAATGATCGAGGCCAATGGGTTTGTCCCTTTGGGTTTCTTGATTGGTGTCTTGCCAATCAAGGGTTTGGTTGTCGGACTGGGCATAAGATTTTTCTTAGATTTGTTAGGATTTTGATGTCGTTCTCCTTGCTCCTATTGGTCTTTGTATCTATTTCAAAGATTAATGAATTTTTTTTTGTTGTTTAAAAAAATGATTGAGACCAAAGACTAAACTGGTTGCAGAGTTGGGAAAGTTGTAGTGGGATCATCATCTTAGCTACTTTTGGGGGTAGAAGCAAAAGAAAATAAAACATTGTGTTCATTGGTATTCTAAGTACATTGGACATAAAATGTTAATGGAGAAGTGTAACTGTGTGTTTCATGTTAACGAAAATCTATTAATGGAGGGTTAATTTTTCCGTGAGGAAATGAACAAATCTAGTATCAAAACCGAACTAGGCACGACGTACTGCCTTAATCAAAGTAAAATTAAGGGTCTTTTTTATTTTTTGAACAAAAAACTAGTATATTTTATTAATCAATTGTAATACGTAGTCATAAAGATTAAACAGGGCAAGAGAAAGCATCACAAGTATGCCACTCGAGACCCAAAAGATTTCAAGCTAGGTTGGCAAAAGGACAACCAAAAAACAAGCTCTCAATAAAAGAGCAATCAGATCTGGTAATTCCATGACTGAAAACACCCCTTATCGAAGCGGATAATATGTTATACTTTCTTTTCACCACAACCATTCAGAATATATGTCAAACTAGTATTTAATTCGTTTTAACCACAAATATATAGGACCAAGCCAAAAAAAAAAAATCGAAATAGTTGGATTTACGTCCAGATCATTCTAACTGATTTTAAGACGTTTACTTAAACATAGATTACATCAAACTTTTAAAAAGGTTACAGGAAGTCACCATTTGTTTAATGATATTCGGAAACAAATTAAAAGAACTAGAAGAAATTCATACATTGAGCGAATGCACGGTGAGAAATACAAACTACTGTACAAAGCATCTTTATATGATTCTTCGTTGTATTAACCCATTGAAGGAATGCACGGTGAGAAAAAGCTTTTGAATTGTTTCAGCTTACGGAACCAAAGCATATTAATTTTCTGAAGGAGATCAAATGGAATTCCAGTTGATATCAGTTTCAATCTGAACTTTGGACCTTCTATTGGACAGGTTCCGCCTCACCGCCACCGATTCCTCATCACTCGAACACATCATATGTAAATATATCAAATGCGTGATGATAACTCATCAATACAATAGGACCGAACGCATTCTCATTAACCGCATATGAGTTTACCACTCAGATACACAGTGTACTATTTTCCACTGCACGTACAAGCATTTATATGCGTATGACATACAACTAGAGCAACATAATTCACACAATGGCCCAAATGGGAAAGTCACAAATTAATTAAGAGCTTGCAGTAATTATTGGCTCCCTCTGGTATTACTGCTTCTGAATAGGCTCTGCCGGTGGTGAAAGGCGGATGTGTGAGAGCTGTCATCGGGTGCAATGGAAGACACGAAGGACCACACAGGTGACACTACTACACATTCTTTGAGCTCGAGTCACTTTTTCTCTCTTCAAAGGAACACAGTCATTCATGGATTTGTGGCCCACCTTCCATTTTCTAGGAAAGCATATGTCATCAAGAAGTCCAGGACATGGTATCGCCCAGAAATGTAAAAACCCTTTTTCCTAAAATCTCGAGCCAAGACCACTATTTCGGACTCCCTTATCTGCCGAGTTGTGCTGTCGTGCTGCCACAACCACTTACCAGAACAGGATAACCTATTTGCAATATCGACAGTCAAGCAGGCCATATCTCTACTATTGGTTAATATTTGCAAAGCGAGAGCAGAGTATTGAAAATTGGATACAAGTCGATTCAAAAGGATAAGTGCCTCTCAGATTAGCAAAGTTGTGCAGAAGAAAAATGGCCCATTAAGTATTTAAGTGGCATGTCTAAAACCGGATGAACAGAATCAGAAAAATTGAACAGAATTATGTACCAAATATTGACAAAATTTTGAAGCCGTGTATCCTAACTGTTTCCATGAACGAAATACTACTGCAATACCAACGATTAAAACAAGAATATCGAAGGACATGATAGTATCTAGGAGAGGTCTGACCCCAATCAAATTAAAATGACTCCTCCCTCTACTTCATGATAAACTTCTTTACCGTTTCAAAAAAAAAAACTTCAATGTTAAGAGAATATTAACGCAAAAGGAATCCGGATCCATAGGCAAAAGGAATCCTTCTTGGAAGCCTCTTGCCCAGCATCCAGAATTTCAAAACCAGGTTTTCCCGAAGATGCCAAGAAGCCAACAGAGTAACAGCACTCCTGCAAAGTGCCACGAACGGGAGGCGCACATGCCTATTTGAGCAATTAGTTTGGACAAGTTTCAAGGAATTTTATTGCATGACTCTGAGGAAACATTGCACCTGTACATCTTGTCCACTGACTCCACAAAATTTCCCGATTTACCAAAAAAAAAAAAAAAAGGATTCCACAGGTTTGAACTTGTGATTTCAAATATAAAGACAGGACGGGAATATAGACCGTTGTGATTTCAGCCCATTTGATCCTTCTTTTCCGCATCAAAACAGTAATTTCTCCTTCTAAATTTTTTTGGCACCATTTGTTCGTCCAAACCTGCTCAAAGATGCTAAGCATTTCTTCTTTTAAGCAATTGACACGAATGTGCCCTGACAGTCTCATTTATGTCCAGTTCCGAAAAACTACAAAAATAACATAACACGACATTGATGTGCATCGAATAAGTGTCAGCTGAAACCAGGTCCCCGCGTGACACTAGGTGAATATTGATACCAGATAACGTAGGAGGCATGTCTGTGCTTCCTAGCCCTTAAACCACTCCAATTAGGAGAGGCACTCTCCTTTTTAACTCAGTTTCATAGATTTGCTCCACCAGGCAGCACGAAAGCATAAAAGCTCGTCATTTAACCAATTCTAAATTTCCTTAGTAAAATGAAGGGAGAAACAAAGTAAACGGAAATGAATTGAATCCTCAAGTTAAATAGCATATTGCACTTCATTATTTGTGGTTAAGTTCTCAAGTTAAATAGCATATTGCACTTCATCATTTGCTCACCTCCAACTAGGAACATGAACATGTTAAACATAAAAGACAAACCAATACACTTCAATGATTTGAACAAGTGAAGTACAAGAAAGCTAAATCTACCCTTAAAGAAACATATCAAACTGATCATGCAATCCACCCAAAAAGGCCATGGGCATTTTGACAGTTTGAGAACATTCTATGCATGGTCAAAAAGGGTTGCCCGTTGATCATGTATGGACCCAGTTGGATATTGATTAGACATCGGCTACAAGCCTAGAAAAGTGTCTGTGACTTTTCGTTTCGTTGTGTTTAACAACATGTTTTCTAGTCCTTGGTGTGATGCTAAAGAGGCCTTAAGTATGATACCTTTGGTAATCGAGGTGTGAGGCCTAGACCCTTCTTCTTCAAAACCTTATTCTTCTTCCTTATCTTCTGTGCAAGAATACTATTCAAGGTCGAAGAATACCCTGCCCTTTCGCAATCTATCATGAATAGCAACACTTCAACTCCGTCCTACATTACAAACTGAGAACTAGTTGAACATAGTACTCTTGATACCAGTATCTGTGCACCATTTCCACCACAAGCGACACAATCTGCTAAACACCCAAGAATAACACTGAATCCTTGAGAAGAAGCATTTTTTGCATCAAAATATTTGCAGCTCCACTGCACTCTGCCTCCTCTAAACAAATGAGCAAAACATGGCCATTACTTTTGGACCTGTATTCACCAAAACAACAAAAAACGAAACCGTGGATACCTATTTACACCTCAACTCTAGAAACTTGGAATCCAGATAGTGAAAAGAAAAAATAAGCATAAGGTTGAAACATTCCATTTGGAAGCGTGATGAGCTCAATAAATACGTAAAAAGCACAGAACCATAACATAACCTTGCAGACCATCCACACACCAAGGTTTTTTACTTTCTTTTTTGCTTCAATTGGATATATAGGATTTTCTTTCCTGACAGAATTCACAAAGAGACAAAGGGAACAAAATTAGCACCACCCTGTTTAAGGAAGTTCAGGAAGGCCACAATTAGGGTGGCTCAGATTTATTAGGAAATGGTTTGCCCGAAGTTGCTTTTGGGGAGTGGTTCAGTTCTGAGGTGTTCCCTTCCCTTCTACCTTGAATTCACTTGAATATAATGGATGTAGTTCTAAAGTTTGCCCCGGCCTTCTTCTGTACACTTAAAGCCTCCCCACTTTTTGTAAGCAATTAAGAATACATCAGAACAAGTACTGAGTGGTGCAGCCTCTACATGGTTCTTTTCAAGACTCCTACAGTGTTACCTGTTGCCCCTTATCTCTCTAATAAAATACTCGTAGGCATAATACAGCAATCAATTTGTAATATTCTGCATCAGCTCTAATGTTTTATTGAGCTCTCCGTAGGCATAAAACCTGATCCATTTGCAGCATGCTCACATGAAACAGTATTTAGTTAATTGATAGTTCCGTGGATTAAGGGCAAAGAGAAGTGCAATTATACATACTACTTTCAAGATAATAAACTTACAAAACAAAATAGAAAGAAAACCTGCTCTTGCTGCTACTTTGTACCAAGCAACACATGACAGGGAATGGGTACCAGCACTCACTGTATAAACCTGCTCTTGCTGCTACTTTGTACCCAGCATTAAGTTATTCGATCACGCTCATCACGGGGCCATTCTAAAAATTCATGTACGGTTCGAATCCACATTGAAAGATAAAGGCAATAGACACAAAAGAAACAAAAGAAATAATGGATAAAAAAAATGGGACGGAAGGAGTAAGCTCTTTAGAGTCTTTTTTCCACCATATATTAGTTTAGGCCCAATTTGAAATCTATTTGTCCCAGATCAGACATGAAATGGTAATAGAGTTAGTATATAACAAATCGTGAATATCAATCTATAACTCGAGATTACTCTTTTGATCACATGGTTAGTCTAAGAGTTATCAAGTCGAGGACTAAGTGTGTGACTCCCACACTAATGTATGATGAACAAGGCACCTAGAACACTACGTGGCGGTATCCAGAAGCACTAAATAATAACTTGTGTGTTGTCCCCTTCAATAAGGACCAATAATTGGTCTAGTGGGAGATAATATTGTGTGTTCACACTAACTTCATCCTTGTCTTTATAACTTAGGTTGTGTGAACCAAAATACGCACAACTTGACTAATCTATTATCTATGGGAGCCAATCCTTTAGTCCACTGGTGGGGGTTAAACCCAAGACAAAGTTTCGTCTAGACTAGACCCATAACAATTTTGATATCACCTGAGACCGTAGGAGGAAAAAAACTCCCAACTCTCACGGCTTGACCACCGGGCTAAAGCCTTGGAGTTGTGTTCACACTAACTTAAATATTCAGAATTATAGTGAGTGATTCTCGTGGTTAGTTAATTCCTTTGTAACTTTTGGTTAAAACATTTGGAATTAAGTACTCTACAAAATATAAAAAATGGGGATCAAAGTTGAAAAAATACAATAAAGACGAACACTATTCAATTAATTCAAGACAAATATGCTCTAAAATAGACAAACGAATAATGACATAAACCGTGTCTCTTGGAATCAAACTCCCAGTTACTCAGATTGAATTTAGCTTTGGAAAATGATAATGCCAAAACCGTTTTTGTTTGTGTCAAAACCATTTTTGTTAGTGCCAAAACTCTAGTGCACAAAAGACTTGTACCATTTGCAATGTACAAGACTTTTATACACTTGAGTTTTGACACTAACAAAAACGGTTTTGGCATTATCATTTCCCTTAACTTTTAGAAGAAGTACTAGTTGCCATCGAAGAAACTGACATGCAAGAACAATTTCCTGAATTAACATGAGAAGAAAGGAAAACATATCTCAAGGTCTGCCTATACCAAAGGAGAGTGACCAATACCAGTGCATCACCCCATTTATTTCATTCCATCGTTTGATTTTTGTTTCATAGATTTTGGATCAAGAATTCTGGATGAAACATTTGACATATAGATCACGCACTTACATTTATCCAACTAATCTGATTTTTTTTATGGATACTCGAGAAAATGATGAACGGTTTTGGATCATTTGTATGGGATCCTGAAATGGGCCCCACCTAAGTAGCACGGACATGGACACGGGACGACACCGACACCCCGACACGTAAATTTTCAGAAAATGGTCGACACGACACGTTTGGGGACACGTCTATATATATATATCAAGAATAAAAAAAATTCAAATAAGATAAAAGTTAATAATATTATATCCAGATAGCCTTGTTTTCACTTTTGTAGTACATTGTTTTCCAAGTCATTACATCTATCATCTATACCTTGCAACAAAAAGTGTCCCAAAAGTGTCTGTCAAAAGTGTTTGAAAAGTGTTCCGAAGTGTCCGAAAAGTGTCGGACTTCAAATATTGCTCAAAATAATAGGATACTTCTGGAGAAGTGTCCGACACGTGTCGGCCGAGTGTCGGTGTCCGACACCGGTACGTCACCCCTAGTGGAGTGTCGGTGCTACATAGGACCCCACAATCCGTTGGTTTACTCCCCGTAGAAGGACTCAATATTAAGCCAGAATAGGTGTTTACTTTTCCTTGATTATTCGTCGCGTATTGGTTGTTTGTTGGTCTTACTGATTTCTCAACATGTGGTAAGAGATAGGTAGAGGGAGGTATGATCGATGTGATAAAGGCTTGCTGTGGTGCTAGGCAGTGGAAGGGGGCTTGGGGTGGTTGCTATTTTTGGGAGTTTTGGTGGGGGAGAAAAGGGGAGGGAGTTCCATCAAGGGTTATAATAGTAATTTACAGTACACAGTAAAGTTTGACAGTTGACACCATCAAAATCTGTTAGTTGACTTGATAGTCAAACTAGCAGGGGGGAAATTGCAATGCAATTATCAAGGGCGAACATCATTTTAATTATGATAAGAGAAGAAGAAAAAAGGTCCGCGAAACAAACACACTTGCAGAACGAATAACAATACTAATAATAAAACTGTGCCCGATCCATGAATTAATACAACTACGAAACAATTACACCAAACGGAATCTACAAACCTGAATCTTAACGTTGAAAGGAAAAAATAAAACTGATTTAGGAAAGCTAAAATTAAGCAATGAGAAATTATAGTAGTATCCAAGTTCGCCGAAATTATAGTAGTATTATTCATTTTTGCCGAATGTTAGATCTGCAAAACCAAAGTGGCCGGAGAGAGAGAAGGGGTGAACAATGCAATGCAAAGTTGAACTCTCACCCATCGCGTGTTGACGTTTGAATTAAAAAGTTAAATAACTTATTTTTTTTGTCTTTATTTGAATTTTATTTTGCATTTGTTAATTTTGTGTCAAACTCATAATTTCTTTTAAAAAGACAAAAATAATAGAAATCGAAAAAATAAAAAAGTTTGATCGAAATTCAATAAATCACAAAAGTAACAAATGCGATTTTTTTTTTAAATAAAGACAAAAATTAAGAAAGTTGATTTCTACACTCCCCTCTTTATCACATACACTCCTTTTTTGTTTCTATTTGGTGTGAGTTTACTCTATTGCCCCTTAATGTGTGGAAAAGCGAATTTATGAAAGGATAAAAAAGAAAATTCACATGAATATTAATATATATAAAGACAAAAAAGAGAGTGTATTGTAAAAAATGAGTGTAAAAATCGGTTCCCAAAATTAAAGTTATTATTTGACTTTTCAATCCAAATTCCCCGTTACACCTACTACTAGTGGGGTCCGTTCACCTTATTTCCCACTCTCTGTCTAAGAATTTATGAAAGATTCCATCAAATTTCTGTAGATCAAATAGGGGACCAGAGTAACAGGTTTAGCGACGCGAAACTAAAACTAACAAACAAAAAAGTACCCAATGAATGACTTTTATGTCACTCAGAGCCCCATTATAGTTGGAGAGGAGGGAGGCGATATGGCTAAAAAAAAAAATCTCTAACCACACATATACACACTATTAAAAATATACTCACATTCATGTTCCACGCCTCCCGTCAGGGACGGACCGAGTGATCAGGGGCACGTGCCATGTCGGGTTACGTGTCCACACTCATTTGCGACGACTTTTTACATATAGAATTTTTGGATTCACCTCAGGTCTCATGTAAATGATTGTAATCGTTCATTTTTTTTTAGAGAAAAAAGTTTAAGCCTATGAAAAATATCATCTCAATCAAATACCACTAAATGCTTGATCCATTTGTTCAACATCCAATTCAGAATGAGTAATCTAGTACTTGTCGGTATTCGATATAATTTATGTTTTACAAGAAAGCTAAGAATTTATTCCTTACAAAATGAACATCTTCGATCATTTGTGTGGTACTCAATGTGAACTCGCACATTGCTTTTGTACATTTTTTGTCCCCAAAATTTGTACTCATAGAATTATTAATAGGAAAATAGATGATGAACACGTGATAATTTTGTTTTAACACACATAGTCAAGGTGCGTAAGTTTGTCCAAGTAACTGGTTAAAACTAAGGTTATTTTGATGTGAATGTGTATAACTGTAAGTCTGTAACTCATATATTATGGTTAGAAAAAAAATATTGGTGCCCCCACTTTATCAAATTCCTGGGTTCACCACTACATCCGGTGTGTGGGGCTCCCAAATGAATGTGAGTGTTTATGTATTGTAGTTGTGGTTGTGGTTGTAGTTGTGTTTGTAGAAGAGTTGAAGGCGAAAGTACATAAATACCCTCTCAATTATCACTTTTTCCCATGGAGACCCCTCACATTTAAAAGCGCCCATACAGACCCCCTCACATGACATTTATTCACGAGCCGAGGGATCCATTCTCTAGGATAGCCTATTTGTTCCCTGCTAATTTCTAATGCAAGCTTTCATTACTTTTCTGGCTCACCATATCGACTGTTTAAAGGCTAAAACCAATTTATGTGTTTAGAATTAAATAAAGCAAATACTAATCGTATGTTGAATTATTATGGGCCAGTCTCGCGGCTGAGCAAAGAGGGGTGCCTAACACTTTCCCCTTATTGTACTCTTGGCTCCCGTACCCGGAATCTCTATCCGTTTTTCCTAGTTATAATAAACTAGGTGGCCACTCTATTTTGATAATGACTGCTATCGTGTGGAGATGTTCCGAACCATGGGAATATCCACAATCTTGGTCTATGAAGTGAAAACAACAAACATGATCAATCTGTATGGCGATATCCCGTTTGGGAGGTGTCTACATATATATATATATGTGTGTGTGTGTGTGTGTGTGTGAACCAAAGTTTCATATCTGTTTGCTGATTTTGGATTTTGATTGGAGGCTGTTTGTAGAGGGAAGAAAGAAAAGGGTTAGAGGGGGTGTATGTATGTAATACAATCAGGGTATTTTTGTCCAATTTATGGATGAGGGGGCTCATCACAAACAGTTTAGAGACGAAAGGGGGTCACATGGGTAACGGAGATTACTTGAGAGGTCTGTATGAACGTTTTTAAATGTGAGGGAGTCTTCGTGATAAAAAGTGATAGTTGTGGGGTGTTTATATACTTTGGCCAGAGTTGAATATATAGCTATCAAATTCATGGCTCACCAAAATAAAAAAGAATAAGAATCCGACTACTGGTGATCTGAGTTGCACAAATAGTGCATAGATCGTATTGTGGGATCTATTTCAAGGTTTCATACAAATGATTTGAACCGTTTATTAATTTTAAAATAATGTTTTAAATCACCCCGTAAAAATCAACTCTGTTGGAAGGAAAGTGTTTGCGGTTTTTTGCTTACCGCTGTTAATAGTTAATTTTACCGGCGGTTCGATATTACCGCACGCCGTTAATTGGTCACCTTTACCAGAAGGTTTACTCCCACCGTTAATAAGTTAATAACAGCCGTCGATGATTTCCTTTGGCGACGGTTTTTCATTACCGCCGGTAATATCACTCTTCCCCGATCAAGCACTTAAGTTATCCGATCAAGTTGAATTTTTATAGGGCTTTCAATAAATTATTTAAAATCAACAAACAATTCGGATCTTTTGTGTGGAACCCCAGAGTAGACTCCACAATGCGATTGGTCCAACTTAGATCAGTAGGCATAGTATTACGCCCGGAATAAACTAAGAAGAACATAACCAAGTTTTGCCTCACCTAGCTAAAAGTAGTTTACTTTTAAGGTCTGCCAAAACCAAAGGACAGAGAGAGCAGCCGCATCTATTTCATTCCAGAAGCTTTTCACATCTAATAGTGGGCTTACCGAATTTAAGGCTCTTTCGAATTTAAGCTTTAGTTTTTTTCTGTCTTTATTTAAATTCTTTTTGCATCTTTTAATTTTGCAACAAATTTCTTTTTAAATTATTGATTTGTCTCGACATTAAAAAAAAAAAAAAAGTAGAACATTAGGATCCAAGCTCAAAAACTCTGCCTTTATGACTTATCTTTTATTTTTATTCGAAAAATTATGAGTTTCGGTCATAATTTTTTAATTTTTCGATTCATTTTGAGGAAAGTAATCAATAATCCACAAAATTTAACGCAAAAATAAAATAATAATGTCAATTTTTTTTTAAATAGAGACAAAAAAAAAAAGAGATCTAACTTTCCACAAAATCAACTGTTTCTTTCAACATGCTACACTGTGTTTTCACAATCAAAATCAATAGTGGGCTCCAGAATTGATAAGGTAATCAACTTTCCACAAACCAAATAGGGGTGCCAGTAACTGGTCCAGTGGAGAAAAAACTTGCAAACAAAAACCACACAAGACTTTTCATCACAAATAATCTCTTCACAAACGAGCTGAACAAGCCATTCAAGTTGTTTATTCTTTTAAGTTTGACTTGAAAACCTGACGAGCTACGAAGCGCGTTCTTAGTCCAAAACTCCAGATTATGGGGAAAACACAATACACTGTTATCCAAGTCTGTTTCTATCCTATTTTTCTTACCCGAAACCGAGAGCAAAAAAAAAAAAAAAAAAAAAAAGATTAATTAACACTAACAGCCCCAAAAAAGAATATTAGAATAGCACATGTTTTCCGAAACTAAAGAATTACTCCTACTTATGTTCTTAAACAGATATGAAAACCCCGTTTTCAGAAATATGAACATGAACAGTTTTTTTAAAATTTTTATCAAATCGTAAAAACCGTTTTCCAAAATGGATTCGTCTGAAAATTGTAGGAAAATAGTGTGGGAAATGATAAACAGTCTTACTAAATTCTGGAACTTACAACTTGAACAGAAATTACAAGTGACTGAAATAACAAAGGCATAAAACTGTAAAGGAATAAGAATCTTAAACCGACGCCCTTGAATGAACAAACTCGTGTTTGTAATGTCTCTCTAGAATTTTGAGAGTCTCTAAATTCATTACAGAATATTCAATCCGGAGGAAAAACTGATTCAGCTTTACATCCGAGGAACGTGCCGGGAAAAACCAACCAGCTGGGCCCAAGGGACAACTGGTTTGACCAAACGAACAGCCGCCCATTCTGACTTTGAGGTATACACCCTGACCCAGTTTTTGAAGAAGTTGCCATCAAAAGAAACAGGCAATAGCAAATTTCTGAATCTTGACATGAGAAGATCAAAGAGAGAAAATATCTCAAGGTCTGCCAAGACCAAAGGAGGGAGTCCTGAGCTAACACCGCCGACTCTCCCTCCCTTCACGATGGATCAAATTAAGTCCTTAGCTAACACGTACGGCGTTGAAGAGCTTCACATTTGGCATAGCCAATAACTTGCTCATGATGGTGGATGCGACGAGCGGCATGCTTCGTCACCACGTAGGCTCGAAAACTCCACCACATACGGATAGCTCAATGAATGCTACCTATTTCTAACCTCATTAATTTCAGTCCACATCCTACTGTGTTTTCACACCTAATTAATAGTGGCCTCTTGAATTTTATCAACTTTTCAGAAATCATTTTCTTTCCACATTACTGTGTTTTGAAATGTAATCACATTTTCTTTCCTCATTAATTTCAGTCCACATCCTACTGTGTTTTCCTTTCTCTTTACATCCAAGGGCTACTCCAGGAAGCAAGTAAGCAACAAAACAGAATAAATGGCAGAGGGTGCTGTGTTCGAACTTCTATCCAACTTCGCACCCTATCTCCAGGAAGAGGTAAACCTGTTAACTGGAGTGCGGGAAGAGATTGAATTCATTAAAGCCGAATTCGAGCGGATGACGAATTTCCTGAGAGTTGTTGATGAAGTGGAAGAGAGAGACCCGAATCTCAAAGTATGGGTGAAGCAAGTTCGAGAAGCTGCATATGACACCGCAGATGCTCTTGACATGTACATGCTTCGCCTTGGACATCAACATGGCGCCGGATTCCGCGGGTTTCTTCGTAAGGTTTCTTGCTTTATTAAGACCTTGAAAGCACGCCACCAAATTGCTTCCGAAGTAAAACGAATCAAGTCCAAATTCGTCGATATTTCCGCGGGATATCAGAGATATAGTAACATATATCACACAATAGAGCAACGCTCAAGCTCCACTCATTCCGGCGTTGCATGGTATGATAGTCGTCCCGATGCCGTTCTACTCCAAGAAGCTGACCTTGTGGGCATCGAAAAGCCCAAATCACAATTGATTCAGTGGCTGGTGGATGAGGATCCTCAACTCAAGGTGCTTTCGGTTGCAGGAATGGGCGGATTGGGCAAAACCACCCTTACTAGAAAGGTCTACGATGATGCAACAGTGAAAAGGCGCTTTCAAACCCATGTTTGGATCACTGCTTCTGAAACATTCAAGGTCGAAGAGCTTTTAAAAGACATGATCCGACAACTCTTTGAAGAAGCCAGGCAACAACTTCCACAAGGAATGGACAATATGGACACAACCAGCTTAAAAAGGATAATTAATGATTTTCTGCAGCAGAAGAGGTACGTGTTTGTTTTGGACGATGTATGGTGTATTCCTGCGTGGCACTTTTTCAAAATTATATTTCCTGAATGCAATTGTGGCAGCCGAATAGTCCTAACAACGAGAAATGTTGATTTAGCCTCTTCCGCTAGTAAAGAGTATCATGGTTCTGTTTATCCTCTCCAGCCCTTGCCTCGTGAACAATCATGGGAGTTGTTTTGCAAGAAGGCATTTCATGGGAATCCTTGTCCCTCACATTTGGAATATCTTTCAAGAGACATCTTGAAAAGATGTGACGGTTTACCACTTGCAATTGTGGCAATCGGTGGTCTTTTATTAACAAAGGAGAATAGAACTGATGAGTGGGAGAGGATTAACCGCAGCCTTGGAGCGGAACTAGAAAGCAATGACAAACTCAGGAGCATGAAAAAGATATTATCCCTCAGTTACTTTGATCTCCCTTACTATCTCAAGATCTGTTTTCTGTACTTGAGTATTTTTCCTGAAGATTTTTTCATTGACCACATGAGATTAATTCGGTTGTGGGTGGCAGAAGGATTTGTAGAAGTGAAATCAGAAATGAGTCAAATGACAAAAGAAGAAGTTGCTGAGGGGTACATCAATGAGCTAATCAATAGAAGTTTAGTTCAAGTGGCAGAGAAGAGGTATGACGGGAGGTTGAAAAGTTATCGAATCCATGACTTTTGGCGTGAAATAGTTGTTTCAAAGTCGAGAGAGCAAAACTTTGTGTCATTAGCCATTGCCGAGAAGGTGCGACGCTTATCAGTACACAATAATATGGACGACACACAAATCAATTGCTTCACTCGACTTCGTTCTTTGCTTATGTTTAGCATAGAAGATCCGCTATCAATGTTGTCAAAAGTTGTGTCGTTCGGCAAAGGGACGAGGCTATTAACGGTGTTAGACTTGAGAGGTACAGATTTGAAAACATTTCCCGAAGAAATTGTGAAGCTAGTTCATCTTACTTATCTAAGTCTAAGGGAGACCGAGGTAAAATTGATCCCGAAGTCAATTGGAAACCTCAAGAAACTAGAAACATTGGATCTCAAGTTGACATGTGTTACAGAGTTGCCAGAAGAGATACTGAAGTTACAATATCTTCGTCATCTCTTGTTGACTAGTGTTAAGAAAGGATTGAGGGGTTGTTACTCTGGTTTTCACTATTTATTTGGATTCAAAGCCCCAAAAGGAATAGGGAGCTTGACATCCTTGCAGAAATTATGTTATATTGAGGCAGACAATAGCATTGTGTTGAGGGAGCTTGGGAAGTTGAGTCAACTGAGGAAGTTGCACATTTTAAGACTAGCACAGGAAGATGGAAAGGTGCTATGTTCATCCCTTGAGAAGCTAAACAACCTTCAATCGTTGCATGTTGGTGCAAAAGAGGAAGATGAGATCATTGATCTAGATTCTTTGTCTTCGGCGCCACGACGACTTCGGACGCTCTATTTAAAAGGACGCCTGCAAAACCTACCCCATTGGATACATTCGCTTCACAACCTGACGAGAGTATGCTTATGGTGGAGTAAGTTAAAGGATGTTGATCCACTGCAATCCTTTCAAGACTTGCCCAATTTGGTTTGCCTTCATCTCACACTGGCTTATGTAGGAGAAGGATTATGTTTCAAGGCAGGTGGGTTTCAAAGCCTCAAATGTTTAAAGCTGAGTCGAATGGAAGGATTAAAATGGGTGGGAGTGGAGGCAGGCTCAATGCCTCTTGTTGAAGGGGCATATCTCGAGGATTGCAAATCGATGAATAAGTTGCCCTCAGGGATTGAACATTTGACCAACCTTAAACTTCTTGACTTGTCTGATATGTCAGATAGCTTGATTACAAGTTTGGATAGAGACTTAAAAGGTGGGGATTATTGGAAAATTGCACACATCCCTGATGTTCAGACATGGGACAGCAAGTTGGGCTACTGGAAAAGATTTGATCTATAAAATGGTGGAGAGCACGAGGGATGATAATCTTTGAGATCGGATCATATCTTCAATTACGGTGTCCTATTTTTATTTTTACTTTTTAGAGTTTTTGAGCACTTGGCAACTTATTTGTAAAATCCTACTGTGAATAATGGATATAGAGTTTTTTTTTTCTTTTTTTTTTTGTGTGGAGATTAATAGATCGAGAATCTCTTATTTGACATAACTAGCTTGATTGGATTTGGAACAGAAAAGCATCATTTGGTTAATTTGTAATAATCGGAATTTAGATTTGTAAGGACCAAATTCCATGATCTTCATTGTATTGGCAATTCCGTACGACAAAACACATATTTTATATCGAGTTGTAATTTTATTATTTTTAATAAGCTAGTGAGTCTGTATAGGATTAGAGTTGAAGGAATCATATTTATTTGTAATCGAGAGTGAGCGTATAAAATGAAGTCAACTACAGTGAGACTGTTGTTTGGCGAAGATGGATCAATCGGCACCATCCGTTGATTTAACCAAAAAGGCAACGTGAAAAATAGGAAAAAGGAGGGACTTGTTATTTCCTAGGGTTTGACTACAACAATATAAAAAGGAAAAGAGGGGCAGCCTTACAATTGTCGAGGAAGCCACATATATTATACTCCACTGTGATAAGAGAAAAAGAGAGCGGCGGCAGAGCATATCCAAAGCAACTACAGGTTCTTTTGAGAGCTATTCCGAAGGCAGTTTTTTTCATTAGGTTAATTGGAGGGCTTGTGGATTCAAGGCTGTTAGCGATCAAGATCACTGAGTGCGGTGTACGTGTGACTCGGCAAGTAGTACTTAGAACGTTGTGAGGATTTACATCGTTTGGACAGGTATATCTGTAACTGCACAATGATTATAGTGATTTGATTTCTTCCCGTGGTTTTTACCCATTTTGGGGTTTTCCACGTATATCTCTGTGAAATTATCTAATGCACTATAAAGTCCCAGAGGGGGGGTGAATGGGACGACCAATTTAAAATTAACTCAACCACTAACTCGAACAACTATCCTATCTCCAAGCCACACTATTCAATTCAACAATATAAGAAAAGAGCAATAAAACTAAAGAACGCAAACACGAGATATACGTGGAAACTACTTAAGGGCAACGCACCCTAAGCATAAAACCACAGCCTAATCTACTCAAATTTCCATAAATCAAAAGGTTAGGCAAAAAGACTACAAGTTAGGAATTACCGACTTTTACCCCAAATCACACCTAACTCCACTTCTTGCCTAGCACCCCGTGCCCCTTCTTGATTCCATGGACTCCTCGAGCAACACCATCTCAATCTCCGCTCTAGAACGGCTCCGGTATCATCCGGCCATGTAGATTCATAGGCATGAAAGTATGGATTTTGTAAAGTGAAGGTTTTTATGCAAAAGAATCAATCTAGAGAGAATACATGGATCATCAAAGCATTTCTCTAGATTGAACAAAGATGATTGAATGCTAGATTCAACTCATCCAAAATGCAAATGAAGGCATATGAGCAAAGGAGATAATACTTTCTCTCTCTAAAGTGGGCTATCTCTCTCTTCTTACCCTAGAACAATGAAAAACAAGCTTATATATGACCAAGCAAGAAAAAACCGGTAGTGCCCTGCTAAGGCGCTCTTAGCACGCGCACAAGGGCCTTAGTCTGCTAAGGCGCTCTTAACACGCGTGCAAGGGCCTTAGTCTGGTAAGGCGCTGCTAAGGCGCAAGCACTTAAAAAGGCCTTAGACAAAATTTTCTTTCAAATAAAACAAGGCCAATAATATAAGGTCAGTACATACATGATATTTCATAAAAGATTAAGACATTGAAAACCTTTAATGATGCATGGAAAAATATTAAGCTAAATGCACATGAGATGCATATACCTTTCCAAGCAAAATGCACGGCACGGCCTTCGTGATCAACTTTTGAACCAACGGGTGGAGTATCTAATCTAGACAAAATAAAATCACCTCCCAAACCCAAATAGAAAAAGAATAAATACAGACTCCAACGGTTTGTCGCATCCGGAAATTACCAATTATATTAACAATCTCCCCCTTTGGCATTTCCGGGACAAAACCGTTCCAACAAAAACTCATTACAAGGAAACAAATTCAAGTCGCTAAAGAACCTTCTAAAAACTCTAACAACCTATTTACCAAAAGCTTCCATTCCAATCACAATGAACCTGCAAAAGATAACTCAACCAAACAACAAGCATGCATGGATATATGACAGCAGTAAGGACTTAGCGCAACGGAAATCAAATTACCAAGAGAAGCTATCATATTTAGGGCAATGCTAATGGAAGAGAAAGAGCAATACAGGCATTTAAAGTATAGATAAAGCGACCTTAGCCATGGCCGCACATTAACATAAACCATAAGCCCAAACCCCGGGCCCCAATAAGCAAAGGTCCCACTAACTAACCTCTCCCCCTTTTTGTCACGGGAAGGCAAAAGGGCACATAAAACAGAGAAGAGCCAATAGAGCACTCAAACAACAATACGAGAACACGGTGAAAAGAAAGAGTGTAGATAAAAGCAAGAGGATGTTTTCAAGCCTCCAATGAAGACTAAATGAAGAAAACTATCCAACTACGATACTCCCCTTTTCTAGAAACTGACACGCAAAAAAGGACCATGAAGGCTCAACACTCCCCCTCACCAAGTGCTATATTCTCATAAAAGGTAACTCCTCCTCACTAAATGCCTACACAAAATGAACACACACGCATTCACAAGGCATTAAAAACCGGCGTGCACAAAATACAAATTCCCAAAATATCAAACCCAAGCATAAGGTGAGAAATTGCTCCATAAATGGGCATTTAAACTCGAAGTCACCAATGAGAACAAAGAGCAAAACATACTCATGATCGGAGCACAAATCATCCCAACTACAAGCAATAAACCAATTATAAATACCCATGGAAACAAGGTCCAACGGAAAAACATTTTGATCACACAAATTTTCAGCTTTTTGAGAAAATATCTCAATATAAGATGCACGAGCTACAACATTAACTCGGAGGGTCGGGTCCATGGTTTCGGGGGTGCACGTGAAGGGGGACCACCAGCCATGGCAGAAAGAGAGCCTGAGATTTCTAAGAGAATGAGATGAGAACACTTACCAAAAGGTGAAAATATCACCTGAGCCGAAATGAGAGCCCTGGATGAGGAGCCCTAAGTGGAAGAAGATGAAGAACGGCAGCTGCTGGTTACATCAGGTAAGGAAAAGCCATCTCAATAAAAAAAGTACTGTATGAGAATTGGATAAAGTTCAAATGAATAAATAAATAAATAAAATTTGGCTGGGAGTATATATGTGGGAGGCAAACCAGCGCACCACTAAGGCGCTGTTACGACGCGAGCAAGGGAGCTAAGGAGCTGGGATCCAGTGCTGCACGTGAAAGTGGAACAGGGGACAGCTGGCGCAAGAACAGTGGGCCTTGCATCAGCGAGACGAAGGACGGGACATGTGGCAAGAGATCAACGGTAGGATCAGGAAGCCGAAGACGCGTCATTAAGGCGCTGTACACACCCGAACAAGGGCGCTGAAGGAGATGTGATTCCCTACGGTTGCGCGAAGGGAGAACACGGACAGGTGGCACAAGATGAACGGCTCTGATAAGCTGATTTTGGACGCACCACGAACACCCTATAAATTCCCGACCTAGTGCGCTAAAAATGCTACAAGCTGGCAAACGCTCAATAAACGCTCCTACTCTCTGAACCTTGTACAATCTTTTTCCTGCTGAAGAGGGCAACTGCTCTACTAAAGCCATGTTGAGGCCCTTACTCTCTGAATCTCCCAAAATTATAGTGAACCAAAAACCTGCTAGGATGGGCAGCCGCCCAATTAAGGCTTTCTAGAGGCCCCCGCTCTCTGAATTCTCAAACGCAACAGGAGTAAAATGAATGCCTAGACCAAAATTTAGCCAAGACACAAAGAATAGAAATAAAAGAGAATACTTAGACAAATTACACCCCTGACATCAATACTCCCCCTTACTAAAAAGCCCAAAAAAAAAAAATGATCATACAAGCATCCAAAGGCATTCGAAAAATCAAGCACAAAAAAAAAAAAAAAAACTCTCAAATATCATGCTCAAGCATAAAATATGGAATTTCATTGAAATTGAGAGAGATGCAGTAATGACACCAAAATGATAACATAAAGCTTAAACATAACATGAATATATTTTGAAGAGAATCATGTTGTTCAATAGAATTTCATGCTCTATGCTATCAAAGTGAGCAAGTGAACTCCGTGAGGGTGGTGCGAGGCCCTTAAAAATGCCAAGGAATACTCAATATAATTCTCAAGGAGAATTCACACAAGGTTGATGAAAGAAGTCAAACCATAAGTCGTTTGGACCTAAAGACTTCACGCACAAACCCCATACCGCATTCTTATGGACCCAAGTGACTCACACACCTAGGATGGTGCAATGATTAGGTAGCCATTCGCCCAATGTGCGAGATCTCATAAAGAAAGGAGGTGCACTAGAGCAACAACCCCGAGACTAGAATTGCAGCAAATTTTTTTTTTTTTTTGCTTTTGTATTTTTTTTTATATATCATTTTTCTTTTAATACAAATGAAAGACAATAAGCAAGGATCTCACTCTTTTATGCACCAAGGGAAGCTTTCACACTAATCCCTAGGCGGTCACTTGAGTAGAATCAATGGGGGAAAGCATCTAAAGGTAAACCTCAAACATTTGGTCAATCTAAGAACAAGACAAGTAGAATTCAACCAAGAATCAAATCGAGAACCCTTAGACACCAAAAGGGCCAAGCCTCAAGAGAGTGTGTACAAATAGTAGAGAGCATGAGATTCAAATGACACAATGATACTCTTCACAATATAGACAATTATGCATAATTCAATGGACTCATGAAGTGTCATCAAAGCTCAAAGCTCAATTCGCATGAAAAACCAAACTCATCCTTAAACATGATACTAGGAGAATAGTTAACATAAGCATGCAATCATGCGGACAAGCAAGCACACTCAAAGACAAAATGGAAAATGATGCAATCTAAAAACTAATCCAAAAAAAAAATGACTTGAAAAAGAAAATGAAAAACACACATGTTCACTCTAGACTTGATTATGAAATGAAGCACAGGAGAGTAACATGCAACTCCGACCAAACTTAATCACGAGGAGTAGACCCCCTAAATTGCTTAGGAGCATCTAGAGGTTGAACAACACATGAAACACGATCAACTTTCTTCCACACTTGATTAAGTTTGTTATGAACAAGAGATGCACCATTCATGTCCTTAGCGAGCAAAGTCAACTTATCGATCTCTTTTACAATGTAGGAGGATTGAGTAGCAAGACAATTCAATTGAGCAAGAAAGTCATTATTCGAACCCTTAGGTTGCATGAGAGTGGTATTTCGAGGTCTTTCCACATTGGGTTGACCAAGGACTATGCTCCGAGGAATAAAACGCTTTTGAGATCTTTGAGTTTGACCTTTCTTTTGAAGTTCTCTCCTCAAACGGTAACACTTAGGACGAATGTGACCATCAACACCACAATGGTGACACGTAAGCACTTTCTTCTTAATAAACTCATTTACTATAGGTTTTGAGTTGATAGATGAATGTGAATTTGCTACGGCCTTAGTACTCATAAGTATTTCATTCACACTAGATTTAGCGTTGGTAGAAGAGGAAGGATTCATTATAGTTTCAGCACTCACAAACGTGATTTTCTTCTTAGGCTCACTAGACTCCGTTTTAAGGGAAGGAGGATCTATGAACCCTAAACCACTCTTGTCTCTAAATGTGCGTGTCATCTCGGCAATCCTAGTGGCTCCACAATCATTTCATGGGAAGATCTTGATGAGCATAAAATATAGTATTTAAAAGACTTTCATACCGGCATGGTTAGTCCTAACTTTACAGTTATTTATGACTCATTATCATTTATTTATGTTTTGTAGGTAATTTAGACTTAACGCAAAAAAAGCTTCGTCCGTTGGATGCAGGTAGCGCAAAGATAGCCAAGAAGTCGAGCCCATAATTCAAATGTGTGAAAGGAATACACGGTGTTGAAATCAAGCGGTCCAAGTTTAATCAAGTAGTGCACTAGAAGATGGAAGTCAGTCAAATTTCCATTAGGAAACAAAGATATTTGACTAGTTGAGCACACCTAGATTGTTAATGCATGGACCGAATAGGAAAAGTTTTGGTCAGAAAATGATTCTCTTTCCTTTAGGATACCCATTAATTGGAAAGTTTTGATTCAAAAGAATTGTGGCAATCTTATTAAGAAAGAAAGGAGGGCCAATAAGGTGATTTTAAAAAGAAGGAGAATCATGGCTGGAGGATGAGTTCCCACGCACAAACAGAAGCAGAGGCAGCAGCAACTCTCGGATAAGAGCTTCGGCAGAGGAAAAGCTTGGGAAAAAAATAACTACTTTCATTTTGTAAGCTTTCATGGAGTTTTTTTATAATATGATTATGTGTTTTGACTCCATGAGTGGCTAAACTCTTCAACTAGGGTTGAGGATGAAGCCCCGTTAACGACTATTATCTATATATTCATGTGATTTGAGTTTACCCGAATATGTGGTTTGATTATGATTAAATTGTTCTTACTCCAAATCAATTGTTAGGGATAGATTCTGGATATGAGTTCAATCATGTTTTTCTCATGATTTGGAATTGTCTTTTGCATTGAACGCTGGTTTTTCATCGTTAAATATAAAACTGGATATTTATTGTGATTTGTGAAAAGCGGATACAATTAATGATTTGGTTTTATACTTGCGAGCGGAGAGGAATATACCTTAGACTTTTTAATGAACTTTCACGATGATATTTTCCATGGTAACAGAATTAGCTTTCAGATTATCATGAAGAAATTTTGGGTAAAGTTAATGATTATGAATATATAATGATACGAGTTAATGGGTGTGGATTCCGAAACCCTAGTATTTTCTCCTTTGGTTAAAAAGAAACTTTAATTTTCTCGTTTTTGATAATTTAGTTCTTTGCCTTTTACTTTTCACTTTTAGTTTAAAAATCAATCACAACTTTTGTCAACTAGGTTAGGGTAAATCACTTTAAGTTTATTTAGTTTTCCTATAAAAAATCACCAAGGCCCTGTGGGTTCGACCTCGCTCTCGCCATACTATATTACAATACGATTCGTGCGCTTGCGAGTACTTTAAAATTTCACAACAGATCTCTCCTACCCTTGCCTCGCGAACAATCATGGGAGTTGTTTTGCAAGAAGGCAATTCATGGGAATCCTTGTCCCTCACATTTGGAAGATCTTTCAAGAGACATCTTGAAAAGATGTGAGGGTTTACCACTTGCAATTGTGGCAATCGGTGGTCTTTTATTAACAAAGGAGAACAGAACTGATGTGTGGGAGAGGATTAACCGCAGTCTTGGAGCGGAACTAGAAAGCAATGACAAACTCATGAGCACGAAAAAGATATTGTCCCTTAGTTACTTTGATCTCCCTTACTATCTCAAGATATGTTTTCTGTACTTGAGTATTTTTCCTCAAGATTTTTTCATTGACCACTGGAGATTAATTCGGTTGTGGGTGGCAAAAGGATTTGTAGAGGTGAAATCAGAAATGAGTCAAATGACAAAAGAAGAAGTTGCTGAGGGGTATGTCAATGAGCTAATCAATAGAAGTTTAGTTCAAGTGGCAGAGAAGAGGGGTGACTGGAGGTCGAAAAGTTATCGAATCCATGACCTTTGGCGTGAAATAGTTGTTTCAAAGTCGAGAGAGCAAAACTTTGTGTCATTAGCCAGTGCCGAGAAGGTGCGACGCTTATCATTACACACTAATTTGGACGACATACAAATCAATTGCTTTACTCGACTGCGTTCTTTGCTTGTATTTAGCATGGAGGATCCGATGTCCATGTTGTCTAAAGTTGTGTCGTTCGGCAAAGGGACGAGGCTATTAACGGTGCTAGACTTGAGAGGTACACATTTGAAAACATTTCCCGAAGAAATTGTGAAGCAAGTTCATCTTACGTATCTCAGTCTAAGGGAGACCGAGGTAAAATTGATCCCGAAGTCAATTGGAAACCTCAAGAAACTAGAAACATTGGATCTCAAGTTGACACGTGTTACAGAGTTGCCAGAAGAGATACTGAAGTTGCAATACCTTCGTCATCTCTTATTGAGTCGTCGTAACACAAGTTCGAGTGATCTTTACTATTGTTTTCACCATTTTTCTGGATTCAAAGCCCCAAAAGGAATAGGGAGCTTGACATCCTTGCATAAATTATGTTATATTGAGGCAGACAATGGAAGTAACAATAGCATTGTGTTGAGGGAGCTTGGGAAGCTGACTCAACTAAGGAAGTTGCACATTTTAAGACTTCCACAGGAAGATGGAAAGGTGCTATGTTCATCCCTTGAGAAGCTAAACAACCTTCAATCGTTGCATGTTGGTGCAAAAGCGGAAGATGAGATTATTGATCTAGATTCTTTGTCTTCCACGCCTCGACGAATCAGGACACTATATTTGAAAGGACGCCTGCAAAACCTACCCCATTGGATACATTCGTTGCACAACCTGACGAGAGTATGCTTATGGTGGAGTAAGTTAAGGGATGTTGATCCACTGCAATCCTTTCAAGACTTGCCCAATTTGGTTGCCTTCATCTCACAGCAGCTTATGAAGGAGAAGGATTATGTTTCAAGGCAGGTGGGTTTCAAAGCCTCAAATGGTTACGGCTGACTCGGATGGAAGGATTAAAATGGGTGAGAGTTGAGGCAGGCTCAATGCCTCTTCTTGAAGAGGCACGCCTCCACGATTGCGAATCGATGAAGAAGTTGCCCTCAAGGATTGAACATCTGACCAACCTTAAACTTCTTGATTTGATTGATTTGTCAGAGAGCTTGATTACAAGTTTGGATAGAGACTTAAAAGGTGGGGATTATTGGAAAATTGCACACATCCCTATTGTTCGGGCTCAGGACAGCAAGTTGGGCTTTTTGAATGGATTTTATCTATAATACGGTAGGGATGATGATCTTTGATATGGGGTCATATTTTCAATTTACAGTGTCCTAATTTTATTTTTATTCTTCAGGGTTTTTTGAGCACTTGGCAACTTATTTGAATAATGGATTTCGAGTTTTATTTTTCAAAGATTAATGAAATTTTTTTGCTGTTCAAAAAATGTTTGAGACCAAGAATAAACTGCTCTTGCGCTACATGATGTTCATTGGAATTGTTCACCATTAACCAAAGATCAACCACTTTGAAACAAAAGGACAACCAACGAAACCAAACAACAAACAAGCTCAATAAAGAGCAATCAGATCTGATAGTCCCATAATTCTAAACAGCCCTTATCAAAGTGGATAATCTGCGTGGGAGTTCATACTTTCTTTTCACTACAAGCATTCAGAATATATGTCAAACTAATATTTAATTTGTTTTAACCATATATATATAGGGCCAAGTCAAAAATCAAAATAGCTGATTTACGCCCAGATCATTCTACTAACCGATTTTAACACATTTACTTAAGCATAGATTACATCAAACTTAACAAATGTTGCAGGATGTCACCATTTTTGTTTAATGATATTCAGACACCAAAAACAACAAGAATAAATTTATACCAGACGAAACGCTGATCCAATCCTCTTTTCAGATTATTTTTCAAACTTAAGTACACAGCATCTTATGGATTCGTGGTTATATTATCTCATTGAATGAGTGCACAGTTAGAAAAGCTTATAAATTGTTTGAGCTTACGGAACCAAAGCATAATTTCTGAAGGAGATCAAATGGAATTCCAGTTGATATCAGTTTCAATCTGAACTTTGGACCTTCTATTGGACAGGTTCCTCCTCACCACCACCAACCGATTCCTCATCACTTGAAAACATAATATGCGTGATGACAACTCATCAGTACAACAGGACCGAACGTATTCTCATTAACGGCATATGAGTTTACCACTCAGATACAGTGTACTATTTCTCGCAGCATGTACAAGCATATATACGCATATAACATACAACTGGAGCAACATAATTCACACAATGGCCCAAACGGGAAAGTCACAAATTAAAAAGCTTGAAGTAATTGGCTCCCTCTGGTATTACAGCTTCTGAATAGGCTCCACCGGTGCATGTGTGAGAGCGGTCATCGGGTGCAATGGAAGATGCGAAGGACCACACAGGTGAAACTGCTACACATTCTTTGAGCTCGAGTCACTTTTTTTCTCTTCAAAGGAACACAGTCATTCATAGATTTGTGGCTCACCTTCCATTTTCTAGAAAGCATATGTCATGAAGAAGTCTAGGACATGGTATCACCCAAAAATGTAAAAACCCTTTTCCTAAAAACTCGAGCCAAGACCACAATTTCAGACTCCCTAATCTGCCGAGTTGTGCTGTCATGCTGCCACAACCACTTATCAGAACAGGATAACCTATTTGCGATATCGACAGTCAAGCAGGCCATATGTCTACAATTGGTTAATATTCGCAAAACGGGAGCAGAGTATTGAGGATTGAATACAAGTCGATTCAAAAGGATAAGTGCCTCTCGGATTAGCAAAGTTCTGCAGAAGAAAAATGGCCCATTAAGTGGAAAGTCTAAAACCAGATAAACGGAATCAGAAACATTGAACAGATGTACTTAACATTGACAAAATTTTCAGCCTTGTATCCTAACTGTTTCCATGAATGAAATACTACTGCAATACCGACGACTAAAACAAGAATATCATAGGATACAATAGTATCTAGGAGACCCCAATCAAAATTCAAATGACTCTGCTCTCTACTTCATAACAATCCTTTACCATTTCAAAAAAAAATACTTGATAATAAACTTCAATGTAAGAGAATGTTAACGCAAAAGGAATCCGGACCCATACACCAAAATAAATAACTAAGAAATGAAGAAGAGGTAAAAAGGGAAATGCACAAATGGTTCAAAATTACATGCATCCATACTTGAGACATCTGTCGTGTAAAATGTACCGAGTTACCACAAGCAGTCAAACAAAAGCACCTTAAATAATAATCAGCTCACCTTTCTCGAAAAATTTCAGGTGGCACAGAAGAGTTGACTTCTTCTGTGTCCATTTCTGATACCACCATTTTCAAAATCAGTGCAAGAATACTGGTCCTTTTTGGAAGCCTCTTGCCCAGCAGAATTTCAAAACCAGTTTTCCCCGAAGATGCTAAGAAAGCCAACAGAGTAACAGCACTCCTGCGAAGTTTCAGTTCCTGAAAATTGGAAATAGATGAAATTGTGCATCAAGTGATTTCAAGTGAATTATTTGTGTGTACTGTTGTAAACGTATTATTGGTATGTCTTGTTTATGATATACATAATAGGTGTTGCAGGTGTTGTTATTATGTTAAAAGTGAAAGTTGTAAATAGTGCATGTAGACTTTAGTGTGAAAGTCTATGTAGTAATAGTAGTATGGCAGTACGAAGGAAGTGAACCAATTATGTGTGATACTATTTGTATGAGGTCATCAGTGATGTAAGCAGTTATGTTTGTACCTCCTCCTTACTCCTATATATCCAAGCCAGTTCAAGTCAGTGTTCTTAGTAATATCACTTGTGTCTTGTGTTCCCCATTACTCTCTCTCTTCGATCCTAACCTACTTCGTGTTTGTACCCACTTCGTGTCTGGTAAACTTGGTATCAGAGCCATGTTTTTCATTCTAGCTTAAACCCTCCCTGGGAACTTCTTTTCCAACACTACTTTGAATCTTTTCTAAAAGAGAGAATTAAAGCGTATGCTCTGTGATTGCCTTCTAAGGATCCTCCACATCAGAAATTTCACTAACAATTATTGGTTGTAAAATTTTTGTATCAGTGGGTTAAAAGTATCTTGAGACTTTAGCTTTTGAGCAGTGTGTCTTGGTTTATCTACCCAAGTATACAGAATTTTATTAATCAAAAAAAAAATTTAGTTTAAGTTCTCACATTGAAAGGAAAAGATTTGTGGTATGAGGAAACGAAGAACCCAGACTTTTATCCATAAAAATGAATCATTTGTTTTCCACCTATTCCTCCGCTACCTCATCTCTTGTTCCTTCACGATCATCCACCAGTAGAAATTCCTCAGCTTCTTCCTTTAATCTCGAGTACTTGTATGAGTTTGAATATCTTCCTGATGATAGTAAGGTTTCCCTTACTGACCTCCCTTTCCTAAATCCATAAAATGCATTTGTTAGACCACAAACCTCTGTAAAAAAGGCTGTCACCCAACTTTTTTCCAAAAAGCATCCAACCTCTGTAAAAGAGTATGTCCAAGCCTCCAAGTTTGATCAATGTTTCATAGCGGCTCCAGAGGCTGAACAACTCTTACCCCTAAAAATCCCAGTTGATTTGCCTCGCATCTAGCAACAATAAAGATTTACTCATCTTCACTTTGGAGCAATCAGTTGGCTGTTACATTCCATGGCAAAAAAGGCTTACCTGTAACTTCCAGACTTGCTCTGGTAGATACCAGGTTCATACAGTATCAGCATGCGTGTATTGCTACAGTTCAAACCACATTAAATGCTAGAACTGTGATCTTTACCTTTTATACCAATTTTAATATGCCATTAGCATATCCTCATCTGCTAACAGCTCTAAAGGTACAAGTTCAAATTGGTGGTGCTTCCCAAATTTCCACCACATATGCAGCAACTCTCCACAACCAAATGGCTTATCGCCTTCAAACCATGCATTCGACATGTCATGACCCTCCTCCACAGATGAAGCCCTTTTTCTAACCGTCAACGCACCTCACCAAGCTTCTTGAGTCCATGTTCCACGTCAAATTTCTCAATCTGAGCTTCTCAAGCTTCTCCCAAAACCTTGGGTTATAGCTTACGAAAAGAACCAACAAAAGCCAATACCTGTTCAATCCTCAAATCCACTTTTCATCTCAAAACCTGATGGTACAGTGGAAATTTCTTTCCCAAAAGAAGCGTCTGCCTCATCTTCCACCCATCCTGTTATCTTTTCCTCAAGGATTGGTATGTTTGTAGATGGCTCTAGACCTGAACCTCCAATTAAATATTTTCAATCCAGTGGCCTTCCAGTTTTCTATTTCAAAAATCCAGAAACAGGTCATTGTTATTTTGATGCCTGTGACTGTGATGAGTGTCTAGAAGATGAGGAAGACTTCAAAGATCCATGTTCACTATGCCCTCCTTTACCTCCCACTCCTTGTAAATCTTCACCTTCTCTTCAACCTCCATCTAAAAATGACCCTTCAGCACAACCCAGTGGATGTTTTATGTTCACCTCATCTTCTCCTTGGACTAAAGCAGATTTTGCTCCTTTGGAGTTCCATAACCCTCAGGAAAGAACCACCCATCGTCATAAAATTCCAGATTCAACTACTATTCTTCCTGATGGTAGCACCAAAGCAGTGTCAGCAGTGGAAGCAGCAATAAATTGGCAATCGACAAACTCTCTGGCACAAAACAAAATTCTCAAGAAAATTGCTTACTCTCAGCAAAATTTGGAGAATGTTGTCCATAAGAAGTTGTCATCTTTGGAACTTCTTATCAGGGATTTGTAGCAGAAGATTCAAAATATTCACCAGGAACTTCTCCAAATGGCTTATGCCAACCAAGCATTTTTAGCAGTTTTTTATCAAAAAGATGCTGAAATGAAGCATCTGAAGAATCAGCTTCAATTTTTTCAAGCTCAGCAGTATTCTTAGCAAAAAAGTCCATTTGACATGTTCACATCTTCCTCTCAACAAAGTTATTCTGGGTATCCTCAAATGTCTCAACCCTTACCTATAAACCCTACCACAGAATTTGGTGAGTCAAGCTCCTATATCTTTGGGAGCTCATCAGCTTTCCTTCCCCACTAAAAAGACCATCTCCACCAAAACTTCCTTTCCCAAAGCCCCAGATAAAACCTATTCAACTTCCTTCAGTTCTATCTCCACCATCCACCTCTACCTCAGCTCCAACTACCTCTACTCTTTCCAAACCATTTGATCCAAATCCAAAATCACCCCAGTTAATGGTCCAGATGACTTCTAGTCCTTCCAAAAATCCAATCTCCACTCTTCTCAATACCCTAGCCACTATACCTAAAACCTCATCTCCATCTCCTGAACCGACCATTGAGTTTAATTCAGATACTGAATCCAATGACTCAATGCCAATTCCTCATGTTTTCATGATGAACCCAGATCCTCCAGAGGAACATGTCGAATATCCTATTATTATTGAAGAAGGCCCTGAGTTCGAAACACCTCCTGAAATTCCAACCTTTGATTCCTTTTCACATTCCAATATCCATACTCAAGGTTTTTCCTTCGATAATATTCCCCCATCAAAATGGTTGGATAAGCTTTATGAGATTCATGCTTGGTGCACTGCTGCTATGCTCTCCCCAAACACTACACTTAGTATTGTCATTACTAAGTGTACCACAAAATTCCTTGGTCGCCTTCGTCAAAGGTATATGGCTCTTGGTGAATACAAAGAGTTACAGCTTAAACAACTGCCAACTCTTGATCAATTCATCTTAGTTCTACACACTGAATTTCTTGGAGACCATAACAACACAAATGAGTTTGTTCGAGAAGAATATCTCAGCATGAAGTGTTGTTCATTCAAGAGGAAAGATCTGGAGATCCATTATGACCGTATGTCTCAAAGATTTTATATTCTCAACGGCATGGATGATGTCAATCTCAAGCAAGCTTTTCTCAATTCCCTTCCTGAACCATTGGGAAATGAGACAACAAGATTGCTTCAAACAAAAGGTTTGATGTTAAATGCAACATCTCTTGGCAATATTTATCGGCATTCTTTGATTGCCTTGGAAAAACTGTGCAATCACCAGAAATTCCTCAAAACTCTTGAAGAGCAGGGAAAACTTCTTGGCAAAGCATGTGACCGACCAGACTTATCTATTAAGTGTAAAGGCAAGAAGTGCACTTGGCGTCCTTCATATCGAAAATCCAAACACTTTCAGAAATGGAAGTTCAAATCTCCTGGCAAGTTCCCAAAGTTTTCTAAATCAGGCAAGTTTTCACGCCAGAAAAAATGGAAATTCTTCAAGAAGAAAAAGTTCAGAAGACAGCGAAAGTCTGATCGTTGCTACATATGCAGAAAGAATGGGCACTATGCAAAACAGTTTCCAAATAAAGCAGCAAGAGACAAAATGGTGACCTCTTTGGCTCTCATTGATGATGATCTTGATGATACTGATGTCGAGTCTTTATTTTCTATTGATGATGAAGCAACAACTGAGGCAGTCCTGGCATTTACCTTTGATGATTCTTCATCAGAATCAGATGATTCTTGTGATGAGTCTGACTCATTCTCTTATGAAATCCAAACATTTGGGTTCTCAAACATCATGTTGGCTCAACCTTTAGCCAAGGTTAAAATTTTGCTTGGAGAATATGAGAAACCATTACCGATTATCGCTTTCTTTGATACTGGTGCCGCAGCTTCCATTCTCAACCCAGCAATTCTCCCCAGGTCGTACTGGCAGTCATGTTTCAGACCCTTTACAGCAGTCAATGGAGAAACTTTTATAATTACCCTGATCAGCAGGTCTATTATCAATCAGCCTTTCCCTGGTTATACCATAAGACATCAAGTTTATGGTTCTAATCTTCCAGGAAAAGATTTATTGTTAGGCTTTGATATTCTCCAAAATCTTAACAAAGTCTCCTAGCTCAAAAAAGGCTTGAAATACAAAAACTACATGTTACCCTTACCCTGGACCACTCAATCAGATCTCTTTTCCATAGAAAATTTTTCCTCCATCAAAGAAGCCATCATCCAAACCTCTTGTGCTAAATCTCATTCCCAATTCCTTACCAAATGCTCCAATCCATTTTGGAAAAACCCAGATTTCTTCATTTCTCTTCCTTTTAAGAAAAATGAAGATATCAACCCCACCAAAGCTACCCATCATGGAATGAATCCAAAGCACTACCAGCTTGCTCTCCAAGAGCTCCGACAACTCCAGTCAGAAGGTTTGATTGAGCCTACAACCTCTCAGTGGGCATGTGAAGCATTTTATGTCAATAAAAGGTCAGAGCAGATAAGAGGAAAACTTCGTTTGGTTATCAACTACCAGCCTCTTAAATCATTTTCTGCAGGATAACAAATTCCCACTTCCTCAGCGAAGTGTTTTTTTTTTTTTTTTTTGCAAACTTGCCCAAAGCTCAAATTTTCTCAAAATTTGACTTGAAAACAGGTTTCTAGCAGCTGGGCATCCAGCCAGATGATCGTCCCAAAACTGGTTTTTGCATTCCAAATCGCCATTTTCAGTGCTCAGTTATGCCTTTTGGATTAAAAACAGCTCCATCTTTATTTCAAAAGGCCATGATTAGGGTATTTGCTCCCATTCTGTCCTCAGCACTCGATATCTTACTCTTTTTCTCCAGACATTGAGTCTCATGCTGTCCTACTACAAACCTTCCATTCCCTGGTTCAAACCCATGGCATTATGCTCTCAGAGAAAAAGATACTTCTTGCCCAACCAGAAATTGATTTTTTAGGGATGCATATCTCTAAAGGTCAATACACCTTCCAGCCTCATATAGCCTCTCAGCTTGACCACTTTCCTGATGAAAACCTCACAGTCAAACAAGTCCAACAGTTCCTTGGAATTGT
This sequence comes from Rhododendron molle, assembly GCA_025413875.1. Classification (NCBI taxonomy): domain Eukaryota; kingdom Viridiplantae; phylum Streptophyta; class Magnoliopsida; order Ericales; family Ericaceae; genus Rhododendron; species Rhododendron molle. Next base: position 18,593,262 of record CM046394.1, on the reverse strand, counting down.
TAACTATATGGCTGATTTCATTCCCAACCTTGCCCAATACCGTACTCCTCTCTCAGCTCTACTAAAGAAAAACCCTCCTTCTTGGTCAACCCATTGTACCAAAGCTGTCAAAGACCTCAAAACCATAGCCAAAACCCTTCTTCCACTAACCATACCTTCCGATGGGAAAAGAGTACTTCAGACAGATGCCTCTGATCTATATTGGGGAGCAGTTCTCTTAGAAGAAAACACAGAACAAAAGTGTAGAATTTGTGGATATAAGAGTGGTGCTTTCTCACCGGCAGAACTTCATTACCACTCTACTTACAAAGAGATTCTGGCAATCAAAAGGAGTATTGAGAAGTTTGAATTTCATCAAATCGGTCATCATTTCCTAATTTAGACTGATATGATGAGATTCCCCAGCATGCTCAAGTTCAAACAGAAACACTTTCCAAAGGCACAATTGCTCAGATGGGCAAATTGGTTTTCCAATTGGAGTTTTGATGTTGTTCACATAAAGGGAAAAACAAATGTTCTCCCCAATTTTCTTTCAAGGCTCAAAAAAGAAATCAGTCCGTTTTCAAAACCAAAACCACGTTCATTTGTCCCTGGTTGTTTTCCCATGATTTCCTGCTTCCACCCCGTTAATCTTCCTGTCCACCTCCAATGTCATATTTTGGAGTTAACCCATCTTTCCAGATGTGTCCAAATGTGTCAAAACCTTCAACATCTCTGTATTTTCAAATATGCTCTTGATGAAGGTTCCCTAGGAGGTCTACCTTTTCACCCGGTCTATCCTTTTCTCACCCAGTTTGAAATATATGACCACAATGTTTTTTATTTCAAAAAAGAAGCCTACCTCCTTTTATGGTATTTGGTAGATGTATATACTATAAGTGTCTGTTTTAATAAATCGGCAGTCTTGGTTTATCTGGCACATGCGGCATTCAATCAAATTCATCCTCCAAAAGATTTCTTCCTGAAGTTCCTCTTGCTCTTTGGAAGTATACCGTTCTGGCAACAAAAGATTAGAGAAATCCCTAACAGTACAGGAGGAAATCTCCAATTGCCTTTTGGACAAGTTGCAACAACAGGTGTCATCCTAATCCAGATGGTTCTATCACTTGGCAAAAGAAATACTACACTATATTCCTCTCAGCATATCCAGAGCCTCAGAGAATTCAAATCAAAAGTGGAAATTATCTTGTCATGACTCAGACACTGTGTTCACTCAACGGATTAACACCTGCAGAAGTTCCCTCATCTCTCCTCCATTATGAAACTGCAAATTGGAAGTTCAATGATACATATCCGGAAGAATGGCGACAAAATATTCGCTATCTTTTGGATCAATATTACTTGACTGACAGGACTGAAGACTATTCTAGAAGAAATGATTCAGATGATACAGAGGAGTGACAACCATGTATTCAGGCCAGCTGTCTCTTTTATGTGGTGCCCCCTTTCATTTCCAGGAGGGGCTAAAATTATTTTTGTGTACTATTGTAAAAAGTATTATTGGCGTGTACTGTTTATGATATACGACTATACGTAGTAGGTGTGGCAAGTGTTGTTATTATGTTAAAAGTGAAAGTTGTAAATAGTGGATGTGGACTTTAGTGTGAAAGTCTATGTAGTAATAGTAGTATGGCAGTACGAAGTAGGTGAACCAATTATGTGTGATACTATTTTTATGAGATCATCAGTGATGTAAGCAGTTATGTTTGTTCCTCCTCCTTACTCCTATAAAAGGTGGACTCCACCCAGTGTAATATCCAAGCCAGTTCAAGTCAGTGTTCTTAATAATATCACTTGTGTCTTGTGTTCTGCATTACTCTCCCTCTCTCTTCGATCCTAACCTACTTCGTGTTTGTACCCACTTCGTGTCTGGTAAATTGCCACGAACGGGGGGCACACGCGCCTATTAAGAGCAATAAGATTGGACAAGTTTCAAGGAATTTTATTGCATAACTCTGAGGAAACATTGCACCTATTGATCTTGTCCACCAACAAGCTTCCACAGTTTTGGACTTAAGATTACAAATACATATCATGCAGTCAGTCAAATAATGCAATTACAATCAGAGAGATAGAAAAAGGTTAATGGTAAAGTAAAAAGAAAGTAACACAGATGACAAAGTAACACAGTGGCTTGGAAAAAATGAAAGCAGGCAAGAAATGAGTCATGACAGAAAATGCCTCTGAGTACATGGGAAAACAACATGATACATATTTTCCAGAAGTTTATGTCTAAGGAGAAAAGGAACAAGAAGCCTCACATTCATAACAAGCATGATGTACACAAACTAGTTAAACTATTTACAAGGTTTCAAATTCTAGAAATTGAAAGCCTAAAACTTGATGGGTGAAATCGTATAAACCCAGAACCGTGAAATTAAAACATTCGCTGGGAGACAGACAGGATGGGACGGGACGGGAATTAAGATGGTGGTGATTTCGGCCCATTTGATCCTTGTTTTCTGCATTAAAATAGTAATCTCTCTTTTTAATTTTTTTTGGCACCATTTGTTCTTCCAAACCTGCTCAAAGATAAGCATTTCTTCTTCTAAGCAATTGACACGAACGTATAGTGAAGGTCACATTTATGTCCAGTTCTGAAAAACTACACAAATATCACAACGCAACATTGATGCACATCGAATGAGTGACAGCTCAAACCATGGCCCCACATGACAGGAAGAGTACATTGCTAGCAGATAACCTAGGAGGCATGTCTGTGCTTCCTTGCCCTTAAACCACTCCAATTAGGAGAGGTGACTATCCTTTTTAACTCAGTTTCATACATTTGCTCCGGCAGGTAGCACAGAGGCAGAAAAGCTCGTCATTTAACCAATTCTAGACTCCCTTAGTAAAATTAATTTAATCCAGAAGTTAAATAGCATATTGCACTTCATTATTTGTGGGAACGTTTGTCAGTTGCTCACCTCCAACTAGGAACATGTTAAACATGAACGACAAACCAATACACTTCAAGGATGTCAACAACACATGAAGGACAAGAAAGCTGAACCTAGCCTTAAAAAAACACATCAAACTGATGCGATCCACCCAAAAAGACCACGGGCAGTTTGACAGTTTGAAAACATTCAAGGCATCGCCTAGAAGCCTAGGGAAGTCTCTGTGACTTTTCTTTTCGTTATGTTTAACCCCATGTTTTCTAGTCCCTTGTGTGATGCTAAAGAGGCCTTGAGTGCGATGCCTTTGGTAATCTAGTTGTGAGCCTTAGACCTATCTTCTTCAAAACCTTATTCTTTTGTTCAAGAACACTATTCACAGGTCAAAGAATCCCCTGCCCCTTCATATTTCATAATGAATAGCAACGTTTCAACTCCGTCCTACATCACAAACTGAGAACTAGTTGAACATAGAACTCTTGATACCAGTACCTGTGTACCATTTCCACCGCAAGCAACACAATCTTCTAAACCCTCCATAATAACACTGAATCCTTGAGAGGAAGCATTTTTTGCATCAATATTTGCAGCTCCACTACACTCCGCCTCCTCACAAAATGAGCAAAACATGGCCATTACTTTTGGACCTGCATTCACCAAAGCAACAAAAAGCCATTAGTGATAGCACGGATACCTATTTACACCCCAACTCTAGAAACTTGGAATCCAGAGAGTGAAAAGAAAAAAAGCATAAGGTAGAAACATTCCATTCAGAAGCCTGATGACCTCAATAAATACATAAAAAGCACAGAACCATAACATAACCTTGCAGACCATCCATACATCATTTTGCTTTCTTTTTTGCTTCAATCTGATATCTAGGATTTTTCTTTCCTGATAGAATTCATGAAGACACAAAAGGAGTACAAAAATAGCACCACCCTGTTTAAGCAAGTTCAAAAAGGCCACAATTAGGGTGGTGCAGATTTAGTAGGAAATGGTTTGCCCAAAGTTGCCTTTGGGGAGTGGTTCAGAGGGGAGTGGTTCAGTTCTGAGGGACTCCCTTCCCCTCTGCCTTGAACTGGTTACAAGAATATCATTGATGTAGTTCTAAAGTTTGCCACAGCCTTCTTCACTTAAGCCTAGAGTTCCTTTAAGCCTCCCCACTTTTTGTAAGCAACAAAGAATACATCAGAACAAGTACTGAGTAGTGCAGCCTCTACATGGTTCTTTTCAAGACTCCTACATTGTTACCTGTTGCCACTTATCTATAATAAAATACTCATAGGCATAACCTAGCAATTAATTTGTAATATTCTGCACCATCTCTAATGTTTTATTAAGCTTTGTAGGCGTAAAACCTGATCCATTTGTATCATGCACACGGGAAACAGTATATAGTTGATAGTTCCATGAATTTATGGCAAAGAGAAGTGCCCTATAGCTACAATATGTAATTATACGTCAAAACTACTTTCACGATAATAAAGTTACAAAACAAAATAGCAATAAAAAAATTAGATCGCATGAGAATAGAAATAGGCCAGGAAGTCAAGTTAAACATGATCTAGTCCTTCAAGTTTAAGGCAAAAGAAAAAGAGCAGCTTACAGTTTAGTAGCAAGTATAAAAGACGTACAGCTTGCTTTTGCACACTCAAACCAGATCCTTTCCTTAACAAGTGTGAAATACTTTCAAATGCCAATAATCTTGCAAATCTATTTCAAACAGAAGTTCAATTAGAATACAGATCTTCCAGACACGAGACAACTGCAAAAAAAGTAAGTCAAAACTTACTTCTCCCTATCCAAGTAAGCATTACTTCTCATAAGAATCATATTCATAATGGCAACAGCTTCCACCCTTACACATTCCTCAATATTCTTCATGGCTATCTGATGCATCAGTTCAACGACAGAACCCCAATCTAAACAGGAGGTTGATACTGCAGAAACAAGGTTCCTTTGGTCCTTCCATAAGATTTCTTCATCAAATAACCTTGTTCTAGATGATATAAGACCTGAACCGGACATGTCATCAGCACCGACAGAAAACAGACTTTCAGTTTTAAGTTCACAAGCATCTGCAGAGTTGATCGAAGAGGATGGTCCTTCGACTATGACATTGTCCCTGAGTACAGTACACTGGAAACATCAAGTCAAAGTTCATAAGCACGAGAACATACAAAACAGGTTTAATTATAGTTCACCAGGCAATGAACCTATGGAAATATACCCCAACTCATAACTCAAGATAACAACAAAAAGCACAAGTAATTCCAAATAAGAAAGAACATTTAAAAAAATCACAGCCAACCCTGAGGATTCTTTTTATCATTGTAATCTGGATAAGTAACCACAAACCATCTCCCATCGTATAAAGGCCCAGAGAACAAAAAAACCCACTAAAATTACATGAAAGGGGAACCAACCAAATCATATGTTTCACGTCAAAAATGACCCAAAGCCAATGTAAACAAAATGAGCAAAAAGGACCTTCTAGCTCAAAACAGCCCCTCCACACATCTTGAAGATATCTTCTACTCTATTGCATCCAACATCAGACACGACGGGACTAATAACCAAGCTTCCACACCGCCTTCCCCACCTTGCATCTGTTTAGCCTCCCAACACCCTCGCCAAGTCTCCATCAAGCACTTATTGGACTCCGAATATTACAAAGATCAAATTCCAAAGATGAGGTGTTGTACTGAATCCCATTGTTTTGACCCATGCAACACCCATTCACCAAGAAAACCATCTCATAATAAGGTTGTCATCAAACATCCCATAAGCTGCCGACCAGACTAAGAAAGTTTCCTCGTGTCCCCTTCAGGCATTAGACTTCCCTCAAAGCCTCAAATCCTGAAAGCTAGGAGGTAATGACTTCATATGTGGGTACATGGTACTAAGTGCCTAATGCCTGAAGGGGACACGAGGCCTTCAGGAGCAAAGTAACTTTCTTACTCGGACTGAAGGTAGGGCCCAAGTCACTTGGGACCGAAGGAGGATTATGGAATGGAGGCTAGAGCTTAATTGGTGGTCTGGAGGGCCCAACTCCCTTCAGGAGTTCGGACTTCAGACCTATCTAAGAGAGAGAGGAAGATTTGCTGGAAGTTCCCTTGAGATTCGTATCCACCTACCACCTGACACATGCACGACCTTTGAGGTCACATTATATACAATCCATCTTATCACAGCCCTCTGAACCAGCCACCCTACCCCAGACAACCCTTTGACCTGTGACATCTCCTGTGATAGGACTGACTCCCCATTGGATAGCCATCCAGAAGTCGACACGTGACCTTCAGAAGGGCTTTCCTTCAGGGACGTTACCATGCCTAGAGAGAGAGACTCTCTCTCTCTCTCTCTCTCTCTCTCTCTCTCTCTCTCTCTTTTGGTATATCATTGGTTTTTCCAGATCTCGCCTTACATACATACCCACAGAGATCTATTACCAAATATTGACAACTGAGCATTGTCTAGAAGACATGTTAAAATAACAAAGGGAGCTCGTGTGAGGAATTACAAAGACATACCTTATATACAATCCCCTTCTGAGATCAACCGTGTGATTCAAAACCATACGCAGTACCCGGAGTGATCTATACACAATAACATCCTGCACAAAATGGAATTAATTTTGAACGAGTAATTGACCATGATCAGTACAAGCATACCAAAAGGACACTAGTACCATGTACCAAAGGAATTTTAAGACAAATGACAAGAGAATTGAAAACAAAAGAAGAAAAAAAACCTCAACTTCACAAGTGACCACATAGTAAAGCACCAAAAAATGAGGGATTCGAGCAGGGTTGCTAATCAAATAATCATTTGGAGATACCAATGGCACCATAGGTGCAAACCACTGGTCAGCTAATAATAAAAATGAGAGCGACCACACCCATGCCCAAAATCAAAGTATTACTTGTATCACTCTGGAATATAATGCCGTAGTTTTATGCCAAAGAAGGCTGTTGTTTAGGATAGTATAAGTGTTATCTAACCCTAACACAAAGCACTTTTATATTATAAAAAATTAGTCTTAGGTCCATTATGTGGCCCACAAGTCCACATATTAATTTTGTAAAGTCTAAAGTCCATTTTAAGGTACCCTTACCCTAGGGTTTAGGCACTTTCATAAGATTTTAGGGTGCACTTTCCTATTATAGGGTATGGTAGATTACCCTAGCGTAGGGTACCCTAGAGTTTAGGCACTTTCATACGGTGCACTTTCCTATTATAGGATTTTAGTAGTTTAGGCACTTTCATAGGGTTTAGGATTTTAGACAGTTTCATAGGGTACCCTAGGGTTTAGGTTGTGTGGACTTGTGGCTTTATGAAACTATTAGGTGGACTTGGGGGCTTATGAAATATCTATAGTGGACTTATCACTAAATCTAAGATACGTGTCAGACGACTCTACTAAGCCATGTGGGACTAATTACATTCTAACACTCCCCCTCAAGCTGGAGAATAGACATCACAAAGTCCCAACTTGTTACATAACAAATCTAATCGTGGTTTGAACGATGACTTAGCAAACATATTTGCCAACGGAGGCACCTGTAGACAAAAACGGAATAGCAATCACACCATCTGACAGTCAACTTCATGCTTAGTTCTCTAGTGAAACACTGGATTGGATGCAATATGGATCGTTGCTTGATTATTACAGTACAAATTCATAGGCAACTGTACCCCGAATCCTATCTCCTCAAGAAAGAGCCCACCCATACAAGTTTGCATGTCGTGTGAGCCATGGCTCTACGGCCTCTGAACTAGACCGTGCAACTACTGTCTGCTTTTTACTCTTCCAATTCACAAGATTTTCCCCAAGGAAGACACAATATCGTGTAGTGGACGCCGGTCATATGGTCCTCCTGCCGAATCAAATCAATAAAAGCCTCCACACGTAAGTGTCCTTTAGCTCGGTAAAACAAACCACGTCTTGAATGAGTCTTAAGATACTTCACAATTCTAATACCAGCTTCCCAATGTGGAAGACGAGTAGCAAATGTAAACTGATTCACAAAACTAACTGTGAATAAGATATCAGGACAAGTAATGGTGAGATAGTTTAACTTACCAACCAAGCGATGATACTAATCAAGATTAGAAGGTAACTCCCACTGGTTGTTGACATTGGGATCCATAGGAGTTTCAGCAGGCTTAGTCCCCAACAAACCAGTCTCCTCTAGAATATCCAACACATACTTTCGATGAGATAAAGTTAATACCATCTCTGGACCGCGACACCTCTATAATCAGGAAGTATCGCAATTTTCTCAAGTCCTTGGTATGAAATTGACACTGTAGAAAATCTTTTAACTCGCCAATACCTTTCTAATCATCTCTTGTACAAATAATATCATCCATATAAACAATCAACAATATTTTCCCTCGGTCAAATATGAGATGGGATACGAAATGATCAGATTGGCAAAGATGCATCGTAAATCGCAAGACAGCATTAGGAAACTTCCCAAATCAAGCTCTATGGGACTACTTAAGACCATATAATGCTTTACAAAGACGACCCACCTGATTATGCTCCCCCTGAGCAACATTTCCAGGTGGTTGCTTTATATAAACTTCCTCCCGGAGATCCCCATGAATGCAGGCATTGTTAACATCTAACATATAGGCCAACCAAGATGGCCGCCAGGGACATAAGAAGACAAACAGAACCAAGCTTGGCAACTGGAGAAAAAAGTCTCAGTGTAGTCAACACCATAAGTCTGAGTATATCCCTTAGCAACAAGACTAGCTTTTAAAGCACAACAGACCCATCAGAATGATATTTGACCGTAAAGACCTCGAGACAATGAATAGTAGACTTTCCCGAGGTATCAACTCTCAAGTGTCATTCTCATGAAGAGAAGACATCTTAGTCTCCATTGGTGTACGTCACTCAGACATAGAGAGAGCCTCCTGGACATTGTTAGGAACAAGGATAGAAGAAACTAACACAGTGAAATAACGAAGAGAAGGCGACAAGTGATCGTAGGAAACATAATGAGAAATGGGATGAGAAGTAAAAGTACAAGTACAAGCTCTGGGTTAGGGTTTCGAAGGTCAAGGGCTTCAATTAGGCTTCCTTTTTTGGATTTCGAAGGTCGTAGACTTCAATTGTGGTTGCAATTTAGGTTTTAAGGGGTTGGGTGGCTGCGGTTTAGGGTTCTGGTGAGGTGGGTGGCTGCAATTGAGGGTGTAAGTACATGACTCTACTAGCAATGTGGGACTAATTACATTCTAACATAGGCGTTCAAAACAAACCAAACTAACACGTAAGTACACTTAATTTGAACAAGATGCACAGTAGTAAATTCCATTGCAGCCCGTATCTCAAGCATAATACTACCTTCACATGAAAGTCAACTGCTTTTTCTTGCCCGCTAAAACCATCAAATTGAGACCAATCACAATCACATAACAAATTCCAAACAAGCATATGGAGAGTTTGGAACTCTTTTTCACTTTACATCCAGTCAGTAACTGAAGAATGGGCAATTGGGCAAATGAAAATAGGGTTCAAGTATCTTACCATCCAAGTATCCAACAAACAAATATGGTCTTTCTTCTCCATTTCACCCCTTTCTGACAGATGATCATTAACAAAGATAAGCGAAGTTCCTTTCCTCCTTTTCTTCTTTTTTGCATTGATCCCAGACTCACAAGTTGAAGAACTATTTTGCGTGCAAGACTGGATTCTGATGAAGCAGCACTGTAACAGTGACTACTCCCCAGTCCCGCTCTCTTCGACAAAATTAAAATTGTCGCGACTGCTAACTGGAATCTAAGTCTCAGTGATTCTTTCCACTTACCCAATCAAACATATAGCAAATGACTAAATTCTAATGTTTAAAACATAGCAACCATACTTATTTTCTAAGTGCTGTACTGAAGGCACATCCTTATTGCCAAGCATGCTTATAGCATTCATTCTGATGGAAACCACATTATGTGACAAAACAATTCAAGATAGTCGGCAAATCTATATTTTAAAGAACAATGGTGCAATATTTAACACACCAACACAAAGAAGACAACAAACCAGAAGAAAATTCTCAGATCAATTCAGCTTCTGATTATCCATATAGAAATAAAAAAATCAAACATGTTTCACTAACTGTTCACTTTTGGAAATAGAAATTTCTGTGAGAAAGTTTATAAATAGCTTCAAAATTTAAAAGCCCAGATCTCAAGTGTTCACTTCATTATAAATTTATAAGATTGTGATAACAAGGCAACACTTTCTAAATCCATATAACTGGCAAGTATATTGAATTACAAAATGTGTTTGTATGTGCTTAAAATGCGTATATAATTGCATATATGTGTTTTTGGGTGGTACATAAACATACCCATCCATAAACAGTTTCAATGTTTTCAAAAATCAGGCTAAAGTCAACTATTCATTTATCAAAGAAGTTATCATGACAACAATGATAATCGTAGTTAACTTTCAAAAACCCATACGTGGGTGTGCGCCTCTTGTACTTTGGGAATAGATCGTTTATTTGACCGGGAATTGAGACTGCTTCAAGGAAACTTAATAACTACCCAGTTTAATTGCATGTTTTTAAAGAACCAACAGTTCCTACTATAGATATATACTCTATTCGTCCCAGAATCTTGACCTTACCACTTCAACAGAAAGTAATATTTTCCAAATAAAATACCACAGGAAGTTGACAGAGTTGAATAACAAAACTGAACTCATGTAGCTAACTGCTGCTAACACCAATAGATTGCATCAAAACTCAAAAGGCTTTGTTTGGTATGGATCATAATATACCAGAGGAGATTTTAAAAAAAACTGACTTCAGCAATTATCCATGAACTCAGTTCTATAACTCACATCTTTAAGACTGCAGAGATCTACTAAAGCTTCAAATAAAGCTTCCAACTTAACCATCCCAGCATCAATCTGCAATGAAATAAGAAACAATTAAAGCACAAGAGAGAAGAACTATAAATGCAGTCCACATAGGATTAAGGGCACCCAAGTCCCAAGCTAGATAGACTATTTCTCTACAACGTGAAGCAACTTTTGCTGGCCTGGATCAATACGGGAATGAGTACACATAGAATTGCAAGAGTAGAGCACGTATCAAAACTCCAGGACAAGGAAGTTCACTACTCTAACTAGCTTCAACCTATTGTTTTAAGAAAATCAAGCAAGGAAATATCAAAAGCAATTAATATCTAACAAATACTGTAGGTTCATGCCAGAAATAAAATCTCCATTTCCAACAAGTATTCAGACATATTTAAAGACACAAACACTGCCGCCCAAAATACATTTACAACTGCCTCATGGACATTCCATGCGTTGTAGTAGTACATCTGCACACGCCACACAGAGAACAAGAAATTGAACATGTTGGCATGGCATCCAAAAAAAATGATAAGATTAGTGCTGCTGGTCAACCAGAAAAACACAAGGAGCAAAATTTTACTTTCATAAACAAGAAAAGCTTCAGAAGGACCCATGTCAATTGTCAGCAATCATTGCCCTATCAAAAATTGCCACCTTGTGCCAAAATCAAAAAAAGAAAGGCTTGGCCCCTTTAAACGTCCTCTTACTGCCTCTACTTGTCATTGTTAGAAGGGAAAAAAAAGGTTGATTGGCAACTATAGTCAGTTAAAAATCTTCTCTAGGGCGTCCCTGGCGATCTCTATCATTCGTCCCTTCAAAAACAATATTGCGAGTATGGAGGCCAACCAGTTACATGATCTGCTTTGGCTGAGTTGCCAAACAAGTAGACTGATAGGTGGCCCATAAAGCAACTCCTGATACAAAGCCTCAATTTGATGCCATAAAATGAATACGTATGGATCATTAGGAATAACTTATAACACATGCCAAAGTCCAAATGAGATTTGACATATGTTTGCCATCCAAGGTTGCTTGTTTGCTAAATTTGCAGTTTAAATTCTTAAAGACGACCCTTTTTATCAGCAAGAATGAGGCGATTCCAATTCATATGTATCCCTTGACAGAGAAGAAGAGTAGCCATTGTTTGGGAGGGTAAGCAGTCCCAAGGTGAATTGTATAAGCAGAAACCAAAATTCGGGCACTGTACTTGACATCTTTTTAGGAAGGCAGGTTAATGGAAGAAATACTGCAATAGGCCTATTTGAAGAGGCATCAGGCATCATTGCTTCAATGTTGAGATTTGAAGGAAGTGCAACTAAAGAAAATATATCTGCTCGTAGGCTGTAGGCTGTAGGCTTCTAGCCTCAATTACTAGGATGAGGATCATTGTGGCTCCGGAGAGTCACCACCCGGATTTTTGAGATGGATAATCCGAGAAACCGAGAGTATGTTTGAGATAAAAAGGCTTTTGATCTAACGAAAACGTTGAGACTTTGGGTTCGGGAGCCACGTTACGAACGGGGAAGGTTTTATTAAAAGCACCCCACTCACTCGGTAAAGACCGGTCTCTACTTAACATTTTAAATGGGGGATTTCATATCATTTGAAAAACTTAACTTTGATTAAAACATGTACGGGAAAGGGACACGGAATTAAATATAACACATCGGCGTGCTTGGGTGCACACTGTACAGTATGAAATGGACAATGTACAAGAATGAAACTGAGCAAAAACAGGAGACCACTACTGTAAACAAAATGCCGTGCAGTGTGTTAATATGCCGCACGACTTAAATATTATGCCGTGCCGCATACCATTAATACCATGTGGTATTTTGTACCGTTGAGCTTTGTACCCCATGGCATATTTAAAGGGCCGTGCGGTTGCACCAGTATACTGTACAGCATTGCAAATTTCATTTTTTTCAGAACCACTCCATTTTTATGCAATATCTGGAACCTTTGTAATGAAAAACAGCTTTTATTTTAGGATACAAAGACAGTTTGTCAACCCCTCTTAGGCTCACTTTATTGCAAGAAACATGCTAAAGCCTTTATTTAAATGTTTAAGAAATACCATAAATAATGGAAAATGAGTCAGCATGGAGTTTTACTCTGAAAAGTATTGAAAAATGAGAAACTTTGACATCGAAAGCACTGATCTATTTGGAAGTCAAGGCATTCATGCTGTACGGTATTCTACATAATCTTGCACGGTGCCTCATGGTACTGTGTGGCATCATGTATTCAGTACAGTGGACTGTTTTTGATGCATCTTTATTTTAGGCTTCTCCGAGACCTCAACTCAGTACGGAATAAACTGAGTGAGGCCCCAAAAGGCCTCCCCTCAAAGCTAAACTTGGTTTAGCTCAAGGAAATCGATTTATACCTTCTTGTAGGCTTGGATGTGCTTGAAGTTGGAGGAATGGAGGTTGATTTGGACTGGAAACCCCAAAAATCAGTTGGGTTTTTGAGTTTACGGGAGATTTGAGTGAGTTTTGTGAAGATTTGATGAGTTTTGGTAGAGAGAATAAGAAGAGACATCAGTTTGAGACTGATTTTATAATAGACCAGCTTGTGGGTTGATGTAGAGAGAGAGAGAGAGAGAGAAGAGGGATCCCAAAGAATTTCAGAATCACTTTTCTCAGGATTCAAGGGGTGCCTTCAACTAGATGGGGTTGTATTTATAAGCAAGAGGGCCAAGGATGATCAATACAAAGAGGGGAGGTGGCTTCTAGGCCGAATAAAATTTATTCTCTGGCCAAGCCATTTTTCAATTATTGCACCTGCAGGCGTGGCCGACAACTTTCTGCAACTGTCAGAACTTCTTCCAAAACGTTGTGCGACATAATGATAAATGCCGTGCTGTATATTAAAATCTTGTGAGGTGGAGTGATTTTTGGAAATTTTTTGGAATGCCACGTGGCGTTTCTAAAATGCCACGCGGTATTGTGTGACAACACAGCACACCAAACTTCGCGGGGGCGCCCCGGACACTCCCGAACTCGGATTTGAGCGCGGTTCGAAGCGTTGAAAAGCTTGTCGAGTCCTCTTTCTAACCCAATTGGTTTCAATCAAAGACGTTTTATACATTGAAATGTGTGACCATTTTACCATCAGTGTGTCATGGAAAAAATTGTTTTTGACAAAGCAAACGTATCTTTTTCTTTGGCAATTGAACCGGGGGCCACCCTACATGTTTGAAAAGGGTTTTTCTTGAGGTTTTAGAGAAGGAGTAACAAAGGAGCAACAATCCAAGCCTTGAAGGTATATTTTTCCTTATTTGATCATCGAGGAACTTAAAGATTATTCGGAGGCCCAGATTGGGGTGTCTACAATCATCTTCTGTAAAACCAGAAATGTTATATCCTCACTGGAGTCACAATGTAGGTTCTATGACGATTAAAAATTTTCTTAATCTTGGTTCCGCATAGCTGTACAAAGCTTGGCCTTCTTTCATCAATAGAGCTTTCAAAGTTATTACATCAAAATATGAATGGTAAGCCCAATCAACAACCAACAGGAATTACACAAAATGCAAATCAAGCACAAGTCCACAGATAACAAAAAATATGAAAATCAAAGAATAGTCATGCATAAAATAATGAAGATTACAGTTACACAACAATAAAGATATGAGTTAGACATTCTAGTTGAAAACTTGAAATTGATTTATGTGCTAAAGATAGTAACATACTTGACCAGAAAGGGAAGGTAGCATATAGTCTGGATCCATGTCTTATGTTAAATGTAATAGCATATAGAAATAGTACCTTCGTCAGCATAGAATAAAGGTGAGATACTTTTGCTGCTTCAGCAGACTGAAAAGCTGGCTTTTGGTCCTGAAAACCCACATCAGATCTTTCAACTGCTAGAGAGATTGTACTTGCTTTAGCTGATAAGCCCAAACATCCAAAAAGGATATGAAAGTCTGTTTCACAAGCCACTAACAACTTGGAAACCAGATTTCTAGGTGATCCTTGCACTTTTGGTGAGTCCCAAACAGTCAGCAGCTTGCTTTGACAATGTTGACGAGTAGACAAATCGGTTTTACTGCATAAAGGGGTAGAGTCCCAAGATTTGTCTGTCTGAACTCCAACTGCTTTACAAGTTGGTGTAGCTAAACAGAAAAATGTCAAACGAAACTAAAGAAGAAAAATAAAGGACCACTGGAAGCTTGAAGCATCAACTTGAACAGAATGCCTACCTAAATTATCTCGAGAGCCACCACGATCGTTTGAAGAGTTATCATTTAGAATTCCTAGAGAAATAACAGGATGGTCATGAGTATGAACTCCATGGTCCCTGTCATTATAGACAGTGTCATGCACAACTTCTCTCACAAGGTACCAATATATACAGAGCACTACAAATAAAAGCCGAATTGGTGACAGTTGCATGAGAAAAAACAAATAGCATATAGAAATTGCCATTATATGGCCAGGATGGCTTTAAGATTGCATATAAACCACCATAGCTCCCATTGTGGATGGGAATCAGAATGTTCCATGCATGATCTTGCAAGACAAAAAAAAAAATATGATCAAAATACTCCAAAGGTATTTGGCAGATATAATCTGACAAACAATATATTGTTCTATTGTAAATCTATCATTTGAAAGTACACTTAAACAATATAATAATTCAGCAGCCTACCCCTATGTACCATGATATAGGGATGTTGCATACCATGTCACACTTCCTACAAACGACTCCGCGTTTCAGGAACCCTGGTCATAATAACCAAAATACTTGACAATATCCCTCCTTTGAACTTACTACCCCTGGAGCCTCAAATGACTGCATCAACTGTTCAACTTTGTTTCTTCTTCCTCGAGCAAAATGCTACTTCATATGAAATTTCAAGATATGAATCTAAAGTATGGTATGATGAGTCGTTGGCCCTTTATAAATAGTTAAGTTAAGAAGACTCAAACTTGAGTAGCCCCCATAAGACAATATCATGTCTTGGCCCCTTCCAAAAGCGAAAATGCAACCAACCAGGAATAATCAAACAATAAGCTCATTCCACCTCTATAATAGACAATATATGCCAAAGCACGGCATAAGTACATCCATTGATATTTTGTAGACATGTACAACCATGGTGTATAGATGCTCACATTCAAATGTGTTCTTGTGTGTTTCTTGCTCCTTACCAAAACCCATGCAATAGAGATACAGCATATGCCAAGTTATAGTGAACAAATGATGCATCACAATGGACCAATTTTCCAATTAACAAATCATAGTCTCATTTTGTATGTTCATAAAGAAAAATTGATTCCTTTATACTTTATGCTTCACTAAAACTGTGCCCCATACATTGTGCATAGAATGAGAAAGCATATACAAAGATCATCTTAAAGATGCTTACAAGAAAATTAATGGAAAAAGGCATGCAATCACACCAACCAAGTCATAGTATCACAAATAAAAGCTGAAGCATATACACCAAAACACTTCTTACGAACAAATAACAAAAATAGGGTACATGATCTTTTGAAAAGTGCTAAGACATTCATTCTCACACTGCAACACCACATTCACCCACCTAATAAATTAGTAAAAGAAAAAAATACAAATACAAGTACTCCAGTTGCATTTAAATCATACATAACAAAAAGATCAAATCACATGAATCCTTGTAAACCCATTTCATCCATCAGATTATCCACAGAAAAAAGAACTTTCGCCATGGCTACTCATAGCTTAGTTGCAAGATCCTCCTATGGGGGGTGACGAATCCACTCTAGAACCTCATCAACAAAATCAGCCAATTATCGACGCCCACGCTGATCAGTGCTTTGACCTTTCAAAATTATTCACACGCTCCAGAATAAGAATATCCTAAGAATCTCACCAGAATCACATTCCCAACAAGAATGAAACATTTAGAGCATATGAATCTCAAAGAAATATAAGAAAAGATAACTTTCCAGAGAACATAGGCAGTAACCACAAGAAGTTACACAAGTACTGTCTTTGCTTTTATTTAGACAAAACTATATGACTTCTGTAGACACTCCCGATCTTAGGATCTTCTACGCATGCTCTTGCTCACCGCTCACATCTGACAACTAAGAATCCCAAGGCATTAGGCATGCTCCAAATGGGTATAAGATCTCTGTTCTAAATGGCGGCCGCCGAGGCCTCCTAGGCGCTTGGAGGTGCCCTGCCGCCACGACAATACCCCTTGGCGTTTGATTTGGCGCCCAGAGAGGTTTGGCGGTGTTTGGCGGCCGCCTAGGCGGCCTTGGCGGCGTTGTCGGCGTCTTTGGAGGCCTTTGGCGGCCTAAAATGTATAGTACTCCCTCCGTCCCATTTTTATTGTCCATTTTTGTTTTTCGTGCCGTTCTTTCAACGCTTATATCTTCCAATATGAATCTCCAAAAATATGCAATATGGATCTTGTTTGATAGTTCTCGATTAGATCTATAATACAAAATTTTCAAAATTATGAAAAATATTGTAGATTGGGAGATATAAGCGTTAAAAGAACGGCACAAAAAACGAAAATAGACAATGAAAATGGGACGGAGGGAGTATTAAACTAATGGAGATCAAGTTTTGGAGGGGTATGGAGGAGAAGAGTTAAGAGGAAGGAGATGAACTTTGAACTTGGCATTAGGGATCTCCAGTCTCGTTTATTTCTACTTATTGTCTTATTCAACTTATTTGCTAGTTGCTACTACTTAATTTTATTTGGGTTTGTACTTTGAAGTTTGAACTTACATTATGAATACATGGAATATAGTTTTATTGGATAATGGTTTGTAAAAATAAAATAAAAATCCGCCGAATTGCTTGGCGCCGCCTAGGCGGCTTGGCGCTTGAAGGTGGGTCTCCGCCCGACTACCTCCGAGCGCCATTTAGAACATTGTATAAGATTGAAAACTGTAACAGGCTAGGCAACCATTTATCTTCAACGTATAGACCAAAAGAAAGAAAACGTACAAGATTTTGCTTTTTCTACATTGAACCTCAGCTTCTTTGGCTTCAATCTTTGAATAAACAGATTTAAGCTGTTCCTCTTTCTTATCCCTTTCATTTCGAAGCTGTAAGCAATCTTGTTCCTGGAATTGTGAAATATTCAACAGGGTTGACATGACGTAGCCATTAATATATGGGAATAGCAGAATATAAAACTATGAAATACTTCCATACATCAACAAAATCTCAGAAATTACAAAAAGTACCATGTTATACAAATCCATAGTTGTCAAAATTCTACTCTATGATATACATCCAACCATTCGATGCGTTAAGAGGTAAAATCGATATACATCTCCAAACACATGATAGGTTAAACAAATCTTAAGGTATGCATACAATACCATGCATAACTTACAATACGGTACAGTTAGAGGCAAAATGCATGAGCATCTCTAATCCTATGTTTAAGTAAATACTATTGGGATACCCACAAAGTCTATGATCCGACACCCGATACGTTTTTTACTGCCACAAAAATCTACGAAACTTGTAAGTTAGAACAAGCCCATCTAATAAATAATAATCAGGGATCAGCACAACTGATACCAGAACATTGTTATACTTCCAACAGGGGCTATTTAGTTATTCAAGCAGTGCCTAGCAAATCAAATTCTCCCTTCACGACCATTTGATGCAAAAAACATGCCTTCAAGGAACTCATTAACCCACTTCTAGCTAAAACAATTTCATGCGAGTGGCTGAGGTGTTCGTAACTCTGGTGAGCCACTTATACAGAGAGGAAGAGAGAATCGCATACGTATTGAAAATCAAATATTTATGCATATATGTATTTGCACACTTTAACACACTACGAGTACCAAAAAAAAAACACTTTGACACACTACTGGAGCACTCTTCACACTCCAAATTGACAAACACCTAGCACAAAAATTGGGTCCACTTTTCATCGCCTAATTCAATTTTATCAAGTTTAATAATATAAGCATCTCGAGTCCTTACCCTTATAATTCACTCAAAAACAAATTTCAAAGATAATAATCTATTGTGCGTTTACTCAAATTTTTAACCAAATAAAGGGTATTTGATGGGATGGTTAAGAGATTATTTGTGCTTAAACTCTACCCAACTTATCAATGGATATAACTCTTTTGGTATGAATAGCTTATCGGTTTGGGCATGGATGTTATTATTTGGACATCTTGTTTGGTCTACTAGATTTATGTTCTTAATTCCTTGGTGAGGAGACTCAAACTTTTACTTATTTTTGAAGGGCTTGTTTTGCTCTTCAAAATTCACAACTATGACATTAAAGAAGCTTTTACTCAAATTTATGCTAAGATTTAGTTTGGTCGTTGGAGTGCTAAGTGCTTCATACCAAATGAAGCTTAATTTGAGTAATGGCCGGAGATGCTCCAACACACATTTCTAGCCAACCCATTGGAGATGCTGTAAGTGTAAGAGATAGAGCTGTCGCAATGGTAAACTCTTTAGTACCATACATGTGCATAAGTGCTTCACAATAGGCATAACTAAGAAAGTTCAGCTCATTCATCATAACACGCCAAATAAAAAGGAGGATCAATACAACAACCCATGGAACAACTATAGTTAACGAGCTCACTTGAAATTATACGTAGATATTGTTTAACATACCAGGTGAGTGAGCTGCTTTGAAACACGGCCGAGCTCTCTCTGTAACCACCCCTCAACACAACAAACCCTCTGATTAGATAAAATTCTAAACCATTAATCCAAAAACCAAGCAAACCACGGCCAGGAGGGAAAAAATAAAAGACAACCCCAACCTTCAATCTCTCAATTTCTTGTTCGTTCGGGATACGAGACGGGGCGATGAACGGAGCCGGACCGGCGAGAGATCGCTCGGGATGCTTCGCATTGCCGTCTCTCACTCTCTGTAACACCCCTCAACACAAAAAACACTCTGATTAGATAAAATTCTAAAACATTCAATCCGAAAACCAAGCGAACCACGGGAAGGGGGGTAAACAAAAGAAAACCCTAACCTTCCATCTCTCAATTTCTTCTCCGTAGGGATCACGAAACGGGGCGACAAACGGTGCAGAATCGGCGAGAGATGGGTCGGGATGCTTCGTATTGGCATCTGTTACTCTCTGAGACAACTCCCGAGGAGGCGAGTAGCTGATCTGAGGAAGTGACGGTGGTTGGGGGAGGCGGTGGTGTTGGGAAGGGTTAGTGGAGGTCAAGGCGAGTTCTTCGACTTGGATGAGTTGGTCCAGGAAATCTGCGTCCCATTCTTCGAAACCCTCGTCGCCCATTGGAACCGGATGAAACCAAGAGGATTTCGACACAGATTTTTCTGGTTTTGGGTGAATTGGTTTCGCTTCGAAGAGGAGAGTTTCGAAAAGTGCGTTGGGAGAAGAAGCGGGAGTGTGGGGAAAGGAGTATAAAATGGTGGTTTTCTTTCAGGGAAATTATACTTTGCCCCCTTAAACTATCACCCAACTACACTTTGCCCCTCCAACTACTCAATCGAACACTTTACCCCCCTTTAACTATTAAATAATCGAAAAAATTAAATAGGCATCTGGAAGTGTACATATTGATGGGTTTGAATACTTATGTTCACGTATTCAAATTGTCAAGTTGTCCTATTATACCCCTATCTATTTATTAATATATTAATATATGTTTTTATGGGATATACCAAATTTTTAATCCCACGATTACAGGGATTATGCAAATCTCTCTCTAAATCCCACATATCTCCCCTCTCTCTCCCCTCCCCCATTCCGTTTACCTAACACAACGTGCTCCATTCAAATTATCAGCAACAACCATGAAATTCCTCCTCATTCTATTCTACCTGATACAAACCCAGCTCTTTTTTCCTTCCCGCACTTCACGTTACTATGGTGCTCGACACAGGCAGCAATCTCTCTTGACTCAACTGCAAAGACACAACCTGAATTTCCCGACCCTTCTAGGCAACGGTGGTCGCCAAGAGAGGAAGGAAAGTCATGGCGGCCACGGCGTCATCTAAGGTTGCTGTAACTATTGATGATGTGGCCAACGGAGTCCACATGCTTCAAATTTCGAATTGAACTTGTGCTGGTGTCCTCTTTTCTTTTTTCTTTTTTCTTTTTTTTGGTAGGCTCCAGTGTCCTCTGTTCACATGTCCAGGGATATTCGAATAATATCATCTGAAAAAGGGGCCATTATGCAGAGGTATGAAATTATGCGTAGGTAGCACAATATTAATTCTAAAGCCCTTGTTCGGTTATGGGTTTGGGAAAAAAATTTCAAACCCAAATCTACTCATTACCTATATTTTCAATCATTACATTCATTTCTCTTTCTATTCATTACCCATATATCCAATCATTAATCTCATTTCTCTCTCTCTCCCTCCACTCATTACCCATATCCCCAATTATTACTCTATTTTCTCTCTTCACTCGTTACCCAAAATTTTTTCAAACCCACAACCGAACAAGGTGTGTATATTTGTAGTTATCGTTTTGATTTGGACTGTAAATTAATCATATTTGGTATGAATTCATCATGTTCGAAAATGAATACGTATCCCGGCGGATAAGTCACTACTTTTTGTCATGATTTCGGTGTATGTGTTTCAATTTCTCTAAATTTTGTCATGATTTCTATTTATTGTAGTTTTGTCGGGCCGATTTTACGATATGTGTTCCTGATTTTTTATTATTAATGATGATTCCACAAATTTTGTCATGATTTTGGTATGTATGTTTCGATTTTTCCAAATTTTGTCATGATTTCGGTATGTGTGTTTCGGTTTTTTTGTAGTTTTGTCGGCACAATTTTACGATATGTATTCGTGTTTTTTTTTTGTGTGTCATAGTAATTTCACAATTTTTAAGTAGATCCGCGAAGAAAAATTTTGCATATTGACTAATTGTTTGCCTTATGTTTTTTTTATTTTTTATGTAGAGCCATTGTTTGCCTTTTTCTTTTTCTTTTTTTGTATCGGTGTTTGAACGTTTTGGATGGGGAAGGGATAATAATCCCAAGTTTATCGGACCTGGTGAGTGGAATAGTGGGAGCTGAAATCTTGGGATCATATTTAACGAACAAGTGCGTGAAAAATGGTTTAATTAGAAATAAACAAATAAATGGTACATTCATATTAATGAAGGGTGTTGTTGGCATTATTTGAATGTCAGAACGAAGACTTAAGTATTCGAAACACAAAGGATGAGGACATAAGTATCACTAGGGGACAAGACCCCTATTTAATAAGTACCCCTTGATATTCTTACATAAATTGATACTACTAGTGTTTAGTGATTTTTTTTTTTTAATTCAGTTATAAATCAAGAGAACATTAAATAGGAAAAATAAAACTCGATCTCTAGTAGAGTTTCATTTACAGGATGAAAAAGATAACCCGTGATGATGTCATGGACTAAAACATTAGCGGGTGGATTGGAGTGTTAAATACTCCTACCAAAATCATAAAAGTCACATTTTAAGATGCAAAAAATAATGTATCTGGTGTTAAAATTTGTGGAGGGTTGGAGATGCCCTAATACAAAACAAATCCACATAACTTTTTTTTACGGTATGAATGTGTAAAACTTGCCTACCACAAATTTACGATTGAAATACAGTCAGTTGTTTAGCGTACAAAATTTTAGTGTAACATACAGATGTGTTGTGTGGGCTCATTCCGAGTCGTATAAAAGGTCGAAGCCTTTTTATTTGCAGAGAAACTTTATTGGTTCTGTAACGACCCGGAATTTTGACCCAATTTTTTTTTTAATAATAATGTTATTAGAATTATTTTCTTAATACAATTATTATTATTATTCCTTTTAGATACAAATATGCATGCACAACTTCTTTTTAATTTTCCTACAATACTTGCATGCATGCACAACTCTTCTATCTCTCACTCTCCTACTCGATCTCTACCTCCTCCGTAACCCTAAAACCGAGCACGATTCGTCCGTTCCAAAACCCAATTCCATTAAGACTCGATTTTATTCGAAACTCATCCAATTCTTTTATAAATATATTCCTACTCCGACCCTAGGGCACGCACGAAAATTTTCACGCTCCAATCGTCCAAGAAAGAGAGAAAATCGAAAGGAAATCAAAGCTCCAAAGCTATGGAGTTCTAGAGAGAGAAAAGTGGGTTTTGTAGATCCGTTCGTCCGAGACCCAAATTGATCGTTCCAATCTCATTCTACAATCCCAAGCATCCACGAACATCAACCAATTCGGACCCGGTCTTCCGATCGAAGAAACCGAAGTTTTCTTTCCAAATTGTCAAGTTTCCGATCGAAAACCAATTCCACCCAATTCGAGGTATTATAATTCGATCCAAGGCCTCTCTAAGTATATTTATGATTTATAGACATAACCCAATAGGCCCCGTAGTCCCATGCATCAAAAACCGTGCAAAAAAATCAAAAAAACAAAAACTGACGCCGACCTTGCGGCCGCAACCTTCGGGTTGCTTCAGCCGCTAGAACCAGGCGGTTGGACCTTGCGGCCGCGAACTCCCTCCGGATCAGAGTTCGCGGTTTGTGTTATTTTGGATCGAAACGATTTTGCGACCTTCTAAACTTCGATTTTGACCCCCGAAATATTTTTCTTAGATTACCCACACTCCAAAGATCAGACCTTGTTAAATTCATATTTTTTTTATTTATTTATCTATTTATTAAATTTTTATTCGTTATCGTGTAAAAGTTTATAAACTAAAAATCGTTGCGACCTTATAAACTACTCTATAAATTCCCAAACTATTTTTCCTAGAGTCCTAACATATTAGAGATCATAACTTGCTGACTTCATATTTTTTTTATGTTATTAGCTATTTATTTTATTTTTAATTAAAGATACAAACGAAAAATAATTACGACCTTACAAACAATGATTTTAATATCCAAACTATTTTTGTTAGACTTCTGACATCTCAAGGATGATATGTTATTAAAATAATATTTTATTTATTTCATTAACCATTTATTATTATTTACGCGTTGTTTCTTAATAAAATTACTTTAAAATATTATAAAAGATGTTAATAATTCCGAATAATTTTATTTAGACTTCTTACAGTCCTAATATGATATTTTGTTAATGTAAATATATTTTTAATTATTTAATTATTTATTATCTATTTATTCCTCTTTTGTCAAATTAACTTAATATTTTTATTTAAAATAATACCACGAACCTCCAAACCCAACTTTTAGCACTCAAACTTGTTATAGAGGACCGTTAGGACCCTTATTAAGGTTATGATAATTATTCTAATATTTTTACCTAATTAATGTATTTAATTAGTATTTAATTAATCTAATTACTTAAGAATAATTAATTAAAGCCTAGAAAAATTATTTTAAATATTTATTAAATAGTTCATACCTTATTAATGATTTTGTGGCCATACAAGATTAAGGGCAACGGCCCAGTCATAAAAGTTATGTGATTGCATTGCCTAATAATTGTTTTGACCTGGCTGTTATTTATTCGTTTTTAATTATTATTGAGAATGATATGGTGTTAATGCTTCATTTGAATGTTAGATTGGACCCTAGGGATATGGGGTGGTATGCGAAATAGAAATCACGTGAGACGATGTTAAGTAATGGATAAATTGTGAAGTTTCTTTCTGTTTAGAGGTTACCTGCAGCGTGATTTCGAGATATGATGAGATTTGTGGTGAGAAAGTATACGACGCGTTGTGATTGTTAAGGAAAAGGAAACAAATGAAAGTCGTGGGCTTAGCAGGACCTCGGGGTGGCCTAACAGGGACCTCGTGTGATCGGGGTAGCCTGAGTAGGTGAGGGCAGACTGATGGACCTAGAATTGTGAGAATGGCCAAGCAGAACCTTAGGGGCCTGACAGGACCTCAAGTATTGGGGTAGCCTGAGCAGGACTTGAGGGCAGCCTGATGGACCTAGGATTGTGATTTGAAACCGGGCGGGTAGTCCAAAGAATATGATTTGAAGCGGCGGGTAGTCCGGTGATGTTTGTGATGATTTAAAACCGGCAGAGTAAGCCCGGATGATTTAAGACCCGCAGAGTAAGCCCGGTGATGATATAAAACTTGGCAAAGTAAGCCCAATGATGTTTTGATAAAACCTGGCAAAGTAAGCCAGTGATGTTTTGATAAAACCTGGCGGTGGCCCAGAGATATTTTGTGATGTAAAACCTGGCGGTGGCCAGCGATATTTTGTGATGTTAAAACCTGGCGAGAGGTCCAGCGATGTTTTGTGACGATAAAACCTGGCGGATGGTCCAGTTGATGTTTTGTGGAATAAATTGATGTCTGGCGAGAGTCCGTGGAATAAATTGATGTCCTGGCGAGGTGGAATAAATTGATGTCTGGCGAGAGTCCAGTGGTGAATTGATAGGCTGGCGTGTGTCGGTGATGATTGTGATGTGGTATATAAGATAGGCGAACCCTAGTTGTGATTCAGGCATGATAAGCTAGCCCCTTGTTGTAGTATTGTAACTTAGGTTATCTACGACAGCAAAGGGAAGTGATCTCATGGGACCGAGCATGGCTAGCGGTTGGGGAGGAAAGATCTCGTAGGGAGATTTTGGATCACACGTTAGGCTAATGGATAGTAATGAACTGGTTGACGTGAAAAATCTCTGTTTTACTTATTCGCATCATAATTATCTTGTTTGCTTGCTAGCTGTAATGTAAGAGGGGTGGTTGGGTTGGATTATTCTATTGGGTGATTTATCACTCACGGATACGTCTGTATCCTGGCAAATCGATTGCTTCGGCGATCAATTTGCTAGAGGGCGCAGGATTCAATGGAGGAGATTCACGATGATGCAGTTCGACACGGAACGAATATCAGTAACGAGGATCGAGGATGCTTAGGATTCGTATCAAGATTAGAGTCAGCTCTGAAGTTGGTGTATTTTGATTCCGTAAATCTATCTTGAGATTGTATTAGCAAAATCTTTATTTTAGAAAATTATATGTATTTAGCAATATTTTCTTTAGAAATTATTTTATTTTGCACCCGAAAAGTCGGGGCGTTACAGGTTCAGGACTCAGGGTTAGAGGTGAACTGGTTTCGCTTCGATTCTTAGCAGGATGGGTTTTGTGGACCTGTGG
The DNA here is from genome assembly GCA_025413875.1 of Rhododendron molle. Lineage (NCBI taxonomy): Eukaryota > Viridiplantae > Streptophyta > Magnoliopsida > Ericales > Ericaceae > Rhododendron > Rhododendron molle. The sequence continues at coordinate 18,567,416 of CM046394.1, read as the reverse complement.
GATTCTGAACTTCAAATCTTGAAGAGGATAGTGCGCTGGGAGAAGCAAAAGAGTGGGAAAAAGGAGTATAAAAAGAGGGGAGTTTTAACGCTGTGTTTGGAACTTGAAGAAATTGGAAAAACTATTCCAATGTCCTGTCCATTATTATAAAACAGAAGGGTGTGGGGACAAGTTGTTGCAATGGCTAGGATTAATTTGATCTAAGGGCTGTAGTGCATCCTTCTACTTCCCGGTTAAGTGCCCATGGTTTTCACCTAAATCACACAATTGTCATTCCCTTCTAACCAAAATGCGTAGTGCCATAGGCACGGGCTAGCACTAGTTCTTCTATACACCGCATATGTGTTGTGTTGTGCCCACCACATACACATATGTAGGGTGAAATAGGGATTTTGTGCATCACTTGCCAATGTCTCGGGGCACTAAATAATCACTCGAAAAAAAAATAAGATAAAAGAAAAGAAACTAATTGTGAAGGGAAATCCGGAAATGGAAAACAATGTTGGCTGCTAATGTTTAACAATGTTTTCAAAAAAATTACCGTACATAATGTTTAACTCTATTACTATTATGTGTTCTCTTTTTTCCTGAACTTCACAACGGAAGATGAAAGTTTCTAATCCCTTCTATCCTTAATTATTCCACAATTTTCCAAATATATCCTGAATCAAATAAAAAAGATAGTATTGATTCTTTAAAAACAAATCATTATGCCAACTCTAAGGACCAAAAAATCAAAAGAATTTTGAAATTAAAAAAAGACACCATTTTAATCTTACAAATCGCACGGAGGGATTGGATCGAATCTGAGAGCATAGAAATTGCATACAAATCTGAAACGTCCATTACTCGGTTAAAATCCGAGCCGTCAATTATCTGGCCGCTCCTTTTCATTGCTAGATTTGATTTTTAGATGTTCTTTTATTTTGCTCTTTGTTAGGCCTATGGGCCGTGTACGTTGTATGGATGTATACATGCATATAATTTGAATTTTGATTCTGCTCGAAAAAAGGCAAAAAAATCCATATAGAAATTTAACCTCAGAACTTTAGCTCTTGCAATTCCATGCTCTCAGTTTATTCCAATGAAGTAGGTTTTTCCTTACGTTCAAATGCAACATTTGATCTAAAAAATTGACTAAATAAGTAGAAAGTTCATATGCAACATTTGACCTAAAAAATCGACCAAGTAGCAATTTAATTGATATCGTCGTCATTCATTATTCAAGTGTCCATTAATGGACTCAAATAATCATATGTACATGATTCTATCATATGTATCAGCATCTACGATGAACGTCATCGTAACACATCATATATTTTATAGGTTTGATTATTCTCATATCTTTGTCATATTTCTGAACATATTTTACCTCTGTTTCGATATAGTCAAAGCATAACATTTTGTGATCTCGTGCATCGCACTAAATCAACACTTGTTTCAAACAGCAAGTAGAATTTGAATCTAAATCCCAGATGGACTGCATTCTTCAAGCAGTTTAAGGAGACTATGTTCGGGTGCACTGATAGATGGTAGAATCACCCGGTTGGAGGGGGGCCGTGGTGGTTTTTTCCCCACAGGTCCAGATTCTACGGGAGGCCCTTCCTGCATAACTGGCATTTCAGCCCTCCTTTGACCGCCGCCTGCTGATACTCGCTCCTTCCATATCCTTCCATCCTGATATAGTGTAAAAATAAACATCAAAACTTCAAATAAGAAAGTTTAACCAAAAGGTGTAAAGGGGAGATTTATGCCATATGGATACTGTAACTTAGCTATCTAATATTGCAACATTTCTGCTACCATTTCAAACCCCCAAAATACAGCCCGTAGTCCCGGCTTCAATTTTTCCTCGTTACTATTTCCTATTTATGTTTTGGAACCATTTTTCTGCGATCCAAACACTGGCCGGTCAAACATGTCTTTTCTTTACCCTGTCAACATTCACATGTTATTGTCCTTGTCCAAGCTAATATTGCGTGATGTCTCTCATAGTCACCTTTCGATATCTTCAAGATTGTGAAGTATTGAGCCATCTTAGCATGTTAATTACAAAACAAACGGTTCAAACATATCTCCTCAGTCTTGATATGCTTTTGTTGTTATCTTTTTCCTTTCCCTTCTGCGGAATTCCCGGACATCTTGCAGAAAAGAAATCAGCACACAGACCACTTACACTTGTAACAAGACCACATGACATTCAAAAGTTCATGATTTTTGCAACTACGAAGAAGAAACTGAAGTCAGAATTCAAATAGAGTTTCTCCAAGTTGTCAATTGTTCTTGTTCATGCAGTTAACAGGAAAACTTGGATTAGCAAGCAAAGCAAATACCAAGAAAAACGAAGTAAGAAAGCGCAGCTAAAAATTCACACCAAACCCAAAGGAAAGAAATCTACTAAGATACAAACACGTGGTAACATGCAAAGTACCAAGTGGGAGATTGGAAATGAACACCAAACGGAAAGAACACCTAAGACATTATGAAACCACCACGAAGAACACACTACCTGACAATGTATACCTCCCACCACCCCTCTCAACAACAGAACCCGAATGACTCCACCAACCAACAGTCCATAACGGTTGATCATAAACCTAGGCATCACATTCTAAAAAAATAAAACAAAATATACACTTAGACATCCAGTGGTTCAGTGTCTCCAATCTTCATTAACGGAAAATAAAGTCTTGCTTCATTGATCCATTGGGGCAGTGAATAAAAGGATCAACTAGACTACACAACACTATCATCAGCATTAACCAAAATGGATTGCTATATTTTGTCCTTGGCATACATTCTTAGATACTGTGTGTCTTGCTAGAATGGTTATGGAGATTCCTTGGTTTGCCAATGGAATGGCCATTCACCTAAAAATGTAACAGAGATCTTACTTGTCCCGTGTATTGTGTCATTTGTTCAAATGAACCAAACCTCAGAATGACAGTTCTAAGAGAATGAACATTCTATTCCAGTGAACCAAACACAACCATGGAGCTAGACATGTCCCAAACATCTTTATAATATTTAAGGTTCTTACTAGGGTCAAACTGAAATATGAGAAAACCCACGATACCTAATACAACAACAACAACAGAACCCATGCTGTCCCCAATCATTAGGGGTATGGGCAAGGGAGGATTGTTGACAAACCTAACATTTGGCAATATGCACAAAGTAGCTGCTCTCAGAATACCACTCAAACAATGGCTCCCCTATACCTGTTTTGCTGCGGAACCATGCCCACCTAATAGTCATTGAAAAGTGTTGGTAATGAATGCGTGTCTCTCTTTTTTTTAGTTATTATCAAAGGTTCTTTCTGTTCAATCCGAATACAAAATCAGAATTCACACTTTTGCATGCAAGTCCGCAACCTATTGAACAAAAAACCTTCATTGGAAATGCACTATTTTCAGTCTAGTTTTGGCATTGGAGCAAATTAGAAAATGAAGCACATGAAGATTTGAGAATAGAAGCACTATTTGAGGTATGCAACTCATTTCTTAAGTTCGAATCTCTATATTTGAAAGATTAAACTTCTGCACCCCATAAATAACAACATTCAGATCTTTTACGCCTACAACTTAAGCAATTGACCAATGACCTCTCTTTCTAGACCTCATCTTCATTAGTTTGAACCAGCCTTGACGAGATGAACACCGCTGACTTTCGATCTATGGATCCTAACCCTTGGGAAGTGATAGTCCCAAGGGACTGTTACCTCTTCTTCAAACCTGTGTTTGAAAGTGTCTTTTTGAAAGCTCTATGTCACAATATTCACCATGTTTTTCATCATTCCCATAATTGCTGACATAATTGAAAAAGAAGGAAGCCTAGTGCTTGCTTCTTGTGGAGCCTCCAATGTATTCTTAGGGCCAGCGGTATTGTTGTTTGTCACTGAAACAACATTCTAAGTCGATACAACAATCCATAGGGGCTTTAGAACCATCCACCAACTTAGCAAAATGGTTTGTGAAAACTTGGGCACAAGAATTGAGACCCAAAAATTAGGGTTATTTTCCTCATTACGTTAGATTTATACAAGACTAAGAAAGTAATTACATTGAGATCCTTATCTCTTAATCTAATTACACAAGGGCTTAATTATACGCTAATTACACATACACCCATAACTTAACACTCCCCCTCAAGTTGGTGCGAAGATGTCAATCAAGCCTAACTTGAACACAGCGGGGTGAAAACTACTGCTACCAAGCCCTTTTGTGAATATGTTAGCTAATTGATCCTTTGATTTCACTAAAGGCATACAAATCAACCCATCACTCAGTTTCTCCTTGATGAAGTGTCTGTCAATCTCTATGTGCTTCGTTCTATCATGTTGGACAGGATTATGAGCAATGTTGATGGCAGCTTTATTGTCATAGTAGAGTTTCATAGGATCACTATCCGAAATTCCCAAATCACGTAACAAGGTTTGGAGCCACAAAAGCTCACAAACACCATGAGCCATAGCTCTATACTCTGCTTCTGCGCTTGATCTGGCAACCACTGATTGCTTCTTACTTCGCCACGTAACCAAGTTTCCTCCAAGGAAAGTATAGGAGCCCGAAGTAGAGCGTCTATCATCCACAGATCCAGCCCAGTCAGCATCAATGAAAACCTCCAACCGCAGGTGACCATGATTAGAGAACAGAATTCCTTTCCCTGGAGCTGACTTGAGATACCTCAAGAGACGATAAACTCCTTCCAGATGTGGAGTACTAGGATCATGCATAAATTGACTAACAACACCCACTGCATAAGTAACATCCGGCCGAGTGTGAGCTAAGTATATCAGTCGACCCACAAGTCGCTGATACCTCTCCTTATCAGTGCGCTCCCCCACATCTCCACTAAGATGATGCTTCGCCTCAATAGGAGAATTCGTGGGTCTACAACCCAACATACATGTTTCTTCCAAAAGATCAAGTATATACTTTCGTTGGGAGATAAAAATACCTCTATCAGACCTCGCCACCTCCATCCCTAGAAAGTATCCTAGTGATCCCAAATCCTTAATCTCAAACTCTTGAGCCAGATTAGACTTAAGATTAAGAATCTCGTCCACATCATTCCCTGCAATTATTATATCATCTACATAGACGATAAGGACAGCAATCTTACCAGCAGCTCTTTTGATGAACATAGTATAATCTGCATGGCTCTGTTTGTATCCAAACCTCAACATAGCCTTTGAAAATCTGCCAAACCAAGCTCTAGGTGACTGCTTCAACCCATAGAGAGCCTTCTTCAACCTACCGACCTTTCCTTCAGCCTCAGAGGAAGAAAAACTTGGTGGTATATCCATATACACCTCCTCCTCTAATTCGCCATGAAGGAATGCATTCTTCACATCAAACTGTTGCAGAGGCCAATTCAAATTTGCAGCACAAGATAGTAGAGCTCGTAGAGAGTTCATCTTGGCAACAAGTCTCGCCTTGTACCTCTCAACTGTACCATCAGCATTTTGCTTAACAGTGAACACCCACTTGCATCCCACTGATTTCTTCCCTTCTGGAAGTGATACTAGCTCCCAAGTGCCATTCTTTTTCAAAGTTGTCATCTCCTCTACCATAGCTCCTTTCCATTTAGGTATCACCAGTGCATCCTGCCAATTCTGTGGAATAGATATAGAAGAAAGAAACGAAACAAAGGCATGGTACGAAGGAGATAAACGATCATAAGAAACAAACTGGGAGATAGGATGTAGGGTACATGACCTAACACCTTTTCGAAGAGCAACAGGAAGATTATCAGAATCAATAAAAGGAGGTTTAATGGGAGAAGATTCATTACCAGATGAGTTGGAGTTGGCTGAGGAATCCAAAACTGGAGCAGGCGATTGTGATTGACAAGGTGGCACACAGGAGAGCTTTTCATTCTTCCGTCTAGTTCTAGTATAGACCTGTAAGTCAGGCCTTTGCCACCGTTGTGATAAGTTCTGGATATCACCACCAATGTCATGTGTTGCTCTTTCGGCAGATATTGGTTCCTCTCCAGAGTTTTCCTTTTATGGTTCAGCTCCAGAGTTTTCCTTCTACCCCTCACCATGATTACAAAATAATTTCTTTCCCCCTGACCATGACTATAAACCTTCCTCATCTCTTCCTGTCTATGCTCCCCCTGAAGAGATGGAGCAAAAGGAGAGTAAAAAGACTCTGTTTTCCAAAAAGTGACATCTATAGAGACAAAGAATTTTCGAGAGTGAGGATCATAACACTTATAGCCCTTCTGGGTAGGAGAACACCCAATGAAAACACATTTATGGGCTTTAGGACCTAACTTTCCCCCAGAGGGATGAGGAGCATGAACAAAACATACAGACCTAACTTTCCCCCAGAGGGATGAGGAGCATGAACAAAATATACACAACCAAAAACTCTCGAAGGAAGAGTCGTGATGCTAAAACTACGAGGAAGACACTCAATGGGAGTTTTGAAGTGGAGAACACTGGCATACGGTTAATAAGGAAAGTGGCAGTCAAAATCGTTTCGCCCCATAAATATTTGAGAACATTCATGGTAAATAAAAGAGAGCGAGCAACCTCAGCAAGATGACGATTTTTGCGTTCAGCAACTCCATTTTGTTGTGGAGTGTCAACACAAGTCGTCTGAAAAAGAATGCCATTTTCATCTAGAAAGGTCCTAAAAGTCCTATCAATATACTCAGTGCCATTGTCACTGCGGAGAATTTTTATACGTGCATCAAATTGGGTGCGTACCATGCATGAAAAGATTTAAAACAATGAAAAACTTCACTATTTGATTTAAGTAAATACACCCGAGTAACACGAGAGCAACAGTCAATAAAAGTGACAAATCACCGATAACCCTTAAGAGAGGTAACAAGGGAAGGACCCCAAACATTAGAATGAATAACCATAAAAGGAGAAGCACTCCGTTTATTAATAGGTGCATAAAAAGATCGTTTATATTTTCCAAACCCACAGGCTTCACAAAAAAACTAACTTTTGAGAACAATGCTTAATTAAATGAGAAAAAAGTTTTTCTAAAATTCTAAAAGAGGGATGACCCAATCTTCGGTGCCACTGATGTAACATAGAAAGGGCTAGACTCGTATCTGTTTGTTGAGCTAGACCACATGACACTAGTGAATGAGTCGAACGAGCTCTAGACTCCAAAAAATAGAGGCCACCCTGTGCTTTACCACTGCCAATCACCATCCCCATATCCAGTTCTTGAAAAACACAATGAGTAGGGAAAAAAGTCACGGAACAATTTGCAGAACGAGTGAGACTACTAACAAACAGAAGATTAGTGGCAAAGTTTGGGATATGTAAAACTGAAGAGAGGGAAATAGAAGGAGACTAGCGAACGGAACCTTTCCCTGAGATAGCATAGATTGACCCATCTGCTATTCTAACCTTATCCTTACCAGAACAAGTAGCGTAAGAATCGAACACAGAGGAACAACCTGTCATATGATCTGAAGCACCCGAATCTATGATCCAAGGAATAGCAGAAGAGGCAGTAAATGCACTAACTGGGGTACTTGTGTGAGTAAAATAGGATGAAGTGGAGGCTGCTGTGGAAGTAGGAGCTACAATAGATGGAGAACCAGCCCGAGCCATTAGGCGCCCGAGAGCTTGCATCTCCCCCTGAGAAAAACCACCAACATGATCGGATGACGCATGAACCCTAGTACTAAACCCGGAATCAGACAAAGTGGACTCCGAAACATGAGCCTGGGCTTAAGAACGCACGGGACAACGACCACCACGTGTACCCCCTCACCCACGAGGAAAACGACCATGTAACTTCCAACAGAAATCCCGGGTATGGCCAGAGTTGTTGCAATAATCACACCGAAAGGACTCACGATCAATAGGCCCGCTGCTAGTACCAAACTGTGACTTACCACTCTGCAGAAAAGGAACAAGGCCACTACGAAAATCAGATGGACCCTGTGGAATGACAACCAAGGCAGAACGCTCAGGTGTAGGAGTGTCCAACATAGCACCCCTCCTACTCTCCTCCTACTGAACAATGGCATAAGCCTCTCCCAACAACGGAAACGGAATACGACCCAACACATGCACTCTAATTGGATCATATTCTATATCAAGTCTAGCTAAAAAATCATAAACGTGTTCCTTCTCCAACCGCTTTAACCAAGCAGCAGCATCAACAGCACAAACAACCTGAAATCCCTGATAATAATCAAATTCCTGCCATACTGCATTCAAGTCAGCAAAATACACAGCAACAGAACGATAATTTTGTTTCAATGTACAGAGTCTCTTTCTCAACTCAAAACACTATGCATCATTACCCTGTTGAGAGTAGGTTTGGGCTGCAGCAGTCCAAATCTTATGTGGAGTATCAAGAAGCAGAAAAGTATGACGAATATCAGCCCTCATTGAATTAAACAACCAGGTCATAACTAACGATTTTTGAAATTTAAATTTCTTCAGTTCAACAACCTCAACAGGTGGAACAACAGGGCCCTCGATAAACTCTGACATGAGTGACATCCCTTTGGCCTCAATAGCCAGAGTAAAAGTGCGAGACCAAATCAAATAGTTGGTACCATCCAACTTAATATGGCAAATATCTAGAGAAAAATTATTTTGAGTCCCTACACGACTCAACTCATCCTTTCCACTAGTGGAAGTCTGTTTTTTTTTTCCTCTAACATCTTGAAAGTAGAACAACAATGCCAAATAAATAATAAACAGTGCTCCAGTAGCTTTGGAATTCCTCAAAAAGACAATAACTAAGGTTCCAATAGTTTATAACTTCAAAAAAACCATTGTATACCTTCGAAGCTTCAAAAAACTACTGTATACCTTCGAAATCTCTTATACCCAGCCTCGGATATCTCTGAAATCTCTTACCAAGCCTCAGATCTCCTTCGAATCTGACACCTTTCACTACATAAGAAGATCTAGACTCCGAAACACGTGGGAATCTCAATAGGCAAGGTCAGATTTATTCAGAGGTGGTCGGAAACCAGCCGGCATGCGTCGGCGATGCAATACGACGGGCGGCGACGGGCGGAAAACCAACGGCGGTGGTCGGCGATGTGACACGACAGCTGACGAAGGTTCGTATGGTCTGGGTCTAGCTGGATCTATCTGGGAAACAACGATCGGCAAGGGAAAGGATTGTGGCTGGTCGTCAGAAGCTAATCAATTAGAAGGACCAGCAACAAGATCGGAATAGGTTACATAGGTATATCGTTACCATGTTCTGATACCATGAAAACTTGGGCGCAAGAATTGAGACCCAAAAATTAGGGTTATTTTCCTCATTACGTTAGGTTTATACAAGACTAAGAAAGTAATTACACTGAGATCCTTATCTCCTAATCTAATTACACAAGGGCTTAATTGTACGCTAATTACACATACACCCATAACTTAACAATTTGCAACCTTGGTTCATCACATTATGCATATCTTCACCCTGGCATATACTTTTCGCATTGTGTCAAGAGGCTATACCACATACTTGCGTCACTCTACTTCAAGTATAAGGTTCACTGTATTATTACTTATATGTAAAATTCTTTTTGGATTTACAAAATTGTTTCATTGAGAGCTTCATATGGTCGCCCCGAAATTGAAGTCATTATGCTTGCATTGGCGGGTAAATGGCTTCATAATACATAGTATCATGTAGTCTTCAAGAAAGCTCTACTGTAGTCAGAGTGTCGTAGAATCCCTGTTGATTCTGGTACAAGGATGGATGCTTATATGACGAACCTAAATGACACTATCATAGCTCATTTGAGAGCATTACTTACAAGAAACCTACGGACCAAGACCGAGCACGGTGCTTGATCTTTTAGAGCTTCAATTCATTTACGCCATTTTTGTTTTTTTCACCGAGGATGGTGCCGGATCTTTTAAAGAACTTCAATCCATTTTCCGTCATTTCTATTTTTTCGTTGTTGTCTGTCCTATGCTAGGGTCCTTTTCTAACCTTTTTTTTCTTTTTCTTAGTGTAGGGCTATTGCAGGGCTTTTTTTCCTCATCTGGAAATGGTAATTTATGCTCTCTTTTTTTAAGGTGTTTATTGTTTTCATTTTGGTCTCTAGTATTAATTTTTTGCTAGGCATGTACATCTAAGAAACCACATGAAGAGCGACAACACCCCTGAGACGCGGAAATTTATCATTTTGTTGAATATGAGTAGCAGCCCACATGAAGAAAATTTTTGAAACACTAATGGGACTAATTGGTTACAAGTCCTTGGAATTGTTGGGAAGTAAATAATAATTCAAAGTATACTGAGTAGGGAAAAAAATCATTCACTTTTGGGGCAGCTATCACTTTGAGCTCCAATCTCCTTTTCCACCGTACATAGTGACGGGATGTAAGACTAAGGGTATGGCTACTACCTCGATTTGTGATGAAACAAGAGTCTGTCCAACACGTGGTGTCCAGACTAAGAACAGATAAAGTAAGAAAATAAAGCCCTGCACTAGCCCTACACTAAGAACACCCTACCGTATGACAGACCACAACAAAAACACCACAAATGAAGGAAAATGAATTGAAGTTCTCGAAGACTTTGTTCGGTTTGATTTTGAGGGAGGTCTTTGGGGGTAATAAGTGGAGAGAGATAGAGAAATGAGAGTAATAATTGAGGAGAAAACTTATCGGGAACCATACGAGAAGAGAAATGGTTGGGTCTAGAGATCCAAAACGAACATAGTCTAAAAGATCAGGCACCATTCTCGGTGGAAAAAAATAGAAATGACATAAAATGAATAGAAGTTCTCTAAAAAATCAAGCACCATGCTCGGTCTCTAGGTTCCTTGTAAGCAGTGCTCTCAAAAGAGCTATGATGGTGTCATTTATGTTCGTCAAATAAGCACCTATCGCAGCACCAGAACCAACGGGGATTCTACGACAAAGGCACTAAAGTTATCCTGTAGACTACATGATACTCAGTAATAGTATCATGAAGCCATTTCACTGCCGATGCAAGCATAATGACTTTAATTTCGGGGCGACCACAAGAAGCTCTCAATGAAACAACTCTATAAATCTAACAAGAAATTTTACACAGAAGCAAGAATATAGTGAGCCACATACCTACTTGAAGCCGAGTGACGCAAGTATGTGGTATTTGCTGCCACTTAACACCGGTGCGAAAGTATATGTCAATGTGAAGATATGAATACTGTGATGGTCCAAGGCTGCAAACAGAAAGCTAAGTTAACCCAGCGATAGTGGATGGTTCTATAACCCCTATGGATTGTTGTAGAGATACAGAATGTTGTTTCACTGAGAAACAACAACGCATCCCCTAAGAATAGAGTAGTGGCTCAACAAGAAAAAAGCACCGGGCTTTCTTCCTTTTTAATTAAGTTAAAAAATGATGGGAACGATGGAAGCAGGGTGAATATTGCGGCATAGAGCTTTGGAGAGACACTTTCAAACACAAGTTTGAAGAAAAAGACGTAACAATCCCTTGGGTCTATCATTTCCCAAGGGTAAGGATCCATAGATCAAAACACTTGGTTAGCAGTGTTAATTTCACCGAGGTTGTTTCGAACTAATAAAGATGAGGTCAAGAAAGAGAGGTCTAGAGGGAGGGTCATTGGTCAATTGCTTAAGTTGAGAGTATAAAAGATCTGAATGTTGTAACTTATAAGGTGAGAAAAGGAGTTGCATTCCTAAATAGTGCTTCTATACTCAAATCTTCATCTGCTCCATTTTTTGATTTGCTTCAATGCCAAAACAAGACAGAAAACATAACATTTCCATTGAAGGTTTTTTTTCCTCAACAAGGAACAGGACCTATATGCAAAAGTGTGAATGCAGAATTCTAATTTCGCATTGAGAGAGAGAGAAAATGAACCTTTAAAATTTGGGGGGAACAGAAATAAAGAAAGAAATCATTATGCTTCTGTGACTAGGATGAGTGAGCCCAAATCAAATCAAAACGCAAGCTTACATTGAGAATTGAAGGTTCAGGCAGAGGGCACTGAATGGGTCGATCATTGTCAAGAGGCTCAGGTGGGTGTTCAAGTGGCTTAAACTCAATTGCTACTTCAATCCCATGAGTAGCAGCAGTTGCACCACCAGTCACCGTAGCATCACTCGTAGCATCTGAAGTTGGCGGTATTGCTTCCCTATCACCCTGCTGACAATAAAGTAACTAAAATTTGTGAACATTGCACTTTAAAGGCATATACAACAACTAAAGCACACCTTTATGTTTTTGTATCTGCATTTGTGCATGACTGTAGGTACAAAAACATAAATACACAACATAACCAAAACATAATGGAAATCACCAACAAAGCAATAGAAATTATTGGGCAGAGTATTCCTTAACAAACAATCATTAATGCCCCTTTGATTGTGTATCTAATTTTCTGTTCATAAAATCTTCAATTACCACACCAACCACCCCCCCCCCCACCCACACACACACACACACAAAAATAACTAGACCAAATCAAGTAACCTAAACCACAATACATGAAATTTTTGTAAGAAACTATCAATATTTTACACCAAATTCTTTAACTTACAAAATTATGGAACCCGAGGAAATAGATCAAATCGAGGCCTAATGTCTCAAAGAATTCCTGCAGCCCAACACATACTAAGGTGTATCCCACAACCTGCGGTAAATGTTAATTTTATAACGTCATCTGCGATTTTTGTTACGGTTGCTTGTGATTAATGCATTTTTTAAGCTGATGTCATCAGGGCTACGGTACCCGTACAAGGTGGGCAAACCATAGAAGCTCCCTGATTAATGTTCCGTTGTTATATGAACAAATTACAACTGATCAAAAATTTCCATATTTTTGAAGTTTGAACGTTTTGAGCGAAAATGAATTCCGATAAGTTAAAAACCTCGGGTATTCCGTATATGGCAACAAACAGTTTATTCCTTGTTATCAGCCGCAACAAACAGTTCCGTAGTAAAATAGGAGTACTACCAAAAACTGTTTTCGAAGGAAGAAAAAAAAACCCACATGAATTCATCTAAAACCATCAAGGTACATGTCAAAATTCCTACATGTGCAACAAGTATTACTCTCCATTCATCAATAATCAATGTGCAAGCAAAAGAAAACAAAATGAGAAACAACTCTAGAAACCCACATCAAAAAATAGTGCAATCAATCGAAGATGCGAAGACCAAGTTGAATCGAAAGAGAGGGAGAGATACTTAACAAGTGCACTTTGGCTTCGCCGGTGCCCATTTCTGCTGACAGAAAACCTAGAGAAAATACCCACCATTTTGGGGGGAAACTTCAACGATTTCCCACAAAGGGTGTGCTCTGATCTTGTAGTTCTGCCTTAGAGTCCACTTCAAATTTATTTGTCTCTCTAGGGTAAGCAGAGAGTGAGGTAGCTTGAGGTAATGGGTTTTGATGGGATTCTGCGAGTAAAAAACAAGTTTTTTCGAATGCTTATCTGATGTTTGTAATCGGATTCTTCCGTTGAGAAAGAAGCTGCGATTAGAAAATGAAAAAGCAGTTGGGAGAATCAATTAAAGAAAGGCCCCAAAGTCCGAAGGAAGTTCAAAAACCCAATTGGTTAAGGTAAGTACGGAACCATGTGAAAGTGAGGTGGTACGTGTGGCGACTGGCAAGAGGGTTTCCAGGTTCTTTAAACCTTTTGCTTTTAAAAAAAAAAAAAGTAATTTCAAATTTAAATATAATAAAAATGAAAAATATATTTTTGATTTTTTTATACTCCCTCGTCCCTTTTTTAGGGTCTAGTATTTCATTTTGGGTTGTCCCTTAATAAGTGTCCATTTTGTAAAGTTAGTGGGTAAAAGTTGGTACATTGTCTATTTTGTCCCTAAAAGTAGATTCCATTTTGAAAAGTTAATGAGTAAAAGTGTAATGATTGTGGTAAGTAGAAAAAATGGAGGAAAAATTTGATATGAAAGGTATAATGATAATGTCTTTTTAATAAGTTGGAATTACAAAGCAGGACACTTAAAAAGGGACGGAGGGAGTACCGTTTAAAATATCTCAATGAGATCTATAAAATAAGATACATATTGATAGAAAAATTATTTGCATAAATATATTATTTTTAAGTTTGAAATTACCTTTTTTTTGAAAAAAAAAAAAGGAGGTTCAGTAAGAAACTGGAACGGGCCGATTTGAAGATAGAGATTAGTTTAATATGCAATCTATCGATATAGTACAGGGGAAACCGTTGAGCTAACCTTTTTGTCATTCGGGTGCGGAGCTCCCCAAGATCTGTAAGGTATATCGGTTTGGGTATCATGTGTATTGGTATCACTGAACTACCGAATACCGTTTAAGATTTAACACTTTAATAGTACTCCTTCCGTCCCATTTTATTGTGCTCTTATTCCTTTTTGAGATGTCTCAAAATGATGTGTTTATTTCAAAATTTTCCAGTTTTGGATGTTCATATTATCATTTTACCTCTCATTTCTCCCTTACAAATTCAAATTTTGAACTTGATTTGAAAGGAAATTGGAGCAAATTAATAATATAACAAGAAAGTTGACAAAAAGTCATAAGTTACAAAGGAGTAAAATGGTAAAATTAGCACACAAAGTCAATGTATTATGATATTTCCTTAAGTAACATGAAAGTCAAACTAGGCACAACAAATTGGGACGGATGGAGTATTATATACATATACTAGCGTATGCCCGTGCTTGAAGGCACGACTCAAACAATCAACACATGGAAACAAATACTGAACTCGTGTGCAATATACGACTCAAACAATCACAACACGCAAATTAATACTAAACTTGCGTGCAATTAATATACCAACCGGCCGTGTCCAACAAATTCAACTATGCTATAAACAATAATGCAACATATACATTAATAAACATCATAATCTTAATGAAAAGAAAATGGGTAGCAAATATACAAAAAATAATGGAAGAACTCACCTCGGTGGTTTCAGTGAAGTAGATTTTGGTAGTATTAAACTTCCCAAGAGGGAGAGAGAGAGAGGAGGGGAGAGGTAGAGAAAGTAAAGAAGAAAAATGTGAAAATCATACGAACGCGGTGATTTTCATGATGTACGTTTGATAGCCTAGAAATAGGAAAGGAGGATGCTATGGATACCGACCCAAGCACACAAATCGTACATACCAACCATTCGCGGGGCCCACTATGGACCCGCATGGATGATCCGAATCGTTCAATAATTTTAAAATAAAAAACCGAGTGGGTTTGTGAAAAATCAGCTCCATCCGATATGTATAAGTGTTCTATCCAATCTTCTCATTTTTCATCCAATCTTTCCATATTTTTTCGATTTTTAAAAAATGAGAAGATTTGATCAAACACTTAGGCATATCGGATGGAGCTGATTTTTCACGGGCCCACTCGTTGCTGTTTTTTTAAATTATTAAAAGGGTCGGATCATCCGTGTGATGCCCAGAGTGGGCCCCGTGTACCGTTAGTGGCCATGGTCGGTGTGCTCGGGTTGGTATCCATAGGTTTTCGAATAGGAAAAGGAATATTGGCTTTGATTTCGGTGATCTCGGGGGCTTTAATTTCGGTTTTGTACAAATGTTATATATGATTTTAGTTTTGATACAATGCCTTAATGGGAGTAATTTATGGGAGAGAGAGAGAGAGAGAGAGAGAGAGAGAGAGAGAGAGAGAGAGAGAGAGAGAGAGAGAGAGAGAGCTTCATTCCTTTGATCCAATAGCTATAGTCTTATCACTAATACGATCGAATGGCTGTAGATGCATCTATGTTTGTATGCCTAGACATTTTTAAAGAAAATTGCTCTATTTTATAATATAGATAATTAAAATTACATACATTCATATGTAAATTTGAGTCAAAAGCTCTATTTGGTATATCTTCTCCAATGTTATACTGTACCCCTTTTTTTAAAACCCAAATTTAGTTCGTTTTAGGTTTTCCCTCCAAAATTTGAATAAAAAATGGCACATTGGTAAATATTAAGGAGTGAAAAGAGATATTTGGGAAAATGGTTATGGGTTTGGGTTCCCCAAATTTGGTTAAGAAAAATGACAAGGTTTGGAAAATATGTATGACATTGAAAATGAGTTTTTTCTTACCCAAATTTTGAGCTTGGGCAGGGAAATTGAAAGGATTGGCGATGCTCTCCGAGTAACCACAGTTAAGTGAACATGGGTTAAGTTTCTCATTGGATATTACACCTACTATATTTCGCAATTAATTGAGTAAAATTCTGACTCCGTCGATGCACCTACTGTTGCATGGCTTTTATTAAAACAGTGAAAGTACCATCAACAATTACACCAAAAGAGATACGAAAGGCATGCGTGAAGACTCTGTAATGTTATCTGAAGCCTTTTACAGCTTCCTTATTGAACGGCAAAACTTTTGCAGTTTCAACCACCGGTCAGAGATGAGACCTCCATGGTCGTGAGTGAGAGGCGTAGATCGGGAGACTTCTTGAGTGAGAGGCGCAGAGCGCGAGACTTCTAGAGTGAGATGTGCAGAATGTTCTAGCTTTACAACGCACCGAAATCGAACTTAACGTCATCTCCATTTTCACGGTACTCGCTGGTAAGCACCGGTATTAAATCCAGTACAAAATTGGAAGGGCAGGTTACCGGATAGTCACACACAAAAGGTATACACTGGGTCGTACCGACTAGCACAGAACGGGGAGTGGATGTGAGGGTTTGAACTTTGTTCTATACTGACCGGAGGGGCGGGTTATCGGTTCAAACCCTTTCCGATAAAGATGTATGATATCTCATCCATTCTCCATTTTGGAGTTTTAGATCTCCAACTCATCCTCTGTAAATCCATTTGAGAGTGTGGATGTGACATTAAATGAAAAATTTTGTAATTTATTCTCTTTTTTCTTCAACTTTTTATACTTCAGGAAAAAATCTTGGAGAACCTATGGTCCTTGTTAGAAACTTAGAGTATCTCCAACCGAACATCCTCTATTCTTCCATTTGAAATGATTGAATTAATATTTTTTAATCAAAAAGTGGATACAAAGAAGTTTACTATTCATACACACTCTAATCACAAATCTTTATTATCTCTATATTTATCTCTATTTCAAAAAAAAAAACACATTTTTTCTCCAATCATTATTCACTCACAATGCAAATAACTTTTTGCATTTTATATTCAAAAAGTGGTTTTAGAGAGCCTCCATTTCTTTTTCCCATACTCTATATATAGAGTATCAAATTTTATCCCTCAAAATAGAGGATGTGTTTGGGTAGAGATTTCCTCCAAAATAAAGAAATAGAGTAAGAAATGGAGGATTAGAGGATGGGTTGGAGATACTCTTCAAAATTAACCTATTCTCCAAAAAGTGTTTTGACATCAACCTCCATTTAGAGAAAAATAGTGCTCAAGCCATTCTTCATTTGGGAGGAATTGTACTTTTATCCTCAATATTTGACGGATGAAAAAGGTTTTTCTATCACATTTGAAGAAATGGAGACAAAAAAAAACTATTTTGGAGGATGAGTTGGGGCAAACACATTCTCCAAAATACATTTTTGTACGAGGACCAAAATATGGAGGAATGAAGGATGGATTGGAGATTGGTCCTCTAAAAATAGTTTGAATTCTCTAAATATAGAGGACCAAAAGTAAATTTGGATTCCAAATATCTAAAAAGACGATGGGTCCCTCCAAGATTTTTTATAAAATACAAAAAATTGAAGAAAAGAGGAAATAAATTATAAAATCTCTCTTCCATAGAGATAAGGAGTTGGGTTAGAGATATAGTCTACTACTTGGACTCGGGTTTAGGTTCGGTTTGGATATTGTAAAAAACCAAACCTATAGAAAAAATCATCGCTATTTTCAAATTAATAACCAAAACCTAATTGTGGGTAAAAAAAATTGGGTGACAACTGTTTCATTCTATGTAGAACGGTCGAAGTAACTATTGGTTGGGATGAAATTGTCATTTCCAAGCAGGTGTTGGTTTGTCAAACCTTGTGATTTGGAAATTGTTCACCATATTTTTAAATTTGAATCCTCTTGAATGTTATCAATTCAATGAGTCAAATTCATGACTTTAACCCACCGATAAGCAAGGACGGAATCAGAATTTCTTAAATATGGGGGCCGAACTATTAACAATAAATTTTGAATTTTAAGATTCGAAAATCTAAGAGTTTATTTGATTTGGATTTTGAGGGAGATTTTTTTTGGATAATGATTAGAGAGAAAAAAAAAAAAGAGAAACAAGGGCAATAACAGAAGAAAAAATTGATAGGAGGCCATGCGCAGAGAGAGAAATTGGATTTTAGGACCCAAAACGAAAATAATCTAAAGTATTTAAATGTCTAAATAACACCTAATACAAAAAAGATAATATATACTAGTTGCTCTTACTAAACAAAAAATAACTAATCTTAATATTAAAAAAAAAAACTCCAAAACTACGCGGGGACCATGGCCCCCATACGCCATGTATATAGCTCCATCTCTGTCGATGAGCGAACTCTTGCTTACGTGCTTATAAGAATGGAACATGAAATCTTCGAGGATGTGAGGATGTGTTTGGATAGAGTTTTTTTTTTTTTTTTACCAACAAAAAAAATTAAAAGGAGCAAGGTAACAAATCCTCATTCGAAACTCAAATCCTTGATTGGAGATACCAACCAAAAAGAAAACCCTAAAGCCAAAATCCAACTCCTAAAAGACCACAAAGCCAAATATAACAATAAAGCGCATATGGGTCGCAATCCAAACACCAATAGGCTCAAATACGAAAGTATTAGCCCCAGATACACCCAAACCCCAAAAGCATGCTACCAGAACCAAATTTGGAATTCGGAACTCCAAGTCGCCGCCGCCGCGTAGCAGGACCGTCGTAAACCTGCTGTATATCGCCGGTCCCGAAAACGATCGAAAGAGCCACCTCGATTGAGATTGCCATCCACTGCCTCCATCGCATCCCATCCACTGCCTTGCAGCCAAAAGCTTTGTTGCCGCCGAAACCCATAAAACTCCCATGCTTCCACCGAAAAATCTCAGACCGAGATACCCCCATCAACGCCTCCACTGCGACCACCACCTGAAAAACGGAGACCTGCGAAAAAGAAACCCTTATCTCCTCCACAACCACCATCATCCTTATCTCCTCCACAACCACCAGCCACCATCACAACCAGATCACCGCTACAGTCATCACCGAAAGCAATAACAACAGTGACAAGATCCGCAGCTCCACTTCGCCGTTATTATTATTGTTGTTTTCAATATTATTTTTACAGTTATATTAGATTCGTGTAAGTCCTTCTAAACAATCATTCAACTTGATGAACGAAATTGCCAAAAATAATTTTTGAATTACAAAAAAGAAAAAAGAAAAAAAAGAAAAAAGAATGACCGAAAATCTCAATAACTTACTAAAGAAGAAAAAAAGAGAGCAAATCGAGTTTTTCCAGTGTTCATTCTATCTTCACTTCTTAGTATTATGGTCGTATTTCCTCCATCCCAAAATAAATGTCCAAATTTAAAAATAATATATTTTCTACAAGAAAAAATCCCAATTTTTTAAATAAATTAAAAGAACTCACGAATAACTAGCTGTTGAAAAGAAATTTGAATTTTTCTTGAAAAATTTGTATTTTTTTTTAAGTTCTCGTTTTGCAAACCGAATACTTATTTTGAGATGGAGGCAACATTCTATAATTTCTCGATTCTCCTTGAGACGGATCACTAATTCCAAATGTTTCGATGAAATTCTAAACAAGAACTCACTAAACATCAAGATACCCACTGTTTATATAAACAATTAATTTTGTCAAAACATGCCCTTTCTCCATTAGTAAAAATTCCATAGTAAACCTATTTTTCATCGGGTATGGCTTATGGGATTCAGGGCTTTGGACACTCTCTGAATCACTTATGCACTAACATACTAATCTACCGTTAATTTTTGCCGATCTTTGCCGATGTATACAATATTGAGAAAAAAAAAACTCGTTTATCATCAAGTCAGCGGTGCTTGTAGTTCATACCCGAAATCCAAACCCGTTTTATTTTTGGGCCAAAAAACTTTGCTCGAGGGTTAACCCGATAAACCACCTTTTCAATACGTCCTCGGTAATCCTATTAATTCCCATAAAAACCCCAGGTTCAGAACTTCTCTATCGTTCTTACCCTTTCTTTAAGCGAAAGTAAAGACACAAACACACGAGTACGACTAGAGGTTTTCATAAGAAATCTTCTCGCCCTCTTCCTCTGCCAAGAAGCCATGGCAGCCATTCAGTACCTCGACTCTCTGCGCAACACCCACCCAGAGCTATCCGATTGGTACAACACCCTGTCAGATCTGTACCACAAGAAGCTCTGGCATCAGCTCACCCTCAAGCTCGAGCAGTTCGTCGCTCTCGCTGTTTTTCAGGTCTCCCCCCTTTTAACTTCCAATAATGTGTTAGATTTTGAAGAGCTAAATTTGGGAATAAAAGGTTTTTTGTTTTTTGTGACAGCTTGATTTGTTCAATGACTGAGATTAGGGTTTGTATATCTCTTTATTTTTAGGGTAAATAAGAGTTTTGGGGTCTTGTGCGTTCGCAGAATCCCCAATACTGTTGGGTGCGATTCCGACTTTCCGCTATATTATTGGACCACGTGCTAAGTCTAAGTTTTTTCTGCTAAATGGTATTTTAGTTTCTTTATGTGAGGAGAAGAATCACATGGCAAGAAATCCGTGAAAACATGGGCTTTAGCCATTTAGTTTTGACGGAAACGCCCCGTTACAGTCAAGTTATTTTTTTTTTCTTTTTTTAGGGCTTCTGCGTCCTTGTACTCCGCTTGATGACGTTGTGTTTTCCTTTGATTGAGATAATGGTTTTTTATCTCATTAGGTTTTCGGAAATTATGTTTTTAGGCCAAAGTATTGCCAGAATCCACTTTTTTGCTCTGAAGTGTTTCCAGAATCCCAGTCATAACTGTTACCTCAAGTGCTTTTTGGCTAATGGGATACCAGATAGAGTGATACCTACCGAATGTTTGAATTCTTGGCCATTCTATTTCTAGGGCTTTTGCGTGTTTGTTAGATGACAATTTGTTCTGTTCATTGACTTATGTATGTGAATGAACTAGGGTTTTGTGGCCTAAAGGATTGCCAGAATCCCCCAAAAATGTTAATCAAGTAGGATTAGTTGTTTTTTTAAGAGACCAGAGGAAGCGCTAAATTATTTGAAGTTTGAAGTTTCGGTGGTTATTTTGATATAGCCGTCTCAAGTATAGGTAATTGTTGTTTACCTACAACAGGATTTAAGCTACACCATTTGAAATGTGGAGTCGTGGACAATTTTGAAACCTGTATTAATAACTAGGAGAATTATATCATTCACACCCCTTTTCCGGGCTTGTAACTTAATGTTCTTGGCTGACTTTAGTGGTGTTTGGTTGTGCATTATGAGTCGAAACATTGTGGTCCCATCTATATGTCAGATATGAACCAAGTGGTGTTTGGTCCCAACTTATAGTGGTGATTGGGTCTGACTTGTAGTGGTGTTGGCTATGGCCAATAGCTGTTGTTTTGGTTGTGTCGATTTGACCAAAAGTGGTCTTTGGTTATCTCCTTGTTCGTGTACCTTTTCCCTTTTTATTAATGGTAAAATGTGTTTTTGTTGCCTATTAGAAAAAAACTTACTTTTTGATTATCCTGTTTTTCTTGTCCCTTTTCGCTCTTTGGTAATGAAATGTGTTTTTGCTGACTGGGAAAAAAATGGGGCTTTGATTATACCCAAGTGATCCTTTTTATGGAGGAAATTTGTTTCTGTTGCAGACATAAAAAGAGATGGTTTTGGGTTGTGCTACAAGTTGTGTTTGTTATGATCAAAATCGTCAGCTCAGATCCATTTTCCCTTTATATTCATTTGCTGAAGATGAGCAGGGAAATAATGCTGCTAAGCTGAACAGTTGTTGATTTGAGCCTCCAGTGTTATGAGTTTCATTTTCCAATTTCTCATCTATGCAGCCATATGCCTCTTTAGTCCTTCCGAATGCATTGGAACAACCAATTAGGGTATCCTTTGAAGTTTGTTTGGCCAGCTGCTAATAACATATTGGTGACAATCATTCAGATGGGATGATATTAACTGACTTGTAGAGTTTCCTCGTTTTTCGAATTTTTTTGTTTTACCATCTTACTGTGAGGAGTGAGTGCGATTGGTCAAGCATTGATCAAACCTGCTGAAAAGGCTGTCCGTATTATCGATGCAGGATTAAGCTCTTTAATATGAATTTTCTATTGCTTGAAACTGAAAAGCCTGTGCACATTTCATTAAAGCTTGTTAATAGGATGGTTTGCTAATGGTTATCTCTTGGATGTCGCTGTCCACATATTCAAAGGCTTGTGCACATTTAGAATGAGTTAGTTTTTCTATTTTGGTTGGCAAGATTAGACCAAGTGAGTTGATCCTGCATGTTGATGACAATATCATCATAGGAGAATGGCGGGTGGCAGAGTCGTACCACGAGCGAATGTTGCATTTTCGTTGGAGAAATGATTAGTTTTGAATCTTTCGATGACTGGTGGTGCTTTTTATTTTGCTAAGCTGTTCTTCGCACTGCTGGGTGACGGCTCATATGTGGTGTTCTTTTTCTGGTTGGACATTAGTTTCATTTTACAGTCTTTCTGTATGACTCAGCAGGTAGCATAGCTTCTGCTACATGTGTTCTGCTAGTGTTTGACTGGGAAAAACTTAAACACAACAAGATGCATTGATTGTGCTTGACAGTTGTTTCTTTCTCATTATCTTCAGGCTGGTGATGCTCTCATTCAGTTATATCATAATTTCATCACTGATTTTGAGACCAAGATCAATCTTCTCAAGCTTGCACATTTCGCCGTCATTGTTTCTCGGCAGTATTCAGAGAAAGATGCTGCCATTAGTTACCTGGAAGATGTGATAGAAAAGCTTCAGGCTACTAGAGAAATGCGCATTGAGGAACCAATTCTTTTTATAAAGATGCAAATTGCTATCTTTAATCTTGAGAAAGGCAGCCAAAAAGAATGCAAAAAACTTCTCGAAGACGGGAAGAGTACGCTTGACACTATGACTGACATCGACCCATCTGTGTATGCCAGCTATTATTGGGTTTCATCTCAGTGTCACAAGTCTCAGCAAGAGTTTGCTGAGTTTTACAAAAGTGCTCTTCTTTATCTAGCATATACCTCGGTGGAGTCACTGTCAGACTCATTTAAGCTGGTATGTGACCTGATGTTTAACTATTTTACGAAGGTTAAAATTTGCTGCTATAAATTAATATTTGAGCATGTTTAGAATTTCTGGTTATACTATTGATGTATATAATTTTTGCAGCTTTCATTCTGTCCTTTCTTGTTACTCAGTTACTGCATGCTGCCTGGTTTGAATATTGTCTCTCTATTGTGGATGAGGGATTCTGAATACCTTTTTCTTTTTTAGTTGGTAAGAGCATCTGTTTTTATTTAATCAACTTTCGGTTAGAAGGGGTAGCAGAAGAATAGATGACGAGTCGTTTGGACGCAGATTATTCTCCCTGTTACACGTGTGAATCAAATCTGGATTCTTGGGTATTTTTCATATGACATGAGCTCACATTGAAATTTGTTTTCATACCTAGACTTATGTTAGCGATATCCTACAGAAGAAGAGTAATTTGTACATGAAATCAATTGGTAATTATGGATCATTTCTTTTAATGTATTCTTGAGAATATTCCTGCATGGTTTCTTGAGCTTCCCATTTTTTCCATCGGCGGTAATGAATTTTATGTCAATCTCTCGTATGTATCAGGATTTGGCCTTTGATTTATCTCTAGCTGCATTGCTCGGAGAGAACATCTATAATTTTGGGGAACTGCTTGCGCATCCAATTGTAAGTCAGTTTTCACTTATATTATTCGTTGCCAAATTGTTGATGAAATCAGCTACACTGTCTTCCCACTTTGCCCTTTAAGAGATTCCTACTTCCATATAGTTGATTGTGACATCCTTTATTTGATACAGATAAAGAGCCTTCTGGGCACGAAGGTGGAATGGCTCTTCTATATTCTTGAAGCATTCAATTCTGGTGACTTGGTTCGCTACCAAGAATTGTGCCAGGTGCATAGAGCTGCATTGAGTGCTCAACCAGCCCTGGTGGAGAATGAGAAAAAGCTACTAGAAAAGATTAACATTCTCTGTTTGATGGAAATCATCTTCAGGTATGATAGAAAGCCATTTTTCTCCTTGATCCTATGTTTTTTTTACTTCTTGAATCTTGGTGCTGGATTCATTGGAAATGTGGTTCCGTGCAGTCGTCCATCAGAAGATAGAACTATTCCACTACGTATCATTGCAGAACGCACGAAACTTAATGTGGAGGATGTGGAGTATCTTCTCATGAAAAGTCTATCAGTAAGTCCTTGTGATGACATGGAGATTCATTAATCCAATCGTCAAGTGAATAGGAAGCTTATACTCTCTCCGTCTTATTTTGTTTTTCCCTTTTTTGACGGTCGCGTCCTTTTCAGGGGATCAGCAAATAATGTATCTTTGTGAATTTTTTTTTTGAAATTTTTTGACCAATCAAAGTATCTCAATCAGTTATTGTGTATGAAGTTGTCAAAATAATCTAGAAAAGAATAAGTTAAACATGGACGAGCTTTTGAGATGTAAATGGTCAAACATTGGAATGGAGGGATAATAAACTAGAAATCTCCGAAATGAGAATTCATGTTTCTCCACTTCAACATAGATATTGTGTCAGTATACAAGTTTTTGTGTGATATTGCTGGTTAATGGTAATCTCATGCAACTCAGATGCCACTGCCTTGTCATTGCAAAGCGTTTGATGGACATGCTGTTTATCTTTTATTTGTTAAATAAATACTAAGGATTTTTTCTCTATCCAGATGTTTTTAACTGTTGGAAAATATTACTGCAGGTTCATCTAATTGAGGGGATAATTGATCAAGTTGAGGGAACTGTTCACGTGTCTTGGGTGCAACCAAGAGTGTTGGGTATTCCGCAGATCAAATCTTTGCGTGATCGGCTGGACAATTGGGTGGACAAAGTACACACGGCTTTGTTGTCAGTAGAGGCAGAAACACCTGATCTAGTTGCATCTTAAAGCTTTATTCCTCTGACATCCTTTCCGCATTCTGTAATAGTCCAAGGAACGCCCAAAAAGAATCGGTAACTGCAGCAAAGAAAAAGATTGTTAGCTGCTCGGGTCATCTTTGTATGCTTCATTTCATACTGATTCATCAGATCTTGAGTTATATTTCTGAAAGGAGCAGGCTCTCGTGCTTTCATTTTTCAGATTTATTGCATTCGTAGACACATTTTACTTTCTTTATGGTTTTATTGAACCATTTAATGGAAATGTTCTTGAGTTTCATCAACATTTCGTCAATGGAGTCCATTTTATTTCATGGTTCGTTCTCTTCATTTACTTGTAGGATTTATTCCACGGTTTGTTCTCTTCATTTACTTGTAGGTAATCATTCTTTCTCGAAAACAGATGTTTTTGTGTTTCACCCCTTAACAGCATAAGCGAGATTTGTACCATGGCTACGGACGGTTGATTCCTGCTGATGGTAAGCTACTTTCTGTATTCTTATTCCTCTCTCTGTGAGAAAAGGTGTTTCAGGTGGAAAGTATAGAGAGGTTTTCGGTATCACTTGGATTTCCATTTGTAAACAGAGCTCTGGATTTTTTGCAGAATATTCTTGGATATCGACAAAGGTACACCGGGATCTTCCGAAATTGTTTTTGACCTGTAACAATTCCAGTTATATGAAATATCGTAAATTGTATAACTATTTATTTAATTTTCAGATTGTCGTTGAATATCTCTAGTAATTATTTTTCAAATCCCTATCCATATTCCTCGTTATTAGGAACATGTACAAAAATATCCAGTGTGATCTACTGTAAGTACGAAAATTGAATTTGCTAAATGAAATTGATATTTGCGCTCCATCTTTTACTGATGCGTTCTACTTTTAATGTGAAGTTACTAGTAACTTCATAAACAAAATGGAGCACCATCAGTAAAAAGTGGAATGCGAATATCAATTTCATTGCTAAACTCTGATATTCAATTTTCGTTGGCTACAACCTGTCCGACTTGGCACACATGCTGCACACTGGTTCATACCCCTTGGTTTTTGTACCGCAGTATGCCCAATGTGAGCTGTTCCGGTAGTCAAAAGAAAAAACAACAAAGGCATGGGAAGAAACATTTTACTTCTGCATCGAGCCACAACCCAGATCTGGAGCTCTAATATACACTTCGATACACAACTCCTTAAAAAGATTCAACTCGAACCATCACCACAAACGCTCTGAATTTTTCCCATAAGGAATAAAACAAAAATCAGATAAAGTAACCTTATTTGACATCCCATTTGACCTCTTTGTCTATACAACAAAATGCATGCGAAGTAAATATTACCAATTCTTCACTCTTGCCTTACAAACGGCGAGGAGCTCACATCTGTTGTACTGTAAAAAGAATCCTCTTGCACACCGTAGTAATTCTCTTCCTTCTCTTGATCCCACTTTAGAACCTCCCTTATATACTTGAATGCCTCATCAATGGTTACTCGGTCCCTTGCCCTAGCTTGCCACACGAAAAGCTTTCTACCGGTGAGGGAAGCATAAAGGTCTTTGAACTTCATAGCGACATAGTAGTAAGCTTGGTGGGCCAGCGACTGGTGGTTGTTGTGGGGCCTCACTGGACTGAAATCTGTGAACCACTCACAAGCACTTAGATCTACGCGATTGACCTTCTCCTCGAAGAGATCATACTTGTTAAAGATCAAGACGAAAGAGGTGTTCTTGAAGCATGGATGGCCCACCGTTGTTTCAAAGAGAGCTTTGGTTTGCATCATTTTGTTTTCTAGTAGGGTTCCTGAACTGGTGTTTTCTGGGGCAAGACACAACTGATCGTAGTCGCTAAGCGATACACAAAAGACTACCACGCGGACGTCTTCGAACATTTCTACCCACTTGCAGCCCTCGCTCATGCCCTTGGCATTCACTCTAATAAGTTGGTACCTGGAAAACAAGACATTTGAAGCAGACAATATTTGAATCGCTAGGCAAGAAAGGGAAACAGAAGAATAGCTCACAAGTCACAAATCATGTAAAAATAAAATTACTATCGAGGACTATGCGTTGCTTCTATGGACGACCACATTTGCGACCAAGTTGTCATCATTTGAAAAGTGATATTGCACTACCGAAGCTTCTTTTGAAACATGGGGGTTCCAGCCTTCAAAGCCTACATTCTACCACCAAGCATTGGAAATGGTTTCAGGCAGGAAGTAGCAGAAGCCTGAAGCCACGGCTTGGATAGATATAAGGCTCCATTTGGGTAGAAGTGAATTTCAAATGACCGGATTTTGAGTTTGATTAGCTATACATGACTTGTGAAACTAGAATAAAAGACGGATTACATGTAGCGTAAAGAAAAGGTGTAGTTTGTTGGATCACTGTACAACTATAATCCTTCATGTGAAGGATTTGGTATCACTTCCATTGATAGGTATCCAAAACATTGTGTCAAAAGTCATGTGATCCATCAAACCTGAATTGGAGTTATAGTCACTGAATAATAATAATATCAAACCCCTTCAAACCTTCACCTGAGTGGAACCTAATTATGCCTTGTAAGTCAGAGTAGTGCATATGAACATAGTGGAAGAGGAAGCAACAATTACCTGGTTAGAGGCGGGGGTGGAGCTTCCAGATTGTCTGTGTAGGCTTCAGACATTGGGCTACGATCGTCCAGAGAGAACTCCATGAAAGCTAAACCGTTCCCTTGGGTGACCCCTTCTGCATATACTATGTCTCTCTCTGAAGGCTCATACTCGTTGCTTGACACCTCGACAGCCTAAGACAGGGCATCATCAATTAGCCATCCAAGCTCAATTATTTCCTCCCAATTTCTACGGCCTAGTCCGTAAACGGAGAAAACGGGACAAAGACATTCTGGAGAAACTTTTACCCAGTTAACATACACTGTTTTGGAAAGACATTCCATATTTTAGAAAACGTGGAAGAAAATTGTGAAGAAAGAAAAGAAACGAGAATCTATCACTCGTTTTGATATGAGAAATACTTATAGAGATGAAGCGAAATGATGGATTTTTATTGGTTCATTTTACTTTTCACCATTTCTCACCAAAATGATCCTTTCTTTTCACACCATCAACCAAAGGTGCAGGACCTGCTGGTAGGTTCTCTCAACTGCAGTGACACCTATGAGCTATGTAGCACGGATATGGGTATGGACACATACACGGAATTTCTAAAAAATGGGGACACGGACACAACAAAAATAAATACTCCCTTTGTCCCAAAATAATTATCCGTTTCGCAAAACGAGAACTTAAAAATAATAGTACATTTTTTACAAGAAAAAATTCTAACTTTTTTTATCAATTAAAAGAACTCATGAATATCTAGCAAATTGTTGAAAAAAGTTTGAATTTTTCTTGAAAATTTGTATTATTTTTAAATTCTTGTTTTGCGGACTGGACAATTATTTTGGGCGGAGGGAGTAAATAAATACTCCACTATTTATTTTATACTAGTGAAAACATAGTTATATGTATAGGAAAATTCTAAAATCAGCCCATTGGGCTGACAATAGTGAGTGTATAAATGTGTATTAAAGGGTATAAAAAGTACACAGAAATACGTGTTTTTCTTGTCTTCTAGTGGGCTGACAATAGCAAAACCGATATGTATAAGCACGAAGCATCAACATATACAAACAAGCATAATATACACATCATATTACACTTTTAACCCAAAATATTAAAAGTACTGCACATTTACAACCCCCCCCCCAAAAAAAAATAATAATAATAATAATAATAATAAAATAAATTAAAAATTGCATATTTACCCCTGCCCCTGTCCCAATACGTTCCTTCCCGTGTCCCCAGATTCATCAAATATAACCGACACACCGGCCTCTAGAAGTGTTGGTGCTTCATAGCCTATGAGAGAACCATGGTTACCTAGATTTAGGAATACGCATGTGGATCCATATACATCCGTAAATCACAATTGTATGGGAAGGACATATGCCTTTTTTTTTTTTTTTTTCTTGTTCCACTATGGACACACCTAAACATCAGATAACATGGCTAATTGAAATGAATTGAATACCCGGCTTAAGAAGTATTCCGCAACATCAGGCAGGAAATGAAGCTCATCCTTTCTCCTATACGTTTGCTGTATAGCAGGATCCCTCCAAACCTCTTCAACTAGGGGAGCATACTCACGCGTTGCAGCAGGGAAGAAAGCATCCAAATCTCCTGTGGCTATAATGTCTAGGAGCCAGTCAGAGAAATGCTTCAACTTAGGGTTGATGGAGTAGATGCATTGACTTTTCGCATTGGAATCGTCATCTGTGAAGAGAATCAGTACAATTGTCAGAAATACTGCAGTGCAGTCATCAGTTTCACTTATCATTACGCATTTCACATGTGGACCAATAACATCACCACCGCATACAATCAAACAATTTGTGCATCCTCGAAAATCAAGTAACACACAAAAAAAAGAAAAAGAAAAAAAAGAAGCAGCCTTGATTTTCAAATTACCATTAGAACACAAACCTAAGTCAACGAACAAATGAAAATTGTCCGAGAGCTACTTATTAAAGCTTACTCTTTATGGAAAACATGTATCTTAAAGAACATAGAATCGTGAGTTCTATTGCTCTTTTTAGTCCCAAATCGTTTTGCAAGTATAGCAACAGACATGCACACGCAAGAAAAGAGGGGGGAAAGGGAAAAAGGGCAGATCAGTGTTCCTATCCTCGAAGAACTCAGTATCCATTAACTACAACTCATTCAATTAATAACAAAACATTAACTATTACTCATTCCGTCCGTATTTGTTTGTCTACTTTTTGACTTTAACGTGTCCCAAAATGTTTGACCAGTTTTAAGTTGACTTCTAAAAAATTCCCTTAATGCCCTCTCTTTTGAAAAATTATGCATTGAAAATGTGCGCTCTCACATTAAATGTCAAAAAAGTGGGGTATTTTTTAAAACTCAAAACTTTTTAGTAGTAATCATTTTGTCCCCTAAAAAAGTTGGAATCCAAAAATTGGACGAACAAATTGGGATGAAGGGAGTAAAATCAAAGTAGAATTTCATCGATAAAGAGGCAGATTGTTTTAGTTTTGACCTGAGGTAGGGTAGGCAAAGGAGGGCTTGCACTGGATACTTGCTAAAACTACTAGCAGCAGATACAATGTTTTTTTCACACTCCATCGCTACACTAAGCATATTGTTCAATGAAAAGGTTCAAATAAAATCCATATGATGTTACGGTAAACACTCTTCCCAGCTGAATGCCTCCAATTCTATTTATCTTATAAGTAGAATCTGTAGACATCACAAAGCCCCAAGGAAAACATGCTCACCAAGATGATTTGTCATAGAACCAACATTTTCCAGACTGAAGACAGTCCATATTTCACACTGACATCCCAAACCCACCCTTGCTCAGAAACAGGGCATTAAGGTCCACTTAGTGGTTTCTTCATTGGAACTATATGTCAAATTTTAATGAAGGACAGAAATTTTGTGGGGCATTTGAACATGTCCACACAGTAAAAGAAATCTCCCGCCACCATAGATTACATATGATCTGAATGGTCTTATGGTCTAAAAATACTGGTGGATGAATTTCGAGGAAGACAATGGGAAAATTTCGAGCTACCTATGAACCCCGTGAGTAACTATCATCTTTCCAGACATACCCTTGAGTCCCTGACACAAGGGACCATGTCTTATTTGTAAACAAATATATATAGCTCAAAGAAACTGCTATATATTTCCCCTATCAGCACATTCACTTCCTTAAATTTGAAAATAAATGCATATACCTGTCCCCAGCGGCACTCTACAACTTATTTGGAATTGTTATAAGAAATTCTTCACCAGTTGATGGAAAATAGCAATAAATGCAGACTAGGCAGCTGTATTGTATGATATGAACCCAGTGAAATCTTAATTTATTATGAGCGTACTAGTATGCAAAGGGAAAATGATGATTTGAAGCTAAACATCTGACTTAGATTGTTATAGAAGCTTCATCCATTGTACCTGTCTCAGTACTTTGGTCATAAGAATCTATTGCTTTCATCCTTGACAGAGCCTCCTCTTCAAAGCGCTCCCGTCCATCAAGCAGTATGCTAAGATATTTATACATATTGCTTTGAATCATAAGTTTAATCTCCAGCAATTCTTCCGCATTAAACTTGTTCCCATACAGGAATTTAGCCTGTTAAATGAAGCATAAATAACCGAAGAAAATGAGCATAAGCACTAGTAAGGCATTCTAACAACTAGGGAAAGAATGACATGCAATTTGTAACCACAGATCTTCTTTGTTGCGAATCTAAATACACCACAAAACTGATTGTCCCAGTTTCAGGTTTAAGGACCAACTTTTTCACATTAATGCTCAGGAGAATGGACGGTAAGTGCATTTTATAGACAATTTGGACAAATAGTCAATCGAAATTGGATCAGTGAATTTTTCTAGTGCTGCTTCTGGTGCTGCTAAAATGAAAAAACATAATCCCTCAGTCTGTGTTTGTTAGTCCGTTTTGGGGATTCCAACTTTTTTTGGGGAAACATCATGATTGCTTTGGATAATTTTATCTTTCAAATTTTACCCTTGCCTTCAAACAATCAAAGTGGCGCCAGTCTCCATCCCACTGCAAAATTGAGCATCCCATTTTTTAAATGATACACATGAGTCTGACTCCTAAAACATGCCGCCAAACATGAGTCTAACTCCCAAATTTTTTATGTGATAATTGATCTTTTGGTTTTTTAATTCAATAATTGAAGACAAGGGTAAAAGAGTAAAAGTGACACAACTTGATCATTGACTTTCAAAAATGTACAAACATTAATGGACGGAAAAAAGTATGTTTGTGGACCAACCAACACGGACAAAGGGATTAAAAGCTTTGACGAGTTATAACTAAGGTAAACTGAGAATAGTGTACATTCGGCCTAATAATACACAAAATCCGCAGTTTTTTTCTTTTTATCTCACGCAAAATATGTACGTGATATTCCTCACGTACGAATATTATGGGGCCACTGGTTCAGTGGCTAAAAAACTCGGTTCATTTGTGGGTTCGAAGACAAGAATAGATACTTTGTGCAAATAATATCGAAATTTAGGTTTTTACTCAATCTTTCTCCCTCAGACCCCCATTAATGAGAATTAAATTGGGTATACTTCAATTTTCGATATCAATAGTGTATACTTGTTTTTGATAAGTTCTTACCAACAGTAAATTCAGAACATATTATCCATTGACTACTATATGGTGAATGAAATGAGGGGTAAATATGCCGATCCAAAAAAAGAAAATAAATGAGAATTAAATAGTACACCAGAACCAAACATTTCAACCACCTTTTCGTAATTGTTCTAGAATTGGAAATTCGTACATCGACAAAATCAGTCAACATTACCACCTACGTTTGCTGTGATGTATTGTTGAAACAATATGCCATGTACAGAAAAGCACATCAAACAACGCTAAATACATCAAGATATATGAGTTGAACACGTATTGAAATATTAACAGGTAAAAGTACATATAGTCCTACTTTGGACGTCTTACTACAAAAGATAGACTTATTGGTTGGGGTATGCCTTTGGATGCTGGTTGTGTGTTGTGTGTTGTGTGGAAATTGTGCAAAATCACATGGGCACTTGTTTTTTGATTGCTTATAATCTAAGCAGGTTTGGGGCTTGATGCTTCAGAAGAATGGTGTTAGTAGGCTTCCTATGTCTTTGTCTATGGAAGTGAGTTGGATGTTGAGAAATAGATCTGGAAAGTCCTGCTTGCATATTGTTTTCAAGCTGTCACTTGCTGCCACCATCTATTGGCTTTGGAGGGAGAGGAAATGTCATGTGTTACAAGGTAAAAAGTCGGATGCAGCAGAACTTTTTGGCAAACTAGAAGATGAGATCAGAGCTTGCTTATGTTCTTGGCGTAATTAAGAAGTCTGATCAGAATAGGTTACTGGTTGGGGGCCGGAATTTGCAATTCTCTCTATTCAGTCCTTGGTTTTTGTTTTTTCCCTTTGGGGGTTCTTGCTCCTTGTTAGGCTTTCAAACAAGCTTGTGTTGTGTAAGGGCTTTTGCCCTCTGGTTTAGTGTTTGTTGTGCTTAATTAATGGTTAATTTACCCAAAAAAATCAATCAACCCTCTATTAAAGACTCAAAAGAAACATGTCCTGTGACCAATTTGAAAACTAAATCCAGCTGCACTGCCAGCAATACCATTAATAGCTATCTTATCATAATTCAGTGCCCATTTAATGCCTAAATACCTGCTTAAAAATAGTGCTGGTTCCAGAGCCTTGAGGGCCAAGCAGAAGCAGTTTTTGATTTTTTCTCTGTTCCAGATAATTAGGAACAGTAGTATAATTGCTAGGCTCATCCCGTTGTCCCTGAGGTTGACCATGGAGCACTGGCAAAGAGAATATGGTGCAAGCAAGCCGTGTTGAAGCCTGTCTAACAAAGAGGCAAGTATCAATGTTACATAAAGTTTTTCACAACCGAATACAGTTTCCTAAATACATTTGGATTGAAATCTTCAGACGCATACCTTTTCCCAAATGTTTCCCCTGATATTGTTCTGACCTTCTTCCTCATAACGGCCATCATCATACACCCAAAAATGAGTGTCACGTGGACATTGCACATTGGCCAGCTGAAATATGACAAATGCAGGTTTGGGTTGAGTCCACGTAACTAAACACAGAAGCAAGTGATACAGAAGGGAAAAAAAGGGGCTAAGAAATTATAAGGAAGCCTGAGATGTTAACTCCAAAGGACAAATTTAAGTAGAAATCAAGCATAAGAAGCAGACTTTCCATGTAACAATGGATCTAATATGAGACTAGAGTTGTTACGCAACAAGGATAAAAGGTGCACAACATGACAACCTCAGCAAAAATTTGTTTCAAAGAAAAAAACAAGTACTGCACCGTTCAACTTTGAAATGAAAGAAAGCTCAAAAAACAGACCTTTAGGATTCTCAGTTCAAGTTTTGTTATTTCTCGGCCATTGATGTAAACCTCAGTGTTGCCATTGCTTGCATGAGTACTAAGTTTCCCAGTAAAATTTAAGTTTGAACTTATAATCCGATCTGGTTTTTCTCCCTCCTGTCACATCAACACATAAGAGTCTTGCTAGTAGCATTGGTTATCACAAGATATGAACAGTTCTTCACGTATAAAATGAACGCTGAAATAAAACCATGTATATATATCACTGTAATGACGCACTTACCTGTCCCCAAAGACCAGATTCCTTGTCGTACCAGTACATGCCGGGCTTCAATTTCCGTGGTGGCAAAGGGCACCCAAGTAATTCGGCCATCTCTTCTGGCTTCAAAGGGCACCCATTCACAATCAACTGCTCTGGCCGCAGCTGATTAGCAGCACATTCTTTCTCGGCTTTCATTATCTGCTTGACTTCTAAAGGACTAAGCAATCGTGCTAATACCCTTGACTGCTTACCCAGTTTGGACCTCTTCGACTCATCAATTGGGTCACCAATGCAAGTAACACATTTGCGCCCTTCTGGCATTGAACCCATCGCCCTAAGCACGCAACTACTGCAATACTTGGCGTCACAAACTAAGCAAGACTCCTTTGTTTCCCACTTCCCTTTCCCACACCTATAACAGACTCTTGTTTTCTTCTTCTTCTTCCTTTCCTTGGAAACCCCAACATATTCCGGAAAAACTTGCTTCTCCACATCAATGTTTTTTCTTTCGGATCTCTCAATGGTATTGAAAGTGACGACTGGGGCCCGCCTCGCCTCATTAGCTACTCGTCTAGAAGCATTGTTAGGATGGTTATTTCCCGATCCAGGAGATGCTGAAGGGGAAGCGGAAGAAAAATCAGGGTCTTGTAAAACAGACACTACGGACTCTGAACTTCCAGATGCTCTCGGACTTTGGGATCGAGGGCTTGTGACGCCAGCAAGGCGAGACACTGGAAGAGGGATGGGTTGAACTACAGGAGGAGCATCATAGGTCACCGATCTTCGTGATTCAGAAAGTGGCTCGGCTATGGAGGCGGTGGGAATTGCAATTGAATTTACATCAAGGGGATCAACCCTAGGGAGCTCATAAGAAACCGGTGGGCCCTCATACTCCATTGCTATCGAGTAATCGAGGTCCGACTCGTCTTCTGGCAGGTGAACGCCGGGGGGAAGCATCTTCCTCACCACCTCCCTCCAGTCCCCTCCTCCATCTTTTGCCATTTGTCCTCCCACTAAAAGTACCAATTACCCACCAAATTATGAACTGCAATCTCAAACTACTTCTATAAATACCCCTTATTTTTTATCCCACAAACCAGGGGGAAAAAAACCCGGTTTTAATGCCCAGGTAAGACCAAATTCGCAAAACCAACAAGCACTAACTCAACAGAGGAAGAGAATATGTGCAATCAAACCACAATACCCACAACAAATAATCAACAAAAGAGGAGTTGAATAGGAAATTCTAGGTTTTTCAAACCTATCAAATAATCCCAAAAACACGACTGAAAATGTCAGCACCACCAGTCTCAATCAAGGCGACCCCTTCAAAAGCCATCAAAATTGAAAAGAACTAATCAAGCACCATAAAAACGGATTCAACAGTCCAAGCACAAGACATCAGCAAATCGACAGATAAAAAACACACCCATATACAAGTACCCTTTTTTTTTAAACTCAAAATTGTAGATTTTTGAAAAGGGTGAGTCATAAGTGTTGGAACTTTCAGAGTCAACCAAAATAAATCAAAGCCCAGAAGGAACACGACTGCAAAAAAGCATTTATACACCTAATATAGAACTAAACATGTGCATGAATACTAAAGGAAAAGATATGGATTTTATGTGGAAAGGATCAGAAGATTTCACTTTACAGTTAAAATTTCCACTTTCATAAAGAAAAAGATACGAAGTAGAGGGTCAAGTATGTGTACCTCAGAAAGGAAGAAACTTTGGTTGAATCTGAAAATTCAAATGGGAGAAAGCTTCTCCGTACGAATCCACCATTGATCTTTCATGTGTTGAGAGGGAGAGAAGAGAGAGAGAGAGAGGAGGGGAGGGGAAAGACTCGGAGAACCATTTCAGAGAGAGAGAGAGGTGTGTGTGTGGGGAGTGTGAGGGGGGCCCACGTTGGGCCAGGGTTTAGTACTGGAAGTGCGGATTGGATTGATTGATGAAGGCAGCTGAGCACTCCTCTTCCTCTTCCACGGTGGGGGATGCCCACGCGCGCACGTCAGGAATTCTGACCGAGATTATTGTATGACAGTTGACTGTTGGTTCCACGCGCGTTTTGTTTCGCCTGAAGAACAACCTCTCGTTTTTGTAGACTTGCTGTTGTTGTCGAAGACCACCACCATTAATTAGGAGTATTACCGACAGTAAATTTTTAGTACCCAGTTGTGTGATGTGTCCATCAACTAAATTCTTAAAGGGAATGTTGAAGTACTAATTAAAGAAAATCTGGTAATCCTGTGTTTATGGTACCCTTCTCACCCTATATTGTCAATAGTAACAAATGGAGAATATTATGCTACATAAAATTGAAGACAAGATCGTATTTTGAGGATTGACGATTCTAGATTTTGTGTGGATTTTGACGCGATAAATGTGTTAGGAACATAAATTCGGATATAAATTTATGGGAAAAAAGTCAAGAAATTTGCTTGTTGTTTGGGTAGATGGAGAGTGGAAGGTGATGGTGTTGGTGAGGTGGGTGGCGGTGCTAATAATAATACGGTCGTAAGCATACCAATGGAAAGGTGATGGTAATAGTAGTTTGTGCGGTGACACGGTGGAGGTGGAGGGGTACTGGTCGCGTGAGGGTGAGTACTCGCACATGGTGTGAAGTGAGAGGTTGATTTTGGTGACACTAGTGGCAATGGTCCTAGTGGTGAGATGGTTGTGCATGGTAATGGTGATGGTCGTGCTAGAGGTGGGGTCATGGTAGTGGCGGTGGTGTTGCATGGTGGGTTGTAGAGGACTGCAATAGCATTAGGTATGCAGCGATTGAAAACGAAACGGTGGAAAAGTTCTAGAAAGATTAGGCAGGCATTATAATAATTAGAATTTAATCTTCTATATTTTAGCGGATTTAAAATCCCGACATGAATGGTAATTTCCATTCAAGTTTAATATACATTTAATTGGCTAATACATGCACCACTACATGTTCAATTCTATGATCAAATAACCTCTCAAGTCTCTCTTTAAATCTACACAAGTGAATTGTTTGTAGAGAAATATTTTACTCGTCAAGGCTTGAAGTTTGACAAAGTCGTAGATATTTGAATGAAGAAATTTTCGTTACGAAAAAACAAACAAAGATCCAGTGGAGTTAGAAAATTTACTCACTGAAATTTCAGCAAGAGTACATACCAAAGAGTGTACATACGGTGTAAATTGCTCTGTGGGGCCCACACAAATGATCCGTTTCGTTAATAAATTTTTTAAAATACTTTTTTTGAGTGCTCTTGCAAAAAATCAGCTCAATTGAATATGTGCAAGTACTTGATCCAATCTTCTAACTTTTTATTGTCTAACTTCTGAATGAAAAATTAGAAGATCAAGTACTTATTTTTTAAGAAGAAAGTGTTCTGAAACGGAGAGCTCGACTTAAATCTAGACCAGTTTGCTTACCTCGGCTCGTAGAATTTCCATTGGTATAAAACTCAGACTCGTTAAAAACTTAAATTTAAGCACATTAAAATTCGGCTTGGCTGTTTCATGTCCTGCTTGTTGCCGCACACGCCTTGATGGCCGAGTGTCATTAGGAACTCCACACATTATGCTTATCCTTAATGATGAAACAACGACCATTGGAAATTCGTAGCAGTAGGTTTTTTTTGACAATGGAAAGTAATTAGTGGCTGTCATTAAAACTGGAAAAAATGGAGTCCAGGCATTTTGCCAACTGCAAAAGATAGTAAGGATTATTGAAAGAGCAGTGACTTCCCCCCCCCCTCTTCCCCCTTCTTGTTTTGTACCCGTAATTCAGTTTTTTCATCTTTGTTCATACAAATTCTTAACGGTCTTGCTATTGTCAGCCCATTGGACTGACGATAAACACACTAAAAAATAAAAAAAAACACGTACTTCTGTCTATTTTTATACACTTTAATACACATTCACACACTCACTATTGTCAACCCATTAGACTGATTTTAGAATTTTCCAATTTATAATACAGATAATAAAAAAAAAAGGACGGTGAACATTACTCCATTCAGCTCAATTTATTTGTCCCTAATTGTATTATGACCGAATAAAAACTTATTTATATGAAACATGAATTTTGTTTGGTAGATATAAAAATATTTCATTAAATCAAGTTTTTAAAGTCATGGTAACATTAACTTTCTAACAAAACTAGTAATAAATTCGGACGAAAGGAGTAAATAGGAAAGTGCTGAAAACAAATTCCATTCTAAATTTCTCATTTCTCAAAATAATTATTACTAGTTGTATATTTTGGCCAAGATTAATAAATTTAAGGACATGTGGAGGACGACATGATTAATGTCCACTGGACCCACACAGAGGAGTACCCGTTTGAAATGGCAATCAATATTTGAGAAGTTGTGCAAGCACTGATCTAATAATGTCATTTCATGCTGGTTTTGGTAAACAACCTCCCTGCATTTTGGTGGGACAAGGGATCCGACGGTGAGCCAATACGCTACGGGATTGTAGGACATTTAGGTGTGCCCGATCAGAATTTCATTGTTTTCACATGAACCATTTAGTTTGTAGAACTTGCTGAATGCAGTGTGTGAATCAAGAAACCATGTTAATCGGACAATGATATATACAAGATTCAAATGGAATTGTATCGCAGCACATTTTAAAAATTACACAAAATCGTACATTTTGCTAACACTCTCAGGCAAGCTTTTCATGCAGTAGATACGGTATTCGTAAGTACGATAAAAATAACATGTCAAAGCAAACATATTGTCAGGGCCTTAGAGCAATATAATGCTCGCATTACTTGATTTGAGCTGCCAAACTTTTATTAGTTCTACAGCATCATGCCAAGATATATGTCCAAAATCAGAGCTGCAACCGAAATAATTTGGGTGTTTGGATGAGGGAGAATATGTGACACTGGCATTTGAAAGTATCATTGGCAAGAAATGACCTTTCCACCTAACCCATCATCTACACAATAATAGGAGTATTATTTAAGCACAATTATTTGAACCCCTCACTTGCTCATTACCCATATATACATGGTCAACAACCAAACAAGATTTGATTATATTTCATTCATGGAATAGAATAACATGTTACAAACACACGCGATGCACACACGCTTACACAAACATTCGTATAATTTGTAGAGTCCGCACAGACCGTTGCTTAAACACGAGCCCTTTAGAGGGGAAAAAAAAAAAAAAAACAGTTTGAGCCATACCTACTAGTCTATTAGTACCTTATTTGAGCCGTACCTATCCCAACAACAATCACAGCAGTTATTCAATGGCCGTTTATTGGTTAGAAGGTCCCAATAACCTCCAAGTCCAGAACACGACTAAAAAACCTATTGATGTATAAGGAAAACCCCCCCACTGCATTTCTCGTTCTGAGAAATGTATAATTTTATTCTACCATGGAACGTACACTGGAAGATTGCAGCTTAACTGTTATTAAGCGATGAAATGGACGATCGAATTTACTTGGTCCGCGGATCCCCGGTTTCCAAAGAAACTCCACGAGGATCTTCTCTCACCAACAAGGCGAGGACGTTGAGTGAACTCCATTCTTTGGCAACATTGCTGCTTGAATTCCCTAAAGTCACGGCAAAAACAGCATCAAAACCACCTGCTCCAGGAACTCCAGCAAATAGAACTCCTTCCATATTCATAGTAGCATCCAAAAGCTTAGTTTGAGATTCAGGTTCTATCTGTGAAATTGGAATGGAATACAGTCAGTGACTGAATTCGGAATACTGGTAGACCACTCTACACACACACACACACAGAGAGAGAGAGAGAGAGAGAGAGAGAGAAGCATCAAAGTAAAGAGAACCTACTGGTATGCCTGCAGCCTGACCCATCAGGCGCATGTGAAATCTGATCTCAAGCATTGTGTCTCTTGCTCCTAACAATGCTTTCACGATTTCTGCTTCAGTTGGTTCACTGGAGAGCTCCATCCACTGTATAAAACCACGGTGTGTAAGATCCTCCACAATACCATATAAGAATTCTGCACATAATTCATGCCTAACAGAGGGAAAAGCAATGGGCATAGCGCAGAAGCATATGCTGAAACAAACATAATTTAATCTTCCCGTAAAATGAAGTGGGAATGCATAATTAAGCGATCAATTAGTGTTTTATCTTGTGTTTCGTCAGCAATGGTAGTTTCAACTTTGAAATGGTATCATACTGAAGCTATAACTCTTATGAAAACTGTGATAGAACCAAAACAAGAAATAAGAGGTCCCCGTGAGACTGGCAACATATTACAAATGTTGTACTCCGTATAACATAGTGATGTTGAGGCAAGTGATTTACCTCATCCCTCTGTCAACAAATCTACCATTGAAATCACAATGACCAACCTCTTATCTCAGACAACGGTGGTCAAGCTCACAGGTACTTGAAATATAATACAAATTATAGAATCGTATTTTATGTTATACCTGTCTACTGTAGCATTTCAGGGGTTATGTCGATTAAAAAAGCATACAAGGAAGACTAGGAAGTTAATCATGTTTGTGCTTCTTTTCAAAATTCCATACCTCTATAGGCTCTATTAGGTCTCTCTCTCTCTCTCTCTAATTTTTTTTTTTTTTTGAACTATAGAGGAAGTTGGTTCCCAATGTTAGAACTTAGTTCTCACTGGTGATCAGTTTCTCTATTACCCGTGTAGATTCTTTGTACTGAGGCATTTTGGCCCTATCAACCCTGGCTGCCCTAGGGATGCCCAGGTTCAACGGAACAAAAAAGGAGAAAGTCCTTGTTTGAATTCACAAATTACAAGACAGCATAAGATTGAAGCAGGTTGCAGTACAAAGTTAGACCATAGAATTCCTGTACATTAAAATTCCTGTAGTGGATGAATGAACCTCTTCACGCAGCAAACTGAATCAACCAGGGAATTCTATGAACCCTGCTAGTTGCAGATGCAATATTATAATAAGATACAAGCAGTCCTTTCACTCATTAACATTCCTATTATAAAAAAAAAAAATTCATCTATAACAACATGATAAAATTTGCTATACCTCTACCAAGGTTTTAGAAGCCAGCTTGGTCGAAGCAAACCTGCCAGTTCCAGGTTAACAATGCATCGCTTAACTGAGCAATCGCTAGGCAGGTAATAAGCAAAAAAGGGACGGAAGCTTAGTTAAAGGTGTTTGCAGGCCATAACTTTCTCTGTTTACTGGATGTGAGATTGGGCATTATGCATGAGGGTTGATAGCTATATATCGTAGTTGTGGAGTCAACAGATTCCTTCATACCCGATGTAGGACGATAGATCATATAAAGGCAGCTAGAATGTGCTCTGATGTAACCCCTAAAAAGCCAATTTTTCCTTTGCCATTCTTTGTTATTGTTTTCGTGAGAACAAATTTAGATCACATGATTGAAATTGATCTGTTCAAAGTGGAAGGTACTAAGGGATCATTCGGTTAACACCAAAGTTTTGACAGATTATTATTTAAATAGTTCAAAATGTGCATCATCAAGTTGTAAAACAGTAAATGTGTCGTCAGGCCGTCGGCTATCTTAAAAAGTTGACAACCACAACACCTGATTTCCAATCCGTATCACTTGATACCTGATACTCAGTACCATCACACTCCAAATGTTATGTAACAAGTACTAAATCATCTATTTAAAACCATGAACTCTGCATGCATAGTGGCTACTCGTCTAAGAAGCTTCTGAATTACCTTTTCTGACTTATGCAGGCTGCATTTGTCAATAACGGATCTATAAGAATCCCAGCGTTCTTTTGCCATTGTGCTTAACATATTAAGACGAACTTCAAGTGCTGAATTTGCATCTGACAACTTTTTCCATGTTTCCAGGGCCTTCTGAGGCTCGGATTTTTGCCACTTCTTGACAGCACCAACCATCGATACTGTGGATGACCCTCCAGCACCTGGCTCTCCAAGTAACTGGAAATGCATCACAATTA
Organism: Rhododendron molle; assembly: GCA_025413875.1. Taxonomy (NCBI): domain Eukaryota; kingdom Viridiplantae; phylum Streptophyta; class Magnoliopsida; order Ericales; family Ericaceae; genus Rhododendron; species Rhododendron molle. The sequence continues at coordinate 18,525,229 of CM046394.1, read as the reverse complement.
CAAAGTGCACATTTTTTTGTAAAAAAAAGGGCAAAGGAGAAAGTGACATTTTCATCAGCGTTCGGCCCCTAGCATACCCATGTCTACTTGCGAACATGGATTTGAAAGTTCATGTAAGTAGCATGGTGAATGATCAGCATACTTACAAGATTCATCAATGGGGGCAGCGAAAATTTAGTCCTCTCATGGTCCCATTTGCCATTTATCACGTCACTGATAACTTCATCTAATGATTTTCCTTTAAGTGCGTCCTGCAACTCCACATAAGAAAAACTTCAACAATCAGACAGATTCAAGTGAAAAACTGCAGAGAATCAGCCCAATACTGTGTTTGCCCCTGTTGATGCTATAATTCTCACAATAGTCGTAGATTTCGCAATTTTATGCAAACATGACATAGACAGACATTCCATCAATTCCTTAATCTGAATGTTTCATCAAATACTATTAACCAGGCGAACAACTCACAACCACCCAGGTTAGGTGGACAGAGGGCGAAATGCAAGAGATCGCATGGTGTAGTGTTTAGACTGTACTGTCAACTGTCAAGTGCTAACACTAGAATCAAGTCGATCCATAGCCCGATTTTTGTGGAGCAAACTGTCAAGTTCGTCCCCAATCCCTTTCCACGACCCTGAAATCTTGATCTGACAAGATGATATTCAGGTAATTGGCTTCTAAAGACATCAGTAAATAACTATAATTTGGAAAATAATTCTCTAACAAGAACATCAGTCACAGCCAATTGGTGTCGACATCAACTCCCTTGTTGCACTATGCATGGCACTCATGGTAGCATGAAATTTTTTTCAAGGCAAGCAGCATGAATAACGTTGAATACATTTAAAGACTATACAGAGACTTTTATGGTAAGAGTTCAAGTCTACATGGTGTAAAGACTTACAAAAAGCACATACTTGCATAACTTTCTTAGCTTCTTTTGTTTCCTTTTCTCCACTCCCTCCAGCATGAGCTCCATTTTCATGCTACTCCCTTATTAGTGATGAATAACAAATAATGCCCGAGTGGAAACTGATGCCTTCATACGGGCATAAATGATCACATCCACATAACTGATAAGTAATTTGGTATCCTTAATCCTTGCCTAACAATCCAACCAGAACCCCAACACTCAACCTAAAAACAAAATGTGTAGATCTTCTATGTTGACAACTTGGGCAAACCAATGGTGTAATTTTCTTTGTCCATCAGTCCTTTAGTTGCTAGTAAAAATTCTAATGCTCCCTTGAAAGCAGTTAAGAAAGCATGCTGAGATATGGCATCGTTTCAACATAACGATAATGAGAGAATAATAACCATGAGTCCCTGACATTGTGTGTACAAATTAACACACACACACACAGAGAGAGAGAGAGAGAGAGAGATAGAGAGAGAGAGACCTGAGCAGAAGAAAGCACATCTGGCGAAAAGCGTACATATCGTTGACTCCCATAAACTGCAGAACTGACATCAAACCCACTGCCAACTTTCCCTTGTGCAATGCAGTGCGCAGTTTGAGCTATCTCATGCACCACATCAATATCTGCAGTACTCTCCTTTTCATGGTGTTGATCTTCAGACAAAGAGGGAAGATTAACAACTGTAAAGTAATGAAGTAAAGCCGCAGTGACTGCAGTTGTCATAGCTGCAGATGATCCCAATCCAGTTTTTGCAACTTCAGGCTTGCGAGTTTCTCCTTTTTCTTCTTCAGTGTTGAAAGTAATAGATGTAAACGGTGGAAGGGAAGCTAATGATTCTGCTTTCAATGGGAGTCCACGTGCTTCAATCTACAGAGGTTAAAGAACAAGGCCACAATACCTTAATCATCAGGTGACAAAAAGAATTCAAATGAAACATAGCTGTAATTCATAAATGTTTTTTGTTCTTTCAGAAAGGTTTCCTCAGTGCTGGGATTCTACTTGTTGCTCATTCTTGCCTGAATGCTGTAAAAAATGAAATCAAAAATTTGCAGGAAACCATGGTTGAATACTTGTCAAAGCATGTATCAAAGAGAAGTGCTATTTTAGGAAAAGAGATTAGCCAATAAACCCCCTAAAGAGAGACAAAGTCAAGTATAACTGGAAAGGTAGGGTACCTGATTCCGATATGAATAGAAGTCATTGCAACCTAAGATTGTAATATCAAGACCTGCATGACTAATCCATCCAGATATCAGTTATCCATAATTAACTTAACCCTAAGATGAAATGCAGCATCCAAAATTACCCTGCAAAAGTAGTTTGTGTAGCATATCCTTCTTATCCTTGTCAAATTTTGCACGGGCTGCTGCTACAGCATATTGCACAGCAAATTCTACAAAGGGGTTCCTTGAATCACTGAGATTTTAAGCCAATGGTAGTAAGCATCAGCTGAACAATACGTAATACGATTTTGTATAGTCACGCAAAAAAGGTTGCTTTCAGGACAGTATTTGAAGAAGTGAACGCCAGAATGAGCAAAATAAGTACTAGGACAATAACAAACATTGTGATACTATTAGATAAGCAAGTATTGTACAAGAAACAGAAACTTGCCTTGAAGAGACACACTGAAGTGTTAAATGTTCTAACGACATTTTGTAAATAGTTTCTCTTGACATCTGAGGAGAAGTCAATTTCACATACGTCCATGCCTGAAAGAGCATGAAGAAAACAGAAATTGGATCACAAAACCCAGCAATTCATAATGGCAAAACAGTATACCACAACAAAATACTTCTCTATGGAGCTAGCAAGGGAAAAACCGATGTAACAAATGCTAAATGATTAATAAACTCAAGTAGAGTGCTTTAGCAACATTTTGAATATTGAGGAGAACTAAATTTGGCAGTTATCCATGCCAAAATGCATTAGGGTACTAGAATGTCGAATGCAAAAAATAAAACAGTTTGCAATCGTAATATTCCCCATGGAGCTAACAACAATCAGTTAATGGTTCAAAATGCCTACAGAATCAAGAAAGCAAGAAGCCAAATAATGCAGTCCACCCACAAAATGCAGCCAGAAATCATGTTTGATCCTTCCTATAATAATGTCGCAGGATCACTTCAACGGTTCGCCCAACCAGAGGTCTACATGAAGCTTGGGGTAGTCATCTGAATACCCTGAACTTAGAACAATATTACTGCATGTGCCCTACTCTTAACAGATGGCATAACGTTTGACCACCCTCTAGCCTCCATGTTGAAAGATCTTCCACATGTATTCCCCTCTTTTGCTCGTTTTTGGTAGTGCTATCCACTTCATTTCTTATTGTTGCTACGTTGATAATCAACTTAATTGGCTATTGCTATATTATAATTTGATTCATGTGCTGGTTAAATAGACTATCAGAGAGATTTTTTTTTTTTTTTTTTTATGTGTAAATGGTCAGAAGGCTAGCTATTCAGAAAAAAGAGCATGATCATTTTTGTCTATAGTTTTTTTTTTTTTTTCGTATCTCCATATAATCAGAAAGAATTTTAAAGTTCAAATTAGACTTAAAATGACTTATCCCTTTGCGATGAGCTATAAGAGTTCCTGACAAGTTTTCTAATGGCTACCCTGACAAGAAATTCTGGAGATGTCACTGCACCCCAAACAAACTAAACATGGCTTTTGAGAGTTCTGAATATCCCTAAACTTCCACATGGTATTTCTTTTACCATTTTAGGAAACTATAACATTATTTCTCTTTCCCTACACAAGGCAGAAGAAAACAGGAAAATAACACTTAAAAATAGTTTACATACTTCAAATTTGGTTGACTCTTAACTGCCAACTAATCTGCTCAGGTATCAACTCAATGGTGTTGTTCAGTATTCCCTGCATCAGCACTATTTTCCCGCAATTTGCATTACATAGATGAATTTGATGGTCTTAGGTAGACCATAATTGTTCATCGACAACATCTAGAAGTCTCTTTGTTCTTTGAGACTACTGATTCAGGCAAACCAATCTTCTATGAATGAAATAAGAAGAGGCGATCTTGGATCTTTATCAGCTTTGGAAAAAAACTATCATATGTACTGAAGGGCCATAACTCCTTATACCAATCTGATGACAATGTTAACTTCATCTACTCAATTCAGTACAAGACTAATGAAGCAAAATCGCACAATAAAAAGGTGCTATGAAGAATAAAAAACACAAAAAAGAAGAAAACCTAAAAATGTAATGAACCGACACTTGTGAGTGAAAGGCTAAATCGTAAAGAATTATCATGCAACCTTACCAAGATTTCGGGATCAATATTATTATTGAGTGGTTTCACAATCGCATAGAAACGGGCATTGGTACTGAGTACAATCCCCGCATTGGGCCTCTCCAAAACAAGATACCCCCCAGTCATCAAGACCTTTCCAGGAGCAGAAGCAACTCTATATGAAAAACCAAAATCCAAATCAATGGACAATCCCATAAATCCAAATCGATAGAGACTACTTAATTCTCTATGAAACTCTTTTTCTTCATATATTGACAAAGTACACACATATTAAACTTCAGTATTTTTTTCCTTCAGGAAAATGAGCAATTGATGATAGTCCTGCAATTGAACAGATGAACTTACACAGCCATTGCTCTTCAATTACCAATCTGACCTCTAAATCCCAGAATCAACTGAAAAAAGCTGTAATCCATGTCAGTAAAATTCACTTCTGCTTGTATGAAGAAGGAAGAAAAATCCATTTGGCTGAGGGGAATAAAAGAACGGAGAAGGAAAAAAATTTGAAAATCTCAAGTAAAAGCTACGGAGTAAATTATACCTTCAACTGCCGATTCACATAGACTTAATACACAACTAACAAAGAAGTGTGGGCCCATGTCAAGCATTGGTGTGGGGCCAACACCCATTGTGTAAAGAAGCACGGACACGTATGTTGGTCTCACAAAGCCGTGTCCAACAAGTGTTGGTCACAGACACGACAGGACACTCTCCGGACACGTGTTTGGCATGCCTAAATACTTATCCAATTGTTTTATTATGTTTCTTTTACTCAGTCATATTGTCAATACTCTCAGGACACACGGGAGATACACCTACAACATGCTAAGGACACATTAAAAGGTCAAAACATAATTTTTAAAACTCTGCCCAGAGTGAAAATTTCCACAGATGTATAGTTCATCCATACTTATATGTGGACCATTGATTTTCTCTTCACAGCATTACTCTGAATTTGATGAGTTATGTTTCGACTTTCATATGAGTTCATAACAAACCTCTGTAATGCAAATACATTTTGCGTTCGACGTGTCCGCATGTCCGTGTCGTCTCCATATCTCATATCCATGTCCGTTTCTCAGGTCATGGGTTATTACATGAATTTGAAACCAGAATACATCTCCTTCTTCTCAAAATGTTGGCGACCACATTGTGTCCATTAAGTAATCTATGTGGCATTTATATAACAGGGGTATCACATGAAACAGGTTTATAGTAACAAAGTATTTCTACCATTCCTCTATCATAAAAAAATGGGAAAACGAAAAACAGAAAATCTACTTTCGTGTCTCAGTTTCCCTGCAACCAACAACAACAACCACCAAATAGACTAAACGAAACTAAGCCCACAAGGAAACCTTTTGACAGAATCATCAATAACCTTTCATCACTAATAATTCACTCTTTCCAAGCAACAATAAACTGGAAGAAGGTAAGATCTAACATATTTCAGGCTAGTTACTCCTCAGTAACCTTTCATCACTAATAATTCCAAGTATATCTACACATTAGTTAGACATTAGAAAGAACAGAAAAAAAAATAGTAATCTCAACTAAAAGCAAATTGCACACTCAATTGCCAGCATAGCCATTTCTGTGACAAATACAGTGTCACTACCATTTCTCTTTCACAAACGAACACATACAAAAAAAAAATCTTTCAATGGACTGATGGAGTAAACGAAATTGCAACCACAAGAAAACATTTCCACTAATTCAACAGTAAAAAAATGCATTAATCCACCGTTTCTGAACTAATTATTAACCCCGTAAAAGCTAATACCAAATAAATTTCAACAAAAATTGATCCCCAAAATTTCCAATTATTGTGAACGACACATTATTCAGAGAATAGAAAGATACCTCTTTGAATGGGTAGCGAGGTCTCTTTTCACCGGAAAATCAGAAGGCAACGCCGGAGGTGAGTCACAGTCGTCTTGCCTACTTCGATCAGCACTCCACTTTATTAAATATACGAGTAAACCTTTTTTCTCGCTTTTGACGTTCCAGTGTTCAAACTTGTATGGCTCACTTAAGATGTTAATTACACCCAACACCCCAAATGTTAACAGGAAATTTCATTTTGCCTCTTTACTCTCAATTGTGAGAGACAACACCCTCTACTTTGAGTTTAGTTGAAATGGAAACATCCCATCCGCTGGAGCTATTAGTGAAATTGACAAAAGCCGGTAAGTGGCTAGTTATAGGAGTGTACTTTTAGAGACCTGCTTTTCCCCCGACACGCCCCAAAGCTGGTCTATAAACCGGGGGGAGGGGAAAACTGGTGTGGGGTCGGGAGGTGGGTGGAAGGTGTCAAGGGGAGGCAATTTGCGTACTTTTAAAGCATCCGCATTAACCTCTTTAATTTTTAGATCAAATTACACTTTAGAAAATCACTTTATGACTTTAGTTAGTCCCCTTTAGAGTGTCGACTGCATCAATTCTCTATTTGAAAAATAACACATCATTTTATCAAATAAAGTAAACTGCATTAAACACTTTTTTTTTTTTTTGGCGTAGAGGAGAAGAAGTATACTTTACTGGCTCACACCAGCAGGAACAAGCCAAGAAATAATTAAATACTCTTTAACCTATGAACAACGGCTCGTTAAGGAAGAAGAGGAAGTGTTCATTTTCTAAAAGTTGGCGAGGCACAAACGAGTCTGGTGTGGGTCAATTTTTGAAATTTAGCTTGTTAGCCTGGGGAGAAGCGGACAATAACCAGCTTGATGTAGATGCTCTTATTTGGGTTCACCCTTCTTATTTATATATTTCACTAGTGCCAAATTTTCTGTATATCCTATACTGGTTTCTGCACTTAAATTGGTGTTCTATGATTAGATCTTTATCTAGTTACTTTGCATGTGTTTTCCATGCACACAACGTTCTCTACTTGAGGTGATCGTCACTTGGTTGGCTATTGATCAGTTTGTGTGGAAAAGTTCGTCACTATTGAAACTTTACAACTGTTTATCTTCATTTTGTATGCGCACCTCCGACGTAATATTGTCTTATCAAAGTTCGCTGATGTATCTTTGGTTTTATCACCGTGTTTTCTTTTTATATTGTTGTGCTATCGGTGTTTTTATGTTTGTGCTCCCTTTTATGCGTGTTACATCTTCATAATGCTGTAATAGTTGTACACGACTAATGTACTTCTTGCCACTTGTACCAAAAAAGAATAATTAAAAAAATCTATTTCTATTCTATAAAGCTGTAATTTTTTACTGTTCATGATCCTTCCTACACTATGAAAGTACTTTTCTACTCTTGTATATTTTGCACTTTTGTTGTACTAAGTAAATTGTGCTCGCATGCGTGATAAGTGGTGCTTCCTTAATTTCCTACACCACCATAATTGCATGTCGTTGAATTCTTCCAAATCTGTAATTCAAAATTCACGAACTAAAACAAAAAATCGGGATACTAAATGCTAAGGAGAATCATCTATTTCAGCTATGGTTGGAAGCTTTTGAAAATGTACTCATATTGTTTAAATTTCATGGCCTAACTACTTGATGATTTTCTTTGTCAATATATTATGTTTTCCGAACTCTATAAAACCTAATTTTGTAAAGGCAATTATGCTATACAACTTCAAATTGAAATAACAAAAATAAATTCTACACTTATAGGGCTTTCCTGGGCAAGGTGTGACCTCACTAGCTAGTAATATGCTAAAGAACAACCATAATGAAGTCACCCAAAAGAACTGAACAAGGTAAAATTTGCCTATACTTTCGATGGGAGCATGAGTAGTATCTTTGTTCTAAAAACGACCTTTTTTAGGGCATGAGAGAAAAGAAACAACTAGAGTAATTTGCAATAACAATATAGGGACAGAGTAGTAGATTGGCAAAAGATGGCACTAAGAGCCAGAACACATGTTGGGCACCTAAATTTTTTTTTTTTGTCAACTTATAATGTCTAGCGGATGGAAGTGTGACATTCCCTGACTTAAAAGTAAAAAAATTTGTGTTCCACTAACTAAAATAAGTATACTTATTTTTTGAATTTAAAGTGATGTATTGTGAGAGAATGAACTGTCCTGTAAAACGAAAAATAAGTACTTAAAAAATAAGAACCTCAGCGGAACGGGATGTGCCCAAAAAAAAAAAAGAAGCAGCAAAAGAGAGTATAATGATACAATTCAAAGCGAAGAGGGCAAAATGGCAAATGTATGTTTTGCTAAAAAAATAAAAATTGTGTGGGGATGCGAGTTGTAATTAAGCCCTTTCAGAAAACCGAAAGTCTGTCACTCACCAACCTCGCCAGCCTACCATTTCGGTGGCTTGTTAACCGATGTCCCATTTTCATATTCCCATAATAATAATTTGTTGATTCTAATTTGTTTTACTAATCAACGCAAGTACTAGGGTACCACAGTACCATTTACTAATTTATTAGTATCAAATTACGTTAGGTCGTGTTTCACAATCACCCTTTTAAGGAGCGTGGATGCGAAATACGCTTCGAACAAGAACTGTGGATTTGGTTCTGTCTAATTGATTTTTTGGCTTAAAAGTCATTAAGCAAAAAAGTGCCCTGGTTTGGCTAAACAAGTGTACTTATTTTATTGGCTTAAAAGTTATTAAGCAAAAAATCTTAACTTTTTTGACCAAACCTACCAACTTATTGGACCTCAATAAGTCAATAAGCCGACTTATCTAGAAAAGCCAAACCCACCTTAAGTGACAAGGAAAAGCATGATGCTAATTGCGATTTAACGTAGTTTGAGTATGAAGTTCAGGCCTAGTTTGGCTAAATAAGCCGAAGAGACTTATTTTATGTCTTCACTTAATTGTTCATATTTGTGAGTTTTTTGTGTTAAATTTTTGTGAAATAAATTAAAAAGTAAAAAAAAAAGAAGAGCAAAATTGAAATTTTTTTGAACAAAAATTATTTTGCCAAACTAGGCTCAGATCACGTGATTTAACTGATAAATCAATAACAAGTCGTAAATTAGTTAATGATGATAGGGGAGAGCTCATGGACTAGCTAGATTGGTCTGATTTTATAGTAATTCGAGAATCAAGTCACTACCTACAGGTTATGAATTTGGACAATTAAATCAACCCATAAAATTCATAAAATCAAACCAATGCAAACGATTAGTATATGATTCAGTGACGGTTTTAAACCACGGTTCACTTGAAATTGAGATATCATCTCCATAAATTATTTATCTATAATACAAATCGCAATGGTGTGGTGACCCACATATTTTCCTTACATAAATCTTAACCGTTGGACTTAACATACATTGTTCTGCATAAATCTCCACCATTCATTCAACCCTAGGCATTTTGGCAATACTTTGCATTAAAATAGAACAATAAATGGAAAGTTTATGGAGAAACCAATCTGGTCCTAATTTGAAGTTGTCTAACATTTTTAGTAGATGCCGTGGATTGGTTTCATCCTAAAGCCAAGAATGAAAGGGCAAAATCACGGTCTATTTCCGAAAAATTAGGCGTATAATTTTCAAAGTCTGAAACTTAAAAAGGTAATAAAACCCAGAGAGTGATTTTGGCTCTCCTCAACTTGATAACCGCACATCCAAAGGGGAGTGCCAAAATCAATTTGAGGAGTGCCAAAATCAATCTCTATAACCTTAGCTATTTCCAAAGTCACGGGCTGACTTTGGGTTTCCCAAAATGAGGCATACATTCTTCTTCTGTTTCCTCCCCCATCCCCCCTCTCTCTCAACCTTAGTTACAATACTACCACACCACTGAAAATCACCGAACTCTTGCTTCCGAGTTTGAGACTACAAGAATTAAGGGGAGTGGAGGGGTGTGCCAAAATCAATTTGAGGAGTGCCAAAATCAATCTCTATAACCTTAGCTATTTCCAAAGTCACGGGCTAACTTTGGGTTTCCCAAAATGAGGTGTACATTCTTCTTTTATTTCCTCCCTCATCCCCCCACTCTCTCAACTTCAGCTACAATACTACCACACCACTGAAAATCACCGAACTCTGCTTCCAAGTTTGAGACTACAAGAATTACGGTGAGTGGCTCCATTACTGTATATAGAAATTGTTTTCTTTCGGTTTACCCCTAGCCACGGTTTTCTCTCTATCTCCCCTTTTGTTTAATTTGATTTTTTTTTTTCAGTTTGAGTAAATAGATTTAAGGTGCTTCTTCTATGTTACCTATTTTCTTTTGGTTCTATTTTTCCTCCATTTGGGTTTCGTGTTTAACAATTTTTTTTTGTTTCTTCTACGTTCCATCCATATTTTTTCCATATTGTCAAAATTAACAATTTTTTGTTTTGTTTTCCCTAATATCCATATTTTTTAAAACAAAATGTAAAACCCATCATGCGGGTAAGTCTATGGTGGTCCTTTCTAACAGATTTATATTTTACGTTCTATGTTGATTTTTTTTTGGTTCCCCCTACTGTATTTTTAAAAACTTTAAAGGTATTCGAATCTGATCTCGATTTGTTAAAACCCCATTGGATTTATCTGCGAAAGAATGTTAATCGGCCAACCCTTGATTTTTATAGCTCCAATTGGATTATCTGAAGTCACTATGTTTTGGTTCGGAGATCTTTAGATTTGGGAATGAAAGTGCATGTGAGTGGTTACAGGTCACAGGGTATTACATTTGGGTAATTTTAGATGAAGTTGATCTAGGGTTGTGAAATCATACTATTAGTAAAAAAAGTTTGACTATGAGTGAAAACGTAAGGAAAATTTGAAAGTTATTGAATCTTTGTGTTAGCTAATAAAGTGGAAGAAGGAAAACATACCTCCTAATTTTTTTAGGCATTCAGAATTTTAAGAATTTTATATTGCAATGTCCTTTAGGTGGTTCTTTTTTTTTTTTTTTTTTTTTGCTTCACAATATTTTCCACGTGTAGTATCAGTTGAGTGGAGCCTTCACTATCTGTAGACACCCCAATCTGGACCTTCAAATAATCTTTAAGTTTCCCCGATGATGAAATAAGGAAAAATATACCTTCGAGGCTTGGATTGTTGCTCCTTTGCTACTCCTTTGCTACTCCTTCTTTAACCTCAAGAAAACCCCTTTTCAACCATGTAGGGTGGCCCCCGGTTCAATTGCAAAAGAGGAAAATGTGTTTATCTTGTCAAAAACAACTTTTTCCATGACACACTGAGGGTAAAATGGGCACACATTTCAATGTATAAAATGTCTTTGAGTGAAACCAATTGGGTTAGAAAGAGGACTCATGTAACGCCAGAACACGCAAAATCGAGTTCGGGAGTGTCCAGGCGGCCTTGTGAAGTTTGGTCTGTTGAGCAGTCAAAACTGCAGCACTTGGAAGGGCGCGACGCACCTCGAAGGGCGCACGGCACCTCAGAAAATTCAAAAATCACTTCACCGCATGGCATTTTAATTCAAAAATCACTCCATCGCGGCATTCGGAGGAAGCGTCGACGATTCCCATTGCCCTTAGATACCAATAATTTCTCAATTTTCATTCTTTGGGTGCTCTCAAGTATCTTTTGCCTATAAATACACTCTCTCTAGTTGAAAAGCACTCCTTCAACTCCAAGTAAAGTTACTCTGCCATTTTTGGCTCTCACCCTCTCTCTCTAAAAATACTCCTTTTGATTCTCTCTCTACAACTTTTTACACCCACCCACTATACACACTTCTCTCTCTACACCCATTTGCTCTCAAATCTTTCAAGTTCAATCCAAATCAACTTCCATTCCTCCACCTTCAAGCACATCCAAGCTTCGATCAAAAGGTATAAATCCATTTCCTTGGGCTAAACCACATTTAGCCTTGAGGGGAGCCGATCGAGACCCTTCTCGGTCTTTCTATACCGAGCTTGGGTCTCAAACGAGCTTTACATTCAAAATCTTTCTTTTCTTTTCTTTTTTGCATTTTCTTTTCATATTTTGACTAATATTGCTTAAAGATCGTGCGGGTACATTCTAGATTCAAGTTTCATGTTAAAAGTCCTTTTTTTTACTTCATGAGTTCTTTCAATATTCCGAAAAGCTTTTAACATTATTTTACATGATAAGATGAATAAATGGGTCTCATAAATCATTTTTCAAAGATTCGGAAAATATAACAAACTATTTTGCGGACCTATGGGTTGTTCTATCATGTAAAAGCAAACTGATTCTGGAATGCGCAGACAGGTGTACCGCACGGTACCGTGCGATGCACCCAGTGTATCGCGTGGCACCTCTTGTGGTATTGACAATCTGTTGTGATGTTGTTATTTCATTTTATGTACATTGCTATCCATTTCATGCGATTCTGCTAAGCTCAAACACGCCAATAATGTGTTATATTTAATCCTGTGTCCCTTTCCCGTATGTTTTAGTTAAGTTTTCAAATGATATTAAATCCCCATTTAAAATGCTTAGTAGACACCGGTTTCCGGGCGAGCGGGTGCTTTTCAACAAAACCTTCCTCGTTCGTAATGGCTCCCGGATCCAAAATCTCAGCGTTTTCGCGAGACCAAAAGCCTTTCTTTTCAAATCAAGCTCTCGGTTTCTCGGATCATCCATCTCAAAATCCAGGTGTGACTCTTCGATTAGCGCCTTTGAGCGACTGCCATGGATTAATTTGAGATTTTTGTTCAATACTTTACTTGTACTTTTTTAAAAAAGAGTAAAAAGTATTGAATAATCGAGAGAGCCAAGCTTGAAAAGCATTTTCTTGGGGATTTAAAATCATTTGAAAATCTTAACTTTTTTTTACACTATGCACTTCTGACCTCACTAGTTAGTGGCTATCTTGCGGTTCTGCATCGGGTGACAAGCTCTCCGGGATGCCTAGCAACCCTCGACTATGATGAGCCATCGTCCTGTTCGACAGTTGTCTTGCAATACACTCGACACGGGTAGTACATCTTGGCTCTAGTCCGGGAACCTTTTGAGACCAAAACCGACTTTTGCACTTATAGATAGCCATAGGACGCTTTGACTAGGATAGAAGAACCCATAAGCAGGACTTATGTGTTATATTATGCTTACGTGCTTTTATTCCTGTACACAGGCATCATTTGCACACCATTGCATCTTGTGGGCTAGAGAATAGGCTTCCTTAGAATTCTTTAGGACCTCGGTCAGTTCTAGGCTGTAAATCCATGGAGTTTCGAGATACCTTCCAGGTGTTTGCCGTGGTGCCGAACGGCTCTTGGTTTGGGTCTAACCTTAAGCGCTGTGTATCTGGATTCCTAGTCATATTGCTCATGCCTCCGGATGGTCCACGATAAGGAGATTGGCACCGGTTCCGACCGATTCGAATTTAACTGACGGCTCTACCGGACTATCGGAAATCTTCTATAACGGACGTCCTAAGTGAGATTTGAACCACGGTGGGTCCATTAGGGCAGTCCAGGAGACTGTAAATCCATGGAGTTTGAGATACCTCCGGTGTTTGCCGTGCCGACAGGCTCATGGTTTGGGTCCCAAAGCGGCGTGCTGTCATGCGGATTCGGTAGTCATATTGCTCGCCGGATGGTCACGATATAATTGGCTGGTCGTTCCGACCGCTCGAATTTAACTACTGACGGCACTACCGGACTATCGAAATCTTCATGCAGGGCGTCCTAAGTGAGATTTGAACCACGGTAGGTCCATTAGGACAATCTAGGAGACTGTAAATCCATGGAGTTTGAGATACCTCCGGTTTTTTCGTGCCCGAACAGCTCCCTTGGTTTGGGTCTAACCTTAAGCGCGTCTGTATCTGGATTTCGGTGGTCATATTGCTCCGTCTCGGATGGTCACGATAAGGAGATTGGCTCTGGTTCCGACCGTTCGAAATTTAATACCTGACGGCACCTACCGGACTATCGAAATCTCTTCACAAACGTCCTAAGTGAGATTTAAACCATGGTAAGTCCTTAGGACAGTCTAGGAGACTCTAAATACACGGAGTTTGCGATACCTTTGGTGTTCGCCGTGCCCAAACTGCCCCCGGTCTGGGGAACGCTAGTTGCAGCAATCTTATTGCTTTGTCTTGGATGGACATAATAAAGGTGTTGGGTCTAATCCTGCTAAACACCTACCCATGGTTGTTGGAAACCATCTATGCAATGCCTTAAGTGAGAGCAGCCTGGGTGACTTTAGGACAACATCAAGATCGGCGACACGTATATCTGGTCTGTTCTTTTCAAAAAAAAAAAAAAGCGTCAGCATGGGACTCATCTAAAATTCAATTTTTGCTTTACTATCAGTCTGAGTCACCCATCCTACACAAAACCACACCGCATTCTTGATCACCTCAATGGCGAGCATGCCAAATTGAAGCTGAAAAAGACTGTGGAGGAAATGAGTCAAAAAATGGACAAGATGCTAACTTTGGTCCAATGTTGGTTAACCTTTTCACCTCCATAATTCCGAACACAAATGTTGGACTGAATGATGATGTTGGGACCTAGGGGCTGACAGGGCTGACAAACGTTTCTCAAAAGTGAAGCTCTCGAACATGTTCAGGCCTGGCTGAAATTCATGATGCTAGGGCTCACTCGAAGGAAGATACCGGACCCTTGATCGAAACCAGTCTTGACATGCATATTGTCTCGGCCAGATGCATGAGATCGATCCCGCAGGCAAAAGTCTGTCCCATTGATAGCGAGAAGGCTATCGATTAAAGCAAGTAGGAGCACCAGGCGCCACCATGGACCCTCAACTCAGTCGCAAAACCGGAGGGCCTTCTCCCATTTCCCTGAACCTCAATCCCTAGTTTATGAAAAGCTCCTCAAAACTGGTCTCATCAAGCCACTCCCCCAAACTCCTTTACCTCAAAACCTTTCAGCAAATCACAACCCAAATGCCTTCTGCACCTTCCATCAAATGCCCGGTCATGTTACCGATGAATGCATCCGCCTTCGCCATGCTATCCAAGACCTCATCGATGACAGAATCATCCCTCCATCATAGCCGGACATCATGTCCAAGCGTAATCCTTGCATCAATGCCGCCTTTTTCAGCAAAGAAGGGTAAATCATCAAGAACCATGAAACGGTCTGACCTTCCACGAGTCCGGGAGTTTTCAAGCTCTAAGTCTTTATCCTCTAAATAATCATCTTTGTGTTTGAAGTCAGTTTGTACCTCGAGTCTTTCATGCTTTCACTGTTGTGTCTTTGTCTGTAAGAGTCAAAAAAAAAAAAGCGTCAGTTTCGTGGGCCTGAACTACGTTATGACCAGATTCCTTTACAGGATACGTAGGCAGCCTCATCCTGAGGCCCGGTCACGAGCATTCAAGTCAATCCCAAGGTTCGGTCATGGTCTATTGAGTCAACATCCAGTCGTTCGGTCGCTGTCCTTTGAAAGTCATATCTCCGTAATAAACTCTGAATTTTGAAATTATTTTCTACTGTCAGTTGAAAATCATGATAATCAATTCAAAACACGAGATGATTTTTGATTAAACCCTCACCTCACCTAGGGAAAGAAGAAGAATTTCAAGGGACCACTTCCCGATACCATATGCATTCTAAGAAGCAATGTTGTGACTCTGAAAAGGATCGCTAGGTCAAAACTTCAAAATTCGACCTAGGCAAAAGTTAGAGCATGCAAACAAAAGCCTCTCAATAGAGCATCTAGGATTCAGTTGTTAGGTTGCGCAATCCAAAATGAAGAAAGGCCATCATTTCTTTCATCCTACGCATAAAGATGTATCTTTTGATAGCCCCTTTTGAGCCCCAATCAAATGCTAGCCAGCTATCCCCAGCATCGGGGTGAAATGAAAGATGAAATGCTAGAAGAAACAATGAAATTCAAAGTATCAAAAGAGTGAAAATGCCAGACATATCAAGATTCAAAGCATCAAAATGATGAAAGTGTTAAACACACTGAAAGACATGGAAGGCATGAGAAATCAAGAGAAAATGCTCATCAAAGCAAATGGGCACAAAAAATTCAAAGATGGCTGCTAGCTTTGAAAACCCAAAAGAAAGTGAAATTTTTGAGCCAATTGTCCATTCTTTGTTAAGCCCAAACCATGGCCCGCATTACAACCCAAAGTCCTTCCAGATTGGAAAGTGCAACTTGATAGCAAGAACCTAGGCTTAAGAAGCATGATCGAAAGTCAATACATGGAGAAAGTCAAAGCATTGCCCAAAGCAAAAATTCAAATTGTGGTCATCGTCAACCTGGGCACGGTTCATGATAAAACTCTCGTGTTTTGACAAAACAAAGTTGAATGATTTGAATGAAAATCAATTGATGGAGTGAAATAATTTTGAAATTCCAAAACGAGAATTCCAAGAACCTGGGCTGGGCATGTCTGCCATTTCAAATAGTCAAACTTTTTGAAAGTCGGTTTGTCTTTCTCTCCTTCATTTGCGTCAACGTAGTCTTGTCAAAATTCACTCATTTTACCAAAAGTCAAAAGCGTCATCTCTTTTGTCAATTCTCGATTCGTGGAAGTCATTTCAACGCATGGAAAAATACACCTGAGAGAAGCTCGTTGGGTGAAAAACTAAAGGCTGGCGAGACCAAGCAAAATTAGAGCAAAGCACACTAGGTTGAAAACCCAAGGCGGCCTAGAGCAAAAGTTAGGCGGTTAATCAAAGAGCTCGCTAGACCGAAAACCCGAAAAGGGCGGTTCTAGGCAAAATTTAGGGCGCAAAAGGAGAGTGTTAATACCTGAGCGAAACCAAGCCAAGATTGCGCTTGGACAATTGCTTGTCAAAACCATCAGAGGGGTTCGTCATTCACTGGGCACCACAACTCGAGTCATCTACAGAGGCTTGCGTATGCCTAACTTCAAAACTCGGACACAATCAGCCCAAAGCTCAAGCCTTGATCAAAGGAAAGTTTCAGTCCAAAGCTAAGCTTCGACCAAAAACAAACTCCAACTCAGATTCAAGCCGCAGGCTAATTCTAGCCCAAAATCCAAGATATCAGTCACGGCCAAAGATAGTAAAGCAAAAGGGTAATTAGATGTGTCCCCTATTTTTCAAAAAAATAAAAATAAAAGGAATGTTGTCATCGTTGTTGTCAAGTGCCAAATCGCGAACCACAAATGTTGTCCAAAAGTCAATCAACCCAGCTACGGTCTAATCGACCTAACGTCTTAGTCTCTCGAGCGACGGTCCAAAGACCTAAGCTTCTCATTTAATCGAGCTATGGTCCAAAAGACCTAACGCTTAGTCCCGAGCGACGGTCCAAAGAACCTAAGCTTTCATTCCAATCAAGCGGTGGTCAGAGGACCTAAGCTTCGATCGATCCGCAACGGCCAAAAGGGCCTAACCTTCTCATTCAATCGGTGACGGCCAAAAGGGCCTAAACATCTCATTCAATTCGCAACGGTCAAAAGGACCTAAACTTCTTTGTTTATCAAGCAATGGTCAAAAGGACCTAAAACTTCTTTGTTTATCAAGCAATGGTCAAAAGGACCTAAAGCTTCTTTATCTATCGAGCTACAATCAAAAGGATCTAAGCATCTCGATCAATCAGACTACGGTCCTAACCGACCTAAAGCCTCTTAGTTTCTCGAACTACGGTGAATTGACCTAAAGCCTCTTCGTCTCTGCCACTGCGGTCCGGTCCAACGGGCCTAAAGCCTCTTCGTCTCTCACGGTCTAATTGACCTAAAAGCCTCTTCGTCCTCGGGTCACGGTCTAATTGACCTAAAAGCCACTTCGTCTCTCAGACTCTTAGCAGGCCTAAAAGCCACGCCTCAGGGCTCTGCAGTCAGCATTGACCTAAAAGCCGCCGTCTCTCAGTTACGATCTGAAATGACCTAAAGGCCGTCTTTCTCAGACTCACGGCTCAATTGACCTACAAAGCCTCTTCGTTCTCGGGCTACAATCTAAGTGACCTAAAAGCCTTTAAATGCTCTCGGCTCAGTTCAATCGACCTAAAAGCCCTTTCGTCTCTCTGGCTGTCTAATGACCTAAAAGCCCTTTCGTCTCTCGGACTTACGGTCTAACCGACCTAAAGCCCTTTCGTCTCTCGGACTACGCTAATCGACCTAAAAGCCCTTTCCTCTCTCAGACTCTGACAATCGACCTAAAAGCCCTCCTCTGTCAGACTCTGATTCGACCTAAAGCCCTTTATCTCTCGGCTCTGATGCTAATCGACCTAAAAGCCCTTTAGTCTCTCAGCTACGGTCTGGACCTAAAAGCCACTTTCGTCTACGGCTCTGATTACAGAGCCTAAAAGCCCTTTAGTCTCTGACTCTGATGCACATTCAAAAGCCCTTTGTCCTAGAACTACGGTCTAATCGACCTAAAAGCCCTTTCGTCCCTCGGGCAAGGTCTAATTGGCCTAAAAGCCCTTTCGTCTCTCGGGCTACGGTCTAATCGACCTAAAAGCCTTTTCGTCTCTCGGCATGGTCTAACCGACCTAAAGCCCTTTCGTCTCTCGAACTCTGATCTAATCGACCTAAAGCCCTTTAGTCTCTCGAACTCATGGTCAATTGACCTAAAGCCACTTTCGTCTCTCAGACTCTGATGCGATTGACCTCTAAAAGCCTCTTCGTCTCAAGGGCACTGATTGACCTAAAGCCTCTTCGATATAAGACTCTGATCAATTGACCTAAAAGTCCCTTGATCTCTCTGCCACTAGTCTAATTGACCTAAAAGCCTCTTCGTCTCCTGGGCTGGTTCAATTGACCTAAAAGCCTCTTCGTCTCTCTCGCTGTCCAATTGACCTAAAAGCCCTTCGTTTCTCGCAGGCTACGGTCTAATGACCTAAAAGCCCTTTCTCTCTCGGCTATGGTTTAATTGACCTAAAAGCCCTTTCGTCTGTCGGGTCACGGTCTAATTGACCTAAAAGCCTTCGTCTCTCGGAGCTCTGGTCTAATTGACCTAAAAGCCCTTCGTCTCTCGCTACGGTTCAATTGACCTAAAAGCCCTTTCGTCTCTCAGGTACTAATTGACCTAAAAGCCAAATCGTTCCCGGGCTATGGTCTAAATGACTAAAAGCCTCTTCGTCTACGCTGCAATTGACCTAAAAGCCTCTTAGTCTCTCAGGAGTCACGGTCTAATTGACCTAAAAGCCTCTTCGTTTCTAGAAGTCACGGTCTAATTGACCTAAAAGCCCTTCGCCTCTGCCACGGTCTAATTGACCTAAAGCCCTTTCTGCCGTCTCTCGAACGGTCTAATTGACACCTAAAGCCACTTTGATCTCTCGGGCTACGATGCGATTGACCTCAAAAGCCTCTTCGTCTCGGTGCACGGCCTGATTGACCTAAAAGCCTCTTACTCTCTCGGACTCTGATTGACCTAAAAGTCCTTAGTCTCTGCACGGTCTAATTGACCTAAAAAGCCTCTTAGTCTCGGGCTCAGTCTAATTGACCTAAAAGCCTCTTCGTCTCTCAAGACGGTTCAAATGACCTAAAAGCCTCTTCGTCCTCGGGCTACGGTCTAATTCAAGCTCTCGGACTAAGGTCTAATTGACCTAAAAGCCCTTTCGTCTCTCGAGCTACTGGGCTAATTGACCTAAAAGCCCTTTCGTCTCTCGGGCTACGTTCAATTGACCTAAAGCCCTTTAAGTCTCTCGCCACTATCCATAATTGACCAAAGCCCTCCTCTCTTCTCCACTCTGATTACAGTGACACAAAGCCCTTCGTCTCTCAACTCTACGGTCTAATTGACCTCAAAGCCCTTCGATCTCGAACTCTGATGCAATCCTAAAGCCTCTTAGTCTCTCGGGCCACGGTCAAATTGACCTAAAATCCCTTTCGTCTCCCGGGCTCGGTCAAATTGACCTAAAAGCCCTTTAGTCTCTCGGTACGGTCGAATTGACCTAAAGCCTCTTCGTCTCGGCTCTGGTCTAAATGACCTAAAAGCCTCTTAGTCTCTGGGCTAAGTTTTAATTGACCTAAAGCCTCTTCGTCTCTGGCTACTTCGCCCAATTGACCCAAAGCCTCTTAGTCTCTCGGGCTCTGGTCTAATTGACCTAAAAAGCCCTTTCGTCTACGGTCCAACCGACCTAAAAGCCTCTTGATTTCTAAGGCTACGGTCTAAACCGACCTAAAAGCCTCTTACTTTCTCAGGCTTTACGGTCTTACGCACCTAAAGTCTCTTCGTTTCTCTGGCTATGGTCTAAGGCCTAGAGCCTTATTTTTAGTTTCTCAAGTTGTGGTTCGTCCTCCAGGACTGCACTCTATCTAACACTTTGTCTTCCGGGACTCGCACTCTATCTGCACGTACTCTATCTGCACTTCGTCCTCCGGGAATGCAATTTGTCTCACACTTTGTCCTCAGGACTCGGGACCACTCTATCACCACTTTGTCCTCTGGGACTTCACATTGTCTAGCACTTTGTCCTCCGGGACTCCTACACTTCGTCCTCTGGGGCTGCACTTTGTCTCGCACTTTGTCATTTCGATTTCACTTTGTTTAGCACCTGCGTCCTTCGGGACTCACTTTGTCATACTTGCATTAATTTTGCATGCTACGTGACATTCATTGACATATCAATTTGCATCATCAGTCATGTATTGTCTCAATCGAATGCCAAGTTCTTCAAGTTCAAACCACTTTCACAAAATCAAGCTCTTCAAAATTCAATTTCCGGTCTCTTCGAAAATTCAAGTTTCTTTCATTCAAACTCAAGTCTCTTTCAAAATTCAAGCTCTTCAAAATCCAAGTCTCTTTCAAAATTCAAACTCTTCAAAATTCAAGTCTCTTTCAAAATTCAAGCTCTTCAAAATCCAAGTCTCCTTCAAAATTCAAACTCTTCAAAATTCAAGTCTCTTTCAAAATTCAAGCCATTCAAACTCAAGTCTCTATTCAAATTCAAACAATTCAAAATTCAAGTCTCTTTCAAAATTCAAGCTATTCAAACTCAAAGTCTCTTTCAAAATTCAATTTTTAGCCTCCAGGGGCTCGCCTCAAAAACTCAAAAATGCAATTTCGCCTCAGAGGCTCGTCTCAAAACTAAAAATTCAATTTTCGCCTCTCAGGCTCTTCTCAAAAATTCAAAATTCTATTTTCGCCTCCCGAGGGCTCGTCTCAAAAATTCAAAATTAAATTTTCGCCTCCCGAGGCTTGTCTCAAGTTTTTCAACGATGTTTTGCATGATACACCACACCGCAAGCACTCTATTGTTTTTCTCTGCACGGTTTTGTCCTCTGGGACTTGTCTTTTCACATTGCATCGTCCCAACTGAACTACGTTGGTCTGATCCCACAGATGCGTGGCGACTCCATAGCGACCACCTTTATTGCATTCTTGCATTTTACTTAAAGACTTTGGATTGATGGATTGGGATGTCTAATCTTTTCATGCAATATATTTTGCTAGATTTATTTAAGTACACATATATAGTTATTGTAGACACCCCAGTCTCGACCTCCGAATAATCTTCAAGTTTTTCCGATGATGAAATAAGGAAAAATATACCTTCGAGGCTTGGATTGTTGCTCCTTTGCTACTCCTTTTTTAACCTCAAGAAAACCCCTTTTCAACCATGTAGGGTGGCCCACGGTTCATTGCAAAAGAAAAATGTGTTTATCTTGTCAAAACAACTTTTTCATGACACTGAGGGTAAATGGGCACACATTTCAATGTATAAATGGCTTTTGAGTGAAACCAATTGGGTTAGAAAGAGGACTAAACGAGCTTTCAACGCTTCGAACGCTTAGCGTCCAAATCCGAAGTTCGGAGTGTGGGGCGCCCTCGAAGTTCAGGTGTGTATGTCTTTGGCTCACAAACTGCACGGCACTTCAAAAGGGCGCACGGCACCTGGCGCACGACACCTCAGAAGGGCGCACGGCACCTCAGAAAATTCAAAATCACTTCATCGCACGGCATTTTAATTCAAAAATCACTCCATCACGCGGCATTCAGGAGGAGCGTCTGACAGATTCCCATGCGCGTCAGCTGATTGGGCAGAGCACATTTCTCACGTTTTTTCATTCTTTGGGTGCTCTCCAAGTATCTTTTTGCCTATAAATCCTCTCTAGTTGAAAAGCACCCCTTCAACTCCAAGTAAAGTTACTCTGCCATTTTTTTGGCTCTCACTCTCTCTCTCTAAAAATACTCCCTTTTGATTCTCTCTACAACTTCTTACACCCATCACCACTATACACATCTCTCTCTCTACACCCATTTGCTCTCAAATCTTTCAAGTTCAATCCAAATCAACTTCCATTCCTCCACCTTCAAGCACATCCAAGCTCGATCAAAAGGTATAAATCCATTTCCTTGAGGCTAAACCACATTTAGCCTTGAGGGGGTCGATCGAGACCCTTCTCGGTCTTTCTATACCGAGCTTGGGTCTCAAACGCGCTTTACATTCAAAATCTTTCTTTTCTTTTTCTTTTGCATTTTCTTTTCATATTTTGACTAATATTGCTTAAAAGCGCGGGTACATTCTAGATTCAAGTTTCATGTTAAAAGTTCTTTTTTTTTTTACTTCATGAGTTCTTTCAATATTCCGAAAAGCTTTTAACATTATTTTACATGATAAGATGAATAAATGGGTCTCATAAATCATTTTTCAAAGATTCGGAAAATATAACAAACTATTTTACGGACTTATGGTTTGTTTTGTCATGTAAAAGCAAACTGATTTTAGAATGTGTAGACAGGTGTACCGCACGGTGTGTTGGTTGCATCGTGCGATGCACCCGATTAATATCGCGGCACCTTTCTTGTGGTATTGATGATTGCTGTTGTGATGTTGTTATTTCATTTTCTTTTTGTACATTGCATCAATCAGGGTCGTTACAATTTCGCACCACAAGCACGCCAATGTGTTATATTTAATCCCGTGTCCCTTTTCGTACATGTTTTAAAGTTAAGTTTTTCAAATGATATT
Source organism: Rhododendron molle (assembly GCA_025413875.1). Classification (NCBI taxonomy): domain Eukaryota; kingdom Viridiplantae; phylum Streptophyta; class Magnoliopsida; order Ericales; family Ericaceae; genus Rhododendron; species Rhododendron molle. The sequence goes on along the minus strand of CM046394.1, from coordinate 18,502,305 downwards.
AAATTCCTCATTTAAAATGCTTAGTAGAGACCGGTTTTACAGGACGAGCGGGGTGCTTTTTCAACAAAACCTTCCCCGTTCGTAACGTGGCTCCCGGATCCAAAATCTCAACGTTTTCGCTAGACCAAAAGCCTTTCTTTTTCAAATCAAGCTCTCGGTTTCTCGGATCATCCATCTCAAAAATCCGGGTGGCGACTCTTCGAGTTAGCGCCTTTCGGGCGCGGGAGCCCACACTATCTTTGTTGCTTTTGGTTTTGCCGGTTGTGATCAACAGTTGGTAGTGTGATCAATACCCTACTAGCAATTGGGATTATGAATAATCGGTATGTGATCATGATACCCTATGAATTTAAAAGAGATATGCGTTAACCTTGCTGGGAATTAAGAGGCTTCGTAACGTGGGTTAGTTTTCTTAGGTTCTATTGGTCCATGGCATAGTGTAAGCTCCTCAAAGAACATCGTAAAATTTTGTGAAATTCCACACTTTATTAGTACGCAGTTTTTTTTTTGTTAGCACAATAATCACAAACCAGTTTGTCTAATCTAAGTCAAATTCATTATTACAATATTTGGAATGCTATTTGTTTTGCATGTCTTTTTTTTTTTTTTGGGTTTTTGAATTTCTTATGCTTATTCTAATAACTCTATTACGAAAAGGAGAATCGATGGCCCAAAAAACACAAATTAAGGACAAGAACTACAACCCAAGGGAAGGAAAATACATGCAACTTGCATTAAGGGAAAGGAAAATACACCAGTATCTTGATTAAGCCAACAGACCATGCCGATTTTGTGTGTATAAGTCACAAGAACCTTAGCTAAAACATATAATGGTCAGATACATTTGTAAGGTACCCATGAATAATGCTCTTCTTAGTTGCCGTAGAATTTTCAATGTTCAAATGATGGTGTGGTGGTATGGATTAGGGGCAATATCTCATTCGATTAAAAACCCATATGATGGTTGGTTCTAATTTATTATTGGGACAGTTAAGTAGAGAAATTGTGAAGCATTTTTTTATACCGATCTCCCCTTCAATTTTATGATTGCTGTATTTTCATCATTTTTTGATTGCTTTGGTTGATTTCAATATTTTATGGTTTCATGTGTAGCAAATGGTGGTGTACCCGTAGCCAATTAATGTAATTTTTTTTTTAGGTTTTCACTGCATGCATATGCTGCAATTTGGAGCACAAATTAGAGTTGTGTTCACTCCATCTCACTATTACACAACTTTGTTTTTTAAGTTATTTGCTTGGGAAGGTCAACCAATTTATGTTAGATTAATGTAACTCTGTTATGTTAATCAAATTGTGTTTCCTATTTTCTCTCTTTTCTCTATTTTCTCTTCTATTTGTTTGAGTGCTATTAATAAGTTTTGATAGTTGGTAATTGTTCCTTATCTATATTTCTCGCACCTAATGTGGTAACTAAAAAAATTGGTTTTGGTAACATAAACACGTTGATATTGTTTTCATATGATCTAGGGTCTTGCGAAGTGTCTCCGTCGTGTCACATGTCTGACACGGATACGACAATCTCTAGAAGTGTCGGTGTTACATGGAACTAAGCGACCCCTTGGTGTTAAATGAACAAGTTGATACTTTGTTCACGAAGACAGGGTTGATTTGCATGTGCTGATTGTTCGATCCGTTCCCGAAAGCACGGACATGCACTAGAAGAACTCTGTTTGAACTTAATTTAAGAAAAAATCTTCTCATATAAATCAGCTTCGTTGGTAGGGTGGTCAATAATTTTATTATTTATTTTAATTGTGCCACGTTGTATCGTGCCTTCAGGCACGGACAAATCCTAGTAGTACTTAAAATTGCATAAATAAATTAAATCAAAACTTATCTTAAAATTAGTTAAGTTAAAATCACTAACATCAACCAAGTGAACCAACTAAAGAATAGTAAATAGCACTCCAAATAGCACCATGGAATAAAGTATTAGATTAGAAAATTTGTTACGGAACCAAAAAAAGAAAGAAGGAAATCAATTACTAGGCCCAAGCCATGTCTATATAATAATAATAATAATACATATTATAAAACAGAGCGATTTTTGTTAAAAATGTCTAGACATATAAATAAGAGCAACATCTACAACTATTAAATGACTTCATGCTAAATTTATAGCCATCAAATTATTTTTTTTAAAAGACAGAAAATATTCTCCAAATAAATTTATCCATCTCTACTCTCATTTTTTAGGCAATGTATCTTAATGTAAAATAATGTTGTCTTGTATGATCAAATAGAAAAATATCTCAAAATGGTAACTGACGATTTGTGAAAATTACAACTATCACGTAAAGCAAGTTAGGGAGTACATGCAATTTATTTAAGTTGAGAAGACTATGATACATTCCAACGTGCCTTTAGACATGGGCATCTGCTAGTCTACATTATAAAACAGAGCGGTTTTTGTTAAAAATGTTTAGGCATATAAATGAGAGCAACCTTATAACCGTTAGATCACTTCATGTTAAATTTGTAGCCACCGGATCATTTATTTAAAAGATATAGAGAAGATTTTTCCATGCAAATGATCAGAACCGTTCAATTAATTTAAAATATGTTTTTAAAGGTTCCTAAAAAAATCAATCCATTCCGATATCGGTAAGGGCTTGATCAATTTGTTCAATTTTATACTGTAAAATTTGACAGAAACCAACTGATGAATCAATTAAGCACTTACCGATATCCAAATGAATTAATTTTTTACGAGAACCCATAAAAATATGTTTAAAACAAATGGAACGACTCCAATCATTTGCTTGGAGCTCCAAAATGGATCCCACAAAAAACTTGTGCCTACATATATATTTTGCTACTTGCAACAATTAATGTACTTCGTAATTTCCTTGTTTGGATGCAAATAGGTGCATAACTGGAACTGAACCGGTACTAAACTGTCTTGCGGTTTGGTTCTTCGCGTATCATGGTTAGGTTCCTACTATCAATTCTTTTGGACCCGTACAAAATAGTCCGGTTACTGAATTTCCATAAAATCTGCCCAATCTAGACCATTTACACTCCGACGAGGAACAACTTGTTTTACAAATTTTTATCTGCTCAAGTAACGACCTTGTAATAGGCGGCTGTATTTGGCGGGGAGTGGGACGGCTGGGAACTTGGAACTACTAATCCCATTCCAGTTTCCAAAATAAATATCTATTTTCAAACTTAAAAATAATGAGTTTACCGAAATCAAAAAATATGTAATTAATATATATCTTGTTTTGTAGATCTTAATGAGATATTTTGAACAATGTAAAAAAAGTTCGAAAAATTATTTTTGTAAATACATTATTTTTTAAGTTTAAAAATTGAAAATAAGAACTCAGAGTATCCACCCACAGTGGTATTTTGAGATATTTTGAGAGCGGCCACTTTGTGCATATTGTCAAAGGTTAGGCCTGTCTCCAATCCTCCTCGCCCATACCCCCAATGATTGGGGACTACATGGGTTCTGTTCTGTTGTTGTTGATCAATGCCAAAAGTGGTTTTGTCCAATGGGAGACTAAACTAGAAGGACGGATAGAACGTTCGGCTGCAATCATTGGTGATTTTTCTCAGGTTGTCGTAGGATGTTACCAAGGGATCATCTACTTTATTGATCTTCTTACTGCTGTGTTTATAAGCTTTCATGTGGTGGCCGCATCTATGGTTCACCTGTAAATGATGAGGTCTGTCTTGACAAACCTTCATTGTTAATTTCTTAGTCATTCGTGTCTCTCATTCAAATCACTTGGCTGACTCTAGCTATAGCCACACAAATACTATGATTGATTTTGCAATTTATGGCATACTAGCGTATGCCCGTGCCTGAAGGCACAGCTTGAACAATCAGCACACAGAAACAAATACTTAACTCACGTGCAATATATGGCTCAAACAATCACCATATGCAAATTAATACTGAACTTGAGTACAATATACCAATCTGTGTCCAAAAAATTTAACTATGTGATAAACAATAACGCAACAAATCCATTGATACCGTTTTAAAAAAAAACATATCCATTGATAAACATCATAATCCATTGATTTTCGTTTGAATAATGTCTTAATAGGAGTAATTTATGGGGAGAGAGAGAGCGCAATGTAGGTTAATACATTAGGTACAATATACCAACCTGTGTCCAAAAAATTTAACTATGCGATAAACAATAACGCAACATATCCATTGATACATATCCATTGATACCGTTTTTAAAAAAAACATATCCATTGATAAACATCATAATCCATTGATTTTCGTTTGAATAATGTCTTAATAGGAGTAATTTATGGGGAGAGAGAGAGCACAATGTAGGTTAATACATTAGGAAACCTTTATTCCTTTGATCAAATGGCTATAACCTTATCTCTCTTGTACCTCCAACTTTATTATTATGATGTAATAAAGTTATTCATATCTCTCTTGTATCCCCAATTTTATTATTACGACATAATAAAATTATTCCACGATATTCTCTTCTTTTTCTCACACGGTTGGAAAATACTAAGTCCACTTCATTGTGGCAAACCACGAACCTCTTTGTGGCCTCACCCTTTGGGTCACACGCAGTCGCACTACATACGAAGTCAGATCGAGGCGCTCACGCCTTTCATACGTTGGACGCCGACAAGTCCTGGCACGCCCGCGCTCAGTCCTTGAGCCATTTCCGAGCCAAACAATAAGTAAAAGAGATACTTAGTAATAAAGTAGATGGATGGGATTCGTAAGGAGATAGGATTAGGATTGGAATTCGTAAGGAGATGGGATTGGTAATGAGAAGGGATTGATAATGAGTATGTTTGTTTGGGATGGGATTAGATGATGGGATTATTAATATCATGTTTGTTTGAGATGGGATTAGATGATGGGATTGGATTGTTAGAAGAAATTGGTAAAGAGAAGGGATTGGTAATGTGAAGGAGTTGGGATTGGATTATTAATACCCCTCAATACCAAGTCCCACGGGGTATTAGCAATACCCCCTAATACCCCCTCTATTAATCCGATCGGACTAATAGTCCGGACCTTTTTTTGTTACCAAACGGAGTATTAATAGTCCCATGGAATTATTACTCCAATCCCAACCCTCAAACCCGTTATCAAACGGGGCCTTAGTGAACTGTGGTTGTGTGAGTTGGAAGCACCAGTTTTTTGGGCCCCTCTCCATCTATTCCCAGAATGGAAATGTCGTCTGTTGCTTGGTGGATGGGCACGTTATTGCACTGGATGCAGGTGGGTCCACTATTTGGAAGGTAAAAACTGGTGGGCCAATATTGGACCCTGCACATCTATGGACTACCCTCTCAAGCACTGATATGTTCGAGAGATGGAAGGATTTATTCATTTGAATTGGAAAAAGGGTGGTCTACTCTGGGAACACAATCTTGGAGACCCAATTACTTCGTCTGCTTATGTTGATGAAAACTTGCTGATTGTATCCAACTTCTCGCACCTTTCAGATAGGTAATTAAACTAAGGTAAGGATGTTAATGTTTAATGGAGGTATTTAAGGATGGAAAGACTAAGGTAAAAGGAAGAGAAAAGACGAATATAAAAGATATTTAAGCGAAACGTAATCATTTTCTTTGGTTCGTACCATTTTCCTCTCTCTGAGTGTATCCTCCACATACCCGCAATCCAATCATGGATTGAGGGGTTAAACTTGTTTCAATGTTTTTATTATTTTGGGAACATTGATCCACTATCTTTCTCAGGTTAATCTGTGTGTGTGCGAGTGTTTGTGCTCCGTATCCCCTCAGATTCTGATGGAGCGCAAAGCCGACTGAGTAAAGACGTGGTGAAAGAATTTGGTAGGTTGGATCTCCAAGGCAACATTTTTCTTCTCCTGCGATGATTTGTGGCCGGATTTTCGTCGGTTGTAGGGATGACTACATGTATTTCCTTCGGTTGAAATCTGAAGAAGTCAATGGCCTGTGATATTTTATCTTGGTACTTTGATTCCGTGAAGTCGGATTGCGAATGGCAGGATATGTGCCTGTAGTTCACCTAAATTGATGGGGCGGCTCATGCTGCTTATTTGATGTAGAATGCCCAGGGTGGTTCTTGGCTACAGACTGCATGGTAAAAATATTGCCACCGGCCCTTCTCTTGAAAATATTTCAATTCGGTTTTTGGGAGGCTAAAGTTATCGTAGTGACATATTTGACATTACCCATTCTGTAACCAAGCTCTCTAATGGATAGTGTGATTTCCTGCCCATACAGATTTCATTCGGAGGAAAGTGGATGAAATATAAGGACTGCAAATTCCAGCACCCAACACCGCTTTAACTTTTGACTTGAGATATTCCAAGCATGTTGCAGAAGTTGCAACAACCCTGTATATCGTCAAGCCTATTTTGCTTATTGTGGCTTGGCATAAAAAATGTCGGGATCCCTTTTCAGTGATAACTTCATTCCTTGTAAGACACCTTCTCTGTCTGTTATTAGTACTAATGGTAGGTGAGGTATATATGTATCGGCCTGGGTGGCGATGGCAGATCACCCATTTTCTACCCCTGCATACCAGATATTTATGAAATATGTAAAGGTTTATGTATGTGTGTTCAATGCTATAGTGGTCTACTTGATGGTAAATTTGTAAAAAGTTGAGCATGATTCAACATAGATAATTTTCGACTCATTAATGATGTGGCTAGGTTTCCAAGGTACTTTTCTTGTGTCTAAGATCGATAGTGGGAATTTGTGTCGTTTCTATAAGCGCCGTTCTGCTTTCTTTTTAAACTTTCTTTTTTTTAAAAAAAATGCAATTTCAAGCTCAAATATAATGAAAATAAAAAATATTTTTTTAATTTTTTTGCACCGTTTAAAAGATCTCAATGAGATCTATCAAACAAGATCCATATTGGTAGAAAAATTATTTGCGTAAACACATGATTTTTGAACTTGAAATTACCTTCTTTTTTTAAACATTCCTTTTTTTAGAAACCGGAACACCACCTAAAACTATCCATTTAGGAGTGTTTTTTTTCCCAAGTGGCCATTGAGTTGGAGTTCATTGTTTCTGATCAGATTCATATGAACAAATCTCTTTAGAAAGGGATAGGACTCAGACGTAGGAATAATCTATTAAGCACGGACACCTCACAGGTCACGTATGAAAGTCGAACGAACTCTCCGTACACATGCTCTCAACTCAAATCACTGGTTTCATATTTGTTTTCTGTTCTTTTCATTTGGACACTTTAGAAACGCTCAAGGACATGCTAGGACACTCTTTGGATGAGTCAGAGGTATCAATCGTAATTTTAGGTTGCAGTTAAAATGCTAGTGGTGGCACAACTCGAAAGTTCTAACAAGCTATGTGGAACGGATACGGAACATGGTAGTTCTAAAATAATGGGGACACGGAGCCAGCAGGGGGACACATCTTTTTTAATATTTCTTGGAGTTAATGCGACTTGCATTGTAACCGCTAAATATTTCAGGTCGATCAAGACTCCTATTGAATGCATTATTGATGGATGATTTATCCCATGCACATACGCACATGTTTTATGTTACACTTTTGGTCCAATGCTTTTTGAAGTTATATATCTTTTATCCCAAAAAAAGATTTTAATATTTATAAAAAACACCCTGCCATGTTCGCATGCGTAGCCCCAGGTGTGTCCCACCACGACAATGAAATTTTGATGGACACATCACATGGCGTGTCCCATATGAATTCTTGTGTCATTGGCATGTCGTCTGTCCTGGAGTGTCCAACAAGGATACGACAATCTCTGGAAGTGTCAGTGCTTCATTTATAGCGAGACTACAAAATAATTCACAGTGGCCATATGCTTTATTTCTCGTTATCTTAGCTTCAAATCAAATCCTTCAATATCATTCAAATGAATAAATGTGTACGTATGTGTGTACTGTTACTACTGTATGCTTGGTGTCTATATATATATATGTGAATATAGACTCGACAAAACTGAGATTTGTCTCATTCCTCCACTTTTATTGTTATACTGTATTAACGTCTTCTCCTATGATATATTTTTGTTGGGAAACGATTCCCAGAACCCAGTAATAACGCGTACAGATTAAACAACAAGAAAATCATAAAACCTTATAAGGCGGAATTAGGGTTTTACCTCAACTCCCTGCGAATACGAACGCTGGTTGAACTTGTTATAGCACGTCTTACTATAAGCCACGTATACTGCTCGACTACACCTTACGATCTTCTATCGTATTCCCTGCACGTCTAGAACACGAACCGAGTGTGGACTCGTGATCTGTTTGCTCTCTCTAAATCTGCCTTTATCTTGTGAATAATAGAAACGTGTAACCTGACCTAGAGAGCATAACGTGTATATATAGGGCGGGCTATGATAGAGATCTAAGGAGTAATAAGTCAGGGCTTCCAGTGTAAATAAGAAATCCTAATCCCATCAGGATTCTATTTCTTATTTCACTAATTATAATTCACCACACTACAGAATTATAATTGCACTCTCGTCCTTATCTCAATTATATTATGAGCTCCATAATATTAAATACTTATTAATCTCTCCGCGTTAAAATTACAGATACCCGTTGTTTAAAATAAATTACTAACAATTCTTCCCTCTGTTGAATGATCCACTTTTATTGTTCAAGGGTGTTCCACATTCTTGAAAAAAAAACTTTTTAAAAAAGAAGGTAATTTCAAACTCAAAAATCATCTATATAATAAAGGGAAAATTTCAAAAAAACACCTGACCTTTCGATCGTTTATCACATAAACACCTGGACTTCAAGAAATATCAATCCCATACCTGACCTTTGGTCTCTGTCATCAAATAACCCCCTCCGTCCATTTTCCGTCCAATACTTAACGGAATATCCATTTTCCGTCCAATACTTAACGGAGAAGTAGCAAAAGGGCGCGGTTTGGGTTAAAAAAAAATTCTTACCACCAATTTGCAATCCTATGGAGCAGAAACGTGATTATGGGAGCCCTAGAGACAAAATTTAATTATATCACTTTAGAATAATATGATCAGAATAAAAAGATCTTCACACCCGTTCAAACGGATTAAAAATTGGAGCACTTAATTTTTTAACCATATTTTTTAATATATAAACGGTCTAAAAAACTTAAGTGCTCCAATTTTTAATCCGTTTGAATGGGTGTGAAGATTTTTTTATTCTGATCATATTATTCTAAAGTGATATAATTAAATTTTGTCTCTAGGGCTCCCATAATCACGTTTCTGCTCCATAGGATTGCAAATTGGTGGTAAGAATTTTTTTTAAGCGATAAAAAGATCTTTGCACCGATTCAAACGGATTAAAAATTGAAGCACTTAATTTTTTAACCATATTTTTTAATATATAAACGGTCTAAAAAAACTTAAGTGCTCAAATTTTCACTCCGTTTGAATCGGTGTAAAGATCTTGTTATCTTAATTATCATATTATTCTAAAGGGTCGTAATTCATTTTTATCTCTAGGCCTCTTATATTAAGTATATGTTATTTATTTAGGACCATATGGAGCAGAAACGCGATTATGGGAGTCTTAGAGACAAAATTTAATTATGTCGCTTTAGAATAATATGATCAGAATAAAAAAATCTTCACACCCGTTCAAACGGATTAAAAATTGGAGCACTTAAGTTTTTTAGACCGTATATATTAAAAAATATGGTTAAAAAATTAAGTGCTCCAATTTTTAATCCGTTTGAACGGGTGTGAAGATCTTTTTATTCTGATCATATTATTCTAAAGTGACATAATTAAATTTTGTCTCTAAGGCTCCCATAATCACGTTTCTGCTCCATAGGATTGCAAATTGGTGGTAAGAATTTTTTTTTAACCGAAACGTTGCCGTTTGCTACTTCTCCGTTAAGTATTGGATGGAAAATGGACGGAGGGGGTTATTTGATGACGGAGACCAAAGGTTAGGTGTGGGATTGATTATTCTTGAATTCCAGGTATTTATGTGATAAACGGTCGAAAGGTCAGGTGTTTTTTTGAAATTTTCCCTATAATAAAACAGAAGAGTTGTTCTATGTGGCACTCTTTGTCCTAGGTGACATTCACCACGCACATGCACACACGTTCACATACGCCGACACACACGTTCACTGTTCACACATAAAAATGTGATTAAAAAATTAAGTGCTCCATTTTTCAATCAGGTTGAACCGGTGCGTAGTGCCGTAGGCACATGCAATCACTAGTGTATTTATACAAATAGTTTTCCTACCAATAAATTATTTTTCATTTGAGTTTGAAATTACCTTTTTTTTTGAAAAAGAAGGTTTAGAAAGAAAGCTAACGGATCTCTGTTACTGTTTTTTATGAACAGGAAAATTGTTCACGTGACTATGAATTTAAGTGTACAAAAAAACAGAAATCGTTGTGTGCATAATAAAATTGGGTAATCAATGAATGTGTATATTACTTGTGTTTCATGATTGTTTCTATTCTAATAATAATAATAGTAAGTGAAAAGATTGTCATGTTAACTCTACGGGAAATGGTCAACCTACGTTCAAACGTCCAAGAAATAATTGGTGTATAAACTTAATTAAATAATACACCTCCAAATGGTGATCACCTATGGACTATATTTTTTTTTTTTGTAAACTATGATGATGTGAATCTCAAATCGGGTTCAAGATTCGATATCCTCTGTTATTATTAACGGTTCAATTCTCCACCATTTTTTTATTTGCATATTATGTTTTCATGACACCCCAGGTAAGAAAAACTATGATATCACAAAAATCAACATGGTTATGGCAAAATTTCGTTTTTGGTATGGATTAGTGAGATTTTAATTACCAGTTGGGGTAACTAAATTAATGTAACTAGGTAATTTATTCCGCTATTTATCTAATTTTTGTTTCATGATTGTTTGCGTTATAATAGGTGAAACGATTGTCATGCCAATGCTACAAGAAAGAGTCAACATACATGAGAATGTTCAACAAGTAATTGGTGTTAAATGAGACACCTCAATATGGTAATCGCCTATGATTTATATCTATTTATGGATTTTAACGTGAAAAGTTTGTCAATTTGACTGGTATTGTTTTTTTCCCCAAAAGAACCGAAACTTGTGACTTCCTTTCTTAATTTCTCCTTTTTAAATTTTGTTTTGTTTTACAACAATTATATAGCCCAAATATAAGAAAACAACATGAAAGCAGGAAGTAGGGATCAGATCCACAATTCATATTTTGAAAGCCCATGCTTTAGGTGAAACACATTATGACCTCAGTGAATTTAATCCACGTGACAAGGAAAAAAAGAGAGGTTATTTTTTGGATGCAGAAGGTGACGTACATTCAATAGGAGAAATAGTGCAACCTTTGGCTGGTCAGGGAGTGAGTGAAGCAGTGAATTTAAATGTTGACCCTGTAAATGGTAATCGGACATTTGATACTATTTATTTTATTTTGTATATTAAAGTTAGAAAAGAAAAATAAGCTAACTGAAAATAAATTTGCCAACAAATTTTTTTTTTTGCATCATCCCATGAGTGAAGGAGTGGTTGAAGTGGTATGGATGTTGCCCCGACCGATGGTAAGCAATTACTGTAAGTTTTCGCAATATTTTTATTACATGAGACTTATATTGATACGAAGGTGAAACATACCTGATAAAGAGGTAAAGTTAAATCTTATTTTTTAACATGTACATAAATTGACATATGCGTAACTTCCAGAAAGAAATACTATACCAAATGGTAAGCCCTAACAAATTATGAGTTTTCCCAACACAGTGTGGCTTTTTATTTGTTAGGTTCTTTAAATCTACTTAGTGCAGAGCACGGGCTTCATGCTAGAAATTTTAAAATAAAATCTTAGCTCTAGCATTTTAAAATTTGAAATTCAGTTGAGTTTTAACGTTTAGTACAATCTTTAACAGTTAGGCATCCCACGATTTAAGGGGTACATATGGTTTCAAAAAGAAGTTTCTTGTAGAATAGATTTAAAAGAAATTTTTCTCTCCCTCTCATCTTCTTTCTCCTCCCTTCGAAGTCATATTATCACATCAATTGATATTGAGTGTGGGCTTGTAGAAAATCGAGTGGGCTTAAAAAAAAATACATCTCAATCCGATACGTGTAAGTGCTCGATCTAATCTTCCCATTTTTCAAAAATCGGAAAAATGGATTTCATATGGTATTTAATTTGCAAGGGTAAAAATACAAGAATAAAAAAAAATTATACATAAAAACAATTTCGGGGCGGATTCCAGGATAAAATAATGCCTACCCGACTGGATTTCCTCAATTTTCCCCCGACCAAATACTCGAAAAAACTTAACAAAAACCCGTCCCGACCGAGGAGGGGTGGGTTGAATTTGCCATTTCTAAATTTGGGTTGTCGCCGATTTAAAAAAACAATTACGTTTTTTTTTGGGAAAAAGCTTTCAATTAGGTTTTTTTTTTTTTAATTTTAAATCTCTAGCTGTAACTGTATCTTCTTACATTACGTTGCAACAAAGACCATATTTAATACTCCATAATCTTTGACTTCTAATAACTTCTCTCTCTTAAAGATGATTTACGTCTAATGAGTGGATTAATTTTACCGAGTACGGAATTTTTCTTTCTTGGTTGGGAGTATTTACTCCTTCTGATACGAAGAGATCTCAACCCGACTTCACAGATCTCAAAACTCCCTTCTATTTTGAGTATTTTCTGATTCACCCTAACAACCTCAAGATTTGCAACATTCTTACCGTTGGATCATAAATAAATCTCTAAAAGAGAGAGGAGCGTCCCAATCTCTCAATACTCCACGTCTCTCTCTCTCTCTCTTAAAAAGGTGTAAAAAAGAGGAGCGTCCCAATCTCAGTGCTCCACGCCTCTCTCTCTCTCTCTCCATTCAAACTTCAAACAGAGCGCGCGCGCGCTCTCTCTCTCTCTCTCTCTGACGCAATCAGCCATCTATGGTCGCAAGTGAGGACTGTGATTTCGTCATACCCCTCTCTCCTCCTCGCCCTCGACCTTCCGCCTCGCACCGAGCCCCGCCTCCACAGCTTCCTCCACGTGTCCGACGCCGTGCTGAGGGAGGCCGACGGGATCGACAAGAAGATTGAGCGGAACAAAGAGGTGGGCCCACTGGCTGGAGTTTTGGCTGCCGGACATGCCGACGACGGTCGGGTCTAGGGTTCTGGAAGGGTATCGGCCGCCATTGGATGCCACGGCGGTGAGGAAGTTGCGGGAGAGTGGGGCTATTATTTTTGGGAAGACTAATTTGGATGATTTTGGGATTGAGTCGAGAGTACTCCTGATGGTTCTGCATACCAGGTTAGGGTTTTGGTCATTAGTTTTTTTTAAAAAATTTCGGTGTATCGTTTATTGAGAGTATCAATATTTAAACTTAATTAGTTATTCTTTTTTTCGGAGGTAAAGGGTCTTCGAAAAAGATTGTGAGGGGGTGCAGGATTTTTCCAGAAGAATATGAAGAGCATGAGATGGAGGCTCCCTGTTCATGTAATGGAACTCTAAAGATGGTTTTTTTCATTTTTTTGCTATTTGGTTAACAAATTTGATTCTGAGTAGTGGGTCCTAAACCCTAGACGAGGACTGATTGAATTTTTTTTTTCCAAAGAATATATAGTTTAGAATGCTATTTGGTTAACAAATTTGATTATGGGTAATAAGTTGTATTAATGTATTTAGTCTTTGGAGATATAATTTTCCCCTAGGCACCCGTTCCCCTCCCCAATTCCACTAGGATAGAGTAGATTAGGTTTAGCGTATGGCAAAAAATTTTTTTTTTTTTTTTTTAAAGAATGCCCTACTAGGTGATTATTATTTTTCCTTCGGAAATAAGCATGTTTGGTTTAGATGAGTTTTGTGTTTTTTTGGTTTACTTGGTAGATAATTGCTTTGTACAAACACTTCTTCAAATGGGTTAGAGAATGGGGACTGAATTTGAGCATCATTCATCCTCTCAGGGTTGGAGATATTCACCAAAAATGAGTCTCCAATGGAGCTTGAATCTGGAAATTTTGGGTATTTCTCTTCGAATTTGATATCTTATTCGTGTTTATTCGGATTTGTGTATTTTCCTTGATAATTTTGTGATGGGTTGGGATGTTTCGGTGCAAAATCAGGGCACCCTATTGCGATAAGATTTTTTTATTGTAGGCATAGCCATAATGAAGCAAAGGTGTGGTCTTTATTCTTTTATTTGCTATTTCCCCATTTGCTCTTCTTTTCCCTGTTGAGATGAGATAAGATTTGTTCCCTAATTCTCACCTGCTAATACCCCCTTCTCTGATATATGATTGAACAGAACACACACTAGGCATAGATCCTGGACATAGTTTGCATGGGGAGGTACTTTTTCCATAAATGCAAATTCTTCTACGATGATGTAAGTTTCATTGTGTTACCTGTTGTTTATTCTTCAAAAAATTGGTAAATCAGCTTGATTAGAGAAGGTTATGCCTATCAGGTTTACTTTCAGTACATTTATTCTCTTTTATTCTTTGTTTACTTTCAGTACATATTAGGTTCTGTTTAGTTGTACTATTGGCATGGTTCATTAGGTGTACTATTGGCGTGATTCCTTAGTTAAACTATTGGCGTGATTCTGTTTAGTTCTTTTGTCTCGCAAACGTACGGTATATGACTATCTTTATCTATTTAGTTCATTTGTTCAAGATGTTTCTCCCACATGAAACAGGGGTTTTTTCCCCACAGATTGTGGTGATGTAAATGTGCTTTGGTATGTGTAGCATCTTAATCAATTTCACAGATTACCAGTTTTTGGACTTTTTGCCTATTACCTGTTTGAATAAGTGATTCAATGAGCAATTCCTTGTATTCTTATTCTTTTCTACCTTGACCGCCACCTTCAAAGAATATGTGGCTATTCCAAGTGATAGCAAAATACTCTAGCTATTTTTTCTTTGTTCATGTGAGGATGTTATGGGTACTGCCTTTGTTTTACCTCCGTTGGCCGTACTCTCACCCCGAAAATACATGCTCAAATTGGTTGTGTTTCTGTCGATATAAATGGAAAGATGAAAGACTTTGAAGCTAAGGGGGTTGAATAACACCGCTTGGGCGAGTCTCCGATTTCCTGTTTCACACGAGAGGCATATACTGATGTTGTATTCCTTGATAATAGGTGTTTCGGGCTGCGCTTACTTTCTTCTTTATTGTTTACAAAGCCTACTCAAAACCCATATATATTGGTGCACTAATGAATTCTTCAAGAGATTGAATTGGTTTTTAAATATTTTGTTGTCTAGCTTGGTTTATGTTGGGTAACTTGGTTTACGCTATCTTGAGTGAGCTTTTTTAACATGCAAACTTTTTCTTATCAAAGTGCAAGCTTTTTTAACATGCAAGCTTTTTCGAGCTCCTACTTTGTTTCCCTTCGGAGGGAACTGATTTCTCCTATTTTGGATAGGAGTCATTGATCTATCTTTTATAATGCCCCCAAAATTTTTCATGTATTCAGTTAATATTTTCTCAATTTCTGAACCAGGCAAACAAACGAAAGTTACAACTCATGAATGAAGAAGAGATTGGGTATGCACGGAAGTAGATGGAATCAACAAAATCCGTTCTTTTCCTTCACGGTACGGTATGGGCATTAGAAGATGGCATTATAATTGCGACACTTAAATAACATTTGTGGTGGGATGAAAAGCTGGATGGGGTGCCCGTGATGTGAATCAGAGATGGATGGGGTGCCCATGATGTAAATCTCAAGCAAACATTGACTACCATTGTCGATTTTGCCAAACCAATGCAGGTTGCCATGGATCTCATCCGTTTGAGCTTGGGTATATTCTTAATCCCTTGTATCTTTTAAGGGTGCTTATTTTTTGTGAACTTTGTTCCTCTTTTGGTGGGATTGTATTGTTTGAGTAGATCTAGGTAAGAATGTGATCAGATCATTAGAAGACCTGCACATCGATTTCCCTTGTTTTCTCTTTGATCGCCAGGATAATGTGCGTTATTGCTTTGTCGCGTGGAAGGATAAAAAATTATTCGACGAGGTTCTTTCAACAAAGTAAGACAATTGTCAATTATTACATAATAGGGTGTTGAGTCTCCCTCGCAGGGCATGTGTCTTGACTCCTATCGTATTTATGTGAAGAAACAACCTACCAAGATTGTTCTTTGCTATATGTAATGCATCTGTTATATGAAATGCATTAGTGGAATTCGACTGCGTTGGCTTCATTTTCTATATATTATCGTATTTTTCTTTAATTCGCTTGCTAGAATTTGTTAGAGTTGGGTGTGAGGGCGAGTATGATTATCAGAGAAGGATACTTCATTTAGATTGAAATCAGAATATACTGCGCCTTGAAGGCATGGGCAATTCCTAGTAATTAGGTGATCAGTTTGTCTGTGCCTTCAAAAAAAAAACGTACTTTACTGCTTTCTTTTTTATCTGGATTCCTAGATTTTGAAAAATACATGCCATTCATTGCTTTCTTCCTTTGTTAATATTTCCCCCACAGTTTCTCCTAATGATAGTCTATACAAACTGAACTATCTGAAACTCGTGTAGGTTCAGGTGGAAATAATTGATTAGGAAAGGAAGGCGTTCTTGATGGAGACAATTATGAAAGAAAGCATGGAGTTGCAGGACTTGACCAGATATCCTTAAATTTATATTGTTACTATCTACGTAATGTCCACTTGATTCTCACGCTCAAAGATTTTTCGGGTACTATAAGTATGTCCTTTTGACCTTCTAGAAAAGAGTTTGGTAAAAAAATAACCATCTAGAGAAAAGTGAAAAACATTCCGGGAAACGAGTTTTCTTTTTCCTCTTAATAGATTAGGAAGTTTGTGCATACTCTCTTCAGTTCTTTTGTAGATGGAGAAAAGGACATTGGCGGTTGGAGTCTGGACTTCATAAAAGTATTTTGAATTATTATCTAGTGTTGGATTAAATGCATATGTACACATACAAAATCATACGCTTCCAAGCCAACGAGCATGTTCTTCATGCGTAGCACATAGGCTATCACCTAACCTAGTAATAAAAGGACCAGTTTTGGGTTGCCATATTTTGCCTCGATTTTTCCAACTCTACCCTCTGATTTTTAGGCGCACAGTGTAGCCTTGTTTGCTTGATTGGCTGGTAATGATGTGGCATCCTTTTCATTTAAAGGTCATCATTTTCAATGCTATATCATTTGCATTTGAAGGTTATCATTTTCAATGGGTAGTCAGGACAGTTTTTGTTTCGGACTGCTTTATGCAAGTTATTACAACTTAGAGTGGAAGTTGCATGAGAATCATGACATTTCAAGGTTTACTAGTTACATATGCTTCTTGAACAGATTCAACTTTTCGGTTTCAGTAGGAACAATGGAAGGACCATTGTCCTATAGGCTACCTTCTCAAGGAAGTTTCTATTGATAAACCATTTGAAGAAGATGCTTGTTGCTGCCACTTCAACTTTGTCACAGAAAAAACCGAGAGTTGCAATTTGGACTTGGTCTTGAAGTACCAATGGTTTGTAGGAGAAAGAACTCCTTCAAATTTTATTGCCATCCCAGAGGCCACAGGAGAGGTAAGGGTTTCTAGCTATGTTAATCGTTACTCACTCGTCTCTTCTTGTCTTGTTAATACATTTTGGGACTTCCTACATTCTAAGGGGACATGCATTTAATGCACACCTCCCTAACAAGTTGATCTAATTTCAATCATTGTCCCTCAAGTCCCCATTTTAGAACTACATAATTTATGAAGGGTAGTTTTGGAAGTGCACCGCTTGTTTTTTTCTTTTTAACTTGTCAAAGAGGACTAATATCCTTGGACAACAGAAAATGAAATCGAGGACTGATAATATGGGATGGAAGGAGTACCATAGTAATTTCTTGTATTGCTGATAAGTTTTCTATATGTGCAAGGTTATGTTGATAATTCTCTGATTGCCAGGTGTACTTGCCTAAGCGTGAGGACATTGGCGGAATTCTGAAAGTGGAGTGCACACTAGTCCTTGATGGGACCGAGTATCCTACAATATTTGCTATTTCATCATGAGTTTCACCTGGTATGTTCTTTTCTGTTCTTCGAGATGATTGGTTAATACTGAACTTTCCTCCAAAACATTCCTTGCAAATAATTCTTATGTTTTATCGCAAAGGAACTGAATGGCCGAAGGTTTTGAAGATTGATGTGCGTGGGGAACTAATGGAGGGAAACACTATTAGGGGATATGCTGAAGTTGCATGGTGTGGTGGACCTCCAGGAAAAGGGGTTGCTAGGTATGCCCCCATTTCGTTGCTTATCAAGTATTACTTCTTCGATATAAAAAAATGGAAAATAAAAAGTTGTAGCACCATATAAACTATTGTTCTCAAAATGCACTTTCCTCTTCCCTAGTGATTTTTTTGTTCTTAAATTGCCAGCTGGCTATGGAGAAGATGGAATAGCAGCTCAGTAGTAATTGTTGGTGCAGAAGATGAGCAATACCAGCTGACTCTAGATGACATTGATTCATGTTTGGTTTTGATGTACACTCCAGCGACAGAATAAGGTGTCAAAGGAGAGCCTCAGTATGCAATCACTGATACTGTAAAAGCAGGTATGGGTGGAAAAACTTATGTGAATTTTCTTTGCTAAATATTGGTTTTTCTTGTTCTTCAAATTCATTCTCACTTTACCATAGTAGTCCTGATTGACTTTCTTTGCAATACCAGCATAATTGCCTCCACCATTGCCTCCTTTTTTGGAGGAAATTTTCATGTTTTTAATTTTCTCTTTGATTGTGTCTCATGTTGTTCATCTGACATTGGTGTACTAAAATATTTGTCTTGCGACCCTGAAAGTATCTTGTTATTAGCAGTTGAAGTATCTTGTTATCAGCAGTCAGTCGATTTTCGGGTCATTAGTCGTGATTTCAATATCATTGCTTATGCCATTTTTTGTTTTAACTTTTAATCTTGTCACCAAACTTCGGAGTTCAATATGGTAGCTTATGATGTTCTATGCTTTTACTACTGTTCGCTGGTTTTCTCTTCCTAGAGCTCTTGTTCTTTACCCACTTGGTTCAATTTAGTTGCGGAATCCTGAAGGCATGGTAACATCTACTGATTCAAAACTACTATATTGCAAGCTCACCCTTCAGTCAATGATGTGCAAATTATCGGTGAGGTTGTTGGAGGAGGTACCAGCAAAGGTGTTGGAAAATACTTTGGAG
Organism: Rhododendron molle; assembly: GCA_025413875.1. Taxonomy (NCBI): domain Eukaryota; kingdom Viridiplantae; phylum Streptophyta; class Magnoliopsida; order Ericales; family Ericaceae; genus Rhododendron; species Rhododendron molle. The sequence goes on along the minus strand of CM046394.1, from coordinate 18,483,149 downwards.
GAAGAGATGGTCTGAGCAAATTTGAGTGGTTGGGTCGTGAGCATAGGAACAGTGGGTTAGTATTCTATTACCAAGTGGTTGGATTTCTATATGTTTTTTTTGATAAGCTAGATTTCTATATGGTGGTTTGACCATTCTTTTAATCTTTCTTTTCAGAGACACAGAAGTGTAGATCAGGTGTTCAATATTCTCATGCTTTTCTGAAACTGCCATTTCAGCTACATGGTCTAAGTCTTTAAAGGGGTACAAAATTGCAATTTCTTTTCTATTAGACCCTTATTTTTCGGATTTTCAACAGGGGTAAATATAGCTTGGTGATGGTTTGGGTATGCTAGTTGCAAATGTTAGGTGGCCAGGTGGGTTATGCATGTGGTATGTTTTTCTTCAAAACAAAAAGATGTAAGCTAAGTTCATCTTTGGTTTAGTTGTATGCTGTCTATGTTCAATCCTTGTTCTCAAATCATAAGAATAAGGGTTTTGCTTTCATTTTTCTCTTTCTTTCTCCTCTGAATGCGTCGGACTATCTTGTTCTATTGTTGGAAGCCACTCTTGCTTCACACTTGAGGGGCTTGTGTCCACCTTTTACATCACGTAGAATACATATGTTTTAAGTTAACGATACCTTGTGATCTAATGAACAACAAAAAAGATGTAAAATTTACCTACTAAATCCAATAACAATAACAGAACCCATCTAGTCTCCAATCATGGGGGGTATAGGCGGGGAGGATTGGAGACAAATCTAACCTTTAACAATATTTGCACAAAGTGGCTGCTTTGTCATAAATTATGGAGTAGATTATGGATATGATGCAACCAAAGATACCCATAGATAATTTAGAGAGCGAAACTCCCAAATGGGATACAAAAGAGACTAGCTCTTAATAATATTTGTTCAAAATGATAAAATGCTACCAAAAGAAAGGACTCCAACACCTATATATAGACTCAATACAAAAGACATAAATACTCTTATTACATACTACATTAGGACAAGAATATGGTTAAAGAAAGGTACTATTCCAGATTTGATTTAATTTATTTGGACTCTCACCTTCAAGCCTTGCTACCAGAGACTCCGATTTTTCGTATGTATTTTTGAAAAATTGCTTGCTCGAATTCCTTCCCTTATCTCATAAATTTTGATGGATCCTTTAATTCCTGATTTTCGCTTAAATTTTATTATATTCCTCTCTCTAAAATTTTTCTTGAGTTTTTGATGCCATATTTTTAGAGTGGCATAAGGTGAGGAGAAGAGTGGTCTGGTGGGTTGGTGGAGAGGAAAAACATGAGCAGGGTTCGGGGTTGGAGGGGTATAAGAGAGAGGACATCAGAGGTGCACGGCGGGGGATGAGTGTGGGTTTGGGGTGTTTATGGGGTAGCGATATAGAGATACGTCTATAATGGGTTGCAGGTGTAGGAGGTGAGTGTGGGTTGGGGGTGGAGAGTTTGGTTTTGACTTGTGAAATGTCTAAGGGGTGGGTTTGCGTGGCCAGGGGTTGGGAGTGTGATGGGCGTGGTTTGGTCTGTGTCTTTGGAATGGTATGGTCATGTGTCTTGGAAATGGTTTGGTCTATATTGTGGAATGGATTGGTCAGTCGATTGGTTTGGGTCATTGGAGTCGGTGTGTCCCATATAATACAGTTAGGATTGGTATGTGTCTTGGTGTGCTTGAAGGAGCTTTTTTTTGGCTCTCTATATGGTCAAGCAGTTGGTATACCTGGTTTCTACTGATACTGAGGTCTCTTTTGTTTCTGCTGCGCCTTTGGTCTCACTTCATAGTACTGCTGCTATTGGTGTTGCTTTTGTCATTGAGTTCTGGTTTCTATTGCTGTTTGAACATGTTGTGCTACCTAATTTTACTGCTTACGGCATTGTGTAATTGCTGATTATGTTGCTTTTAGTTCTGATGCTTTGGATGATTCGTTTGTTTCTGCTATTGCAATTGATTGCGAAGCTATTACTGATTAAAAGAAAAATTGATTCCGAAGCTATGGCACATATTTTGCTGTTGAAGATGCTTTGCTGCTGAGCTGTGGATGTCTTGATGGTTGACTGTTTTGATGCTGACAAAGTATTTTGAGCTTTGAGGTTTTACTCTGAAGTGAGAGGGTGGTGTTCTTAGTTTGGTTGCTACCTTATACTGTGGAGCATATGAGCTCGCAAGTATTTTCTTTTCATGCTTGAACTTTTGCTTCTTTTCATTCAACATCTCATTGGATGAGAGTTCTTTTTTGGCCTCACATTTAGCCTCATGGTCGTATCATGATGTATATGTTTTGCCTTGCTTCGTCATTTCCTCAATGTATCCGTTTTTGAGTTATTAAGATACTTTATCTTTGCCAATAAAATGACATTGGCTGACAAGCATTTTATAAGGACATTAGCGGGGGTTAGTGAAGATCAGTGATTTAAAAAGCGCGTGAAGCGCGCGCTATAGCGCGAAGCGCAGCGCATCTTCTGCGCTTCAAAGAGTAGCGCTATAGCGCAGAACATGAAAGCGCACGATATAGCGCAAGGCGCACGCTATGGCGCAAGGCGCAGAGGCGCGCGCCTTTTGTTTCCGATCCAAAAATTGATCCAATGGTGCAGATTGTGCAGAAAACAGATGAGATGCACTGAATAATTGTGGCTTTTAAGTCTGATTTCAACCCTAATGGGCTAATTGATCAAAAAACGATTCATACCCAATAACCCAGCAGTCCAGGCGATCGACGATCGATTGAGCAGCTTCAGCTACAGGCGAGGTAACCTCCTCCAGCTACAGCCGACTGGGCTCATCAAGAGCAGCTTCTGGCTTCACTCTTAAGCTAGGTAACCTCCTCTCCTCCTCCTCCTCCTCCTCCAGTCCTCCTCCTCCTCCTCCATCTTCTGGACCTCTGGTTCTTCTTCTTCCTTCTTCTTCTTCTTCTTCTTCTTCTTCCTTCTTTTTCTCCTCCTCCGACGAGATTTTTTCTTTTTTCTTCCTCTTTTTTCCTGTAGTCGACTGTTTCCTTCTTCTTTTTCAGTCGGCATTTTTTTTTTCCCTGGACCTCTCTTTCTTTTTCTTTTCTTTTTTCTTCCTCTTTTTTTTTTCCAGTGGGCTGTTTCTTTTTCTTTTTTTTTTTTACCTCCTGCCGCAATTTTTTTTGTTTCTTTTTGCTCAGTTTTTTCGTTTTTTTTTTCCAGGCCAGTGGGCTGTTCCACTCATCCACTGTTTGTTTTTTTTTTTCCAGCAGCGATATGAAGTTCTTGGTTCTGAGAATGATGAGTAATGTCTATGCATGACTCTAGATTCTATAGCCTTTAATCCTTTTGTTATGTCTCTAAGGCTAAACATTATTATGTTAGCTTTACATGGATGATATGTTATGTTTCGTGTTTGGTACTTTCGTTTAACCATTCACCATTGACATATTATGTTTTTTGACATTTGAAAGTTTTACAAGTGTTTGTTTGTGTTGAAAACTTGTTTTAATAAAATTTGCCTCGATGCGAAGAATTTTTTTTTTTGCGCTTCGCGTCAATAAAGCGCGCGCCTTGCGCTAAAGCCCTAGGGGACTGTTGCGCCTCGGTGCGCCTTTCGCCATTTAAAACACTGGTGAAGATAACCTTTTTGCTATGAAAGGTTCCCATCTATTGAGTGAAATCCTACGGCATTAATCGCGGGTTAGATTTTGTCGATTTATGGTGTAGAGAACATGATAGAGAATGAAGAAACAATAGGAGCTCTAGATTGCAGTGTCAAGCGTCATTAGTGATTAACAGGCCACAAACCAAGAGGGATTGCATCCCTACGGAACAATTGTCTGTTGAAAGGTCTGAATTGATGGAGTATCAACATTCTGTCATGTCCTGTGTTTCTGATATCCCCTGTTAAATTACACATCATTTCTACGCAATAGGTATTCCAGTTATTATTATAATATTGCTGAGTTAAGTTCAGTTTGTTTTATTTTAGTTTTATGAGTGTCAAGAGATTGGTACACCTGGTAGGTGGTTTCCTTCAGGCCAAGTTGTAATTTATTACTGCTGTCTTAGTTTTAATTAGTAGCCGCCACATTATTGCTTTCTTTTTTTCACAAGCATGTTTAAATAGCTGCCGTCATAATTGCTTTCCTACTTTTATTAAGTATGTTTAAATAGCCATCATGTTAATTGCTTTCTTGTTGAAACCTCTACACTTATTTGCAACCTTCTCTTCAAGCAGTTCACAGTCTAGGGCAGATCTATTGACACTTGGTCTGACAGCAACCAATATTCTAGCAGGATTTGTATGGCTGTCAATCCGGCCAAAAACTATAGTAGCGGTGAGGACTCCACATTATTTTTCTTCCCGATTTAATTGCCCTCCTCCCTTGGTTGAATTTCCACCAATTCAATCTTAGAAAGGTTAAAATTTTGGCTGCAGGTAAGTCCTCAAGGCATGGAGTGTTTGAGCCTGAGGCTAAATTCCCATCTTCTAGATTTTGTAATTTCTAAGCTGACTTGTGCACTATGTCAATCTTGTTTAGTTCCGGTGAATCTTCGTATCATTATAGGAAAGTAACATAGAAGTTCGAACACAAAACATAGTTGTATTCTTGTCCATGTGAAAAGCTAGAAATGTTTATTTTCTAACTGATGAGTTTCTTTAAATATCATAAGAAAAATAGAGGATCCAAGCGTCAACATCTGTTTTAGGGCGTGAACAAATATCACACATACCCTTCTGCACCTACTATTTAGATTTCTGTGATGTTATGTGCCAATGGATTTTCCTGAGTTTTATTTTTATGTTTGCCTTTTTCTGTCCTATTAAGTAAAAGAGGCTTGAAGCCAATTGTAGTGGCTCGCCCAATTTTTGGCTGAATTTTCCAATTGAGCCCTTCAATTGGCTAGCCTCTCCTTATAACTCTAAGGGTAAATTCTGCTGTGTTTGGTTTGGTTTTTGAAAAGTTTTTTGAAAAATAGTAGGGGTAATAAATGGAGAGAGATAGAGAGAGAAATGTTGGAAGTAGGGGGAATCTAGGGGGAATTTTTTGAAAAATTCATTTTGAATTGGGAAGAAAACAAAGCATTCATCTTTTTGTCTTCCCAACTCTAACACTATGCTGGCGTCATCGTGATTGAATTGTGCACGTGCATTGATATTCCTTAAACGCGTTTCAAGGAGGGGAACATGTTTCTAGAGCCCTCACCCTTGGTTTGCCTTTCCAGATCCTACACCCCCACACCCCCCACACACACACACACACACACACACACACACATGCACACACGCATACATATTACGGAGGATGTGAAATATCCAAAAGCTTTACCACGCCATGGTTGTCCACACTCATCTATTGGTTTGCGGGCAAACAAACTGTTCGCGTGGGCTTCGTCGCCACCGGCCAGCTTCGCCACCGCCATTCACCAGGTACCGCCACTGTTTGGAATTTGAGTGTGGGTTTGGGTTTGAGTCAACGTCAAATTTTAGTTATTTAATGTTAGATTTGAGTAGAAATCAAAATTGAGTTGAGTTTCAGTTTGAGTAAGGACTAGAACACCAAAAGGAGAGTTTTCACTAAAAAAAATTCTGATTTTGAGTTTAATTTTGGTTCAAGGTTAGAGATGCTCTAATACAACAGCCATATGCACACGCGCAATGATGGTACGAGTAGGGTTTTAACGGCAAGTAGGTGTTCAATACCTGATTGCTGCTACATCAAAGGATATTATTCGGTATGTGTTCCTCTCCATAGTTGATTTTGATGGTCAGAACTTGATTGCTTGGGTCATTATAAGAATGATGATTTTCCATCTTTTCCTCTCTCCATCCTTTTTTTTAGGGCTTTCTCTGTTTTTGGTGAGAAGGTTTGGGTAAAAATGCTGCTGGGTTACTGGGTATGGAGATGACAAAGAATTTTTTTTTGGCGTTCCGACCTTTTTAAGGTTGGATTGTTTTATTTTGCATCCATTATTACATGCTCCTGAGTTTCATCTGTTTCTAGCTTAGATTTTATAAGCTGTAAATGAAAAAAGCGTTAAACCAATTTCATGGCTTGCCAAATTTGGCCGATTTTACCAATGGAGCCCCTCAATTGGGCGCCCTCTGCTTATACCAGGGTAATTTTGTTTTTTCATGCAGATGCATGTGAGTGGATTGCCATGGTGGGCAATTAGGTCTTTTCGGATTCTGCATTGTGCTTGTTTCATGATGGCAGTGCGTGCCTTCCCATGCAGGTATATCCACCGTCAATTTCTTATGCTCTAGAGCACTTGGTTGTCAGGTGGTATTTGCCATTGTTTTTCTCTATCGGATGCTGCGCGGTGAACTTAATCGGATTGGTGGGTTGATTTACCATGCTGAGATTAAAGGCTGATACTCATTTCGCCTGGTTGGCCTCTTCTTTCTCTGATAGGGTCTACAAGTGGTCCGTTTTTCGTGTTCTCTGATATGATTGTTTTATTAGGTATCCTGTGCCGCTTGTGGTAGTTGTTCGTTGTAAATCACTGGTACTGAGTCCATAGTTTTGCCATCTGTGCGTTTGGGCAATATTTTTGCATTCGTATTTTTCTTGGGTATTGGTTTTGTGGATTGTGTGTTTTGTGATTTGGTTAAGGTGTTCTTAGTTGCCACATTTTCTATTGAGGGTGTATTTCTTCGTTTTTCTTGGTGATCTTGGAGTTGTAGGTGCTTGCTATTCATGATTTTGCAATATTTCAATGGTGCACTCTGATTTAAGAAGCTTTGGGAGTTTTTCCCTGACCTCAGGGCAGTAATACAGTTCCGATCGTTTGCTGTTGTTGTGTTTACCTCTTGTCAATGCTTTTTATGCGACCTGTTCCCTGTCGACAGTGTTGGAGTCAATTTATGTCTACTGTGGAAATAGAATAAGTTTGCATGAGACTTTTGATTTGATTAGTTTATCTAAGAATTTCAGATTTGTATATAAAGTTCATGTCTGTTGATGTGCACTGTTTATGGTTATTTTGTTTGCGAGTTCTATAGTTCATATGCAGATTAATAACTCCAGGTTCATTCCTGCTTTTTTTGTTTTGGTGCCGTAGTATTATGGTGATCCATGTTCCCTTTATCTGTTGGTTTTATTAAAAAACAACCAAGTCATTTGAATGCTAACAGCAATCAGAGGCTATTACTATGTCATTACTGCTGGAGGTGAAGAGACAATTGCTGGCCAAGCAAAGCATCGAGAAACTAATCATTTGATTTATAAAGCTCATGATTACCTTAAGCATGACTATGCAGATCTTGGATCTCAGTGATAATCGAAAATGGGGTCTGAGAGGTTAGATTGTGGGGTGGTTAGATGCACTGGTTCATAATTCGTTTGTCACTATAGCATTGTGGGTATGTCCTTGCTGCTTTTAGATGTCAGTGTGCCCATAAAGTAGTAATTCTAGATATCATTGCTGATTTTAGTAACTTGCTTGTGAGTTCCTATTTCTCTTGAGGTTTAAAGTTTTTTGTGTGTGTTTTTTAAGGAAGGGAAACTATTGCAATATATTTGACTGATGGATTTGCATATGATTCGGATTGTCCAGTATCAACAAAGCGGAGAAGGAAATATAAAATGGCAAAGAAGGTCGACGATTTGTGCGGTATGTATCTTTTTGCAGGCTGGATAAGGTAGTGTAGTTTAACTAAGCTTTGATTAGTGTTATGGCATGTTCTTTGCCAAATCACTTTATAAAAAAGTTTCTCTTATCCTTAATACTTCTTGAGATACTGATAGGTGGATTAGAACCTAAATATATGGAAACTAAAGATTTGGTTTATCTCTTACCATATGTATCAAGGAGTCTGACACTAGCTTAGCGGCACCCAGCTGATAAGATCTCGTATCTGATAAGAAAATTATGCCGTAGGAGCAACCACTGCAATGCAAGTATGGTTGCTAGCTATTTGACTATTTTCTTCTTCTTTTTTTTTTTTTTTTAATGGTAACTAACCGTACTAATCACCGATGGTTTTGGCAACCAGGTGGCAAGGTGCATGAAGATCATCAACCTAAACATATGCTCTTTATTTTGGTGTGCGATCATATTTATATATCTTCTTTTTTCTTCAAATTGATCCTGAAATTCTTGTCTTTTGGCAATGAAATATCTCTCATTAAATAATCTATGTAGGAATAGAGTGGAAACTTCTATTCATTAATGAACAACATCTAATGACTGGTTAAGCAATGAAATACCTTATGGTTTTACATTAGCCAATAAGATGCGCCAATAATATACTAATAATGAAGGAAAGGAGACGATATTGGAGTACTTAGTTAGATGATAATAGAGAATCGTAAACCAAGGACATTGTAGGATAAAGAATTCAACTTATATACAATAGTGATGGTGAAAAAAAAACGTGATACCGCCATAACGCTGCTCTTGAGTTTTGAGTTAAGTCAAGGAACGACTTAGGGCAGGGAGTTCACGGAACACTCTGGTTTTGCTTTTAAGAAAACAACGGTAACAAACCACCTCTGCCGATGCCGATGGGTCAACTTCAATGGATTCTGATCTGATGCTGGTATCAAGCTCAATCTGGATAGGAATTCCAGGAATCCCAATTATCCTGGGTTATTGGGGGGGAGATATAGAAAGCCGTGAGGAGGGCGAAGGATATCACTGAACGCGGAAATGACTCAAAGATGGTAAGAAGGAGTAGCATGAAAGGCAGGAGGACTGGTTTGGTTAAGGTGTCAAGTCACAGGAAGGTGTCAGGTCAAAGTCAGTAGGAATCGACCAACCCAAGCAAAGGTCAGGGAGTCGTCCCAAAGTTGAAAGATTCGTCGCACCTACGTCGAAAAGGTGGAACTGCAGCAATCAAAGGGATGCCATTAATTAGTCTAACGAACAACTATGGCAATCAATCATCATTTTTTCAATGAAACTTGGCATTTGAACAAAGTGGAAGTTATGGAACTTGGACTATTATGTAGGGATCATGTTTATAAAAAAACCATGAGTTTATTTTCCCTTTTATATGCTCTGAATTATTGTTCATGGAATCCATGGTTCAGAGCTGATTTGAATAATGATCGTGCATTTTTTTTGCATTACGCATAAAGGAAACATTGCTACAAAAAGATCATATGATTTCACGACTATTGGTTATTCACTGTCAAGTTTTGTTATGACCCAAGTCACATAAGGTGGGCACATGAACGAAAGTGAGTGAGAGCGTTCAATAACAACCCATAGGACCCATACTGCTAAATTTAGAAAGAGTGAGAATTGAAAGCAAGAGTGGGTATCACGAATTGTAAGTGAGAGCGGAGTATCCTACCAGTGGATTATCTGACCTAGGTTATGACTGAAAAAACTTCCTCAAAATTCTTTTAACTTCACCATATGTAGCACTTACTGGTGGCTGAGGATCAGCGGAATAATCCTTGGGGAAGTGTTTACCTTCCCTCTCTTCTTTTATTGTACTATTACCTGCGAGCCGGAGGATTGGATCGAGCGGATCGAACTCCTCGTGTTTGTGTGATTTGATTGATATATGAATTGTTTCATTATTTGTTATTTCTAGGTCTTTTTGTTGCATTCACTTACAACAAGAAACAACCACTGGTGTTTGGGCAGCACTTGCATTTTGGTGGGGGGATCGAGGGGGTTTACGTCCTTTATGAGTTAATGTAGCTATTCCACCCTGCCGTTGCCGACATGAGGAGGGAATGGAGTAAGGGGTGACCTTCTACTGAGAGCGAGAATTGAAGACGACAGGGTTTTCAAATCCGACAAAAAACGATTCAACGATGATTTCTATGGAGAAAAACCTTGAGTTTGGATAAGTTCATGGATGAAAGGCTATAGCTAAGAGATACATTTCTTGAAAGTTTCTCCTACTTTACTGATTTCCTTGCCTAGTATTCTGAGGGCTTTACGCTTTACAAACTACAATTTTGCCTGATTTGCATCTTTTTCCTCCTTTATCTTGAGTAATTATTGTGCAAGAAGTTGAAGTTTTGGAGCTGTATAATTTAACTCTCGAATATCCTTTATTGACAACTAAAGCATCAGAATAGCGGCATTGAACCATTAGTTGCTGCAATTCAAACTATGAAGTTCAACCATGAGGCTTTCAGTTCTATGAAAGATGCACAGTAAGTGTATCCCCTATATTGTTGCCAAATGCTATTAGTTAAACGTGGGCTTGTGTCACTTTTTCCATTATAACTGAAGAGAGCTTCTAAATATTTACCTTCTTTCATTGCATTTTAATTCTATTGAATGCTAATAGAAATCTAATGGAGGTATTTGATGCAAGTGCCACAATTTATGGCTTTTTCCGTCTCCAAAATTTTGGCTTACTGGCCAAATAACTTTTAAGGTTGAGGAAAGCTGATTGTTTAGGACCTTCATTTTGATGATTTTTGGGTTTTTGGTTTCAGTATGAATTTTTTTTCCATATTCATGCTTTTTGGCTTAGAAAGCCGGAGAAGATATCCAAAGAATAAATTATGTGGATCAGGTTCATTCTCAATACTTTTCTACACACTTTTTCAGGGTAGATAAAGACTTATTCGTAATTAGTCGATGCCCCTTTCATGCTTATACAATACAGAGTTGACTTTGTTGCATTCTCCCATCCTTCAACTTCTCGACAATATGATTGATGGTTGAGTTTTCGCTAGGTTTTTTTTGTGTGATAAAAGTTAATTTAAATATGCTTTGCAGGTGCTCAATCTTTTTAGGAGAATACTGAGAGAAGGAAGTACACAGACTCATGCTTAAATTTTTCCACAGTTTTCATCTCTTCAATCTTTTTAGGCGCGCAGTGTAGCCTTGTTTGCTTGATTGGTTGGTGATGATGATGCATCCTTTTCCTTTAAAGGTCATCATTTTCAATGCTCTATCATTTTTATTTGAAGGTTATCTTTTTCAGTGGGTAGTCGGGACAATTTTTGTTTTGGACTGCTTTATGCAAGTTATTACAACTTAGAGTGGAAATTGCATGAGAATCATGACATTTCAAAGTTTACAAGTTACATATGCTTCTTGAACATATTCAACTTTTCGGTTTCTGTTGGAACAATGGAAGGACCAATTTCCTCCAGGCTACCTTCTCAAGGAAGCTTCTATTGATAAACCATTTGAAGAAGATGCTTGTTGCTGACACTTCAACTTTGTCCCAGAAAAAACTGCGAGCAACAATTTGGACTTGGTCTTGAAGTACCGATGGTTTGTAGGAGAAAGAACTCCTTCAAATTTTATTGCCATCCCAGAGGCCACAAGAGTGGTAATGGTTTCTAGCTATGATAATCGATACTCACTCTTGTCTTCTTGTTAATACATTTTGGGACTTCCTACATTCTAAGGGGACATGCATTTAATGCTCATCTCCCTATCAAGTTGATCTGATTTCAAAATCATGGTCCCTCAAGTCCCCACTTTAGAACTAGATAATTTATGAAGGGTAGTTTTGGAAGTGAGCTGCCTGTTTTTCTCTTTCTAACTTGTCAAAGAGGACTAATATCCTAGGACAACAGAAAATGAAATAGATGAGTGATAATAAGGGATGGAAGGAGTACCATTGTAATTTCTTTGTATTGCAGATGATTTTTCTATATGTTCAAGGTAATGTTCTCTGATTGCAAGGTGTATTTGCCTAAGCACGAGGACATAGGCAGAATTCTGAAAGTTGAGTGCACACCAGTCCTTGATGGGACCGAGTATCCTACAAGATTTACTATTTCATCACGAGTTTCACCTGGTATGTTCTTTTCTGTTCTTCGAGATGATTGGTTAATATTGAACTTTCCTCCAAAACATTCCCTGTAAATAATTCTTATGTTGTTTTATCGCAAACGAACTGGATGGCTGAAGGTTTTGAAGATTGATGTGCGTGGGGAACTAATGGAGGGAAACACTATAAGTGGATACGCTGAAGTTGCATGGTGTGGTGGAACTCCAAGAAAAGGGGTTGCTAGGTATGCCCCCATTTCGTTACTTATCAAGTATTACTTCTTCAATATAAAAAAAGGAAAATGAAAACTTGTAGCACCGTATAAACTATTGTTGTTCTCAAAATGCACTTTCCTCTTCCCTAGTGATTTTTCTGTTCTGAAATTGCCAGCTAGCTAAGGAGAAAATGGAATAGTAGCCCTGTAGTAATTGCTGGTGCAGAAGATGAGCAATACCAGCTGACTCTAGATGACATTGATTCATGTTTGGTTTTTGTGTACACTCTAGTGACAGAAGAAGGTGTCAAAGGAGAGCCTCAAAGGCCTCAGTATGCAATCACTGATACTGTAAAAGCAGGTATAGGTGGAAAAACTTATGTGAATTTTCTTTGCTAAATTTTGGTTTTTCTTGTTCTTCTAATTCATTCTCACTTTACTATAGTAGTCTTGATTGACTTTCTTTGCTATACCAGCATAATTGCCTCCACCATTGCCTCCTTTTTTTGGAGGAAATTTTCATGTTTTTAATTTTCTCTTTGATCATTTCTCATGTTGTTCATCCGACCCTCAATGTATCTTGTTATCAACAGTTGAAGTATCATGTTATTAGCAGCCAGTAGATTTTCGGGTCATTAGTCGTGATTTCAATATCATTGCTTATGCCATTTTTTGTTTTAATCATGTCACGAAACTTCAGAGTTCAATAGGGTAGCTTATGATGTTACTATGGTTTTACTACTGTTCACTGGATTTCTCTTCCTACAGTTCTTGTTCTTTGCCCACTTGGTTCAATTTAGTTGCGGAATCCTGAAGGCATGATAACATCTATTGATTCAAAATTACCATATTATTGCCAGCTCACCCTTCAATCGATGATGTGCAAATTATCAGTGAGGTTGTTGAAGGAGGTACCATCAAAGGTGTTGGATAATACTTTGGAGGAAGAGGGGGTCGGAGCAAATTTGAGTGGTTGCGTGAGGATTGGAACAACGGGTTAGTATTCTATTACCACGTGGTTAGATTTCTATATGTTGGTTTGACCATTCTTTTAATCTTACTTTTCAAAGACACAGAAGTGTAGATCAGGTGTTCAGTATTCACATGCTTTTCTAAAATAGCCATTTGGGCTACATGGTCTAAGTCTTTTAATTGGTACAAAATTGCAATTTTTTTTTCCTGTCATACACTTATTTTTCGGATTTGCAACATAGGTAAATATAGCTTGGTGATGGTTTGGGTTTGCTAGTTGCAAATGTCGGGTGGCCAGGTGGGTTATGCATGTGTTATGTCTTCTTCAAAATAAAAAGATGTAAGCCAAGTTTATCTGTGGTTCAGTTGTATGTTGTCTATGTTCAATCCTTGTTCTCAAATCATAAGAATATCGGTTTTGCTTTCATTTTTCTCTTTCTTTCTCCTCTGAATGCGTCGGACTATCTTGTTCTATAGTTGGAAGCCACTCTTGCTTCACACTTGAGGGGCTTGTGTCCACCTTTTACATCATGTAGAACACTCATGTTTTAAGTTAACGAAGTACCTTGTGATCTATTGAAAAACAAAAAAAGATGTAAAATTTACCCACTAAATCCAATAACAATAACAGAAACCATCTAGTCTCCAATCATGGGGGGTATGGGTGGGGAGGATTGGAGACAAACCTAGCCTTTAATAATATTTGCACGAAGTGGCTGCTTTTTCACAAATTTGGCAAAGAACTAATTTCTCTTTCATAAATTTATAGAGGACTTTTTGTTCACACTTTGTTTTTAGTATAAAGAATGTTAGAAGATTTCTTTTGGGATATAACAGATGATAGTGTTTAAGTGGATTTGCCATGTAGAAATATTAAGACATTATTTCATGTACATTCGTCTGTGTTTCTTAAATTCTAATGATACAATAGTCTCTTTTCGTGATCCTTGTATGTATTCCCAACACAGGGACCTTCTATTATTTTGTGATTTTATTCAAAAAATCCGTAAAATTAGTAACCTGAACAACATCATGTGAAATCAATGAAAGTTCCATTTGAATGAAGTTGGTTTAACATCCTATGCTAAAAATTTGTATTTCTTTTGGCTGGGAGTTTGTATTAGTGTCAACAGGTACACCAGAGTACATTTTAACCTGAGAAGACATTGGCCTGCGCTTGGCTTTTGTATATCTGCCCATCAATCTTGAAGGTCTGCTTATTTTGAGGAAGCGATTGCTGCTTCTTATTATCTAACTAAGAGATTGTACGTCTTTACTTTTCTCTTATTCCATTTAACAGGGCAGGAAGGGGAGTCCGTGTCAACAATTTCGAAGATAGTTAAGCAAGGTATCTGAATCTAATATGTGAAGCTGAAGTACTTAGTGTTTATGGTATTCTAGTATTGTACTCATTTATGTGTTTTGATTGCATCTTTATAAATTCCTAGTTTGCTAGAGACCAAGCCTTTTTGTCCTTATTTGGGTATTTCTCATTTGACCTTCTGAAATCTTCTTGTGTTTAGTCCATTACATATGATAGAGTAGAATTGCATGCTTCTGAATCACACAAGCTGAACTTTTTTTAGCCTTGATGCGTCTGACTTCATAATCTGGCAGACATATATGTATAGGTATAGTCACCTGCCGTTCAAAAAAAAAAAAAAAGGTTTTTCTTGGTCAGCAGACTCAACAGTGTTTCTTAGACCCTAACTTAGTCAAATTAATTCGCCATTTTCAAACTTTATTTCTATAGCAGCTTATGTGGAGGTGGGTGTATTAAATAAAATAGTGTCGGTTGGCCATAACTGTTAGTAGCACGGATAGGTAGGGTGCATGTTCCTAGACTGCACTTGGCTAAGACTGCACACAGCAAGCACTGCGGACTGAGCACGATGCGTGTAGTGGAGGTAAAGCAGCATTCCGTATTGTATGGACATGAAAGTATTGGTGCAGTATATACGTGTGAGGGAACCTTACTTCAAAAGATAGCTTTTGGAGTTGATTTCTACTGATGGTCGTGTAACAGTGAGACATAGAGCTCTACAAGTTAAGGTTGTCTGCACAGTAATGCAAATCTGGCTTTGCAATATTTTTTCCTCTTATTCTTCCTAAATTTTCAGGTTTAAGCCTTTAGAATCATAAGTGCTCTGGGTGAGGGCTCATTCTTTTCATGTTCAGATTCAGATGAATAATCATCACAAGTTTTGACTGTAGAAGCTTTAGATGTGGTCTTTTCCCAAAGGAGATGGACATTGGGTTGACCTATATCAATCCCTCCGTGGACCCATCTTTACTTGTAGAGGCTTTAGTTTTCTTCTCTTCTACTTTCTTAGTCAGTAACGCCTTCCTGCCTCGACTAAAGCTTCATCAAAATCTTTTTCACATCCCTCATTGGAACTTTTTTAGAGCTACACTCTTTTTTCTTTAGGGCTCCAGTTTTCATTTTGAATGCTTCAGTGAACACCACAAGCTCTTCGTAGTATAAATTGAATTATCTGCACCAAAATTTGCCTACACAAATAATGTGGATCACACTCTTGCGGAACATAGCTGTATTGATGAATGGAAAGCTCCATTTCCTTTTGCATATGTGTTCTTTTCTCTCTCTTACTTTTTATGATCTGTTCAGTTTTATTTACAATTTAATTGGATATGAGGTGCTTGTGTGTTTAAGCTCTGGTGTTCCACTTCTGTTGCAATCGTTGCTCTTAAGGGATTCTGATCTTATGCTTTTCTTGTAATCCAATTATAGCTTTCCCAAAATTAACAAATTTGAAGGTAATCGGTGACATAAGGGAGGGAATTAAGGTAACTGTCACTGGTACTGTGACCGGAGGAACTGAAGCATCTAGCAGAGTTCAATGGTTTAAATTAACTTATTCAACAGTAGAGAATGAGAACGGTCTTGACGCATTAGGCACTTCAAAGATCGCAAAGGTGGGATGTGGTATATGTAGTCATTTGTATTATTGCTCTGTATTGTTATGCATAATCCCAATCAAGTTGCTTTGTTTAGGCTTTTCGCATACCATTGGGAGCTGTTGGCTATTTCATTGTCGCGAAGTTTACTCCTATGACTCCGAATGGCGAGTCTGGTGAATCAGCATATGTTAAGAGCAGTTGAAAGTAAGTAGCCCTCGAATTTGCATGTCTCCTTGAATGTTTGCATGATTAACAACTTTTGTAATGCAGTATCGGCCCAGTTCATTTAATGGTTGACCAGGTGAGCCTTCATGACTTCTTTTTTTCTTTTTATTTGTGTTGATAGCAGTGTTCATCGAGAGCTTATAGGGAAAGTTGATTGTACAAGCCCTAATTGTGATCTTGCATGTAGGCTTTCAATCAAAGATTATTTGAATTCACTATGCTTGTTGGTGGAGGTTTTGGAGGGCTTAGTACTTCCTGCGAATATGCACTCGGGAGTCAAGCCTACGTTGATCCACTTATTGGTTTGACAGGTTTGCATCATAATGTTCTTTGCATACTTTTTATTTGAAACTCAGGAACAGCAATGCAACGTTATTTAGTTGACTTCCTAATTTTATCTTAGTATAAGTTTACAGAATTATGAAGTAGATTATGGTTAAGAATATGGTTAAAAGAAAAGTACTATTCAGAATTTGATTTAATTTATCTGGGCTCTCACCTTCAAGCCTTGCTACCAGAGACTCCGATTTTTCGTATGTATTTTTTAAAAATTGCTTGCTTGAATTCCTTCCCTAATCTTATAAATTTTGATGGATCCTTTAATTCTTGATTTTCGCTTAAATTTTGTTAGATTCCTCTCTCTAAAATTTTTCTTGAGTTTTTGATGCCATATTTTCAGAGTGGCATAAGGTGAGGAGAAAAGTGGTTTGGTGGGTTGGTGAAGAGGAGAAAGAGATAAGGAAAAACATGAGTAGGGTTTGGGGTAGGAGGGGTATAAGAGAGAGGACCTTGGAGGTGCACGGTAGGGATGAGTCAAGATCAGGGATCATTGCTAGAAGGCTAGATTTCCTGGCTTTTTTTAATGTCCGCTTAATATCATCGCTATGTGTTTGTTCAGGATACACCGCTTAATTATGTTTTCTTCCATGATTTTGTTGTAAGTTACCTAATTTATTGTGCCGGTTTTTTTATTATTATTAAGGAGAACTACAAGGGAAGGTAAACACGAGCGGGCTTTGCGGTAGGGGGCATATTAGAGAGAGGACACCAGAGTTGCACAGTAAGTGAAATGTATATTCCTCTCTCTCTTTCAAAAAGGTCTAGGTTATTCGATCATTATTTTATGGGTTGCCCTAATGCCACGAACTGTTTTTCTAATGCTTCGTTTCCTGTTGTTTGATAGTTTCGCCCAATTTATTATGTTTTGCTTCTCTTTCTCCTTCTCAACAACAGACCACTTCTCATAGCTTAACCTCTTTCATTCCGTTTGCATCTGCTTCGGTTATTCTTGATTCCGGATTCAACCTCTTCATCCATAGAGGCATAAACGATTAGATGTCATCAAGAACCTTTTCCGTTGGTGGATGATCAATTTGTTAGATCGCCATCCCAGAGTGGTAGGGGTGAAAAATGAGAAAATTGGGTTGTGTTAATTTCCTTCTTCATTCCTCTTTATCTTTTTTCTATTGATTGAGGAACAAGTTTTGATGATGATTATTATTTTTTTTGAATTAAAGGAAGATGAATTCCATGCTGTGTTGCTACTACCTGCATCTATACCTGGTTTGATCTTTGGGAGAGAATGAGATGGACTCTTGTAGCCGATCAAAGTAAAAAGAGATGGACTTGTGTGGAGAGAGAGAGAGAGAGAGAGAGAGGTTCATGTGTGACGTGTATAAAGTGTTAAGTGGAAAGAGAAATGGTTCGAAATTTGAATGCCCCACTACCCAAATTCAAAATGCAATTGTTGGAGTACCAAACCTTTATCTTGAATTCGGCCCGAGTTTGTAAATCAATTGCCACCACCACCGGCCACGCAGAAATTGTGAAGAAAGAAGGGGGATTTTCAGACTCTGCTAAACAAAATCTTATGACTCAGAGAGAGAGAGAGAGAGAGAGAGAGAGAGAGAGAGAGAGAGAGAGAGAGAGAGAGACTACTAGTCACTAAAAAAGTGATTCCTTGTAGAGGGCTACTGGCTACTCATGAGGATGGAATTTGTCAAAATCTTGTTAAACCAAGTATCTTTGATGGTTATAACATGGCACTTTTATTCGAAACTGTTGTTGCAGCATCACCTATGACATTCCTTGGAATGGACACTAGGATGTTAGGCGGAGGTTTGCCTTCTGGATCAAATGTGAGCCTTGGTGCATATGGTGTTGGTTGCCATATCCTGGGAATCCCTTGGCTGGTCCTGTCATTTTAAACTCTCCTGTTGGATTTAATATGCGATACCCTACTTGGATGAGAAACTTAGGTGGGGGTTTGATGGGACCTTGGCACTTACAAACTGGTTCTAATTCGGAAGATAGCTTCGCATCATCTTTGCTGGAAGAGTTTCAGGGCAATAAAGCTAGGTGTTTTGAGCTTTCTGAAATTGCATATGTTCTATTTTTTTTTTTTGGTGGGCTTGAATACTATTTGATCATGACGAATTCTAGTTGGAGATTAAACATTTTGTAAAAACAGTGCAGATTAATGTGGAAGCCAATTTGATTCAACAAAAGCTTGAAACAGCTACAACAGATGTGAAAACCTAGCTTTTCGAGCATGGAATGGCATCCCAGAGGAGAGAACTGGATAGCAAGCTTTTTGGGAATGTGCTGACACTTAGCCTTCTGATGTATGGTTGTCGAGTGATCTAGAAGGTATCATCTGATGTAAACTTCTTTTCATGTTGCTAAATGTTGGTCATGATTAATTTCTTATATTGATCCTTTTCGTTTAATCCACATGAGATCTTCTTGAAACCATATATGTGGCTTTGGCATGTTTGCGATCTTACATTCTTGTCATATTGTTACAATTCAATCCATTTCCTTGGTATCGGTTTAGAATTTTTTGATGACAATGGTATTCTCCGAGATGCAAGTTATATGATTTTTTACATGTTTATTTGTCTCATATCTTTCCACTCTATCATTCTCATGTTCCTTGTCTTCAAACGACCAAAAACCCTTGACCTCCAATAAATCACTGCATTATCATTCTCATGTTCATATCAATAAAGCATAGAGTCTTGAGCACGAAGTTAAAATGCCAAAATTCTGACCAGGTCCCCTTTGAAACTTCTAGTTTTCCTTTTTCAAATTGTGCAATGAGTTGCGTAAAGGTATCCTGAGACTCGCCATCAAAATCAAAATATAAAGAAGGGGGTATCCTGAGATTACTCAAACACCCATTCCTGTCTCTTCGGGGAACTAGGTTGAATAACCGGAGGATGGTGATTGGTTTGGCAAATTTTATGTGGAAAAGATGGGTGTATTGCTTTATGGATGAAAAAGAGATGTGGAAAAGAAAAAAGCAGTGTGGGATTGACTGGAAGAGTCGATTATAATATTCATACAATTTCCTCTCTCTACTATAGTCAAAGGTTTAGTTAAATACTTCGTTAGCTTTTTAATATCTTGCAGCTTGATAAATTTCATTTCAATCTCACAGGGTCCAAGCATTGATACTGGAACCGACATGGGAACTATTTACTCAAACAGAAAAGACGATGTTAGCCCTTGGGAATATCATTAATATATAGGCCCATGCATGCGTTGGAGGCAAAAGTGTCGGTGAGGATATCAGAAGACTAGAAAGTGGAGTTCATGTGGTGTCTGGAACTCTTGGGAGAGTTGGTGACATGATCAAGCGGAGAACATTGCGGACTAGAGCTATCAAAATGTTGGTTCTTGTGAGTACAAGTTCCTGTTTTTGTGCTTTTTTCCCATTTTGTTATTTCTGCTGTTTTTATTTGTGTCCGGTTCTTTTTGTAGAGATTATTGTTAAATGTGGAGGATATTCACTTGGGGAATTCGAAGGATTAAGAGAGCAAACACCTCTAAAGATTCTGGAAAATGCTGGCATTTCTTTCAAGCCATACATGGTACAAAGTAGCAGCTGGAGCAGGTTTATACACTAAATGCTGGTAACCATTCCCAGTCATGTGTTGGATATCCCAGATGACTTCTTGATCTAGGCCTTACTGGACTTATAAGCGTTCCACACCTTCTCATCAGGTCCCCTAAAATGTGTGAAGAAAAGGAACACTGAAAATACAGATGGCCATGGCTCTCTGAATCAGAGCTGCAGAGCACGGACATACTATCGGTAACTAAACCCCAACTTTATATGTATCCTTGGTTGATAGTCTTCCACGGATAACAGCTCACCTTAGAACATGCTACTTAACCAAACCATTTTCTAGCAAGGGGTACCGGTCTGACTTCCCTCACAGCCTCCCAAGCAGATTTGATTGTAAAGCCTTGTGCATTGAAGGTCCACACCACAGAAAGCTCTAGGGTAGAATTAGGGATTAATGATCTAGAAGTGTTGTCCATGATCTCTATAGTGACAGCATTCTTCCTCCTGGGCCAACACCAAGAATTATTTCAAATCAAAGTGTCCACTTTGATTAGCATGAAGGGACCCTCCCTAAAATGAACACAATCCTGTCACCAAATCTGGAAAAGAGGCGACCGAAAGGATGCCAATTGTCAAGCCAAAGAAAAGTCCTAGCACCATTGTCCATTATGTTATGTGCTTTATCCAAGGTTGAACCATCAACCATACCCCTGAGCTTGAATATTTTCCTGATATCTTTGTGTCCTTTTCTGGTTGTGGGTTTTTCAAAAATATAAAAATGGCGACATTACCAAACAGAGCCTAGAATGTCTGTTAGTAGAGTAACGAAGAAGACAGCCAGGCCAAAGCAATTGGATATGCACATTATGAAATGGGTACCATAATGATGAGTCATATGTGTTTTGTTACATGTACAGGAATCACAGAGGGGTATTTAGGGACGCAGCAAAATCATTTACCTCTTCTTGATATTATAGGGAAAGAAATTTGAAAAGCAGGTAAGACATGAGCCAGATTCTAAAAGCAAACAGCTTTTTCTATATTCTGCGAATGCATTGGATCAACATACTCAGCTAATTAGAGTGTGAAACAGTAGAACCACGAAAACTGGCCTGCCAATTCGAATGGCATTTTTATACCCAAAAAGATAGATCAAGGTGACTAGGATTCTAAGAGCATCTCAAACAGCTTAAGCAAATCTGGATTTTGGCTTAAATGGCTACCAAACACCAAAAAAGCATGACTCAACAGACTAGCCCCATACTCTCTCCACTTTCTTATGCTAAAATGGCCTAAATAGGCGAATAACTTAAAGTTATTCAGAAAGTGTTACATGTTTCAGTGGGAAAAGTTACCCCTTGTAGTTTCTCAAGATCAGCCCCATGGATCATACAGTTGCCAAGTCTCACAACACCCAAATAATTGCGTCGTTGTAATATTCTCAGAACTCAGTAGTTGATAGTGTCCAGCACTCCAGAATAAGTAGCAAGTAAAGCTCGTTAGCAATTTCTCAAAAATGAGAAGCGTTCTACCATTGGACATCAAAATGCAACCTTTGAACTTTGATAGCATAGCTATTTCAACTCCGTAAATGTGTAGGTGGTGTTATCCTTTTGGAATTGTGTCTAATGATATTTTCATGGTTTTCTGTTGAGCAGAAAATATTGTTCTGGATTTTTTTACTTCAGCTGCCACATATGGTATATTTGTATAAGTTGAGAACAGTGAAGTTTGGTCTAATTTTGGCCATCTTTCCAACAGGTAATACTCTACCAATTTACTCAAAATTATAGATAAATTTTTGATATCTGCATTTTAAAGTGAGCAAGAATTGAATGGTCTATTTCACTGTTGAGTTGCAATAGTTGTGGTACTCTGGCTTCTACATAAAAAGGGACTCTTTGATCCTCTTTATGATTGGCAGGTAGATCATTTTTGGGTTTCTGATTATCACTACTATCTGCACCATGCCCATAAGGACAACTCTGGACGAGCACAGAGTTGGACGAAGGAAGGGCACCAGCATTATGCTGTAGATTTACCTCCATAAAGGACAGCATCTTCATGTGGGCCAACGCAGATGCAGAAAACAAAAGGAAGCCATAGATTGGCCATCTTAAGTTGCCAGATACAGTGATGAAAATCCAGAATATCATTACAAGCACAACATGTGCTTTTTGAAGAAAAACATTCTAAAGCTTAATACTAAACAAAGAGAATAGTTTGAGTTGTTACCGCTTTTACTGTTGATTAGGCATTTGTCTAGTTGAACGGAAATCTCCCCATATTTTCCCTCTCCCAATTTTGGTTATTTTCTCTCTCTTTTGGGGATGTGCTTGTTGGCGGGTTACACGTAGAGGTAACGCACGACTTCTCGCAGGTGCAATATTCTATTACTAAGAGATGGTATCCACGATGGTGACTCTTGGACTCTTAAATTTCTGATGTTGATGATTATTCAAAATCATCCTTGCACAACTTTTCTCTTTATTTCGCTTCACTTGTTTTTCATGTCTTTAACATATTGTGTTCAAACAGCATGAACATAAAAGCTTAAGACCTTTTTCTTTTGTGACCCTAGCAAAAACATATTCTCGCTCATTCTTAGTTTGTGAAGAGATCACTGGAATTGCTTTCCCATTGTCTTTACAAACTTGGATATCTTTGTCTGGTGCGTTGCTTTTAAACATTCAGGATGTTAAGTTTTTACCTGTACTTGGTGACTAAGCAGTGGAGGAAGACGGCCATTTGCACTTTGGGGTTCCAAGACAAAATCTCATGCCACTACCAAAAGCCATGAAATGTTTGGATGCACCAGTTAATTCCATTTCCTGCATGTCATCATTTTGAATAAGTAATGGGATGGGAATTCCTGATAGATGGATGGGATTTTCATAACTATAACCGTTGGATTCTGGATTTCAGTTGGAAATGAAATGATTTAGAAGAAAAAATAGCAGGTAACTCTTGAACAATCTACTTACCTCCCATCTCCGTGGATTGAACTCAAGGGGATCTTTATATTTAGCAGGGTTCATGTGTGCAGCTGGAGGACAGACCATAACAAACCAATTGGCTGGAATGGTATAGCCTGCATTATTCCCAGGTTTTGTATCAAGGTATGTTTAAAACAAGTGTTTTCATTTCTATGAACAATGTCAAATTGCTATAATTAGAAATTGACCAGTTGACCATATGTATATATGTACCCAGAAACTTGATTTCTTCCAGTGTCTTTCTGAAGATTCCTGGAGCTATGTTTGCCATCCTGACTGTTTGATTCATGAACTGCAATTTTACTTGACAGTTACTACCGTTTGGCCTACCTGAAAAGTGAATTTCAAAAATCCAGAATTTGAATTTTCCAAAACTTGATTTCTTCCAGTGTCTTTCTGAAGATTCCAAAAATCAGGTTTGGCCTACCTGAAAAGTGAATTTCAATTTATATTCTTTCCATGTAAATCCAGAATTTGAATTTTCCCGTCTTGTTCGAATTGCCGCATGTTCTTCCTGCGTTGGGTTTAGAGAGTCTGTCAAGTGGGGTAACAATATGTGATTTGACGTCACAATGGAGGATTTTATTCCGGAATAGCTCATATTCACTGATCGTTAGTTCCTTGAGCGCCACAGGATTCTCCAAAAGAAATTTGGTTGCCATTGTTATTGCCAGGAAACTTTGTCTCAAAGCTGACAAAGAGTAGCACAAACATTAAATCCAGAGCCATCTCCTCTGTGAGTATTGTATCCTCTTTCCGAAGTTCTTCAAGGACATAATCAAAGAAATCACTTTGTTTCTCCCTAGGATTTGCCTGTCTTTCTTGTAACAGGTTCTCAGCATCCTCATTGCCTTCTTCCTTCCCTGAACACACTTAGAAGTGTCATATGTTCAAAATATTTCCTATGTAGGAATGTTACTGCCTACTGGTCCACTTCGTCATATGGTAATAAATAGTACCGGTTCACCACTTTCATAATGGTTTTAGTGGTGGTTTCAAGAAAATCTTTATCTACCAACTATCTCCATTTTGTTAAATTTAAGTCTTCTTACGGTGGAAGATTCTACCAGTCTTCTTGAAAATCTGTTTGTAGCCTATGATATCCATTAATCAAGGCACTCAAGTCATACTTGTGCATAGGTTAGAAGACACTTATCTATAGCTTGTAAAAAAGGATCATGTCCCAAATTAGCGTTATAGTATTCAACTTGAACAATATGGCTAGAGGTGCATGTATAATTTATCTTACATCAAAGGCGGGTTTTTCCCCGAAAAATGAAGATCCCATGCTACTTTATATCCAGTATGCAAAGCTTGCGAGAAAGCGAGATTGAAGAGCGAACAAAAATTTGAAGTTGTAGTGACATCCGGTTTACCAAACTCTTTCAACATAAATTTGTACAAGGTGTCTTTAGTTGCCCTCATGCTAAGCTTCTTATATGCATAAGAGCATCTTTACCAGATACCTCAAGAGCTTTAAAGTGCATGTTTTCTATCATCAAGAAGCATGGAAGCTTTTGCATACCTGTAAACACTTGTGGAAAGCCGTTCCAGGAATGTTCAAAGGGAAGGAAATCAATCCTGTAGTGAAATCTACAAAACTCTCCCTCAGTTTCTCAGATGACTTCTCTTGATTGTAACTGATCAATTTCTTTGCAGTCAGATCAAATATCATCTGTAAACACCAAATTACCTTAAGAATTCAATCTCCATAAAGCTAGTTTATTCTAATAAGGTAAGCCAGCGATTAGAACCTTAGCTTACATTTGCACTAGCGTCCTTAGGTTCAACAGACTCCTGACTCGACCACTTCTTAAATTTGTACATGTTGCCTAGTCAACTTCAGGGAGCATCATTTTCAGGCTCTCAGGACCAAATAAATTCAAGGCCATTTTCTTGAGGCACTTGTGTATGATCCCATGCAAAGCACCCATGTTCTGTTTTCCAAAGATCTCTACAAACGTATCTGGATACCTGCTCTGGAATAATTTCCCCTCTTGGAATACAAAATAACCGAACTCCGGATCTGTCATTATGATAAATGTTGCCCCACCAAACTTGTTCGGAATATTGGACCGTATCTGAGAAATGAATAGTAGATCGATCAAACATGTAAGTATAATCACAACATGATCAAAAAAGATGTGAATGTTACTGATGGCAATGCTAGTATTGTCAATTGCAAATGGTGATTAATTAGGTGGGACATTAGGTAATGAATGTATATTAATGTACTTGTTGATTCTCTCCTTGATGAAAGAAGGAATGTCGGAGGAAGTGGTGGGGGTGAAGAACACTGAAGAGTCTCGCCCAATTAAGAGTGGCAAACCCAAGCAACCTGGTGGGAGTTCTCCATTGCATCTGGGATTCTTCCATTTGTAAATCCAATATGTAATGCTTATAACCACCAACGACACAATACACAAAGCAACTTGCCCTATTTACTTTAGGGGAAAAAAAGAAAGGCAGATATATAACATCTTTAGCTTATTAAATTAAGAACAATAATGCTGGACGGCTTTCTCTGAGAAACAATGGTTAAGGTGGGAGATGTGGGAATGAGAAGAAAGTGCTGGCATGTAAGTATGTACTACTTGAGAGAATTCATGAGGACACTTAAGTTAGCTGTCCTAGTTATATAGGCAAGAATATACTAATTAGAATTGTTCATCTTGTAAGACATGCGGAGTAGTATATTCACGCAAAAAATTAGCTTGATCGGGCATTCATAAGGATATCAGATTTGAAAATTTTGGTTTATAAAATACGTCATGGACAATTTAATTTGACAGAATTAGATCCATCCATTTTAATTACTGTACAAACTAAACTTCAATTTTTTATATATCTATTGATGTCCAATCAATCTCATTTTTTGCATGGATATAATATTCTACGGGTCTTTGTTTAGATATTATTAAAGTAGGTGGTGAAAAACCACTTATGGTGAAGAATTTTGTTAAAGTAGGTGTTCAAATCTTGAAGTTGAGTGGCTTGGGTATTCATGTCGGAGTAGATTCACCTAAAATTGTTTTATACTACAAATCTAGGGTGGTAAGGGGTGTTGGAAAGATGAACGGTTTTGTTCGAATATTTTGGTGGTCCTAAATATGAACAAAATTAATTTGAAATATGAATGATAATTGTCTCATTATAGGAATTGAAAATGCCAAGTGACACGAGCCGGGCGCTCGCCCTCACGGAATATCTAGATGAGACCGGGGCTTGGGTCAGGACTCAGGATTCGTGCGCCGGTGGCGGAGGTAAGGAGGGACCCACACTGGATTTTTTTTTCCGCTTTTAGTTTGTATTCGAAATTAGTGATAATTTATTTCTTTGCACAAATATGCACATACCCATAACGGGATATTTTGTTCACTCGCTAAAAAATAGGATGAATGTTACTTATTTCATTTGGGATCTATACCAGGTCCCACCCAAATGATCTAAACTGTTTATTTTGTAAGCCTTTTTTTGATCAAATTCTCTCAGAAAAATCATATGAATTGCACATTTGTAAATGCTCGAACAAATTGTACAATTATTTTTATTTTTTTTTGTCTAAAATCTAAACGATACTTTTGAAGCAAGACACATGTTATTTGATCAAATTGTTACTGCTATAGAGATTAACTAATTTTTTTTTTGTTCAAATTATTTAAAAATCAAGCCCTACAATGGATGCTTTTTTTTATTTATTATATTATCGACGTAAAAACTTAAGGTGGACCTACGCCAATTTGAGTAATTTTTACACAAAATAACACCCTATACTAGCCTAATACTTCCCTCCATTTCTCACACTGCAAAACGCAACCCGCCTTTGCATTGCCAACAACCATCAACTCATGGGCGTGTGGGTCATTATCAGAACTTTGCATGGTCTCGTGACATAGTGCCCCTACTAATTCACATTCGTGTCTATGTCACTGGTCATTATGAATCAGGAATGATCATCTTACCATCCATCTTTGGAAGTTTCACTCTTATTTGATGTATCAACTATGAGAAAGTCTAGGCACAACAACATGCACAACATGTTTTTTGGCAATGTTTAATTGGAAACAGATTTGATTGCTTAGGATTCAACTACAATAATCAATGAGTTACTTTCATATAGATATGTTGTGCAAAATATTTTGTATCTTTGCGCAAGAAAAGAAAAGAAAAAGAGCTCATTTCATATTGGAAATCATACTGACAAGATTGAGTGGCATTTTTTCATCTAATTTTATGAAGAAATGTATTTTACAAGGAAAGCTAAGAATTTTTTTTTTTGCAACATTAACATATCCGATCATTTGTGTGAGACTCAATGTTAATTGGCACATTGTATTTGTAGACTTTTGGTCCCTGAAATTAATTTTGCATAGTTTTATTAATAGAAAAATAGATGGTGAATACGTGATAATTTATTTTTAATGCATATAGTCGAGGTGCACAAGTGTGCCCAAGTTGTTCATTGAAAAATATATTCACTATAAAATGTTGCTATTTTATCACGAATGCGAAGATTATTTTGGTGTGATCGTGCTTAATTGCAACTCATATTTTATTATTATAAGATAAGAAATTGGTACCCCCACTATGTCAAATTCCTTGGTCCGTCATTGCCATTTGCGTGTGGATGGTCCAATTTGGGAATCAGTTGTTTGTGGCTAATTAGTGCTGGGTTAATTGCTCAGATTAATACCCATGTTTTTATTCAAATCATGGCGTTAATAGCCGAATCAGTTATTTTCTCCAGAACTGAATACCCCAAATTCAATTCCCCATATCGGATATTCTGTATTGCATTTTGTATTAATTGTAGAGGCTCCTCCTCCGGCTATAATATAAAGAGGGTCCTTGGCTTAGTTTCAATGAAAAAAAAGAGAGGGCTCTTCTTCTTAAATCATTCTTCTTTCTACAGAGAGTGTACAAACACGAGTTCGTTCGACGAGCAGTTAAAGACAATGCTCTTGTGGCTGAGTGAGAGAGTCAACCCTAAGAGACTAACACCAACACAACCTCCAGCTCCAGTGAGATTGCGAATTAGCCTTAAGGGCACCGTGTAAAACACATGCCTCGGTTTCCTATTCTTATCCCTTTATAGTTTTTTGTCTTGTCATTTCAGTCACTGCAATTTTTGTTCAAGTTGTAAATTCCCGAAATTAGCAAAAGTGTTTCCACACTATTTTCCTACAGTCTTAAAGATGAATCCATTTTGGAAAACGGTGTTTCTGATTTGATAAAACAGTTTACGATCAGATTTTTGGAAATTGTGAAAATGGGGTTTTCATTTTTGTATAAGAATAGAAGTACTTCTTTAGTGTGAGTTCTCCTAAACTTTTAAGAAAAATAACTTGGTTTTGTGTTTATTTGATTTTTTTTTTGCATTTATTAGTTTTACATCAAACTTTTGTAGATTATTAATTGGTCTCAACGAGTGGAATCAAAAAAGTACGGAGTAATTTTTTTATGCTTTTACCTAAATATTTTAAGAAATAACCACTTTTTTTTAAAAAAAATGAAAAGTGGACTTTTGCCAATTTTGGTATGGATTTAGTATTTGTCAAACTCTACAATATCAATGGTTCAGATCTAATTTTAAGTACATGGGATGGAGTGGTTAGATTCGAAGAAGAAGATGAATCAAGCGAGAAGATGAGGGCATATCGGACTTTTAATGCATGTCCGTCATACTTAACGTTATTATATATGGACGGAATTGGGTGTTATGTGCACACTTCACAAACCACACGGTGTTATATGCACACTTTTAAACCATAGGAAGTGTATCCGCATATAACTCAAACTATAGGGGATCAAAGTAAATTTTGCCAAAGAAGAAGTTAAATGAATAAGAAAAACATACACCTTGAATTTATCGTAGAAAATTCAAAATACATGCACAATATATGCTAGTATGAGATGTAATATAAACTTCATCTGAACACATGCTCTATAATCTATTTAGTCATGAGATTCAACCAAATGTGGACCTGTGTGATTGTGATTCCAAAATCTTGAAGACCGGGTCAATGTATTGCCACACAAAAAATTACCATCATCATCCAAATTGGTGCAATTGGTAATGTAGGTGCAGAAAAATAGGGAGTACAGATCCACGTGATTCTCGGTTGATACCCCTATGCCTCCGTCGGAATCCTAATCTACAAGACAGACAAGGGGTGAGCGCACCTCTGCCTCTCGTGGCAAAGGCCCTCCGATGCCTAAGTTAGTGTCTCGTACTGGTATGAAACCCTAATTATCAGTAGGAAAGTATGTAATACATGAAACGTATTGCGTACCCTTTACCTCTAGGTTTACCTCGTATATATAGACAAACGTCTGTTTGTTCTCCAAGCATCTTCATCGCCTCAGGATTCCTATCCTGTACAGGAAACCTGGCCTTCTTGGGACTCTCATGCCCAATCAACCGAGATCCTCTTTTCATAAGGATTGTCTCTATTATGGAATTCGTTTCATAATAGGACTGTTCTAAGACTTATCTCTATCTGAACACGGAGTCTCCCTTTCTGGAACATTCCCACCGTCTTATCACTTAAGACTTAGCCCCTTATTGATAACTCCATTCGTTTGGTACTCCTCATTAGAATTCTTGTCTTTACGGAATTCGTTCCGTAATAGGACTATCCCTACCGCTTATCTCGACTGGATGTTGGACATTCCTTATCAAATACTGCTCCCGCCTTATCTCTTAAGGCTGTCTATCTTAAGACGACTCTATCTGTCCGGTATGATCTTCGCCGAACAGACTGCACCTTAACTGCTATTGTTTTAGATACAAACTTACACCGCCGAACAGCTGGTAGTCGTACTAGGAAGTCTCATATCCTGTGCCCGAACGGACCCATGTTCGGTGCATACTTCGGGTCACCATCTTTTATCATCGTGGTGCCTTTCATCACTCTCTCATTGCACAACTTTCATCACGTGTTCGGCTCATGTTTATGCCTGTTCGGGAATATCACCCTACAATTGCTCCCCAGCTTTGCCCAATGGAACTACTCGGGCCAATGGGTAAAGCTTTCTAAAGAACAAACCTTAGGCCGAGCTTCGCGTCGTCCCGTGCAGATATAGCATTGATGACCATTTGATTTCTTTTGGCGGTTTACCCATCATATTATCTCGAAATATGGAGTCTGCGTGGCGTACTTCGTACGTCTTGCATTTAATTCGATCTGACGTTTCTATCAAACGGCGTTTGGATATCATCCCATTTAGACCTTTCTCCCGTTACCTTTCATGTAACGGTCATGAGAGGAGACGGATCGTCTCCGTCTCTTTTCCTTATATCCCAAAAATGGAATCTTTTTTTGGGTTTACACCCAGAGTCCGAATCCTAGCTCCTTCTTTTTCTAAAACCAGGCGACTACAGTTTCTTTGTGACCGCCATCGCCGCCGCCTGTAAAATCGACTGTACTTCAGGAAATCCCTGCAAAATCCTTGTAAGATTCTCGTTCTTACTTTTCTCTTGAGTTCTAATCTGAGAATTTCATTTTCCAGATCTTTATTTCGTTTCAAGGGTTCAGTCGTACCCATTTTCTGATTTCATTTCGTTTGTAACCCCCTTCGAATACATCCATGGCGGACGAAGGTGATAGTGAACTCAAACCTGGTAAGTTTAGAAAACTTTGTGAAACCCCTGCCGCCATGGCCGCCTTTAGGACTCAATATCATGTTCCTGACAATGTAGGGCTTGAACTCGCCCCTTTAGGCGCAGACAGAGACGGCGGTTCATGGGATAGAACATGTATTCCAATCGTAGCTATAGTCGAGGGCGGAGTCCGATTTCCCCTTGATCCATTGCTTCGTCGAGTCCTCAATTGGTATAGACTTACTCCCATGCAAGTTTCATCCAACGTTTTTAGTCTCATAATGGGAATGGTAGCGTTAAACGAAATTCTGGGAACATAACTGGGGATTTGGGAACTACAATGGTGGTATAGTATAGTGCTCAACCGTGAATACAATACTTACTATTTTAAAGTTAGGAAGGTAGACAAGCGTTTCGTGCTGAATCTTCCAGACTCTGCTCGGGATCACGAGATTGACTTTCTATACGTCACTGGAGCCTTTGAGCCATAAGGGGAAGACGGCCAGGTGGTGGGCTTTCATTGCCCCCACGTGTGGGGCCACCCACGTATGCTCCCAAATTTTGCCTTTTATTTTCAGTATTTCTGAATTCCAGACATGTTTTTTGTGTAACTCTTTTCTCTGCTCTGTTTTACAGCAACAAATGCCAACAAGAGGCCAAGCAGAGAGCCAAGTTATGTCCGCACAGAGGATATAAACAAGGTTTTAAAATACAAAGGGGTGCCGGGCACAAGAACTGCAGGGCGAGGTCGTGACGCCAACGTCTTGTTGGGATATGACCCTGCTTACAAGGGTTTCATAGACAGAAGACTATCCACCCCGAGCACAGACGGTGCTTCAACATCTGCGGCTCCTCAGACAAGAAGCCAGAGACACAGTTCGGGGGTTACCATTGCTGGACAGCCAGGCGAGGTGCCCATTTCAGAAGGAATCCCGTTACCTCGTTTGCTGCTCAGAAGGTCCTCACGACATTGTGCCGAACAATCGATCCCTGACAGAGATACTAGCCAATCGTCGTCACAAGGGTATTCTCCTTCACCCTCGAACTCTGAAATGACAACGCGTCAAACGGTAAACTTGAGCACCCTTCTCACGGTTTCCTCGCGTGGCCGTGGTGCCACTGGCCGGGTGGCATCAACTGGCCAGGCTCCGCCCCCACCAAGGCGCACCAGGGGGGGTTCAATTCGAGCATCCTCTTCCCCACGGGAACGAGATGCCTCCCTGGAAGCCGGGGATGCTCACCGGGACAAACGTTCCAGAGAACAATCCTCTGAAGATGCAATAGCCCAGGCTGATGCATCACTTGTGCAACCTCAATCTGTCAGTACTTAGCCTCCTCCTCAAATCTGGGCTCCTGCCCTTACCCGTGGTGACAGGGCCGTGCATATCGGGGACAGTGCCAGCTCTTCGGAGACGGCAATGGCCCTCGCACAAGCTCTCCTCTTACCAGTTGACATGCAAAAGGAGTCCACGTCCTCATCAGACCGGGTGCTTTCCACTGGACTAGTCAGTGGTATAAAGGTATGTTTAGCCATTTCGTGACTTGCACTCTTGCTTCAAATGAGTACTTAATCTCAGATTTTCATTTCGTACCTTGCTTTGCTGCAGTTTATTCAAAAAATGGTCACTCTTGGCCAAAAACTGCAAGAGGTGGAGGCAGAACGGAACAATCTGTTAAATGACAATACCAGATTGCTCCGTACAGTGACCAGGCTGGAGAGGGAGAGAGATAATGCCAAGATTGACTACAATGATGCAAAACAGAGGATGGAGACTTCTGAAGACAATCTCAAATAAGCTCTGGCTGAGATTGATACTACTATGAAGGAAGCCTTTGAGGCTGGGTATGAGAAGGGGTTCGATGCTGCTACTGCGGATTACGTGGGTCAGATGCCAGCCATTCAGGACCAAATCTGGGCAGCCGGCTGGAAGGCTTGCTTAATCAAGATTGGAGCTGCAGATGACTGCCCTCTATGGGTAGACAATGACCTGCCCAGCCGCCGTGCAGCTGCATCTCAAGTGCCAAATGAGACTTTAGCAGACGATGTGGACCATCAGATCGATGATTTTGTAGATGCTGATGAGAATGTTGAGATGGAGATGCAGGAAGTTCAAACTGAACGGCAAGGTGTCAATCTTGGGGAAGCCAATGTGCAGACAACAACACATCATCCAAGTGATTTGGAGGAGCCAGCTGCTGATGGCAACGCTGATACTGGAACAACCACACAGGTTCCAGATGAAAGCCAACCCGAGATCCAGAATTTGGACTAAATTTGGTAAGTTAGCTTTTAATCCTTTCAAACACTTTTGGGATTATTTATCAGGTCCTGCGTGACCGTAGTTTTTGGCCCTGCGTGGCATCAGAATATTTCGTATTTGGACAACACAGGTATTTGGCCCTTCGTGGCACAACACTTTATTTTTGATGACCATTTCAAGGCCGAAATGTTTTGCTCGGCCCTTCGTGGCCAGGAACTATCGACGGTTCCTCGTACCTTTCTATGTATATTTGTTTGAATGCATGTGATCAGATGCATATGTCTGTCTGGATTTTGCTTAGACTGTTACTAAGTATTTCGTACTTAGTCTGTCTAAATCTCTCGTGTTTAGGTACATATTTAAAGCTGTACGAAACGTAATTTCGTTATGTTTCTTCTTAAATATTTCGTACTTGGCATGTCTAAGCATCCTCGTACTTAGCAAGTTTCACGTACTGGGGTAATTGATACGTATATTCGTACGTCTAGTTTAAGTCTTTCATGCTTAAACATCACTAAGTGTCACGTACTTAAGTAATTGCTAAGTATCTCGTACTTTACATAATTCATAAGTATCTCGTACTTAAATAATATTAAGTTTCACGTACTTACATAATTTTAAGTATTTCGTACTTAAAGGAAAGTTTCTCGTACTTGCTAGGTTGATACGTTCATTTATACGTATCGAGTTTATTCGTACCCATCGCCTGCTCCCCAATACGAAGAAGGGATGATTAGGCCATTATTCGTATTTTATAGATCAAAACAACCATAAGTAAAATAGAATTTCCAAAAAAGTCAATATATTGCAAAAGACGTGATTTTATTCATAATCCTGAAAACTCAGGGGGTCGTTATGCGTACCCCATGCAACTAAAAAATGAAACACAAAGGAATTTTATTCGTAACTCCCACACAATCACAATCACAATCCTAAAACAGAATAAAAAATAAAACCGAAGTCTTTTAAACAAAGAACTTCCTCAGGTTGTGGACATTCCAAGGCCGTGGCACTGGGTTCCCGTCCAAGTCTGCCAAACGATAGGCCCCAATGCCCACAATTTCAGTAACTCGATATGGGCCTTCCCAATTATCCCCCAACTTGCCCTCGTTGGCAACCTTGGTGTTGCCGAGCACCTTGCGGAGCACAAGGTCTCCAACACCAAACTCTCGTGGGTAGACATACTTGTTGTAGTTCTTCATCAACTGTTCCTGATAGGAGGCCAGATGCACCAGGGCTCTTTCTCTCCTTTCCTCGGCAAGGTCGAGCTCAATTTCAAGAGCCCTGTCATTTCCTCCACTTTCGACCAAAGCAGTCCTGTTAGTAGGAAGGCCAACTTCCAATGGAATGACTGCCTCTGTTCCATAAGCCAAAGAATAGGGGGTCTCTCCTGTAGACTTCCTAGGCGTTGTTCGGTGTGCCCACAGCACCAGTGGCAACTCATCAGGCCATTTGCCCTTTTCTTTATCCAACCTCTTCTTGATACCATCCAAAATGGTCTTATTGGATGCCTCTACTTGCCCATTACTCTGAGGGTAAGCAGGAGTTGAATAATAATTTCTTATTCCATATTGGGCACAAAAATCTTTAAACTTTTTCTGGAACTGGGAACCATTATCTGTAATCAACGAATACGGGACCCCAAAACGAGTAATGATACACTTCCAAACAAACCTTTCTATCATAGGTTCAGTAATCTTAGCCAGAGGCTCAGCTTCGATCCATTTCGTGAAGTAATCTGTGGCTACCAAAAGGAATTTTCGGTTCCAAGTAGCCTTATGGAGTGGACCCACGATGTCCATTCCCCACTGAGCAAAAGGCCAGGGGCTAGTCAAGGGCACCAAATCTTCGGCCGGTGTCCGGATCATTGGTGAGAACTTCTGACACTTCTCACAGATTTTCACGTAAACCTTTGCATCCTCCTGCATATGCGGCCACCAATACCCTTGAGTAATTGCTCGATGGGCTATGGACCTTCCCCCTGCATGACTCCTACACGTCCCCTCATGGATCTCGTGGAGAAATTTCTGCACCATCTCGGGGTGTACACAGAGCAGGTACGGCCCAGTAAAGGATTTTCTGTATAACTTCCCTTCTGGAGACAACCAAAACCCTGCTGATTTGGTTTTAATCTTGTGGGCTTCCTTTTTGTCAGAAGGAAGAGTCTCATCTCGTAGAAACCCTATGATTGGATCCATCCAACTTGGCCCCTGGTTCACGTCCAGGACCAATTCTACACTTTTCCCAGTGCTTGGTTCATCCAGATAATCGACTGTTACTTTTCTTTTTAATTCAGTAGGAACAGCAGCAGCCAACCAAGCTAAAGAGTCCGCATGGCATTCTGTCCCGAGCTTATCTGTTCAATACATACCTTTTCGAAGGTATCAAGCAAATCTTTGGTCGCCTGTAGATAAGCTGCTATCTTCTCACTCCGGGCCTCGTATTCCTCGGACAGTTGACATACCACCAACTGCGAATCGCAATAAACCCTTAATCTCTTCGCCTTTAAGGTTCTTGCGCTTTTGAGGTCGATCAGCAGAGCCTCGTATTCTGCCACATTGTTCGACGCACTGAAACCCAGCCGAACAGATAGCTCGACCATCACCCCATCCGGAGGGAACAGAATGACACCTGCTCCAGAGCCAGTATTACAAGCCGAGCCGTCGACGAATAACCTCCACTCCAGAGGGTCCTGCTCGGCAGGCACCTTTCTTTTCTTGGTTGATTGTTGAACAGACTGCTCCTTTTTCGTAGGAGGCCCAAGTGCTACCATTGGTGAAAATTCTGCTACAAAATCAGCCAATACGTGGCCTTTTATTGCCGTGCGTGGCTGGAAGTCAATATCATATTGGCTCAACTCAACAGACCAGGTTGAGATCCGTCCCGAAAAGTCCGCCCTTCGTAGCAATGACCTTAATGGATACTCAGTGTAAACCACAACCTTATGGCTTTGGAAGTAATGGGGTAACTTTCTGGTTGCTGTCCTTAATGCAAGAACCAATTTTTCAAGGGGCAGATACCTCGTATCTGCGTCCAATAGTGTCTTACTCTCATAATAAACAGGAATTTGCTCTGATCCCTTACTTCTCAATAGAACAGCACTAACAGCATGTTCAGAAATAGCCAAGTATAAAATCAAACACTCACCTGGTTCTGGAGTTGACAGAAGTGGAGCCTCAGCCAGGTATTTCTTCAGGTCCTGAAAAGCCTGTTCGCACTCTGCTCCCCATTCGAACCCTTCCCTTTTCTTCAATATCTGGACGAAAGGCCTGCATTTGTCACTTGACCGGCTAATGAATCTATTGAGAGCTGCTGCCATTCCCGTTAACCTTTGAACTTCCTTCGTTGTTCTGGGACTTTGGAGCCCTTGCAAGGCTGTTATTTGATCAGGATTTGCCTCAATCCCCCTTATGGTTACAAGGTGCCCCAAGAACTTCCCAGAACCAACTCCGAATGCACACTTTGAGGCATTGAGTTTTAGTTTGTACTCTCTCAAAATTCCAAAAGCTTCCTTCAAATCTGCTATGTGCCTTTGTCTGGCCTTGCTTTTCACTACCATGTCATCTATGTAAACCTCCATAGTCTTGCCCAGCAACCTTTTAAACATGATGGTTGCTAGTCTTTGGTAAGTTGCTCCAGCATTCCTTAGACCAAAGGGCATAACACTGTAACAGTACAACCCTCGCGGCGTAATGAAAGAGGTTTTTTCTTGATCAGGCCCAAACATGGCAATCTGATGATATCCTCGATATGCGTCGAGGAAACTCATTCGTTCATACCCAGCAGTTGCATCAACCAATTGATCAATCCTGGGAAGGGGGAAGCTATCTTTTGGGCACGCTTTGTTTAAATATGTGAAATCCACACAGACACGCCACTTTCCGTTCTTCTTTTTTACTACCACAGTATTGGACAACCATTCAGGATAGTAAACTTCACGTATTGCATTGGCTTCCAAATACAACAGCATCAACATGCTGCACAGCTGCCCTCCTTTTCTTCTGAATCACAGGTTTATGCTGAGGATCTACCTTTAGGTGGTGACAGATCACTTCTGCATCAACTCCGGGCATTTCTTTTGGTATCCAGGCAAACACATCAACATACTCTTTTAAAAATCTTACCAGTTCATTCTCTTCCTCAACTGGTAATGATTCCCCAATCAAAAAATACCTTTCAGGATCAGTCTCGTTGATCTGTATTTTTCTTAGGCCTTCAATTACTTTTTCTGTTGGATTTCTACCGACATCCTCGATAGTCGGTTGATCTGGTGCCTCCACCGCGTGAACCTGATGGGCCTTTGGGACTTTTTTGATGATGGAAACCAAGCACTGTTGTGCTGCCTTTTGATTCCCTCTTATCTTTTCGATACCATTGGAGCCAGGGAATTTCACCATCTGATGGTACGTAGAGGAGACCGCCCTCATCTTATGCAACCAGGTTCTTCCTATAATCGCGTTATAGGAGGACGGGACATCTACCCCCAAGAAATCTGTTCTTAAGACTACTGTTCCTGCTCGAATAGGTAGAGTTACCTTACCAAGGGGCCAGACTGCTCCCGCTCCGAACCCAACCAGAGGTGTTATTGACTGCTCCAAATCTGATTGCAACAACCCCAATTTCTTAAACGCATCGTAGTACAAGACTTCTGTACAGCTTCCAGAGTCTACCAAGATTCTCTCAATATTGTATTCCCCTATTCATAGGGTAATGACCAAAGCGTCATTATGAGGTACTTGGATATCTCCGAGATCCTCATCTGTAAAGACTATACCTTCACTGCTTCCATCGGATTCTCGTCCCCTCTTTTTTCCCAGTCGCATAACATGCTGGTCGTGTTTGGCTTGCCTTTGGAGCAGCCTAACCTCATTTCTCGTATGAGGTGCGGCCAACCCATGTATCATATGGATTATTCCCCTTGGATTCTGTTCATAATCTATCTCCATGGCTTTCCCTTTTTCTTTGGGGTCTTCCTGAATATACTCCTTCAGATAGCCTCGAGAGACCAAATCATCTAGATGTCTCTTGAACATTTCGCAATCCTCAGTCATGTGGCCCCAATCTTTATGGTAACTGCAGTGCTGATTCGTAGCACGTTTTGCATCTTTGTCTCCACCAAGAGTTGGGGGCCACTTGAAGTAGGGCTGATTCTTTATTTGATAAAGAATCCTATAAATAGGCTCTTTCCAGACTGTTGTTATCGAAAAGAATGACTTGGGGTCTGGCGCTGGTTTTTCTTTGTACGGCTCTCTCTTAGCCTGCCCGTACTCCTTTCTTTCCTTGTAAGTTTTGGGCTTTGGTTTGTCCACCTTTTTAGCTGGCGTCTTTGGCTGTTCGGCAATCGCTTTGCCGTCCTCGCGGAGAATGTCGTTCTCCATTCTAGCATGCTGCTCGATTCGCTCCATCAGGTGAGCCAGCGTTGATACCGGGTGTTTATTCAAGGAACGGCGCAGCTCCTCCCGAACAGGCAGTCCTGTTTTGAAGGTAGCAATGGCATATTCTTCACTGCAACTGTCAATCTCATTGAAAGTTTCCTAGTACCTTTTAGCATAATCTCTGATCGGTTCATTATCCCCCTGCTTCATCGTGGAGAGATTTTCGAATGTCTTGGGAGCCTTTCTACTTGTCAGAAACCGTGCAGTGAACTCCTCCGCCAACTGTGTCCATCCTCGTATGGACTGTGATTCCAACTTATGGAACCAAGACAGAGCCACCTTCCCTAAACTTGATGGGAACATCTTGCACATTATGGCGTCATCGCCTTCGTGCATAAACATGGCCTGCTGGTAGTGCTGTATGTGAGCAACAGGGTCCGCATTTGTCTCGTAAAGTACGAAAGCTCCGTGCTTCACTCTGCTCGGCAGCCGTGCGTCTTATAACCTTCTTGTAAAGGGGGAAGTTGCTATGTTACTTGGTGCTTTTCTTGCTGCTTCTCGTGCAGTCATTGTTCCAGCCTCTTGTTCCTTGTTTCTATGCGCTCGTACCCTATCCCAGTCGGACTCAGGTCTTTCGTACCTGTCCCTATGGTGTTTTCGGGTATCTTCTTCAATAGAGGAACTTTGGCTCCTGCTTCTCCTTTTTCGTGGAGAGAGCCCTCGCTCC
Organism: Rhododendron molle; assembly: GCA_025413875.1. Classification (NCBI taxonomy): domain Eukaryota; kingdom Viridiplantae; phylum Streptophyta; class Magnoliopsida; order Ericales; family Ericaceae; genus Rhododendron; species Rhododendron molle. The sequence goes on along the minus strand of CM046394.1, from coordinate 18,444,342 downwards.
TTTGGACTTCTGCTTCTTCTTCTTCGTGAAGAAGGCTTCTTCTTTCTTGGAGAGGGACTTCTACTCCTGCTCCTTCGGTGCGAAGGAGCGGCCTTGTATGTTACCATAGCCCCTTCTTTTCTTCCAGAATGTCTTCGTGACAATCCAGAATCCTCAGGGTGATCTCTGATCCTTTCCATCTCACGGATCTCATATTCTCGTTTCTTGATTAGTCGAGCAGCTTCCTCGATTTCCTGCCTCTTTCTGTCGAGGATGTCGCTATTATTGTGCACACTTTTCGAATGGGCAACCGACTCTTCTCTATGGTGGGACTTGCTTCTTCTCGTGGAGCCTGTAGCAGTCCTACCTTCCCTGTTCTTGGGATCATCTTGGATGGTCAGGGGATGATCTTGACTGGTCGTCCTTCTGCCATGGCTACTAGCATGCTTTTTCGGAGCACCTGGAGGGGATTTGTCTCCTTCCCCACCAGCCTGGTTCTTCTCAGCGAGCGGTGTGACTGGATCTACTTCCACCATGGTCGTTTTTCAAATGGAACTCGTGCGTTTCCCACAGACGGTGCCAATTGTAGGTGCAGAAAAACAGGGAGTACCTGGAACACTATTGTCTCGTAACAGATCCACGTGATTCTCGGTTGATACCCCTATGCTTCCGCCGGAATCCTAATCTGCAAGACAGACAAAGGGTGAGCACACCTCTGCCTCTCGTGGCAAAGGCCCTCTGATGCCTAAGTTAGTGTCTCGTACTGGTATGAAACCCTAATTATCAGTAGGAAAGTATGTAATGCATGAAACGTATTGCGTACCCTTTACCTCTAGGTTTACCTCGTATATATAGACAAACGTCTGTTTGTTCTCCAAACATCCTCATCGCCCCAGGATTCCTATCCTGTACAGGAAACCTGGCCTTCTCGGGACTCTCATGCCCAATCAACCGAGATCCTCTTTTCATAAGGATTGTCTCTATTATGGAATTCGTTTCATAATAGGACTGTTCTTAGACTTATCTCTATCTGAACACGGAGTCTCCCTTTCTGGAACATTCCCACCGTCTTATCACTTAAGACTTAGCCCCTTATTGATAATTCCACCCGTTTGGTACTTCTCATTAGAATTCTTGTCTTTACGGAATTCGTTCTGTAATAGGACTATCCCTACCGCTTATCCCGACTGGAGGTTGGACATTCCTTATCAAATACTGCTCCCGCCTTATCTCTTAAGGCTGTCTATCTTAAGACGACTCTATCTGTCCGGCATGATCTTCGCCGAACAGACTGCACCTTAACTGCTATTGTTTTAGATACAAACTTACACCGCCGAACAGCTGGTAGTCGTACTAGGAAGTCTCATATCCTGTGCCCGAACAGACCCATGTTCGGTGCATACTTCGGGTCACCGTCTTTTATCGTCGTGGTGCCTTTCATCACTTTTCTCATTACACAACTTTCATCACGTGTTCGGCTCATGTTTATGCCTGTTCGGGAATATCACCCTACAGGTAACTTCCACCAAGTGCTAACGTCGACGTGGTAAATAATACTAGCACAAGACAAGATTATGACAATTTCCACAACCATTATATTAGGGTTTCGTTAAATTGTTGGAATTGGACAAACTTTCGACGACGTGCTAAGTTGCTAACACAAGCATTATTAAATCAAAACCCGCTGCATTATTTCTCAAAGTGCTGGAAAAATGTAAAGAACAAACTTTTTGGTACCATAAAGTGTGGGGCGGGGAAATTAGCGATATATACATATATAAATAGATATAATATTTATTATAATACAAATCGCGACGGTGTGGTGATCCACGTATTTTTTCTACATAAATCTTTACCGTTTGATTTAACACACATTTCTTTGCATAAATCTACACCATTCATTCAACCCTTGGCATTTTGGTAAATACTTTGCATTTTTTAGAATAAATGATTGAGTACTGATTTTTTCAGTTTTGGTAATGATTTTTTTTTTTTTCCTGAGAGAGATAATGCTGGTAAGGAATGCATGAATTTTTTCGATTTTGGTAATGAATTCTAAACTAATGCAATTTTGCTGGTAATGACCAAATTTGTATTGGTTAGCTTTGTTCATTACCATTTTCATATCAACCCAGTTTGGAAATATCAATCAGCATTTTCAATGACCGAATTTTTAATGATCGAATTTTTCTATAATGTCACATTCGTTGACCGGATTTTTATTCTCATTGTTTGTTCACACTTTACTTATCGTGTTCAAATAATTTATTCATTTGTAATCTAACTCGAATTTGTAGAACTGGAATGAAAAGGGCAAATACAACAAGACTACTTTGATGGGGAATCATAATAAGGTAACTTTAGTCACCATTCCATGTGTCACACCATCATGAAAGTCTTCTGTTCATGATCTCTTTGGTATGTTTCCATCAAGTTTGCTCAGATTCGAACATAAAAATTATGATTTTCGGTTTCATTTTGTGCCAACAGTGGCTATGCATATCTTTGTTTGCTAGGCAAATAATGCACATTTTGAAATTGGCGTGTGTCCATAAGAAAAGCACATTAGGAATTATGCAAGTACTTATTTGATTGATTGGCGAATTTGTTATCTTAATTAATAGGAATGAAATTGTTGTCATTGTTTTGGGTGACTCTTCTTTTTGCTGTTTATGTGCCTCTTTTTTTTTTTCTTGGTTGGTTAAGTTGGTTTGTAGGATGACACCATTTTTTTTTTAACTATATGGGTATGGACAGTTTGGGTGGTGGTTACTTTTGGGGTTGCCGCATGCTAGGGGAAAAAAAGCTGTTGACAGCTTACTTCATGTTTTATTGTATAATGAAGTTGTAAAGCCTAATATAGATGTACCCAAGTGAATTTTCTTTGGATTCTTTCATTAGCAGGTAACTTGTCAGTGCTGAAATGTTAGATTCATAAAAAAAGCTTCAGGATAATTGTCAACAATAGAGTACCGCTATAGATCACAAAGAACAAGGAGCACGCTGTCTGGTCATTGAGTTAAGTTTCAAGGGGAATTTAGTGAGAAACTTCAACCATAAAACCTTATTGCTTTGCTTCCCAATGAGTCTTCTGTGTAACCATAAAACCTTTGATCTTTTTTCTCCTTTTGATGTTTAGGATTGACTTAAGAACCGCGATGGAGCTGTCTCAATGCCACGTCGATGTCATTTCCTTCATCTGATTTGACCACCATCATGGCAATTGACAAGGTTTTAGACAGGACAACCCAGTTAAAAAATCTCCTAAAATTTGCAAATGGGTGAGTGGCTTGTGGATTATGATTTTTGCTCTGCTAGATTAGGATTCATTTAGTTGGCGTTCATATTATAATTCGACCAATTCTTGGTTCGGCCACTCTTTTTGTTCCAAGGATTAGGAACTAATCTTTTTTGTAAAAGGAGTAGATGTTAATAATTGTGTGTTGGAGTAAGGGTTAGGAACCTTCTATTTTCCTATAATATATATACTAATATTTATCATTCCTAAAACGTTACCAATTTCGGAAATCAGTCATTACAATCAAGTTTTTATAGTTCCATAGCTGAATATAATGTCCACCTAATTATTACCAAAAAACATTGACCATATTGAGCAACTCAACGGCTAAGATTTATGCAGAAAAATGTGTGTTAAATTAAACGTTCAAGTTTTATGTAGGAAAAATGTGTGGGCCACCACACCGTCGCGAATTGTATTATAGATATATAAATAGATATAATTAAGTATATACAAGGTGGATAGTAGGGACGTCCGGATTTTGTGTTAGGTCCGGACTTTTGTTCTAAGCCGTTGGATTGTGTTTTTAATGGTCCGGATTCGAGGAAAATCTATTTGCGCGAATAGATTGTCCGTGCAATTAGGCCATTGAAAATACAATCCAATGGCTGAGATTGTGGTCCGTACTATAAGTATATATGTAAATATATTTATATGTTTATTTATTTATATATCTTGCACAACAATTTTTAAATAAACTTCATATGAACGCTCTACAATCCATTTGGTCATCATGAGATTAGACCAAATGTGGATCTGTGTGAATCATATTTCAAAATCTTGAAGACCAGGTCGATGTATTTCCACAAATAGAAAAAATATATACTATGTATCGGTTTGGCTGGAATTTTTGGCTACTCCGAAAATATGATTGTGCGCGAGCGTGCCAGAAAAGATTTGTAATTATTCTTTTCCCATTAAACTTAATAAAAGCCAAATTTGAAATTGTGGTGTCGGTTCAATTACCTCAACTAAGAGGATTTTCCTATCTAGAAGTATTGAAACGACACAACGATCCAATTAGAAATCCAACAATCAAAATGAGAAACAAGATACCTTGATAAATTCAAAATAACTTGCTTTTCAAAATGATTCTCTGACTTCAAATAACACGAACAGAACAAATTACAATGTAATACTACTACTCCTAACTACTTCAAACAAAGACTAACTTAATCTACTGCTTAATGGACAAACCAAGCATAGTATAGCTGTTTGTTTGATGATTTGTCTGGGGTTTTTCCTTCTTTTTTTTTTGCCATAACGATAACATGTGATATTATAGATCCAAGAAACAGTACATCAAGAGGAAACTCTATATCTAACCAAGGGATCAAGAAACCAAATAGGAGGGGACTCAGTACAAAGACTATATCCAACTCCAACTAAACCCATCGCTCCAAACAGATGGAGCACTGCAGAAAATAACCAAAAACACCCACATAGGAGTGATAGAAGCCCCACAAACAAGGAGAAATCCCACACAGGGGACACCAAAGAAAAAAACCCGAAAAAGAGAAAAACTGGTAACGGAACCGGACGGAGTCCGTCGTACCAGAGCAGACTTCATCCACTCACCTAGATCTCCCACTCCGGCTGGAGGAAGACGCCTCCGGCGACCACGATTTGCAAGTCACTACATCCAAAAGCCGTCAGACTGCACGACGGAAGAGGCGGAGGAGGGGCGACGGATGGTGGTTTGGAGATGAGGAGGATGGGGGTGAAGGGAAAAAGAGAGAAAACCTTTGAGATCTATAATCGAGAGATTGAACAATCCCACGAGGGGGAGAAATCCCTCCCCTCCCGTCACCCATTGGGGCATAAAACCCTGGGGGGGAGGGGAAGGAGAGAAATGGGGGCGGCGACTTCTTTAGGGTTAGAGAGAGAGAGAGAGAGAGAGAGAGAGAGAGCAACCTGACCCTTGGATCTTTGCAACGGCTTCCATTCTCCCGCCTAGCTACCTTCGAAGTAACTCATTGCTTTTGAATTCAAACTTTCCCTCCATGATTTTTGCTTGTAACCGTACATGGTGATTCAGCTCTTCCATTACCCCACTTCTCTTAACTGCATTGTGACATCTGAACTTCATGCTCAAATCTCAACTTTTTTGACTGTGTCAAATTGGTGTAACCACTCTCGTTTGAATGGCTCAATTCGAGCCTTTAGGCTTCGAACTGTCTATCTTTCTGAGTTATTCTCTAAGTGACATCTGGCAATGGTTGTCCTTACCTATAAAATGACATTGAATTAATTAGAATATCATCGTTCTTTTAATTATGTGATTCCATACGCTTCAATCTATACATATTCCACTTTGTTCAATATAAATGGCCACTTGTCATATTCTAATTGAGCCAATAAATTCTCATGCAAACAATATCATCACAGAAATTGATGGAATTGATCAAACTTTTCATGACGCGCTAAGTTGCTAACATACTGCCGTGGAAAATTGGCGGTTTCTGATTGATATGAATCTTCTTTTATTGTAGAGTTGATATTGCGACCATGTCAAATGGATATAAATCTTTTTTTATTGTAGAGTTGATATTGAGACCATGTCAAATGAATTTATTTTGTCTGATAACTGTTTAGAGGAAACAATCACTGAATCGGAATTTAGAAGCTGCATGGATGAACCTACCTAATTGTCTTTGTATAAAGGTCCTGTAGAGCCATGCGTTTGGGAAAACAATTACGTATTTTTTGTGTTGTATCAACGACCAAAATAACAAAGTGAAAAAAAGATAAACATGGAGTCAATTTAAAAGACAAGCTAACAAAAAAAAGGTGAAAACAAAAACTCTAATTTATTTTATATATATTTTGGCGCCAAATTGAAGGAATATTTTGGCGCCAAAAACTTTTGTTCTTCCTGTTCGGTTTGGATTTTGAGGGGAGGTTTTGAAAGTAATAAATGGAAAGAGATAGATAGAGAAAATTAATTGGAGACGGTACGCAAAAATTTTGAAACCCCAAGCGGACAAGGCCGCTTCATTTGTAAACAGATGGAGTCATAGCATTGGTGAGTTATTGCCTTGAATGGAGTTAACTCTAGTTGGTGGAGAGCTAGGAGTCAAGGCATCAATTAATGAGAAGAGCTGAGGAAGCATGCAACTTAAGCAAAATTTAATTAACCGGTTGGTCATCTTATCTAGGTACGCTCGGGTCTTTCCAACGCCAGAGGTGCCATGCAGCTTAAAGTTTTCTCTCTCCAACACCTTCATCACCATTCATCTTTTGCCAAATACAGAAAATTAAACGGTTGCTCGTCTAGGTACGCTCTGGCCTTTGGCCTTTCCTGTTACCGAAAATTGAAAATACTTCTCTCTCTCTCTCTCTCTCTCTCTCTCTCTCCTTTTGATTGTTGCAACTTTTTTTTAAATATAAACGGATGATAGATGCTCTTAGAAATTGTCTAGAAAAGAAACTAAAAACACATTTTCCCGAAATACAGACGCCATGTTTGGTAACTACTTCATTTCCTGTTTTCTGTTTTCAATTCAAAATTTAGAATCGAAAGTTTGTTTGATTGTCTATTTTCATTTTTAAAAATTAAAATGAGTTTTCTAAATTTTTGAAAATTGAGAAAGTACCAAAAGTCTACTTTCACTTCTTTTAAAAATAAAAAACCGGCTGCCAAAAACTGGACGCGCGTTCCGCTTCTCCTTATATCAGTCAACTTCTCCTTATCTCAGTCTTCCCCAGATCCATCGATCTCTCTCAATCCCACTGGTTTCAAGTGGCTGAAAGGTCTCTTTCTCTCTCTCTCTCGAGATCTTCTCTCTCTCTCTCTCTCTCTCTCTCTCTCTCTCGATCGGCTATCGTAACTCATGCCCAAATCTCATTGAATCGATGTGGCGAGTATGATTGTTACTATCAACACTTCTAGTTATTACTTGTTTGTCTTGGAATTTGCATATTGTGCCTATATATTAGACAGATGTTTGCATTAAAGTTGCTGGATTAGAAATTAGTTTCCTAAAATTGATTTATTAGCTACTTTTTGAAATCTGGATTTGGTGATTTGTCGGATCATGTACCTGATTTTGTTAGATGGTTATTGTTGTGGACACCTTTGACTTATCCATGAGATTTCTTGAATCTATAGTTCTACTTCGCCCAAATAAATTTGAGATCTTATTTAGACCAATTGTGGGGTGATTTATAAATAGGAAATGGCTACCAAAGGCAATGTAAGTATCAAGATTGAGGATGATGATGATGCTGAAGTGGGAGGTGTAGCTGATTCCCTGTGGTCGAAGAAAAATGAGGCATTTTTTATTGCCATTATGGAGGAGGAGTTGAAAACAATGGGTAGTAGAGATACTGGGACTTTTCAGATAAAAAGTTGGGCTAGGATGAGGAAGAGTATTTCCACTAAAGCTAAATACGAATACTCTGAACTTCAAATAAAAAACAAGTTCAATCAACTACGCACTATGCACACCAAATTTAAGAGCCTTTGTGACCAAAGTGGTGTTGGGTGGTGTGCGGAAAAAGGTACTGTTACTGCTGATGATACGGTCTGGGAGAAGCTCTATATGGTTAGAAGTGACCTATTTCCTTCTATTTTACTCAAGCTTATAAATTAAGTCTGATACAGGCCACTTTGTTCTGCAATTAGGTTAATAAGAAGGCCAAGCATTTCAGGAAAAAAGGCTTCCCACACTATGCTGCGATGACCCGAATACTTGGAGATGCAACTGCAATAGGATTCAATGCTCACCCGTCAATCCAATCCCCATCTAGAACAGATAGTTCTGATCCCTCATTCCAACTTAAACAGGACAAAGACGATGGTGAAATAGAGGTAACGAACGCAGTGGTTAGTGGAAAAGGCAAAAAGGTTTTTGATATGAAGGCTTTGAAGACTACTGAGCCAAAGGAGAGTAGCAAGAGTAAGAAGAGGGACTCATTATTTGCGAACCTCAGTGCATCTTTAAGCGCTCTTGCAGAAAGTAGCAAGAGGAAGGTGGATATCCTTGAAGCAAAGCATAATGTTGAGAGCACTAGTGTTAGTGTGACTTCCCAAGACCATGGTGAGCCACAAGGTCTGCTGGCTGCGTGCATAAAAACTCTTAATGCCATGGAAGACCTAGATGGAGCATCGTATATGAAAGGGATGAAGCTACTGAAGGATGACCCTTCATGGAGACCAATATTCCTTGGCATGTCAGAGCAAAGGAAGAAGGACTTCCTTTCATATGTGTGAACTTTTGTTTATGGTTGGTTTGGTTTAGGACATGGTTATGTAGTTGGTTTATAAGCTTTTGTGGGTTGTAAGACTTACGTGGTTGGTTTGTTTTCTCTTCTTGTTGGACTACTGTTTGGATGTGGAACTTTTTTGGTTTGTTTTCTTGTTGGACTACTGTTAATGGGCAATCTTTATGATGTCACTGGGCAATCTTCTTTTTCAGCAGTTTTTAGTACTTTGTTGGCCTTTTTGCAGTATTCAATTATTTCTCTATATTTATCTCCCTTCTTTGTTTCAATTATGTTCTACTCTTCCACAAGATTTAATGTGGCTATTGTAACATTTCATTGAAGGTAATGGAAGTATCTAATGCTCGAAATGATGTCGTTGCTGACTCAGATAACATGGTCTTTGAAGAAGGCCAATTGTTAGAGTCTGCCAACAATATATACAAGTATGCCGACCTTGTACATGACTATGAAAGCTCAGACACAATCTCTCTCAAGTTGGGGTTAGTTAATTTCTTGAAAGTTATGCCGTGTTTCTAGATTTCATTGACTTGAAGCATCTTTCTTATGTTATTTTAGTCATTCTTTTAACATACACCTTTGAAGTTTAAAGCATCTTTTCTATCGCGTTGGAATAGAAAAAATAGTAAAGCTGCAGACATGATCAAACTTCATTTTGGATGTTTTACCATTGCAAAAAAAAAAAGTGATGCCTTTAACTGATGCAATGTTGTAGATATCTATTAATCGATTACCTACGAAAGAAGAAGAATGGTTCAATTATCGTCACTCGTCCCTTCATAACGTGATAGAGCGCTGCTTTGGTGCATATATTGAAGGCGCGATTTCCTATCTTGAAACAAATGCCTAAAGGTTTTAGTGTGCAGACCCAAAAATATTTGCCAACCACTTGTTGCACAGTCCACAACTTTATAAGGATGCATGACAAAAATGACGCAGTGTTCAAATTCTATAGCAAGGAAGATTTGATTGTTGAGAGTGAGCAAGGCCGTAGGAGCTCTTCTCAACAAATCAATGTAACCCCCGCTCAATTGTGAGAAATGGCTAGAGTTCGCAATACTATTGCCCTCCAAATCTTTAATAGCCAAAGGCTTTGATGCATTGGTAGTGAGGCATCCATTGCAGCAGTGGTAAGAGACTCCAAAGGCAGAATTGTCCATTGGCAGAATCGGCAGCATTTTACAAGAATGCTTTGGCAGCTCTTGTTTCTTTGTCAAAATTCATGTTTTTGTACTTTCCTTGCTTGCTTTTATGAGACTATGAGAGTGATTGGAGTGGTTTGATTCAGTATGACATTAGATTGGTTTGATTCAGTTTGATGTTACATCGGTTTGATTCAATTTGAATTGTCCAATGGCAGAATTATTCTACCCTGTATCCTTCTCTCTCTCTCTCTCTCTCTCTCTCTCTCTCTTTCTCTCTCTCCTGTATGTTTGGGAATTAGTGGAGAAATTACAAGAGAGACATTTTTAGGAAAAGTAAAAACTGGTTATAGAAATTCTTTTTATTTTTATTTTTTGAAAACAGGTTGATGCAAACATATTTTCAGCTTTCACTTTTTTTTTTATAGGTAAAGTAGAAATGGATTTTAGCAAATAGAAAACAGAAAACAGAAAAGTGGCAGTGTTACCAAATATAGCCATAGAATTTGATTTTTGTTTCCATAATCTAGCGCTCCACTCTTATATAAATACAAGACCCTATGTATACAAAGTTATTCAATCAAAAAACATATCTCTTTTCTCCTCAATATTGTAATTTCCGCAAGAGAATGGAATCCCAGACAAGGAACGGATCTCTTGACATCAAGTGCTTGATTCGGAGAAAAAGCTTGACGTCCGTCTCATTTGACAAGAGGAAAGTAGTGGCGCCACTTTTTTTTCATGGCCACAAGAGGCGCCACTTGTGGCCACGGTAATCAAACCAAGGGTTCATAAAAATAGAAAGGGAAAAAAATCGAAATGGTCCTTGTAGAGACCCGTATTTTACGAAAATGGTTTAAAGGTTTTATAAATGCTAAAGTAGTGCATAAATGAGAAATTCGAGAGTTTATTTGATTTGGGGTTTAAATGAAAGGATGTAAAATTGTGGGAGTGTGAGTGCAATTGATTTGTGTGCAGAGTTCATAAGAAATAGTTATGTGGATGAAATGAGGTGTGAGTTAGAGATTGTGACTACCGGTTTATCTTATGTGCGTTTGGTGTCGGTGTATATCCTTAGCACTATTAATATAATTGGATCGATTGTGAGATGTGTTTACCTTTGGAGTTGAAAGGGATATCAATAGCTTCGAGATGTAAGAAGTTCAATTATGGAGAATTGATGTTAAAAATTGAGCAGAGGGTGATGGCCACTATGAAGTCTAATCATTGGATTTTGGGTTTCTTGATTTTATTACCGTAGAGATTATTCGAGATTTTCTAGACTGCCAGTTGGCATTGATTAGGAAAAAAAGAAGAAGAGAGAATGTGGAAATTCAGAGTTTGGACAACGGGGGGATATAAGTCATTGAATCTCGGAGTGAGTGTTAGAATTTGAGTGTCTGTGAAGGTTGAGATTTCAGGAGAGCGATTAGAGGTGGGCGTAGTTCTTAGGGATAAACCGATGTGCATCCTAGGCATACGAGATTGGCTGTTGAGTATTAGGAGCATACCTTTAGATTGTGGAAATGTGGCATAGGGTTATGTATTGCGATTGGTGACTCAGTTGGGCTAGGCATAGCAAATTTCAAGGATGAAATTTCTTTAAGGAGGGTAGAATGTAGAGACCGTATTTTACGAAAATGGTTTAAAGGTTTTATAAATGCTAAAGTTGTGCATAAATGAGAAATTTGAGAGTTTATTTGATTTGGGATTTAAATGAGAGGATTGTAAAATTGAGGGAGTGTGAGTGCAATTAATTTGTGTGCTAGTATATAAGGGGGGGGGGGGGGGGGGGGTGGTGTAGGAGAACATAAGTCTCCCTCATCTTTCTCTCCAGCCGACTCTCCCTCTCGGCTCTCTCTCTCTCTCTCTTTCTTGCTCCATCACTCAAAACTTCACCCTAAACTTAAAACCCACGAAGATCAACCTCCATTCCACTCTCTAGACGTGATTTAAGCTCGTGGTTCGTTGGATAGAGCACGGAGAGGAGTATCCATGGGGGATTCCAAGTTGGAAAGCTAGGGGTTGATTGTTAGAACTCGAACGTCGATCATTGATTATTGAGGTAGAGATTTCTTACTCTCTCTATGTGTTTATGGGTTGACTATGGGCCTTGATCGTGTTTGGTTCGTTGTTTGTTGTTGGGATTTCGTTGTTGAAAAGCTGAAAATTCTCAGAAAAACTCCGTGGTATTGATACCCTCGAAAGGGGTATCATACCCTCGAAAGGGGTATCAATACCCCACTCTCCTCTGGACCAGGTTCTAGCCAGGTATTAATACCTCCATCTGGGGTGTGGGCTCCCGGGCCCTTCTTGGCCGGTTCGAAGAGTCGCCACCCGGATTTTTGAGATAGATGATCCGAGAAACCGAGAACTCGTTTGCAAAAGGCTTTTGGTCTAGCGAAAACATTTGAGATTTTGGGTTCGGGGGCCACGTTACGAACGAGGAAGGTTTTTTTTTAAAAAGCACCCCATTCGCCTGGCAAAATCGGTCTCTAGTTAGTGTTTTCAAAAGGGGAAATTTTCAAGTATCATTTGAAAGATTAAACTCTTTAATAAAAGCCAATAACGGGGAAGGGACATGGGAAATATACCACATTGGTGTGCATGTGGTGCTGCCTGTACAGTAATGATAAGATGATATGAGCAGACGAAATAAACAACATTGGCAAACTGTCTGGACCTCGGCCACATAGTACACGCCTGAGCTGCCGCGCGCGGCGCCTCAACGTGCCGTGCGGGGTACCTGCTCTGCTGTCAGACTGTTGCAGACTCTCGAAACATTATCTAGCTCATAGCTTTCTCTGTACGCCTTTTGGAAAACTCACCGAAGCCTTGTGGTAGTTGGATCATCCCAAAAATGTTGTTATCTTCCTCAAAATAAGGTTTTAAAACGGATTTTGGTGTATTTGACCGTTTGGGATGATCTAGAAAACCTTTTTAAAAGAGCCAAGACATGGCTTGTAGAGATAGTCTTATTTTAAAAGCAACAGAAACAGTAAACAGCAGATACAGACAACCACAACAGAGTAAAACTCAGATCCAGACAGCCTGTCTATGATAATATGAGCGTATACCCTGCCGTGCGCTTTGCGTCAGGGTACCGAGCGCTTTTGGTCAAGGTACCGTGCTCCTAGTCACCCAGCCGCGGGGTTCCTCGACCTCAGCACAGTACTGGTTTTATTTTGTGAAAATGGGTTTTAAGTTAGGATCTAATGAAAAGGGATTAGACCTACTGACAGAAGACTCCCCTCAGGACCAGAACGGAATCTAGTCCAAGGAAACTAGCTTTTACCTTTGGTATCGAGCTTGATCAAGGATCGTTGATGCAAGGATGTGGATGGATCGCCACGGATGTAGATGGAAGTGGTTGAATGAGACAAAATGGGTATGGGTGTGAGTGAAGGTTGGGTATTTTGGGTGATGGGGCTTTGAAGTTAATGAGAGATCAACTTCAATGATGAGGAGGGAGTGAGTGAAAGTACTTAAAGAATGTCTTTTGGGAGTGACATTCTTTAAGACTTGGAAATGGAAATGGAAATAGAAATGAGAAAGTGGGTGTGAAAACTAGAGAGAGAAAGATTATAGAGTGAGAATGCTCAAAAGCAAAGAGAGCCAAAAGAAAGGCCAAGAGGGACCCCTTTCCCTTGAGTGGAGGGGTTAATTTATACGCAAATGGCCAATGATTTTGAATTCAAATGGTGGAGGTATTTTCAGGCGGGCTGAAGTGCATTTCGGTGAGCTACCATCATGGCTCACCGCGTGGCGTGGCCTTCGAGCTACAGGCGATCGGCCTTTTGCTCAAGGTGCCGTGCGGCTAAGTTCGGCCGCACACGGCACCTTGAATCTCAAGGTGCTGTGTGCTCCAGCGCCACTCTGCACGGTACCTCCTTCTTCGGTCCAGGATCTTTTGGGTTTTTTGCTGGGCTTGTCGGGTTCCTTGGGTTTTTGGGTCTAGAGGAGATCCTCTTTCAAGCTCTCAAAGGTTTTGTTTCCTTTATTTCATCATTGGGGCGGACAAAGACTCTCCGAGGTCCGGATTGGGGTGTCTACATGGGGTATCAATACCCCCTTGATTTCTGGGCATTTTTGATACACTTTGCTCATGTCATGCTTGTTTGAACCCTGATCACCTCTAGCACTCTCTAAATATCTTTGAATCATTTATATACTTGATTGTTGGTACCTCGAATGGTTCGTTGATCTCTCAAATTCTTTTGGCCCTCGTTGGAAGATAAGAACATGTTGACCTTGATGAATTTGGTGTCCGTTGGTCGTTCTTGCATTAGATTGACTTAGAGAACATATTTGGCATGTCTCAATGATCGATATAGACTTGTTAAGCGCTATAACATGACGGGATGGTTGGTGAATTGAGAAATGTACTATGGAGTGGTTATTGAATATCGCAGGCCGCAAAGTATATCATAGGGTGCATGGTTGGTTGATAAGGGCCTGTCAAATAGTCTAGACGGTAATAGGGTAATTCGTATCCTCTTCATTCGTCTTGTTGATCTTTTAAACTTCCTTTGGTGCTCGCCCTACGAAATTTTTAGTATAGAACCTAATGGGTGGTGCGTTGTAAAGTCATGGGTGAGTTCGATGCATGACGTGGGACATCGTGATAGACGTAAAGGAGTAACGTGAGCTTAAGGTATTTGTTTATGTATAAAGGGACGTGTTTATGAGTTTGTTATACTTTGTGTGATGATGAATGGAAGAATGTGACCTTGGAACGTTGTGTTCTTGTAGGTGGATTGGTAATGCGTGTTTGTATGCGTAAGTTGATATATGTTGAACTTGAGGCTATTAACGATTGATTGAGAAATGGTTAACATGAACGAGTATGAAGGAACAATACAAAGAAAGCCACGGATCCACCGATGGGTGCGATGCCGGAAATGGGACGCACGGGGTCCTGAATGCCCGGAAGTGCACAAGAAAGCCACAGATCCACCAAAGGGTGTGATGCCGGAACGAAAATGGGACGCACGGGGTCCAGAATGCCCGGAAGTGCACAAGAAAGCCACGGATCCACCATAGAGTGTGATGCCGGAATGAATAAGGGACGCACGGGGTCCTTAACTGTCGGAAATGAAATTGAAATACGAGACATAATGGAAATGGAGAATTTTAGTGATTGTTAAGCTGCGGATAGATGAACGGGTATCACCATTTGGTGAGAAGACCAGACAATGCGCGAAAACCTAGCAAAAATAGGGAATGACAATGTAAGGATTGATGGACGATACGAACGAGGAATAAATGATTGATTTTATCGAAGTTTTGAAAAGAAAGGGTTTGATAATCGATAAAGTGAAATTGGGTTCATGTGAGAGGCAATGAATTTTGAATTTTGCGTAGTGAGAGGCAAGCGACGGTTGAGAGCATATTGTATTTTAGATAAATTGATTTAAGTTGGTTCCTTTCCCTAATTGACGTGTGAGCCGTTAAGGGTATTCTTGTAGGATTTTGATTCTCTTGGGTCGTAGAAAGCTCATTCGCGGTGAAAGACCATTGTCCCTTGTGATATCCTATTGTACTCATTCACTCTGGTTGCACAATCCATCGCATTTTCATATAGCTTGGGTATAGATTTCTCTACTGGGCGCGTGTTTGCTCAAACCTATCATTTTTCAGGTACAAATCAAAGGAGTTGACATGGCGTGCTTGTTATGAATGTTTGACCATATCTTGTGGAAGGTATTCATGAGGAGTTTCACTGCATAAGATTCGTAAGGAAATTTTTGAAAGAATGTTCATTGTAAACTGTAAACATTAATTTTCTTCAGATACCGGTATCTATTTTATTAGTTGGGCCTTTGAGCCAAAAATGTATTATCTTTATTTTTATTTTTATTTGGTTGTATTTGAATTGAGAACAGGGAAATTAAAAAGGGTCTTTCGGGTAACAATTGTATTCTAGTGAGTAGTTTATGTATCAGAAAAGATTATTATTCATACTAAAAATCGAGGGCGTGACAGTCCTTGTAGTTTAGTGTTTGTGTCAACTCAGTCCCTGCAGTTTGAATTGACTCGATTTACACTCTATAGTTTTTATTTTATTCCAACTTGGTCCAATTACTAACTGTTGTTAGACTCCGTTAACCCCATACAGGAATGGGCCCCTTTCCTAGGGTTAAAACGGTAATATGTCATTCTCTTCTTGCCCTAATATACCTCTGAACCAAAACACATAGCCTCATTGTTCCATTTCCCCATTTTTTTTCACGGCTTCCATTCTCCATTTGTCGCGCCCGGAATTTTACTGTCACACCCTCGATTTTTCAACGTAAATATAAAGGATTTTTGTAAAGGAAACCTCACGATATTCCGTACGTTACCCAAAATAATATAGCATTACCCATTTCTATCATCTCATTCCAAACATCCAAGGGTTTCCAAAATATTACAACTTTTGGCTCCGAGGCCCGAATTAACATAAGTTTCGAATAACCAGTAAGAGTTACAGTCTTACAATATCTTAAAATCAAAAGATTTACAATTTGAGTTACGAATACATCTTCCAAATTAAAATTATAAAGATGGCTAAGTAACTTCTCGGTGTTAGCTTCCAAAACCACGTCCGCAATCAAGCAATCAGAACATGCAGCTATGGCCCGGGTTAGTACCTGAAAAGAAGGAAGGTCTGAGCTACACTAGCCCAGTAGAAAGCTCTAATCTAGCAATGTATGCCTATGAAACGTAGAAGGAAATGACAAGATGAACAATGGCAACAAGACTTAATGAACGTACGGTGATGACAATTCGATTTCAATACTTCTTTTCTAAAACCAATCACACGTTTCATAAGTAGCCCTTTTGAAATCACCAAATGCCAAAATGTGTCTCGTTTAAGTGTCATGAGCCGAAGCTCCTGCCGGGCCAATTAAAGGACCCCGATGTCCTCTGCCAGGCACCTTACCCATAGGGAGGTCCTGAAATATCAAATACGAGCATATAGCTCCTGCCGGGCCAATTAAAGGACCCCGATGTCCTCTGCCAGGCACTCACCCGTCGATGAGTCCTGAAATGTTCTCGTTGCGTCCGTAAAGTATCAAAATTCATTTTGCCGTTCGGATGTGCCGTTTGAATTACAACTTTGATTCATAAAAACAAATTTTCGGAAAAAAATCATGTTCAATGGAGCTTTAAAATCATGGGTGTGTCCAATGATGTCACATGGCAAGACTAATCTTGTTTAAGATCATTAAAATAGTATTTAGAAATAGACTAGACATGTTAGGACTTTAAACAATGGAATGGAAAGTCAAAACAAAACTGTCAGATTTTTGCATGGAGTTATCGATACCTTTGGAAAATGGTATCGATACCTTTTGGGTTACGATCAGTCCAGAGACAAGGGTATCGATACCCATGAAGGTTGGTATCGATACCGGAGTATTTTCAGGGTTTGGACATAAAGGTATCGATACCTAAGCAAATGGTATCGATACCTGATCAGTTCGAGTAGATTTTTGACAGATTGGAATGGGTTTTTCAGTCACAACAACAACAACAACAACAACAATGATCCAAGGCACAAATCAAGCATCAAGAAACACTTCATAAACATATATCGATAGTCAGAACCTCCTACCTCAAGGATCAAAGATCAAAACCAAGTGATGTTCAAGCCCTAGCTCCGAAACTTGAAAGCGAACGGAGTACGCCTCCACCGAGCTCACACCGGTGCGATACGGACTGAAATACGCGAAGGGAGAAAGGATTGAAGGTTGGGTTTTGTGAGTTTTGGGTTGTTTTTGTGAGAAATAGAGAGGGAGCCGAGAGAGAGTGAGAGTCGGGAGAGAGGGGGAGAACGGGGAGTGAGAGTGGAAAGGGGAAATTTTGATTCCCTGGTCTCACACACCCACACATATATGCATACACTTCACACACTTCACACATTCACTCTCCAAATAAAACCTTTTAACACATTGACCCCAAATTCTCAATTTCAAAACAATCTCATCCTTCTTATTTCCCGTAAATCATTTAAATAGATTAAATAGAAAAACAAAAATTTTCGGGTCTTTACATTTACCTTCGACCGAAACGTGTCTCGTTCGCCTTCGGGGTGAAGGAGCAAGAGGGATTAGGGCTTGGATAAGTGATCCTTTCTTATGGATTGCAACGTGGTTCTAGAAAAGAAAGGAAAAATGAGGAGTTTTGTGTTCTATAAAAGAGGTTCGAATATGTTTGAAAAATATTTGAATTTTAGAAAATGAAGTGGGTTTTATTTTAAAAAGGGACCGAGATTTCATCAAGGCGCCTACATATCTCTGGGTGTAGAAGAATCAGGTCTAGCTGTGATTCGGGCCACAAAAGGGGTTTGGAAAAAAACTTAGAATCTCCACCGGGCATAGAGTTTAGATGTGCCCGGTCATCTCTTGAATATCGGAAGAATAGTTCAAGTATTTTAGAAAAAAGAACACGGGCCAGAGAACCCGATTTTTAGAAAATATTGACTCCGGTTTGCTTTTTAGGAAAAGGTTTTAGGTCTGCGAGGTTAGAGAAGAAAGGGTTTGGTAATTCACTAGAAAGGGACTCATTTGTGTCTGGGGTTAACGGAGGCTAACGACAGTTAGTAATTGGACCAAATTGGAACAAAATAGAAACTACAGAGTGTAAATCGAGCCAATTCAAATTGTAGGGACCAAGTTGACACCAACAATAAACTACAGGGGCCATTACGGTTTTTTTCCCAAATAGAAATGAAACGCAGGTCTGATATTGCACTCAGCACTCTTGGCCACTGAAAGTAAAACACATTACTATATAGTTGGTTTGGTGTTAAAATTCGGAAGGAAAATTGGAGCTGATGTGCTTATACTTAGATGAGAGCCAATACATATAGACTGCCCCAAAAGGATATGCATTTATGTTGCCTAGAATGTAAAAGTATGTGACTCGAGAGTAGGGATGATCAATTCAGGCTGGCCGGATCGACCACTAGCCCAGAATTCTTAAGGGAAAAAAGCAGGTACTTATTGGAGTTTGTAATATTGGCTAAGATCATTTGCAATTTGTGTGTTTCAGTCATCCAAAATTTTCGTGGAATACGGTAATATCAAGCCTGGATAGATCATTAACCCAAAATTCAAAAGGGGAAAGAAAAAAAAAAGCAACTACTTATGATCGAATGTAGCATTGGCTAAGAATAGTTGCAATTTTTATGTTTGTCATCCCACGACTATTGTGTAATACTTAGAAATACCGCCTCCCTAAGGTTCTTGAAAAATAATTGGAAAACTTTTTTATGTAGGTGAAAAATTACCAGATTTCATTTTGGTGACTTGACTTGCCCTGGTGGTCCCTCCTACAGCTCATGATTTATGTTTTTCATGTCGTGCAAAATTTTTGGGGTGGCTCTACCTCTTAGAAAGACTATAACGACTTGACTCTGCAAAGGCATCTAAGGTATGGCTTCGAGAAGAGGAGGGGATGGGGCTGAATATAGAGTTGAACCGTGGCGAAAGCCTGGGGATCGGAGGGGGAAGGGCTGTGCCTAACCAACATGCCAGCCCTTGGTCTTGTCAATCGAGGCCTATGGATTCGTGTGGTCGACCCATTGTTTTTTTTATTATCGCTTAAAATAAGCTTGTTTGGTACGCTTAAGTGTTTATTATTTTTAAGCAAAATACGCTCACCGGCCAACTGGTTACCTTGTTTTGAGTACTGTTTTAACAATGTAATAACCTAAAGCATCAAAACTCAAACTCAAATTCTTTATTTCGAGCATTAATCTTGTAATCCCCAAGTTAAAATGTAATTTTAGGCTTTGTAGTTTCTTACGAATGAGGACTTTGAAATGTTATACGACCTTTGTGCTTTTGACTTTTCATAATAGACATGTATTTTGGGAAGACGGAAGGAGGTAACACGCATGATCTCTTTATTTCTATAATCAAGCAATAAGCAACTAGATACTACTAATGGGCAATGAATCGAAAGGACCCTACGTGTAATTGATATTAAGCAAATCCACCACCAATTACTACTATCATCGTCGACCCTACGTGTAATTGATATTAAGCAAATCCAACACCAATTACTGTTGGATTTTATGTGTATTTCTAAAAACATTGAATTTGTATTTGTCCTACAAGGACAATGGACCTTAGTGGACTTGTGAATGAGAGACCCAAGGAGAGGTCTTGCGCACTCTGTGGAATGGCTATTTTAGAAAACTGGTCTGAAAAACCAGTTAACCGGGTGTGTATCACAAGTTAGTCATGCGTGGACATACATACTAAGGTCAAACCCAAACCCACGTTTTTACACTAAATTTTTTGGAATGAGTTTTCCATGGAACCAATCAAATCCCTTTTTGGATGGAAAGATTACTTGCTGGCTTTGAATGGGTAAAACAAAACGTGGAAATTCATTATCAAGGAAAGTCTTTGATTTCTGACCAAGAAAAAACATGTTGCACGTGGTATATCATTCGGCAGCTAATTGACCTAATCAATTAGCAGCTTGATTGATTCTGTTTTCCAAAAAAAACCAAGCCTTCCCCGCTCCTCCTCTACTCCTATAAATACATGGCTTGGCAAAGCTTTTCCACACTGAAAAAAAAAACATCTTCTTTCCTCCGTTCAAAATAATTTTCAGAGTTCGAGCAAGTTGGTTGATTAGTGTTTTGTAGTCGGTTTTCTTCTGTGCAGAGAAGGCCGAAACAGAGGTTGTATTCTGGGCTGATTTATCCTGGGGACGGCGTGGTGTTGTTGAACTGCTTGCACAATCTGGGCAGAGCCGCGAAACGTCTTAAAGAGAGCGACCTAGTCCGCGACTCAATCCAGAATCACATCCACCATTCCGTTCATTCCGTTGTGTTTGGTAAATCTGTTTTCGTACACAGATTCGAGGTAATCCGTTCTAATTTCCAGCAATTGTTCCAACAATTACTACTATCATCATCGACCGAGAAAAAAAGCAAACTGCATATCTACTGAGATATTGCTCTTAATTTTCAAATTACTCATTTGTCAAAGTTGTCAATGAATGTTGGATAGCAGATCATGAAGTGATATTTGTAAGGTGAAGGATATTGGTAGAGCAATTCGAATTTACCTACTCTGGGCAAGGCCAGGCCATTTTTATTTTGAAGTGCACAGATATTGTTCTAAAAAAAAATTTGAGTTTGCAAATGGTTGCCCTTTTTGTCTCTTGGACGTTGTATCATTGATGCATTTGGTGGCTCATTACTCAGTCATTAGGTTATGGGAGATTCTAATTCTTTCCCTGCTTTGAAAATTTTGGGACGCTATAAGAGGGATCAAGAAATGTGTCGAAATAGCACTACAACAACACTAGTCACTAGTAGCCCCAAATTGGTTGCCAAAACGTTTTGCGACCAAAAATTTCAATCGCAAACTTAGTCCCAGTATGCCCGTCCTCTTATTGGGCGACCAACAGGGGCGGAAGGACTATGATCTCTTTAATTTCTCATTTAAAAATTCGATGGTTTGTAGCAAAATTTTACTACTTTGACCTCACGAGAAATTTCAGAATTGCTCAAACTTGCTTCAGATTGATAGATATCACAAGCATTGTCTTCATTTAGGAAGTTAATAGAATCAGGCTATAATGCATCAATTTCAAAATATATTACGTATTTGAGACCAATTGTAATTTAAGCAAAATCACATTTATCAGTCTATATCTATCTACCTTATAATCAATCTCTTAATCTAGTTATTTCTTGGAATAGCCAAGGGAATGGAAAAATTAAATAACTTGCATATGGGTTTTATTTTTGACCCCACCAACCAAAAATTCTAGCTCCACCCCTCGCGACCAATGAAAATTTTGGTCACCAAAGGTCAAATCTTCTTCTTTATATTTAGCACATCACTACACTCGTACATACACAAACTACACGAACAGTTGTAGCTGGGTTTTGTATGGCTTTGTTGTACCGCCGTTTCCCTCCTCCAGTAGACTGCTCACTACTAATTTCAACATGAAATTTTAGGCTGCAATCTGTTTTTGCGGACCACGGAAATTGGACCGAGCAAAGCTTTTTTTTCTTTTTTTTGTTGTAGATTGACCCAGCCAAGCTTGAACATACAAGTTGTTTTAATTCTTTTGTGGATTTCAAGCATTCGGATATGTTGACATACAAGTAGTTGCTTTCATTTGTACATTTCAAGCGTTCGGATTTGTTGAAACACAACTTGTTTGTCTGCAGTTTTAGGTCCGTAATTTAGTAGGGCCTTACTCATATCTTCACTCGGGCCACATTGGCGACATAATAGATCTAATTCTTGTAACTTGTCATCCCTTTTTTTTCCCTTCGAGTGAAACAATTTATTATTGATTTCACTACAAGAAATTTTGCTTTTCCCGACATTTCATAAATGCCGTTAAAAGTTCAAAAAATGCCGGTAAAGAGTATTACCGGCATTTGTTAGGCATTATCGGCATTTATTACAAATGCCGTCTAGGAATGTGTCGGTAAAACTACAAATGCCGGGAAAGGTTTCTACAAATGCCGGGAATAGTTGGACTCATTTGCGACATTTGTACAAATGCCGGGAAAAATAGTACCATATAAAACCCAAAAAAATGCCACGTGTCCGCTTGCGTGTCACCCACGTGGCACGCAAATTTTGTGGAGAAATTGTTTGCCCCAAGTTTCGAACTCGTGACCTTAGGCTCTCGCGCGCGTAAGACTACCGATTGGGCTAACCACCATATTGAGTCACCTTGCACAATGAAAAATATTTATATTATATGGAGACTTTTCCCGGCATTTTTTTCAACAAATGCAGTTCCCCAAGGACATCTCTAGCATTCATTCTCTCACTGGGCAGTGCAGCACAACATGAAACACCGATTTGAAGGACTGAGGCAAGGCAAACTTCGAGTTCATTAGTGTTTGGTGTGATAGTTTGCCTAGTCCTGCTTGGATGCCTTTCTTCTTCCAATATGATCCAGGGATCGATGATCTCTAATACCTTGGCTGGAAGAAACATTTTTGTGTAACTAGAGAGGCTAAGAGTTTCAGTGAACATGCAATCTGTTGGCCTTTTTCCGACGAACATTTCCAGTAATAACACTCCATAGCTATACATATCACCTCGTGTTGATATCTCTTCACCCAAACCATATTCTGCAGCAAAACCATACAAAAGAAACAAGAGAAGTTATGCATGATATTGATACTATTAACCAAAATTCTGTGGTTACCTTCTTTTGTGGAAAGAATTTCTCAACCATTTCAAGATAAACAACTATTGTTAAAGTTTTCTTTGTTAGCTAAACCTGCATTGTCTTACAACATGGAAGAAACACTGATGGAAAATTATCTTTGCATGAGGTTTGATTTATACGTAAAGTCATGTATTTAGTTTTTGCCACAATATCGATGGGTAACAACGAACATAATTAGTTAAAAAGATAGAGCAAAAAATTAGAGACAATTACTTGGAGCAACATATCCAATTGTTCCTCCAATGCCAATTGAACTTGATTGTTGTTGATTGTTTGATCTACATGTGGTTGGTAAAAGAATCTTTGCAAGACCAAAGTCACTCACATGGGCACAAAAATCAGCATCAAGAAGAACGTTGCTTGGCTTTAAGTCACGGTGAATGATAGCTACTTCACAATGATAGTGAAGATAATCCATTGCAGAGGCCACATCAATGGTGATGTTCAAACGTTGGATGAGGTTCAACCTCAGAGTTCCTTGTTGCTCATGAAGACGTTTGGGGTATAACCAGTTATCTAAGCTCCCCTTTTCCATGAACTCGAAAACTAAAGCCTTGAAATCATTGCGCTTAAAATCGATGCTTGAGCAAGATGTGATTATCTTGACAAGATTGCGATGGCGAATGTTCTTGAGTGCTTCACATTCTGCTTGGAAACTCCTATTCCCTCCACATTCTTGAAGTTTCAATACCTTCACAGCAATTGTTTGTCCAATAGAGTTGAGAATCCCTTTGAAAACAAGACCATACTTTCCCTCACCTATCAAGTTGTCTGAAGAGAACCCATTGGTTGCTTGGTGAAGTTCTGCATAAGAGAGTTTCGGGTACTTGCTTTGAAACGGTAAGGCCGATGGAATTTCTCGTCTTGACCTTCTGATTCGAAAAATTATTGTTGCGACACAGATTAGGATCACAACAATAATAGACATAGTGATTACAGGTATTATCACTTTATTCTTCAGAGGTCCTTTCCTTTTCCGCAATACTTTGGTTGGACATGCAGGAAGTTGCAGTTCTTCAACCCCTCCGCACAGCTTGCTATTTCCGACAATTGAAAAAGCACTAATATTCTTGAACAATCCTTCAATTGGAACCTCACCTTCGAACATATTGTATGAGAGGTCGATACTTTGAAGTGAATTCAACTCTCCTAAGAACTTGGGAATTTGTCCGAACAAGTTATTGCGAGAGAGATCTAGAAATTGAATACCTTTCAGTTGATTGAGGGATTCGGGAATAGTACCTTCAAAATGATTACCCGCGAGAGAAAGGATTTCCAACACTTGGAAACTGCTAAGAGTTTCTGGAATTCCTCCTGATAATTTGTTTTCCGATAAGTCCAGCTTTCCGAGATTTCTCAAGTTACCGATTTGCGTTGGCATCGGTCCTGTTAGTTGATTACCATCTAGGAAGAGACCAATAGATAGGGATGAAAGCCCAAAGATTTGCCCAGGTATCATTCCGGTGAGGTTATTGTTACTGAGATGAAGTGATTGAAGACGTTTACAATTTCCCAAGGAATCAGGCATCCTTTCCTCTAGCTTATTGTCATAGAGGGCAAGGATGCTTAGCTGGCTTAGGTTTCCAATGGAGGATGGGATTTTTCCAGAGAGCTTATTTGTGTACATCCAAATTTCTTCCAACTTGGAGAGTTTACCAATGGATTCAGGTATACTGCCGCTAAGCATGTTCCCAAATACTGAAACAATCTGTAAGTTCAGAAGGTTCCCAATCCCAATAGGTATGCTTCCAGATATATCATTTTCTGATAGACAAAACTGACTCAGACCTTTTGAGAGATTTGAGATGGAATTGGGCAACAAACCACTGAAGTTATTTACACCTAAACCCAATGTTCGTAGATTGGAACAGTTGGAAAGCATATTCATAATGTTACTTAATTCTTTCCCGCTCTTAGTTTCAAGTGGATTCCTAGCTGCCCCAAATATTCCAAGATCATTAAGGTTTCCCAGACTTTTTGGTATGGGCCCGTTAATTGAATTCTGTGTAATTTCTAATTTCCAAAGTCTAGAAGCATTGCCTATCGATGAAGGGATAGGCCCATAGAAATGGTTAATAGCAATACTAAATTCTTCTAGATTTGGAAGAGCCAAACCGAAATCAGGGGCAAGGGTTCCATTCAATTGATTCGTGATTAGAGAAACAACTCTGAGTGACGATATGTTGTACAGTTGGGTAGGAACCATACCAGTCAAGTTGTTGTTGGGCAGCAGAAGAACCTGTAATTTGTAAAGTCGTCCAAGTTCGTAAGGAATGCTTCCGGATAGCTTGTTGAACGCCAAAGAGAGCACAGACAGCGCAGAGAGATTTCCAAATGAGGCCGGTATCGATCCTCTGAAATTGTTTCGACCAAGTACCAGTCGTGTGAGACTGGACAGAGAGCTCACCACAACAGGCATTTCTCCTCCTAGGCTGTTATTAAATAGGTTTATTTCTTTGATGTTCGACCAACCGGCGATGTTGGTAGGTAGTTTGCCTTCAAAGGAATTATTCGCAAGAATAAGTTGTTGTAGGCGAAACAACCTTCCAATTTCTTTCGGGATCGTACCATGGAAGTTGTTGTTGCCGAGATCAATCGTCCTAAGGAAGGTCAGGTTCCCTACATGAGGGGATAGAGAACCCACCAATCCTCGGGATGATAATTCTAGAATGGTCACGCGCTGATGCTTACGACCGCATTTAACTCCTTCCCACTTGCAGAAGTGGATGGAGTGATTCCAGGAGCGAAAAACAGGAAAAGCATCTCCTTGCACCAAATCCTTGATAGCAAGCAACGATTGACGGTCTGTCTCATTTGACATGGGGAGAGCAGTGGTGCTGCTTGTAGCCATGGTGAAAATTGTTAAAACAAAACAGAGAACAGACATTGCACTTGCCAGCCTTAGAAACAATGTTTTGGTGCTAAAGAAGAAAAGCATATATGAAAGGGGAAAGGTGGTGATGAGCTTCGTACTCTTAACTGAAATCCGAGTTATATAGAGGCTGCTTCTGGGGAATCAGTTCCTTTACACATTCCTCATTCCTCCGTACTTTTTATTTTTTGTGTTCGTTCCGGGTCCACATGCAATTTTATGATCTGAACCGTTCATCTCATTCTCGTAGAATCCATACTGAAGAATACGATTGCAAAAAGTTTCAATAATTCAGATATCAATTGGTACGTGAACAAGTTGAATTTTATTTTGTCAAGTAGCGTGTTTTTAATATATTTTGCCGTGAATTTTACATAATGGGATGCGACTTGTTCGATATCCAATCTACGAAGCTGATATCATTTGGAAAATTGATTAATTATATAATAAGACCACTCGATCCAGGGGTCAAGTCTCATTTGGAAAATTGATTAATAAGAAAAAAAAATTCCACAGAGAGACGGTTAGATATTTCATATTTCCAATTTGCGATTTATTTTGTTTGGCAATTTGAAGAGTGTTCCCAAGATTTTCATATTTACATCCGTTTCGTCCCTATATAATTAATTGATGATTTCATTCTAGTGGATAGTTTGAAATAATTATTTACAGCACATAGGGGGATGGACTTCTTTAATATGCATGATGCATGCACTAACTTATGTGTCAATAAATAAAGATTGGGAGTCCATCCGCTAGGGATGTAAGTGTAGGGCTGCTAAACGAACCAAACAGCTTGAGCTCAGCTCGAGTTTGACTTGAATTTTGGCTTGTTCAAATTTGTTTATACAAAATATAAGCCAAGTTCAATCACGTTTTCTTTTGTTTATGAATTCAAGCTAAGCTTGAACATACTCAATAGGCTCGTGAACAAATGAGTCATTCTGTAAATAATAAACATAAACATATAGGGGTATGTTAATAAATATTCTAAAATATGATATATGAGTTACGTTCAATATAGATATGTCACATGTTTTATATGGTACTATTGCATCAAAAAGAAAACCTCCTATGTGAGATATAGAAATTTAAGGCTACATTAAATCGTATACAATTCTTTCATGGAGCAATTATTGAGCAAATTTGGGGCTGCTATCACATTCTTCTAGCTAGGATTTTCTCAGCAAAGAGAGGTAATTAAGTGGTAACATACTTCAACTTCCCTTCTTCCATTTAAACTCTACGTAGCTTGTTTTTTCTAGGTAATTGTTCTTCCTGAAAGCTCAAAACTTCATGAGCCTAAACTCATGCTTGGAAGCTCGAGATTGGCTTATATATTTTACAAGCCAAGTCAAGCTTCTGACGAGCACAAAACTATTTGTGCAAGCCAAGATTGCATAAATATTAATCCCAAAAAGTTCTCAAGCTCAAGCCAAACTTGAACACTGGTTACAAGGAGTCAAGCCAAGCCCGAACAATACTTGGCTTGTTTGGCTCGATTAGCACCTCTATGCAAGTGAAGTTTTCCCTTCAATTTACCGAATTGCATTAAAATTGCAGATCATATAATGTGCACAAATATGAACGCAAATTGAATTTTCACATTCATATTCTTCCTTCCATGTTCTAAGAAGCTGCTGTCGCTTGGAAAATTTATCAAGCCAACTCGATCCAGGATTCAAGTTAAGATATCTGTTTCTAGGGGGCTCAACTGACTAATGACTACTTGACTTGCTATTAGATGTTGCGCTGGCTTGGTTTCTTTTTTAAATATTCTGGTTGTTACTCCATTTGTTGCATACTATCTTCCACGAAAAAATGTGTAATTTTTTTTCAAAATTAAATTCTCCCTATGCTTAACTTTTTAAATTTTCTGACATCAAATTAAAAATCTCAATTAGTCTCTTAATTTGGTGTCAAGAAATTTTAAAAATTATGCACAGAAGTAATTTATTTTTTTTCTGAAAATTTTACATCTTTCCGAAGAGGACCAACATGGGATGGTGGGAGTATTTTTTAGGTTTTTTATATTTGATGAGTCTTCACAAGAGAATTGAAAAAGCAAAAAAATTTGTGAACCAAAATTTTAAAAAAGGCTTATCTACATTTTTGGTCCTTGTAAAATTATCTAAGTTTCAAATTTGTCCCTATATATATCCTTACGTGTCAATTTCGTCCTTATATTTTCTTAGGAAGTTCAACGTAGCATTTTCCGTTAACTCGTTAAAAGAAACTGTTGACTGACGTGGCAATGACGTGGAAAATAACCTCTTCTTCATCACCATCACCCATCACCCCTGCTCCCACTCTTTCTCTCTAAAGCACACAATAGGTCAACCCAATCACAACACCCATTATTAAGCAACTCTTTCTCCATGTTTCTATATTCCATATATGAAACCTCTCAAAAACCCTAGTCCACTACCACCTCTAGCCCTCCATCTCTTTGTTCTATGACACCCCAGCATAATTAAACCCACAACAATCTCACAATTGTTGAATGATTCCGCAAGTAAGAATTATCACAATCAGGGATGAATTCAGGAAAACAGCCTAGTGGGGGCACCTATTAATCATAATGGCAAAAGTTTATTTTTTTTTAATCAACCACAGTAAGATCGTACAAAATTTAGGCATGCATTACTAACTACAAAAGTTTATAACACGTACTTTAAGTTAAATTAGGTAAAAATGAGCACAAAATCTCATACAAAAATTTTAAAATATGTTTTAAATGAACGTTGAAAGTTTTAGAATGATCGAGCTAGTTTTAGAATGATCGAGAATCAAGAAAGAATAGTTCCAAATAAACAAACAACACCATATGGCGAAATTCAGACATAAAACTAATTCTATATGTGTATTTTCGAGATATATGCAAGTGTGTATATTTTTATATATTAGCACACTTTCATAATTATGCTAATTTATACAAAATATATTTTAAAAATATTTTAATTTTGAGTGAGGGCACGCGTTCACGTGGGGCCACGTGCCCCCGTGCGCCCCCCTTTGAATCCGTCCCTGAGATTCATAATGGAGAAGGTAGATACCGCTGCTCAAATATTTTCTTGATTCTTGGATCGCCTTATGAGGTTCCTTAGATTTTTGAGCTTAGTATCGCCGAAAATCAAATTTTGACATTTCAATGTCAAGTTCGTCGGAGACCAAAGTTCACCAGACTCGACTTCTCTCTCTCTCTCTCTCTCTCTCTCTCTCTCTCAGGTTTTGAGGGCATTTCTGAGATTTACAAGTGGTATTTTGGTAATGTGAAGGCCGGATAAAATTTGGACACCTCTTACCCCTCTCTAGTACATATATCCGAGAAGTAAAACTGAAACAAACACCGGATATATTTAACTTGGACATGCATATTTTTCTAATTCCCAATTCATTCACAATATATGCTAGTATGAGTAGAAATAAACTTCATATGAACGCTCTACAATCTATTTGGTCATGACATTAGACCAAATGTGGACCTGTGTGAATGTGATTCCAAAATCGTGAAGACCGGTTGATGTATATTGCCCCAAAAAAGAGAGGAAAAAGAATACTATCTTCACGGAAATTTGTGGAAATGGTAAAACTTTCCACGACGTGCTAAGTTGCTAACATGGACGTGAAAAATAATAGTACAAGACAAGATTATGACAATTTCCACAACTATTATTAAATCAAAACCCGCTGCATTATTTCTCAATTGCGAAAATGCAAAGAACAAACTTTTTGGTACCATAAAGAGTAAAACAGAGGATAAAGACTAGTAAGTTAAGTGGAAGTCTTGAAATATATATACTGGTAAAATGAAGACTGTTAGGTCTCCCACAAATCATATTTAAATGGATAATTTGATAGTAAAACAGAGGAGTTTTTGTTTAAAATGTCTAGGCATATAAATGAAAGCAACCTTTATAGTCGTTAGATCACTTCATGTCATAATTTATAGCCATCGGATCATTTCTTTTTTAAAAGATACAGAGAATATTTTTCTAATAAATTTATCCCTCTCTATACTCACTTTTTAGGTAATGTATATCTATGTAAAATAATATTACCTTATATGATCAAATAAAAAAATATCTCAAAATGGTAACTGACGCATTGTAAAAATTACAACTATTCTGTAGAGCAATCGGACGTGTCAAAAGGACATTTGCTAGTTTTTACATAATCTTGCTCAAGATTACGAGGAACATGAATTGTACATTTGAGCCATCATTGTAGTCAGTGAACTTTTGTTGTGTGAATAGTGTAAAAGAGGTATTCTCTACTCTCTTTCTCTTGCCTTTATATTGCCAAATGACAAGACAACAAAACTGACCCGTAGTGAGCTGACTTGGAACAGTAAAGTCCCTCGGCTTTCACTCAACTGTCTCATAAGTACCTGAGCTTAAGAAAACTTTAATTAAACAACTAAAATTGTTGAAGATTCTTCAATTACACCCCAACATCAAATTTTGCTTTTCTTTTTTTCCCGGGGTTTGCTGACTCGGCCATTTTTCGGACCCACAATAGCTATCCATAATATGAACCAGAATACCCACACACAGCTCATCTTTTTCCTCTCTCCGACACCTTCATCACCATTAATCTTTTTCCAAATACAGAAAATTAACCGGTTGCTCATCTAGATCGTAGACTAAGAAGGGCCCGACCACACACACAAAATACCTTTCATAGGTCTTGCACCTTCAATCATCTATACTTTCATGCAATTCTATATTTGAGTTCCTAGTTGTAACTTTCATTTACGATAATGGAAATCCCGAGCATTTTCCATTTGAAAGGCACTTGTTACGTTTGAGCACCATGCTCATTTCTTCCTTTTACATCGCTTGAGAAAATTTGAAGTCCTATTTGGTGAGGCAAAAAAGAACTGGTGGTGGATTTCATCTACCGTGCACAATTTGTCTATTGAGAAGTCAATCCATCTACATTCAGACCAACGGTGGTCCCGGCACACATGCGCATCTTGATCACAAGGCCATGCAAGGCGGTTGTTTCGCTTTTTTGGAGGGAAACAATATTTAATTAAATTTAGTTTTTTTTTAAACGTTTGAGTGAAAATTTAGTTTAATTAAATTTAGTTTATGTTCAGATGTTTATGAAACATTTGAGTGAAAATTTATTAGTATTTTTAAAATTCTTCATTCTAATAACGCATAATTTAGAATCATTTGTTGCAGCATAGAGGAGGACGGACTCCATGGTGGTGATTCGCCACTCAGGCCACATTGGCAGAACAATAGATCTAATTCTTGTCAGAGAAACCTTTTTGTATACCGGGTATACGAACACCCTTGGTATCCCCTCCAATCTATTTCTAATTTTTCGGCCATTTACCAATCATACTTGGATAATCGACTCCGTTCATTTTGTAGAGTTTGGCGAGAACCTTAAACATACCAAAAATTGTGTTCATCGGACTTTTGTAGATACATAATTGTTTTTTTTTTAAACAGCAAAAATTTTATTTAAGGATAAACTCAACAATGGGTATATCGAGAAAAATGAACAAACCAACAGCATGCACTCCACCAATTATAATTGCATCTCAAAGCCTATTTGTAGCAGAAAGCATCACACTCTTTTGAGAAAAATGGATCCAAAGCACATAGAGCCTACCACCATATACATGTTACGGTAATTTACCTATACACCCCTCCAATTTTATCCATTTTTCACGGTCACCCCCTCCCTCGAATTTCGCTACGGCCAGACCCCCTCATTAATGTTTTCGTTTGGGGGGCCTAACGCCTTTGGACGGAATCGATGAAAAGACCATTTTACCCTCTCTTATATACCCACAGTAGTCCACACTTCACACAATCTCTCTCTCTCTCTCTCTTAAATTTCAAGTTTGCCACCACCATTAACGCCACCCAGAGGTTTCGGTTTCGCCGGAGAAGATGACTGGAGTACGGTGGTTTGTGCATCTCACTAAGACGAGCTCAATGGTAGTGACGGGGTCGAGTTTCGTCACCGGATGAGGGTGCACGAGCTATTCGAATGCGGTGGGCGGAGGTGGCGGTGCAATTTACTAGAGCTCAAAGCAGGAGTGTTCGACAGAGGTTTTGAGCACAGGGTTGTGTTCGTCTCGATGAGACGAGCACGGATATGGGTAGCTCATCGCCGGAGGAGCTCGGAGGTGGCAGCAATCGCGGGTCAAAGGCGGCGGAGTAGCGGCGGGGTACGGTTCTGCAAAGCCCGAGGTCGTGATTGCTCGAATTCAAGATTCAAGCACAGATCCAGGAGCGCCTCGTCGAGATAATTTCGAGGGTGGTCAAAAAGTCGCCAGAGCACGTCGAAGGAGGCCGCATGCGCCGGTCAACACTGACAGGGCGCCACCGTTGACCCGCACGTGCGGTCTCCTCCGGCGACAACCCGAGTACCCCCGAGATCGTCTCGATGAGACGAACACAACCTTGTGCTCAAAACCTCCGTTCAACCACTCCTAATTTGAGCTCTAGTAAACTACACCGCCGCCTCCGCCCGCCGCGTTCGAACAGTCCGTGTGCCTTCCTCCGGTAACGAAACCCGACCCCGTCACCACCACTGAGCTCGTCTCAGTGAGACGCACAAGACCCATTGGTCAAAATTGAGTTTTGACACCTCGATTTAGACCAGCCCATGGCGGTGACGGTGGTGGTGGTGGTCGGGAAGAGAGGGTGATGAAGGGATTAGAATTGGGGGCAATATTGGAAGCTTAAACGATTTTTTTGTTAAAAAAGTAACGGTTCTGGATGGAATGGTAATGGAAGGGGTCTACGGGTAAAGTAAAGATAACGGAGGGCGTCTAGCCGTAGCGAAAATCGAGGGAGGGGGTGACCGTGAAAAATGGATAAAGTTGGAGAGGTGTATATGTAAATCACTCTACATTTTAATCTCAAAGGCAGCATCATCAGGTAGAATTAATCCAATCAATCCCAAAAGATCTCTTAGCCCTCTACAAATTTGGAGTTGAAAGAGATGTCAAAACAGAAAGATCATTCCTCCAGTAGCAAATATAAATCCTCCAAAAGATTGGAGTTGAAAGATATACAGCACCTTGCCAGACATGAAAGAGCTCTGACCCTAATATGGAAGCTCATACTAAACCAGCAATAACTGTTGTAACGAACGCTATGAATGCAAGCTAAGAACGAGAAATTGAAAACTAAACAAGAAATCACAAAGACACAAGATATACGTGGTTCCCCAAGATGGGTACGTCCACGGGCGATGAGAGAGATGATTCACTAACCAACGTGAAGAAGAGATACAAAGAGCCGGTTGTAATCCGTAACTCTAGAAAGGCCACAATATGAAAGCCCAAAAAGATACTTTAGAAGTTCCCTAAAAGCTTTATTTATAATAGGTTACAAAAACGGGAACAACACAATTAACCAATGTGGGACTAAAGAATACAAGGCATTCCCAACAATAACAATAATTATCTCTTAGAGCATCCACAATGTAATAATCAAAATTGGATAACCAAAAGTTGCCACATCATCTTTTGGTTATTCATTTAATACATTGCTAAGGTTAGCAATGTAGAGGTTCACAATGTAATAATCAAAATTGAATAACTAAAACTTGCCACATCACCTTTTTAAACTGCAAAATTCTAAAAACTAAATTTTTTGACAATAATTTAAATACTCTTTTTGAAAAAAAAATAATAGTTTTTTTAAAGAAAATAGTTTAGTAAAAAAAAATTGAAAATAGTTTTTTTCAAAAAGAAAACAGTTTTAAGAAAACATTTTTTTTTATTTTGAAAAACTATTAGAAACCGTTAAAAAAGAAAACAATTTTTGTGTAAAAGCACTTTCTGCTTACCTCACTTGCTTTCTGTTGCGCTAGTAGGGCCTGGACTTCCGCCATGGTGATGTATGGTCTTGTGGATGGCATGCTGGTACCGTCGGCGGCAACCTCTGTCTGGCGTTCTCCAATGGGGTTCCCAGCGATGCCTCCTATAAGCACGGGGCGCAGATCATGAGGCATCGTCAAGGGGACCTGAGGGTGCACCGTCTGGCTAGTGCTGCCCCCAGAATGGTTCTGTTGTGGCTCGTCGCTTTGGTCGACCGCGGCCTTCGGGAGCGCCGCTGAGATGAGCTCAGTGAGGCCGGTAAAAGCCGCGAGCCGCTGTCTCTACGTCTCGAGGAACTATCGCTGACCATCCTGAAGGGCCCGCAGCGTTTGTGCGGCCGCCCCTGCACTGTTAGTTTCTTCGACTTCCTCGATAACTGGCGCGCCGTTGTCTGGCGCCGTCATTGCTCTCCGGCGTGGTAGTGGCTGTTCGATGTATTCCCTGGAACAGGTACTAACCATAAACCAAAAGACACCTCCCCAGTAGAGTCGCCCAAATGTGGGTGATGTGGGTCCCGCTGACTGTGCTTACGTGTAAAAATGTGAGTTGGAGAGGTGCGATTGGCTGATGATTAGTAAAAAGGGGAATAGGGGAGACATCCTATGGGGTGAGGGAAGGAGCAAGAGGTACGAGAGAGACAAAGGCAGCGTGTCCCTTATGTTCTCCGCGGGCGTGATGCTTGACCTTCTCTGGACTAGGACGGGTGAGGCCACCTTATTTCCGGGGAAGAATGTTCTCCTTCCTCTGAATCAGTGCTCACACCCCTTCTTTTCCGGAAGAAAGTCAGCTCCCCAATCATTGAAAATGTCAGGGGTATTTATAGGGCACCTGGGCCTAGGTCAAGCCCAGGACGACGCTCCTATAAGACCCCAACACGTGTCCCTTCCGTACCCCTAGGTTTTGGATAAGCTCGCCATCCCGCGGAGGTCTTTTTCGCGGGGGGGCTCAAATTTTTGCGATGCTACCTCCATCCCAAGCCACCAAGCCATAAGAACTTCCCCAATTCCCTCTAAAGCGAGGTCGCGACCCGCGGCGATCGTATGCTTCCCGCAGGGTTCCTTTCGGACCCTGCCTCCTCGGCCCAAATAGAACCCCTGGGTCTTCCTGTGGTTCTCTGTCGTCGTACCCATTTCGGTACATCTTTGGTTCTTCTGCAGAGTCAGCGGGGGTCCCGCGGTGGCTCCCTTTCCGCGTACCATTTCCGCGAGTGTCGTTTTTCGTATTGTACACATGTTTTTCTCTTATTGGGTGGTCAACCATCTCTCTTAGAATGGAACTTTGACCATGGCTCTCTTTCTGCGCGGGCCCTGCTGCCATGTGTCCGCGGCCAATAGATGGGTCAAAAAGTCTTTCTTGCTGATGTATTAATAATTTTGACCGTGCCTACATATGCCCCGCGCGCGCGTACTATGAGTGTATGTCGTTCGCGTGCGTTTTGTTCTGCTTACGAGTTTCTGCGGTTGCCCTCGATTTGTTCCACGGAAGTATCGTTAACCGTTGACAACACCTCTTCGTATACTGTCGTGCCTTTTCGTGTACAATTGGCATAAATACTCCCACCGTTTGACCACTATATAAACCCTTTGTTCATTATTTTCCTTTTTCACCTACCGTCCACATCTTCGTTGAAGTGCTGTCACTTTCTCTTCTAACTCTCAGCGAGCGATCACTTTCTTCTCGTTGTCCCCCCCCCCTTGCAGTCATATTTTCTTTTCCTCCTACAGAGCGTAAATGGCTGCGCGTAATCCAAACATCGAAATCCCCGTTCCCCCCGCGGACCAATGGAAGAGGGCTCCGTACTTGCAGACGGTTGGGGACCCATTTTGGGCCCTTGCGGGGGCTTATACCGCCGAGGGCGCGCCCGTGGCTGATCCAACCTTCTTCATAACCCCTACCGCCTCGGAACAAGCAGAGTTGATGAACCCCTCCTCCTTCCTTCGTTTCTGCATCGAGCGTGGAGACTTTGCCTATGTGGAGTGCCGGTTTGGGGCCCAGGCTTCCCTTCCCACTGACTGGGCGGAGTGGGTGGATGAGATCGTCGGCAGTCCCCCACTTAAGCAAATATTAATGGCTAGCGGTGCCTATGACGCTGTCCTACTGTCGCGGCGTCTGAGTATCCTGCGGCAAGGGACAGCCATTAAGAACTTGGAATTCGCGTGCTCACGCTGGAGCACGGACGCCCATTCTTTTGCATGGGCTTGGGGGGAGAGTGGACTTTCATTGGAGGACGCCTTCATTCTCACTCGCCTACCCATTCGCGGAGCCAACATCCTGGATCTGGCCAAACTCTTCCATGAAGACCGAGAGAATGTGGAGGGATTAAAGAGGCTGCACAGGTTGGCTCAGAATGGCCCTATTTTTACTGCCCAGGGTACTTGCAAGCCCGCGGCGGCGAATGCCAAAAAGACCTCCCTCGGGAGTTGGCTTCGGTATTTCTACAAGGACCTCCAGCTCGAGAGGACAGTCGTCCCAGGCGTCGCACTGGATTTTGTCACGAGCCCTCACTACGAGCAGCGGCTTTATATGGCGGGATTCTTCGCCTATTTCCTCTCTTATTATGTCCTGCCTAACTATCCTGTCGACGGCCTCTCCAAGGCAGTCTTTCCATTGGTCGTGCTCTTGGCCCGCGGCCAACCCATCGCGCTGGCCCCTCTGTTCTTGGGGTCGTTCTACTGAAATTGGACTTGGTACAAGCTGAGTGTGGGTAGCATGCCCTTGGAAAAAGGATTCCGTTCCTTTTGCCAAAGCGGCCCAGAAATCGAGGGAGCGCGAGGGGAGAAGCAAGCACTCAGAATACAGAGTCGCCACTCGGGTTTGAAGGTCCGACACCCAAGGAACCATATTTTGAAGCACATGCCGCGCTGTTTGATTTGAAAAAGTGAAGGAAACCAGTTCGTCATAACCATATCTGCGTTCGAGAGCCAGGTTACGAAAGGGGAAGGGTTTTAAGGCACCCCTCTCGCCCAATCCGGAGATCGATATCTACTTAGGCATTTTGTGAAACCTTTGTGATTCTTCTTTTATTAATCAATTCCTTAGCCAATTAGGGCGGGGGAACAGTTGATCGGGGATTAAAATTGTAACATGATTTACAAGATGTGATAAATGGCATGGATGGGCAGTTAGTATAGGATGAAAACAGACTCCTGTGGGATTTTAAACAGGCTGGAAGGCCCCTGTTTTGGAGTATCATGCGCAGGAAGAAACCAGTATGCACTGATCAAGTCAATGCATGCTGATCACACCTGCGCGCGCTACTACAAGACCTGCGCGCGCCAGTAAGCCTAATCTCACAGCTCTTATTTTCAAACCATCTGGGCTCTGGAAGGACCAGTGCACACGCAGGACAAACCAAACAGTTTATGCAGTTACAATATACAGTTTAAAGGCTGAAAAGCCCTACAAATTAACAAAAACACCCCATAAACAGTGTGGGGATAAAATAACGACCTAAAACCAAGTTACCCGTGCAAGACCACTCACTGGTCAGAGGTAAACCAGCGCGCGATGGAGTCAAAGTGTTGCGCGATGGTGCTCTTTGGCGCGCGATGCTCGCGCTCCGGCGCGCGACGTTTGCACCTTGCCGCGCTGGTCAACGCTCCATTTGACCATCGCGCGCGGGTTTGGGTGCATCGCGCACGGGTATGGGTCAACCTTCCAATGTTTGGTTTTGCTCATCCTGGGTTTTGGGACAGGTCCAGAATGATCCCAGGGGTACTCCACAGCAGCAGAAATACATACTGAAATACAACTAACAGTTTAAACTAAGGAAAGCAGTAAACTAGTTATTAATATGCTCATAGTGAGATATATGGAAAGGAATACATAAAACAGCAAGACACCGATCCCCACGCGATCCAGCGCGTGCAACAACGAAGTGTCGGGCGCGAGAGTGGAACCTTCGCGCGATAGTTCTAGCTATGACGGTTTTTGAAACCTTGCTAGCTTTAGGGCCAGGTGCTTACGTCGAAACCTTGCCTTCAAATATAAGGTTGATAGAAACCCGAAGCGTAGGGCTAGGTCGTTGCACGCATAATATCCGGAAGTCCGGAATCGTTCCCACAGAGAATCGAATATAGCTTGAAATGGATTGTAGGTTTTATGGTAGGATTTCGGCGTTTAAACCCGCCAACTAGGTTTTGCTTTAAACGGAAAGACTAAAAATGCGCTTGACTAACTTAAAGAGGCAAGTCTAGGGATCTTCTAACCCTTGACAAAGGCCGTTACCGATTATCGATTATAACTCAGGCGAGAGTCACGACCGCGTGCTCACGCCCGGAAGATTTGAATTTAATGACTACGTTTGATGAAAGAGGTGATTTTTCGGAGGTGAACCAACTTGTTTTTAATATTTATCAAACACATAGGAGGCCACGAGGCCTCGGGATGCTACTTGCCAAGACCGCTTGACTAAATACCATGCCGAGGGGTTAACACCCCTTTGCTTAGACAAAAAATGCAAGTTAAGCCCTAATCCGAAAGTCATGCCTTAAAACTCGATGGCTCGAGAACCAAATAACTACCTAAGTCCTCAGGAAAGAGTATCCTAAGACTTAGCCAGACAACTACTCACACATAGCTAAAGCATAAACGAAAGCATAAAAGCAAGGCATAATTTTTAACCGATAGAATCGAAAACGAACTTGATATTAAGAACAATCTTAACCGTGGCTACAACATTAATAAATGACAAAATAACAAACAACAAATACCTTAAGTAGTTCTTCAAGAAAATAGCTCTAAAAGGGTTGAAGCTTTAATGGAGATAAGCTAAAATTCGAAGTCTTAAAGTTGAAGATGACAAGAGAGATCAAGATGAGAGAGAGAGAGACCCCTATTTATACAAAGTGGTTCTTTCTCTCACAAAATATCCCAGAAAATATCCCAAAAGTAGCTAAAAATGGAAAATATCCCAAAAGTAGAAAGCTGGAAAAAGTAACAAAACGTGCACAGATTCTGCAACATGAACCGATACAGCCAAAACCCCGTACCAGTTCATAGCAGGCAGAAAACTGATTTTAGGCCTGCCTTGATTGGAGTAACCCGACGGCAACCCGATGGCCCCTCGCCTTGGCCGCACGGCCCGATCATCACCCGATGGGCAGCCGCCTTGGCCTTGAATGCTTGGATGCTTCCGCGAGCGACCCTTAACGATAAAACCGCCTTAATCCATCGTTTAACCTGAAATTAACCAAAAACCACCTTTCGTGCAAAATGGAATAAAAGAGGTATGAACGGGAAACAAACGCTACAAATTAACGAACTAAAAGCCCCAAGATTATACAATCTTGGGTGCGGATCACCAGGACTGGTATTGATCACCAGTCTTGACCCTGCCAGCCCCCCTCTGGGATCTGAACAGAAAACAGAATAAAGGTAAGCTATACTTTTGGTTTTTGGGTTTGAAATGTGTTTGAGCTTTGAGATTTTAGGCTTGATTGAGGTGTTTGAGTGAGAACAAGCTATGTTCTTGAGTTTAGGTAGGAAACCAAGTGTTTCACTTGCTAAAGGGAAAGAGATAAAAGGGCTAGGGTTAGAACCTTTATGCTTTGAATCTTTGTAACCCTAACTTTTGTAATTTTTCTTAACCCTTTGAAAGAGAGACAATGGAGGGTATTTATAGGGAAAGTGGTGGAAATGGTATGTGGAGGAAAGAACAACCAACCAAACAAGGGTTGGTTTGGCTTGGTGGCCAAATTCCCTCCTTTGGAAAGGTAAGGTGATGCAAAGAGAGGAGCTCAGCCAGTCCACGAGGCTGGCTAAGGGTTACTAGGTGGTTAAGCTGCCCAGCTGATGAAGGTGATGGGGACAGCTTGGACCGTCGCGCGATGGAGCCAGTATGTCGCGCGATGGTCAATGGTCAAACTTTGACTGTTGACCACCACCTGGCAGTTTGACCATCGCGCGATGGAGTCAGACCGTTGCGCGATGGTGCGCCCTGGCGCGTGATGGTTGCGCCCTGGCGCGCGTCAGTAGGGTTTTTGGCTTTTTTTGAAATGGCTTAGGCTAGGCTAGGTTCAAGGGTTTTGCAAACACTCAAGGCTCAAACACTCGACATCCCCGGGGTGTTCTTGATTCGATTCATCATCGGGGAATCAAATACCGTAAGTAAATTAATCTGGAAGCCCAGATTGGGTTGTCTACACTGACTATGCCAGGTCCCTCGGAAGGTGCGACCACCTTTCAATGGCTCATACCAACTTCTTGTTCGCGTACTTCTTCGAGCATTTCCATGTCGTTGCTTCTGTCCCGCTGGCCTTTCAAGCTTCGGGACAGCAGTCTCGCGCGGAGCGGCGGCAAGGCACTAGCAGCAATGTCTTGTGGTACGAGGCATGCGATGTCGAAGCCAACTTCGCTCTGCGGCCCTACAATGTCACTTCTCCGGGCGTCATGGGTGTGGGTCTGTGCCTTCTTCCCGCTGGCTCTTCTCTCAATGCTGCGAGCAGGGGTGATTCTTTGGCGCGGGCGGTTGTTAACTCCATGCTCATAGCCCTCCCCGGATGGCTCCCATTCCTTAACAATGAGGCTGCTGGAGTGGTCGTCTATCGCCCGGACCGCTTCGCGAGGCAGCTGAGCTTTGATCAGGGGTGCCCGGCCCTGCTCCTCCGATGCCTTCCTTCGCAGAGTCCCAACTCCATTTTATGGTGACCCAACTTACCCCCATCCTGATGCAACTCGGTGACCTGCCCATTTTGGCCAGGGATAAGATCACGAGCTACACTCCGGAGTTTCATCTGTTTTGGAGGAGGAATCTGGATTCCTTCCTGACATTCGTCCACGGGCAGGCCGTCGTTTCCGAGGCGTCCACGGTTCACGTGTGGGACACTTCGCTGCGGGCCATTACTGATGTTCGGACAATTGATTGGCGCGGGCCTCACAGCCAATGGGCCGTGATTGACGTGGCGCCCTTGAACAGAGAGTTCCCTCCGATGCCACTTCTGCCTCCCCAATCTGCCCCGAGGCGTACAAGTACGCGGGTGACCCGTGGGAGGGCACAATCTTCAGCCCCTACAGAGCCATCCTAGCCATCTTCCTCCCAAGCGCCCCTGGCTGGGGAGGCCCGTCGTCACAAACACCTTCGCACGGTACATCACTCCTTATTCCTTTTATTCAATCATCTTTATTGTATCTCTTCATTTTTCTTTGGCGCTCGGTCTCATTGCTTTGCTTCTTTCTTTTAGCAGCGGGAGCGGGACGCCAGCACCTTCATGGCCTTCGAGCCAGAGGCGGCCACTGTAGCGGAGGTGGCTGTCGTGGCAGAGGCAGTGGAAATAGTCGCGAGCGGAGCGGAAGCGGGAGCGGATGTTTCGGACACTCAACCCAAACGACGCCGCCTCGATAGTAAGCTTCATTTTTTTTTATTTTTTATTTTTTAACTTTTTCATTGTCAAAATCTTGAATAGCCGTGATAGAGTCTGATGATGAAGACGATGAGAACATGGGGGCGGACAACGACGGTGATGATGGTGACGATGACGATGATGAAGATCGCGTCCCTCTCAGTGTCCACTTGGCGGCCCTACAAGCCCGGTCATCCATACCCGTGGAAGGCCTCGCCGCGGAAGACATCGCCATAGTGGACATCTCTGACTCCCCAGAAGAGCAAAGGGAGGCGGAGGTGATCCAGCCCCGGGCGGGACTAGTTCCTTTTCCTCGCCCAGAATCGGAGTCTTCCGCGGTCGTTGGAGGTACGTTACCTGACGAGCCTCCCATCGTTGACCTTGGAGGAGATCCGAATACGGTTTCTTCCTAGTTATTTTCTTCTTCGGAGGACTCTGAAAGTGTCATAGTTTATTCTACTGACCGAGACCCCTCCTCGTCTAATGCAGCGCCTTCTGAGATTCGCAAGCCTCCTCCGTCAACGGACACCCACGAGTCTGTGGGCCAGGCCGACATTGCCGCGGAACCAATCAACGAGGCGACCACGCTACTCCTGAGGGAAGAGGAAGAAGATAATGTTGAGGAATTTCCTCGAGCTACTGTGGGGGGTCTTGCCGCCGATCAGCCTGAGGCAGGCTTGACCTCCACTCCCTATAGGTCTCAACAACAATCTACCAGCGCTCGCATCCGTTTTACCGAGAGCTTTCTGGGCTGGGTTGCTGGCGGCTCCCCAGGGATCTCCAATGCCTCCTTCCTGCAAGGCCCTGGATCAAACGCAGGGCGGGATGCAGCTGCGAACGTGACCAATCCTCATTCCCCGGCGTGTTCCACCTTACAGACCCACTCTCCTCATCAGCCTGTGAGACGTATGCCCACTCTGCCCGCTGAGCCTACAGCCCTTCCTTCTGACCGGCAGCTGGAGGTAAATGAAGAGCTCTGTGGGGGGCCCACCTCAATTACTGATTCAGATATGAATTCTTTATTTAAAGATATGACATTTCTGCCAACTGACGATGTTTTGGGGAGGGACAGGGAAGCCAAGCCCTTGGAGATTTTGCATTTGACTTGAACTTGGATATGGGCGAGCAACAAAGAGAGGAGG
Source organism: Rhododendron molle (assembly GCA_025413875.1). NCBI lineage: Eukaryota > Viridiplantae > Streptophyta > Magnoliopsida > Ericales > Ericaceae > Rhododendron > Rhododendron molle. The sequence continues at coordinate 18,402,267 of CM046394.1, read as the reverse complement.
TGGAGTCCAGGGAGCAAACCTCCCCTAGGCAAAGTCCTGTTGCAGATCTGGGGAAGGGCCCCATGGCTATCGAGGCCGAAGTACCAATCCGCCTTTTCCCCGCTGGCTATCCGGTAGACGAGGCTTGCCACCCGCTGCTGAATGCCATAGCCCGGGTTCATCCAAAGACATTCGGCCCCTTCAATCCACGATCTGTCTGGCTTGGGGTGCTTTTTCTTGACAGTCTCCATGACGTGCTCACCCCTTGGGCACAACTACGTTTTGGCGACTTCACCCTTGAAACGGAAGCCGTTCTGCAGGAGGTTGCACAGGATATGAACGTCCTGGGGTTTGACCTGGGCTGGCTGTGCATGAGGAGTTCCACGCCGAGGGCTACAGGGGAAAGGGCAGCCCTGAGGCCCGAGATCCAGGGGTTGGCTACCCAACTAGAGTCCGCTCGGCAACATGTGGCTAACTTGGAGGTTAGGTTAGCCCAGGTGATGCAGCGTGACGCGGAGCTGGCTGCTGCGGCGCTGAACTTTGAGGATCCTGACCCAGAGGGGCTCGTTTTCACGGATTGGCTGGCTTAGGGCCTTTACTCCTTTTCCTTTCTCTCCTTTTTTTTTGTTTTTTTTGTAAAACACATGTACTATTTCCCCGTTTCTTCTTGAATGAAACTGACACTATTGGAATAAAATTGTCGTTTGTATCAATGACATTACTTGTGTGTTGATTTTGCCCTTTTTTAGTAGTAATGTCACCACTTTCTGACCGTGGACCATGTCTTGGCCATCTTTGGCTTGGCCTATCCTGCTGGTTTCCAGGCCGCGGGCCACGTTTTGACTATCCTTGCCTTAGCATTATTTCTGCTTGAAGATCGTTGACTAGAACATGCGGGTCATGTTCTGACCCCTTGGGGCTTACCGTTATCTCCATTTGATAACCGTTTAGGTTTGAATTCGCGAGCCATGTTCTGGCCGTCTGAGGCTTAACATTATCTCTAGTTGATAACCGCTAAGCCTGGAGTACGCGGGTCGTGTTTTGACCCCTGTGACTTAACATTATCTCTGTTTGATAACCGTTAAGTTTGAATTCGCGAGCCATGTTCTGGCTGCCTGAGGCTTAACATTATCTCTAGTTGATAACTGCTAAGCCTGGGACACGCGGGTCATGTTCTGACCCCTGTGACTTAACATTATCTCTGTTTAATAACCGTTAAGTTTAAAATTGATAATCACAAAGGGGCGATGGTTTCGCGGAAATGTTCTCTCCGCATGACCATACCCTTTTGTCACAACGTAAAATGTTAAGGAAGGAAAGACGGAATAAGAGAAGGATGATTGTCAAGCTCCATTAAAAGATAATCAATCTGGCGCTTCACTCTTACAAGATTTCAACGTAATTTATAGAATGATATTTGCTTTTCATTAAGCTTTGAGACATCATTAAAAGAAACGAACAGGGGAAACTTATAACGTAAAGCAGAGGGTTAGGAACTCCATTGCTTTCCTCACGAGTGGAACTTCTTGAGATACTTGGAATTTACTGCTCCTGTCCTAAAATCGTCTTGTACGCGGGTCAAGTGATAGTATCCACTTGCGGAAGCGCTGGTTACCTCATATGGCCCTTCCCATCTGGGTGTGAACTTTGGAGTCTTCAAATCCCTCATCATCGCCGCGGTAGCTTTCCAGACAAAATCCCCAACCTCGAACATCCGCGGCACCACGCCCTTGTTATAGTAGCGTGCCACGGACTCCCAATATTTCTCGTGAGCGAGGGCCGCCGCAACCCTCCTTTCCTTAAGGGCCTCTAGATCTGCTCTCCTTCCTTTCGCAGAGTTTTCCATCTCGAGGATCATCTGTGTGGAGGGGACGCTTAATTCCGCGGGCAGAACTGTTTCCGCCTCATACACTAGGCCGAAGGGGGTGGCGCAGGTAGATTTTCTCTTCGAAGTTCGATAAGCTCATAGGGCTATTGGTGGATGATCCGCCCAAGTACCCCCGCGTTCGTCCAATAATTTGCTCAGAATTCTTATCAAGGTCTTGTTTGTCGCTTCCGCTTGCCCGTTTCCTTGCGGATAGTAAGCAGTAGAAGTACGGTGATCAATCGAATATTCGTCGAGAAGACTTCCCACATGGTGATTGATGAACGGGGTCCCGTTATCGGAGAGAATCGTCTTGGGTATGCCAAACCTACAGATGATCTTTCTTTGATAAATGATGCCACCGCGTCCCCCGTGGCCTTCTTCAGCGAAGTGGCCTCAACCCATTTTGTGGAGACTTTTGTGGCTGCTAGGATCCATCTGTTTTTTCGCGACGCTGGCCTGATTGGTCCAACCAGATCCATGGCCTAGGAGTGGAAGGGGTAAGGGGCGCGGATCGAATGCAATTCCACGGAAGGAGCGTGAACTAGGTTCCTAAACTTTTGACAAGCTTGACACCTCTGCACATGCCGCTTGGAGTCCATCTCCATGGTGGGCCAGAAATACCCTAGATGAATCAACTGTTCATGAAGCTTTCTCCACCTTTGATGCTCAGTTCCGTGGGTCTTTGTTAGAACCTCCTCTACTTCCTCTTTATCTATGCATCTCTGGGGCATTCCGTCGAGGGTCCTTCTGAACAGGAGCGCTTTCTCTAGGAAGAAGCGTCGCGCTCCGCAGACAACCCTCGCGGACTCGGTTCGTTCCATGGGCAGGGATTCTTCTCGCAAGTAATTGATGTAAACCTGCCTCCAATCCGTCCCTAGGTCGCTAGTACCCACCATTAGACATTCTGGCTTGGCCTCGTATAAAGAGCACCAGGTGCAGTTTTTCGCGATTAGATCGGCGTCTTTTTTCATGCTGGGCTAATAGTAACCCTGCCTTTGAATCCATCTGTATAGGGCTATCTCATTGTCCACACAATTGTAGTCATGGATCTGGTTCAACACTTCTTTCGCTTCCTTCGAATCAACGCACCGCGCGAGCCAACCTTGCGGACCCCGGTGATACAATTCTCCATGCAAAACTACGAAGCATGAGAGCTCCGCGGTGGGCAAGTGCCCTATGCCAATGAATAACTGAATTTTGATGGATCTGCGCCAATCCTCCGTCGGCTCTGAAAAGTCTTCTACCACAGATGGTTCGAACATCTTTACAATCTCTATGCAAGCTCTTTTCTCCTCGAATTTTTTCTTTGCCCCCAGTGTTGTGAGAGCGTCTGGGAAATGGTTCTCCGATCTGGGCTTATGAATAACGCTGACATTTTGGAAAAAATTCATCAGTTTCTGGACCATCGTTCGGTATGGTGCTAAGGTTGGTTCTTTCAGCGCGTAAACTCCTTCTGTTTGTAGAATTACCAATTTTGAGTCTCCCGCTACCTTCAGGTGCTTAACCCCTCTCTCTTTTGCTGCTAACATACCCAAGATTAGTGCTTTATATTCCGCTTCGTGATTGGAGCAGGGGAAGCTCAATTTGTAGGCCAAGTGGACTCTCTCTCCTTCTTCGGTTTGCAACACTATTCTCGCGCCTCCCGATCCACTACCCGTGGCCCCATCGAAGCTGAGCGTCTAGTGCTGCTCATCAGTGCTAGCCGCGAGAGCTTCGAAATCATCTCCGGGTAGACATTCTTCGAGCGGTTCGCACTGTCCGCTCGAGAATTGGGCCAGAAGGTCTGCTAGGGCTTGACATTTAATTTCTTTTGGAGTTGAGCACGAAATCTCAAATTCTGCGAGTATCAACAACCAGCGGGCGACCCGGCCCGTGAGTGCGGGTCGAGACAGAAGATATCTTACTGGGTCACACTTAGTAATTATCTGTATAGGAAACGATAGGAACTAATGTTGGAGCTTTTGCGCGGTGAAAACGAGGGCTGAACAATGCCGCTCGATGGCCGTGTACCTTTCTTCCGCTCCCCAAACCTTCATGCTGATGTAGTAGACTGGGTGCTCCGTCCATCTACTTCTTGCACCAGCAGTGCCCAAATGGATCTCGGGGTTGAGGTCAAATAGAGAATCAATGGCTTTCCCGCGATTGGAGCCACCATTGTTTGGGGAGAGGTCAAAGCCGCCTTGATCCGTTGAAACGCTTGCTGATGTTTTTGGTTCCATTCAAACTTTGCGTTTCCTTTCAAAAGGTCCGCAAAAGGTGTCGCGATTTCCGCCATTGCGGGAATGAAACGTCGTAGGTAGGATACCTTCCCCAAGAATCGCTTGAGCATCTTCTGAGAGTGGGGCGGAGGCATTTCCATGATAGACTTGATCTTGGCCTCGTCCGCGTCGATACCGTGGCAATGTACAAGGAAGCCCAAAAATTTGCCCGTGGTGACTCCGAACGCACACTTCAGGGGATTCATTTTAAGGTTGAATTTCCTGCATCTGGCGAAGACAGTGGTCAAATCTGCAAGATGGTCCTTCCGCTCCCTGGACTTTACCACCAGATCATCTACATAATCCTCTAGTATCTTGTGCATTAGGTCATGAAAGATTGCTGTCATGACCCGCTGGTATGTTGCTCCCGCGTTCTTGAGCCCAAAAGGCATTACAATGTAGTAGAAATTTCCCAATGGTGTCCGGAAGGCCGTCTTCTCCGCGTCTTCCAGAGCCATCTTGATCTGGTTGTATCCGCTGAAGCCATCCATAAAGGACATCTGGTGGCTAAAGGTGGCATCCACCAATGTATCAATGTGTGGCAGCGGGAACTCTTCTTTTGGGCATGCTTTGTTGAGATTGCGGAAGTCAACGCAGACTCTGATTTGGCCGTTCTTCTTCTTTACGGGGACAATGTTCGCTAGCCACTCAGGGTACTGGATCGGACGGATAAATCCTGCTTTCCGTCGCTTTTCGACTTCTTCTTTGATCTGCCCCTCCAAGTAGGGGTGATATTTCCGCTGAGGTTGATTCACGGGCTTGGAATTGGGCAAAATGTCTAAGTGATGGGTTACCAGCTCCGGGTCTAAGCCGGGCATTTCCTCGTAGTGCCACGCGAATACATCTGAATTAGCACGTAATAGCGCTATTAGCTTCTCGCGGAATTCTCTGTCCAACTCTTTGCTTACAAATATTGGTTTCCTTGGGCCCGCTCTGTTATTAAGATCAACTTCCTCTAGTGCCTCTTGTTGCGGCCTGGGTTGATCCTGCATGCATTCCGGGGCAGTTTCTGGCTTTTGTATCACCTCGTTCCCTATCTTGGCACATGTTCCGCAGGGGCCAGCAGTTTCATGATTTTGCCCCAGTGAACCGTCATAAGTAGTACACTGTTTTGCCCCCTTCCTTCGTTTTGGTTATTTTTCTAGGGGCTGCGGCCTCTGCTGCAGGTGGGTCTCTATGTCATGTTTTTGCGGCTTCTCATCCTTGATGTCTTCCCACCTCGGGATCTTTACGCTGCGCGGCTTAGTAATGACTACCTGAGACGCTTCCCCTAGTTCAGAGAAGTAAACTGCGTCTGAAAGGTGTGCCTTATGAGTATCGAACGGGCTTTCTGACGCGCGGATAGTAACCTTCTTTCCCGCCCAAATTCCTTTCAGGCATTGATGATAGCTCGATGGTACAATAACGTACTTGTGCATCCAATTTCGTCCAAGGATAATATGGTAATTTGGGTCTATGTTGATGAGATGAAATTTGGTAGCAGAGCGAATTGCCCCCACTTCTAAATCCACCACAACATATCCCAGAGATTGCTTCCTATCACCTCCAAACCCTGTGATGGTGATGGGTGACTCCACTATCCGATTGTCTTGGATTCTGAGTCGCTTGAATGTCACAGGGGCATGAGGTTTATGGAGGCTCCACCATCTAGGAAAGTTCTCTTCAACTCTATTCCATTAACGCGGCATGTAACATATAGCGGGTGGTTATGTGGGTGTGGCACCCTTCGATCTGCATCTGAGGAAGTAACAGAGTTTTGGACTCATCGCGGATCGTCCGCGGCATAGACTCCTCCGCGGACATGCAAGATTCCTGGTGGACCTCCGCGATGTTGACGATTGCCTTTGTGATTTCTAACCTTGCTGCTAGTGTGCAGCCGAAGCCATGAACGTGCGGAACTTTGTACTATTCTACAATGTTTTGAGCGAAGTGTTTGGATCGGGTTGTAACCGCGGGGGCTGCACCGTCTCCAAATTCCTCCGTGATTTCGTAACAGGAGACCATCTAGGCCCATGCTTCCTCATCCCCTCCTTCCATATAGTAATCATCGTGCGCCTCTTCTTCGTCATCATACATGAACGGATAGCATTCCGCCATGTTTACATCTCCATTATTATTTCCGTGGGCCGGGTAAGGCTCGACGCGAATGTCGCGTCGTCCTATCCTTAATTCGTTTGCATTCTATTTTCTCTTGAACAACCTCTTTAGTGACCAGCAATCACTGGTTGGGTGCTTCGTATGCCGGTGGTACATGTAATACCGCGGATGCTCACGGTCTTCCCGCGTTGGTTCGTACTCTATTGGGGGAAGTTCTAGCTTTCCGTCTTGCACCCATGCATTCACTAAGGCTCGCACTTTGTCCATGGTGCAGGGATAATCCGGAGCTGGCCCTATCTCGCGCTCCCTCCGTTTCCTTCCTCTCGCGGCTTGCTGGGTCCGCGGTGTCTCCGCGACGGCAACGGTGGCGCCTGTGGCTTTACCTTTCCAACTATCTTTCCTGGTCAGCTTGACCACGTGACGGATATTGTACGTGGATTCCAGTAGGGTGGAGAATGTCCCCAACTTCAAATTGATGAGCAGCATCTTGAACTCGTCCGTCATTCCGCCAATGCAGATTTCAACAAGTTAAACTTCCTTGACTGACTCAGTGCAGTCAACTGCGCGATCTTGGAATCGTCTGATGTAATCCACCACATCCTCTTCGCCTGATTGTATTTCCTTCGTCAAACTAATCACTGTTACCTTCTCGTGGACCTAGAAGAATTTAGCATAGAAGCTATTCACCAGCTCCTCCCAAGTGGTGATCGAGTAAGGCTCCAGGTTGACATACCACGTGTACACGCGGGAAGTGAGAGACTTTGAAAATTCGCAGAGACGCAAGTTGGAGTCAAACGCGTGGGCCCCAAGGGATTCGATGAAACGGACCACGTGCTCCTGAGTGCTGCCCTCTTTTCTGTCAAATTTGACGAACTTTGGTGGGGTGTATCCTTCCGGGTAAGGCAGCGATAAAATCGTCATGGGGTAGGGAGGGCGGATATCAGGGGTAGGAAGGGAGGGTAAAACTGTCTTTGCCTTTTCTTTAGTAAGGACGGCCTGCACGTCTGCCAAAGTGATGAATTGCCCTGCGGACGGGGTGCCAGCCTCAGCAGCGGTTGGCTCCTTTCTGCTTACCTCACTTGCTTTCTGTTGCGCTAGTAGGGCCTGGACTTCCGCCATGGTGATGTATGGTCCTGTGGATGGCGTGTTGGTACCGTCAGCGGCAACCTTTTTCTGGCGTTCTCAATGGGGTTCCCAGCGATGCCTCCTATAAGCACAAGGCGCAGATGGTGAGGCATCGTCAAGGGGGCCTGAGGGTGCACCGTCTGGCTAGTGCTGCCCCCAGCATGGTTCTGCTGTGGCTCGTCGCTTTGGCCGACCGCGGCCTTCGGGAGTGCCGTTGAGATGAGCTCAGTGAGGCCGGTAAAAGCCGCGAGTAGCTGTCTCTGCGTCTCGAGGAACTGTCGCTGACCATCTTGGAAGGCCCGCAGCGTCTGTGCGGCCGCCCCTGCACTGTTAGTTTCTTCGACTTCCTTGATAACTAGCGTGCCGTTGTCTGGCGTCGTCATTGCTCTCTGGCGTGGCGGTGGCTGTTCGATGTATTCCCTGGAACGGGTACTAACCATAAACCAAAAGACACCTCCCCAGCAAAGTCGCCTAAATGTGGGTGATGTGGGTCCCGCTGACTGTGCTTACATGTAAAGATGTGAGCTGGAGAGGTGCGATTGGCTGATGATTAGTAAAAAGGGGAATAGGGGAGGCATCCTGTGGGGTGAGGGAATGAGCAAGAGGTACGAGAGAGACAAAGGCAGCGTGTCCCTTATGTTCTCCGCAGGCGTGATGCTTGACCTTCTCTGGACTCGGACAGGTGAGGCCACCTTCTCTCCGGGGAAGAATGTTCTCCTTCCTCAGAATCAGTGCTCACACCCCTTATTTTTCGGAAGAAAGTCAGCTCCCCAATCATTGGGAATGTCAGGGGTATTTATAGGGCACCTGGGCTTAGGTCAGGCCCAGGACGGCGCTCCTATAAGACCCCAACAAGTGTCCATTCCGTACACCCAGGTTTTGGATAAGCTCGCCATCCCGCGGAGGTCTTTTCCGCGGGGGGGCTCAAATTTCCGCGACACTACCTCCATCCTAAACCACACGAACTTCCTCAATTCTCGCTAGAGCAAGGTCGCAACCCGCGGCGATCGTATGCTCCTCGTGGGTTTCCTTCCGGACCCTGCCTCCTAGGCCCAAATAGAACCCCGGGGTCTTCCTGTGGTTCTCTGTCGTCGTACCCATTTCAGTACATCTTTGGTTCTTCCGTGGAGTCAGCGGGGGTCCCGCGGTGGCTCCCTTTCCGCGGACCGTTTCTGCGAGTGTCGTTTTTCGTATTGTACACGTGTTCTTCTCTTATTGGGTGGTCAACCATCTCTCTTAGAATGGAACTTTGACCAAGGGTCTCTTTCTGCGTAGGGATGGCATTCGGGGCATTCGGGGCGGATATTGGGTATTCCGTCCCCGATCCCCGAAACCGAAGTACCACCCATATCCGCCCCGATAACCGAACGGGGAGGGAACTGGGTAACCATAACCGAACCAAACGGATATCGGGTAATTACCGAACCGAACGGATAACCGAAATCTGGTAACAAAATCAATTAACCAAACCATTTTATACCCAAAGAGAACGCACAAACTCGTTCAGCGCCTCAAATACAGCTAAAAATTCAGGCAAAAAATCGTAAAATCTTACAGATCCGAAGGAACAATGACAGAAATGCTGGGAAAAATCATAAAATCTTCCATAATCAAAAGACACCCGATCGAAGCGGGGACAAAAAGAACCCACCACAGTCTTAATCCACCTCCTCAATCTTAGGGCCAGCACTACTTCCACTTCCACCACCATGACCGTGAGCAGAACCATCATCATCCATACCACCCATGTCACCGCCCATACCACCGAAGAGTGTGGACTGCGGAGTGTGGACTGAAAAAACCGAGAGATGAAAGACAAGAGAGAGAGAGAGAGAGTCAGAGAGAGAGGGAGAGGGAGAGAGAGTCAGAGAGAGATCTCACGGAGAGGAGTGGAGTCCAGATCTGGAGCTATGGAGTCTGGTTTGGAAAGAAGTGGCCGAGTGGGAAATGAAAACCCTAAGATGCATAAGTGTGTGTATATATATATATAGAAGGGTATTTTTGTAAATAACCTGTTTCGGTTCGGTTCGGGGAACGGTTCGGTTATCAGCTCAACCGTAACCGAACCGAACCTGTTCGGTTATCTTCCAACCTCCACCATATCCGCACCAACGGGGAATTTTTCGGTTATGGTTCGGGGAAAAAAAGCGGTTACGGTTCGGGTACCCATCGGTTCGGTCGAGATTGCCATCCCTATTTCTGCGCGGGCCCTGCTGCCATGTGTCCGCGGCCAATAGGGGGGTCAAAAAGTCTTTCCTGCTGATGTATTAATAATTTTGACCGCACCTACAACTTCTAACTTCTTTACTTGTTAATGCTGGTTGGAGTTCCACCTGAAGAGTAATGCCATGCAGTTGGGAGCTTCTAATATTATTTCCAACGCCAATCTCCACTGGACCATTTAATAATAGTGGACCCAATCGTGTCAATTTCTCTTCATTTTGATTGTTTCAAACTTTGGGCTTTCAACTTTGGGCCTCAATACCCTCTTGCTCCACCCCCTGCTCCTGTTGAAATCTACATGAAAACAGTCCAAGAGAGTCGGCAACTCTTCCAAATCAGAATTGGTTTCTGCATTGCCTTCATAACTCTTCTCTTTTTCGAAATTCTCTTCAAGTTGTTCCAATGGATGCTTAACCGGCGGGTCCCCGTCTTGATCCAAACCACACTAAATTGGAACCCTGTTTTGTTTTTTTGTTTTTTTTTGCAATTTTCACATGTGCTGATCATGTATCTATTAAAGTCCGATGAACACGATTTTTGGTATGATTATGGTTCTCGCCAAACTCTACAAAATAAATGGAGTCGATCATCTAATTGTGATAGGCAAATGGCTGAAAAATTGAAAACGAACCAGAGGGGATACCAAAGATGTTGGCATCCCCGGTATACTAAAAAGTTTCTCTTCTTGTCATCCCTTATTTGATGAAAGGAGACCAAATTAGATACAATCACATGGTCGTACTTGGATGCCCTAAAATTTCTGGAACATCAGGAGAAGTTATAGAAAGGATCTTAGTTAACAATCATTTCAAAAACAAAAACATTTTATTGTTACAAAGAGAAATTAAACATTGCATACAGTGAAAAGGATTGGAATGTTAGTGGCAATGCCATGAAACCACTTTCATCACATACATAGCTTGTTTGATACAGAGTAAAGCAAGGAGTGGCTGATGCAGAGAGATAAGAAAGAGAGTTATTTCTAGAACATCAAAACAAGCTACACGCATGATTCAGTTAAGAATCATTCGTCCTAACCATGTTGCCGGCCTTGTTCCCTCGCCCCGAGAAATACATTTCTAATCTTGTGCAGTTCCGCAAGGACGTCTCTAGCATTCATTCTTTCACTGGGCAGTGCAGCACAACATAAAACACCAATTTGAAGGATTGAGACAAGGCAAACTTCAAGTTTATTAGTGCTTGGTGTGATAGTTTGCCTAGTCCCACTTGGATGCCTTTCTTCTTCCAATATGATCTGGGGGTCGACGATCTCTAATACCTTGTCTGGAAGAAACCTTTTTGTGTAACCAGAGAGGCTAAGAGTGTCATTGAACATGCAATCAGTTGGTCTTTTACCGATTAACATTTCCAGTAGTAACACTCCATAGCTATACATATCACCTTGTGTTGATATTTCTTCACCCGTACCATATTCTGCAACGAAACCATACAAAAGAAACAAGAGAAATTATTCTTGATATTGGTACCATTAACTTATGTACTTAGTTTTCACTCCCATATTGACTGATAACAATGAAACTAATTAATTAAATGGATAGAGCAATAACTTAGAGACAATTACCTGGAGCAACATATCCAATTGTTCCTCCAATGCCAGTTGAACTTGATTGTTGTTGATTTTTTGATCTACATGAGGTTGGTAAAAGAACCTTTGCAAGACCAAAGTCACTCACATGGGCACCAAAATCAGCATCAAGAAGAACGTTGTTTGGCTTTAAGTCGCGGTGAATGATAGCTACTTCGCAATTACAGTGAAGATAATCCAATGCAGACCCAACGTCAATGGCGATGTTTAAACGTTGAGTGAGGTTCAAGCTTGCAGTTCCCCGTTGCTCATGAAGAGTTCCTGGGTACAACCAGTTATCTAAGCTCCCGTTTTCCATGAACTCGAAAACTAAAGCCTTGAAATCATTGCGCTTAAAATCGATGCTTGAGCAAGATGTGATTATCTTGACGAGATTGCGATGGCGAATGTTCTTGAGTGCTTCACATTCAGCTTGGAAACTCCTATTCCCTCCACGTTCTTGAAGTTTCAATACCTTCACAGCAATTGTTTGTCCAGTAGAGTCAAGAATCCCTTTGAAAACAGAACCATATTTTCCCTCACCTATCAAGTTGTCGGAAGAGAACCCATTGGTTGCTTGGTGAAGTTCCGCATAAGAGAGTTTCGGATACTCCCTTTGGAAAGGTAAGGCCGTAGAAATTTCTCGTCTTGACCTTCTAATTCGAAAAGTAAATGTTGCGACACAGAGTAGGATCACAACAACAAACGACATAGTGATTACCGGTATAATCACTTTATTGTTGAGAGGTCCTTTCTTTTTCTGCAATACGTTTGCTGGACATGCAGGAAGCTGCAGTTCTTCAACTCCTCCGCACAGCTTGCTATTCCCGACAATTGAAAAAGCACCAACATTCTTGAACAATCCATCAATTCGAACTTCACCTTCGAACATATTGTATGAAAGGTTGAGACTTTCAAGTCTCAACTCTCCTAAGAACTTGGGAATTTGTCCGGACAAATTATTGCGAGACAGATCTAGGAATCGAATACCTTTCAATTGATTGAGGGATGCGGGAATCGGACCTTCAAAATGATTTCCAGCGAGATAAAGGAGTTCCAACACTTGGAAACTGCTAAGAGTAGCTGGGATTTCTCCTGATAATTTGTTTTCTGATAACTCCAGCTGTCCGAGATTTCTCAAGTTACCGATTTGCGTTGGTATCAGCCCTGTTAACTGATTAAAACCTAGGAAGAGACCAATAGATAGGGATAAAAGCTCGAAGATTGGTCCAGGTATGTTTCCGGTGAGGTTATTGGAACTGAGATCAACTGCTAGAAGACGTTTACAATTTCCCAAGGAATCAGGTATCCTTTCCTCTAGCTTATTGTCTGCAATGGCAAGGATGCTTAGCTGGCTGAGGTTTCCAATGGAGGATGGGATTTTTCCTGAGAGCTTATTTGTGTACATGTAAATTTCTTCCAACTTGGGGAGTTTACCAAATGGATTCAGGAATACTGCCGCTGAACATGTTATCATTTACTGTGAAAAGCTGTAAGTTCACAAGGTTCTCAATCCCAACAGGTATGCTTCCAGATATATGGTTATCTTGAAAATCCAATGCACTCGGCAATTTTGAGAGATTTGCGATGGAATGGGGCAACAAACCACTAAAGTTATTTACATTTAAACTCAACTCTCGTAAATTGGAACAGTTGGACAACGTATTCATAATGTTATGCAATTCATTCCCGCTATTAGTTCCAAGTGAATTGGCAGATGCCGTAAATATTTCAAGATCATTAAGGTTTCCTAGACTTTTTGGTGTAGGCCCGTTAAATGAATTCTCTGTAATATCGAACTTGGAAAGTCTAGAAGCATTGCCTATCGATGACGGGATAGGCCCATAGAAATTGTTTCCACTAATAAAAAAATCTTGTAGCTTTGGAAGTGCCAAACCAAAATCTCGGATGAGGGTTCCATGCAATTGGTTCAAGGCTAGAGAAACAACTCTGAGTGACGATAAGTTGTAAAGCTGGGTAGGAACCATACCTGTGATGTTGTTAAAAGACAGGTCAAGAATTTGTAATTTGAAAAGTCATCCAAGTTCGAATGGAATGCTTCCGATTAGCTTGTTGATCTCCCTCAAAGAAAGCACAGACAGCTCAGAGAGATTTCCGAATGAGGCCGGTATCGATCCTCTAAAATTGTTTCGACCAAGATGCAGTCGTGTGAGACTAGACAGAGAACTCACCACAACAGGCATTTCACCTCCTAGTCTGTTATTATATAGGTTTATTTCCTTGATGTTCGACCAACCAGTGATATTGGTAGGTAGCTTGCCTTCAAAGGAATTCTTCGCAAGAATAACTTGTCGAAGTCGAAACAACCTTCCAATTTCTTTCGGGATGGTTCCATGGAAGTTGTTGTTGCCGAGATCAATCGTCCTAAGGAAGGTAAGGTTCCCTACATGAGGCGATAGAGAACCCACCAACCCTCGGGATGATAAGTCTAGAATGGTCACGCGCTGATGCTTACGACCGCATGTAACTCCTTTCCACTTGCAGAAGTGGATGGAGTGATTCCAGGAGCGAAAAACCGGAAAAGCATCACCTTGCACCAAATCCTTGATAGCAAGCAAAGCTTGACGGTCTGTCTCATTTGACATGGGGAGAGCGGTGGTGCTGCTTGTGGCCATTGTGAAAATTGTTAAAACAAAACAGAGGACGGACATTGCATTTCCCAGCCTTAGAAACATTGTTTTGGTGCTAAAGAAGAAAGGATATATGAAAGGGGAAAGGTGGTGATGAGCTTCGTACTCCTAGCTGAAAGCCAAGTTATATAGAGGCTGCTTCTAGTTCTCCGGGGATCAGCTCATTTACATTCCTCATCCCTCCATACTTTTATTTTTTATTTTTGTTCCGGTCCCACACTTTTGAATCCATAAATGAAAAATATGATGGCAGAAAGTTATATTAATTCAGAGTGAGTAAATTATATACACCAGCAATGTAAATATTTATTTCCTCCAAATCAATTATATTGTGCCACATCGTCAAAACGGTGGTGGTCCCAATCAATTGAACAGAGCGATGTGGCGCAATGTAATTGATTTGGAGAAAATAAATGTTTACACCACCGGTGTAAAGAATTTAATCTCTAATTGAGATATCGATTGGTACGTGAATGAGTTGCATTTTATTTTGTGAAGTGGTGTGTATTCAATTTATTTTGCCGTGAATTTTACCTAATGAGATGCACCTTGTTTGATATCCAATCAAACAGAATTTTCACAGTCATATTCTTGGTTGCAGGTTCTACGAAGCTGATCTGGTTTGGAAAATCGAGTAATAAGACAACTCGATCCAGGGTTCAAGTCAGGATAGTGTTAAGCATCCTGTCTCAAGTGTGTGGCCTTGCAATGCCCAGGCTCCATTAAGGGGACGTTTGGACAAATAAGCCACTGTGGCTTATTTTTTGTCTTTATTCAAATTTTTTTCCCATTTTGTGGCTTATTGTCAATTTTTTGGGGATTATTGCTTCGTTATGACGAGACGAATCGGAAAAGTAAAAAATTTCGATCGGAATCCAATTTTTTTGAAATTTCGACGAAATTTGGCGGGAAAGCCACGTTTTCGTCTTTTTGTGCAAAAATTTGGATTTCGACCAAAATTTTTTACTTTTTAGATTCCTCTCGTCATAACAAAGCAATAATCCCTAAAAAATTGACAATAAGCCACAAAATGCGGAAAAAATTTGAATAAGGACAAAAAATAAGCCAAAATGGTTTATTTGTCCAAACGGGGCCTAATTATCACTTTCATGTCACTGTAAATCATCTCTTTCTATGGGCATTGTATGGCTGCGAATAAAAGTAGTGTTCAGAATATCGTCGACTTGACTTATGAAACTCAAGTCCACTACTTGATCTTCCAAGCAAAAGTTTGAGCGAATCCAAACCGTTTATTACAACAATGGACGGAGAGAGATTGGTTATGTGTTGTGTTTTACACTACGGTTGTATATGTAGCACTTTTGTAACCGATTAAAAGGCTATCGGGTTTGATAATACTGTAATACAAAGTGTGGGGCTCCGATCAGGATGCTTCGTCCTCCTTCACTTGGGAATGGGGATCTGCTCCTGTCCTTCTTCTTGTCTGCAAAAGAGAGCACGACTAAAAACCACACCGGAGGCCCTCCGGGATGGCCCTCCGGTGCAAGAATCAGTTTACTTGCAGAGAAAGTGGAGGAGAACAAGAGTTAGGGTTTTAGGGTTATGTCGAATGTACCTTTCACCAAGAGGTATAGTGTTGTATTTATAGGGAACCCATAGCTTGGTCTCCAAGATTGCTCATGCGTTTGACACGCGTCGGCTGACATCACCGCTACGTCACATTAGGGTTTTGTAACCGTTTTGGAAGGTGAGCTGGCACCTTCACGTGCTTTTCATCATTATCTTTGATAACCGTTCGGCTGACGTCACGATCGTCATCACGACTACGGTTGTTATTCCCACGTGGGTGAGCTGGAGCTTCTGGTCCCCACACCCGTTCAAGGCCGAGTGTAGTAACCGACCGTCAGAGGGTCGTCATGCCGAGCGTCGTGGGTAGGTAACAAGGGAGAACTTGAGACATGACTGTAGTACCTTCAGTCTGGCCGAGGCTCCAAGGTGTCTCTAAGGAGACTCCTGGCTAAGCCTGGGGACGGCGCGGGATCCCCTCGGCGCGGCTCGAGCCATTTTGCTCGGCCTGCTACAATAGCCCCTCAATTCTTGTCGAAGTCCTTCGCTCGGCAAGGATTGACTTCTGGGTTGGGCCGAGCGTCAACCCCAGCCGAGGGTTCATCCCAGTTCTTGAAACGGTCAAATCCGAGCTTTCAATTGTGCTGACAGGTGTCGAACGGAGGAAAGCAGTGTCAGTTGAAAGGACGCATTGGCAGGTGAAGGGATGGGTGCAGCAGTCTGCAGCTGGCAGTGGACACGCGTCACGCTCTGGTTGGCTGGAGGTTCGGCGGAGTGATGATTGCGCAGGAAATTTGAAGAGGTTTCACCCGCTTACAAATAGAGGAGGGGGAAGGAGAGAGAAAGCTTCTTGCATTTCTCTCTCTATATCAGAGCTTCTCTCTCTAGAAAGTTCTCTCTCCAGCCCCCAATCTCGATCCAGATCTTCATTTCCAAGCCAAATCAGGCATTAAAAACTCCAAGTAAGTGATCGATTTCCCCTGTTTTCTGCTTTTCTTGAACTTTTTACACTTTTCCACGGGGTTTTGGGGTTTTTACGTTGTTTTGAGCAGTGGAATCTGGGTTTGAACAGTAATGTTCATCCCAGATTCAACCTGTTCTTCCGAGCCTCCTTGAGGTGCTAGGATTTAAACGATCCTTGGGGTAGCCGAACCTTAAATTAATCCGAGCGTCCTACCTTTTAGACACAGGAGCCGAACGTTGATAGGGACCCTTGGGAGCGCCGAGCCTCAGTAGAACAGGAGTGACTCGTGAGCCAATAGGAGTTAGCCGAGACTTTTTCCGTTTTTCTTCTCTTTGCCGAAGTGGATCCATCATCCTTGGCTTTTGATTTCTTTTTAGGTTTGGCTCACGAGGTCATTGACGTTTCCTCAGACTCGGATCACTCGCTGACCGAATCCGAGCGTCAGTTCATCGACGAACTAGCACGTCAACGTAGAAACCAACGCCGAGCTGCGGAATCAGTGTCGTCAAGGATGTCTGCGACATCTCCAGCCTCTAACGACTCGAACGCCGAAAGGGACTACGAATACGACGCCGAGGGCTATACTACGGAGCCCAAAATAGTCTTCACTCCGGAAACGGAGTCAGAAGCCGAGCCCCAAATGGGAAACGAGGCTCAATCCAGATTTATATCCGAGGCCGAGGCTTCCACCTCGGCGTCGAAGGATGAAGACTTATTTGACAAGGGCCTCCTGTGCCCTTACGCGCGTTACTTCAGCGGGGACACGGCTGAGTACGAGGCGTTCCGAGAGAAGTATAACATCCCAGCCGACGTCTACCTCCATAGGGTAAAAAGCGACCAGATTAGGGCTAAGAGGGAGGACCGCCCAGAGCACATCATCGTGCCTCTCATGGCCATCTGTGAGGCCGGACTTCGATTCCCCTTCCACCCGTTCCTCAGGGAAATCCTCTGGAAGTTCAGCCTCTGCCCGCACCAGCTCGCGATCAACAGTTACCGAATCATAATGTCGGTGATTGCTCTGATTGAGAGCCAGAATCTAGATTTTAGGCCGAGCGACCTTTTTCATACCTACACAATGTCTCGGCACGGCAAATCCGACCGTCGGTTTCTGACGACGCGTCCAAAAAAGGAACCCTTGATAGAAGGGCTTTCTGACACGGACAAATGGGCCAACTTCTTCTTGGAGGTCCGAGCTAACTTTGAATTTGGTGGAATTACTCGCAGCCACCCCATCCCTCGTTTTATTGACGAGAGAGGTAAAGAATCTTGTCAAACTCTTCTTTATAGACTGTTACTTCTGTTTTAGTTACTGCCGAGGTTTTTGATCATCTCTTCTTTCTTTCATTACCTTTTTCAGAGCTCGGACCAATTTCGAAGACTTTAAATTCTACGGCTCGGGAATTGGCTTGTGACACTCTGCTAGCCCAAGGTTGCCCACACGCACCCACCTTGCTGGATTACGAGTAGGGGTGTTATTCGGTCGGTTCGGTTCGGTTCGGGGTGGAATCACCGGATACCGATCGGGTTCGGGGTGTGTAAGTCGGGGACCGATCCCGACCGGAATCAACTTCGGTTCGGTTCGGTTCGGGGGGATTTCGGGGATTCGGTGAGTTCGGGGATTTCGGTCCACCCCGAAATGGGCCATTTGGGCCGCTTGGGCGGTTTGGGCCGTTTTGGGCCCATTTTCAAAACGACTGTTGGGCCATTTTTTCACTCTTATTTGGGCTATTTTCAGTCATTTTGGGCCCATTTTTTCAAGTTCACCTATTTTTATATGGGCTATTTTGGGGCATTTTTTTCACCTAAATTTGGGCATTTTTTTATGAGCCATTTTTTGCCAAAACAAACAGTCAAACACCAGTTGAAAAAATGCCAGAAAAAAAAAAACATTCACAACCAGTTCAGTGAGTTCACCACCTGTTCCAAATTCACCAAAACATTCACAATCACCAGTCCACCTGTTCGGCTGTTCCAAATTCACAAAATGCCGGAAAAAAAAAACATTAACACAGATTCTAACACACTTTCAGTCCAGATTCACCACCCACCACCACCTGTTCCATGCTAACACAGTTACGGTCACAATCCACCACCACCCTTCACTACATTAGTTTCATTACAAAATACAACACCAAATTAACATTAAAAGTTTACAAAACATTTCAAGTTCACTACCAAAACATCACCAATTGAAAATATTTCGTCATCACCACCTCAACACATCAAGCCATACCCTGTGAAGGAAAACATAAGAAAAAAAATTAAGGTAGTTCAAAATCAACCCGATAAATTAAAACAAGAATTTATAGACAAACATAACAATTACATTTGTGTACCTATGATAGAACTCCTCAATCCAAGCACCAACCCTTTAGTCCTTATCACTTGATTCCAAGACAACTAAAAACATAAAAAAAAAAAAAAAAAACCAAAGAAAACATACAAGTAAGGCATTCAACATAAAACATATTTAAAGACCATAAAATACTTGTCAATAAAAACTAAAAGAGTAGTACCCGAATCTAATGCCTCCAATTCATCAAGTTGTTCCCTTATATTGATCTTGGTTGGTTTCCGAATCCATTGTTGTGTGCAAATTAGTGCTTCCACGGTCTTCGGAGAGAGATAACTTCGATAAGGATCAATGACACGTCCGCCCGTGCTAAAAGCAGATTCGGAGGCGACCGTGGACACGGGAATTGCTAGCACATCTCGTGCCATTTGAGAGACAATTGGATACTTCAAAGAGTTTAACTTCCACCAACGAAGTACATCAAAGTTGTCACAATCATCCTCACTAGTTTCTGCAAGATACTTTTCCAATTCCGTTTTGCTTGCCATGTTGCCCTCCTTTTGTTTGTGCATCTTAAATTGAGATTTCAAAGACTTATGATTACCAATGTCCGTTTCACGTCCATCCAAATCTACGGTTTCCGATGATCCCCCAACCTCTTTATTACGCACACTCAAGCTACCATTATACTTCACATACCATCCAAATAAACGGGTAATTTCACTTTTTAACTTATCCATGAATGCACCAACTATTGCCTTATCATAGCCCAAGGTATTTAGCAAGCAATACTCAAAAAATGCAACTTTGCATCGAGGATCAAGAACAACCGCAAACATTATCATTTGATTAATCTTATCAAAATCACCCCAATACTTGTCAAACTTGGTACGCATACTTATTGCCAAATCATACAAATCACTATCCTCGTTTTCACACAACTTCATAATGTCTTGTTGAATCAACACCATTTCATCAAAAAAAACATTGCAAGTGACGTACAAAGAACCCGAAAATTTCAAAGTTACAACGTAAAACACTTTTAGAAACTTTACGTACAATTTAATCTTTTCCCAATCACTTGAAGTTGGAGGCCCAACATACTCCTTCCTCCCTTCCCCCCCCCTCTTCTTCTTTCTCTTCTCAATTTCAATTACCCTTTTTATACCCTCAAAACTATCAACATCATCAAAATCCTCGTCCATCTCCTCCTCTCTTACATTTAATTTAAAGTTCGGGTCATCACACAATCTATCAAAGGCCTTTTGATAAGTTAAAGCTCTCTCCAACATAAAATATGTATAGTTCCATCGAGTAGACACATCCAAACAAGGTTTAAGTCTACACACAATTTTCTCCTTCTCAACACATGACCAAAACTCTGCCATTCTAGATGGGGAAGACCTCACATATCTCACCATATTGCTCACCCTTGCAATTTGGACATCAATCTCTTGCAATCCCTCACGTACGATTAGATTTAAGATGTGTGCCGAACATCTCACATGCAAGAACTCGTGATTTAAAATGGTGGTCTTCCTATCTTTGGTCTTTCTCTCCAAGTATTTAATCAAAAGATTGTTTGATGATGCATTATCAACCGTAACGGTTAAAAACTTGTCAATTCCCCAATCCAATAAACATTCTTCAACCATTCTACCAAGAGTATCACCTTTGTGATTAGGAACAACACAAAAATTCAGAATTTTCTTTTGGTACCTCCAATTCTCATCAATAAAATGACCCGTAAGACACATGTAATTCAGATTTTGGACCGAAGTCCAAGTGTCCGTTGTAAGACAAACCCTTTGATTCTTGAGTGTATGTTTCAATGTTTTTTTCTCGTCCTCATACATGACCATAATTTGTTTTGCCACCGCAAGCCTACGAGGAGGATTCCACATTGGTTGAACAACACTAATAAAATCTCTAAACCCTTCACCCTCAACAAATGAAAAAGGCAACTCATCAATTATTATCATTCTCGCTAGTGCCCTTTTACAAGCGTCAACACTAAAGGCCACAGGCACAAGGTTTGCACTTATTTCACCATTGTTTTCTTTCCTTTGAAACTAAGGAGTTTTTGCCTAGAACCCGTAAATTTCTTACTTGCTGGATATTTGGTACATTGATACGCTAGATGATGAGTTAGTGATTTAGTACCATTTAACTTCGAGTGACAAGCATAATCAGTCCCACACCAATTGCATGCAGCCCTAGGTTTTGGATGACCTTCCGGTGTAATAAGCGTAAAATGCTTCCAACATGGAGCCCTTTTTTTCATACCAACAACCTTCTTTTTTTCAGACTCGTTATTAATTTCAGGCATGAGATCATCATTTAGTTCAGCATTTTGAAGGATATCAAACTCAGCACCTTCATCCATAATGTCATCATCCATATCATCCATCTAACACAACAGAAAATTAAAACCAACATAATCACAATCTGATTTTCATATTGTTCGAATGTTCGTACATTAATCTGATTTTCAGCCCATTAAACTATTCAACAAAAATATGATTTTCAAGCCAATATAAGGTTTTGAGATTGAATACCTCATGCTCACGATCAGACATTTCGCTGGCGTTGTCGAGGAGGTTCTGGCAGAGATGAGGGACGAGAGAACCTGAGAAGTGAAAGCAAAACAAAAAGCCCTAACTTAGAAATCATTTTACTGTTTTCTTTCTGAAACTCAACATCAAAAGCAAAACAAGAAAATGGTCAACTAATTAGTTCTCAACAAATTAAGCAGATGACTAAAACTGTCGAATGTAAACCGACAAATTCAAACAGGGAGCAAAATCATCATTGTTTGTTTAGATATCAAACAGACAAACAGAACTTGTAGCCTGAGAGAAAGATGAAAAAAAAAAACTTATGCGGCACTTGGAAGCAAACTGCAAGCGACAAATAAAGCATTCCCTAGTGATTGTTCAAGGCGCTCGCAACATGACCCAAACACCCTGAGTTAAAAAAAAAACTTGTAGCTTGAGAGAAAGATGACAGAGCTCTCAAAAGTCAAAATCCTCCTAACAGAGCCAAGAGCAATTCAAGTTCAGATTAACAATTTTAACCAATGCATTCAGCAACAACTCTTCGGATGGAACAGTACCGAAAGAATCGAGTGTGGAATGTGTTTGGCTCTTCTCATGTCTTAGATCTCAATTTTGGTTCCAGAATGCCAATTATCCCTTGATAGATAGTACTTCATTAGACCAAGAATATCATCCTCATTTGTTCAGAAACTTATCAAAGAAGCATTTCTCACTTAGTTAAAAAAAATGGTACTTCAGCACGAATCTTCCTTTGCCAGCATAATTTTATAAGCAGAGATTATATACAGAGAATATACAGAAATCTCTTAAAAAAAATCTCTTATTAAGCCTCGTATCAAATTATAAGCAGCTAGGGTAGCCTTCTCATTGTTCTCAACTTCAGCACATCATTACAGAGATTTTCGATCAGATTTCGGAGATGCAACGAAATTTAAATGTACACGTGTATATATCTATACAAGGAAGAAAAAAAAAAGCCAACTGAATTTTTCTTGTCTTTTCTTTTCTTTCTTTCTTTTTTTCTCGTTTTTTGGTTAAGTAATTAAAGTGTTCGTGGCTCTTTTGTCGAAACTGAAGAGATCAATGTGGCTAGTTAAAAGAAAATGCACCCAGTTATGAGAGAGAGAGAACAAAAGAAGGTCAATGCTCAAAGGCCTGCCGATGGTTTCGATCAGACCGATTCAGACGCGCACTCCGATTCGACCAAATTAAACCCACACGAATCGATTAACGGATCTAAGATGAGAGAGAGAGAGAGAGCTTACTACCTTACTCGATCAAGAGAAAAGCCCGATCTATGAGAGGATTTTTCGTTTTCTCTGTCCAAACGAGCTGAGGAGAAGGCCGAAGTTCCACCGTTTCCGAGAAGGTAAGGGACGCGTGGTGGCCTGGTGGGCTTGGCGGCTGTGAGCAGTGAGCCAGAAGGGGTGAGAGGATGAGAGATTCTGGCGGCCTCGCCGATGGGCGAGAGAGAAGCTGAGAGCAGAGAGAACGAGGGGATGAGAAATTGTGGCTGCTGGCTGCTGCAGTGTTTGTGATGAGAGTAAAAGACGTTAAGAAGTAGGGTTTGTGATAGACGGTCCAGATAAAACACAGAATTTAATTGACGGTCCAGATTAAATCGATTTATATAAATATATTATATATATATATAATAAATTAAATCGATTCGTTCGAGTGTCTTCGGTTCGGGAGTTCGATTCTGGCTTCGGGTGTTGTGGGTTTTCGGTTCGGTTCGGTCAGCCTAACATGCAACAAAACCGAGACCGAACCGAACTCGGTTCGGTCGGTTCGGGGTGGACCGAACCGAAAAAATCACGCCACCACCCCGACCGAAGACCGAACAGATCGGTCGGTTTTTTCAGGTTTTTTCGGTCCGGTCGGGTTCGTAACAGCCCTAATTACGAGCCTTCCAACAAGGGCGTGCTGAGGAAAAAGGAGAAGAAGAAAATAGCAGATCCGAACGAGAAAGATCACCGAGAGAAGGAAGATCAATCCACTGCTGCCCCAGCTCGGAAGAAGAAGAGGGGGGTTTCTGTAGCCGAGGGAGTGCGACAGAAGAGGCAGCGGGGAGTTAAGCTACCGAAGGTCGGATACACCATCGAGGAGTGGCTGAGTTCGCTTGGTCCGGACGCAGCTTTTGCGCCGACGCTTCCGGGGTTGAACACTCCGTTAAAGATTGTTGAACCAACCGCCGAGGAGATGTCACGTAGAGGCATTCCCAGGCCCGTCATCCCAACGAAGACCAGCAACCCTGCTGCTAGGTCGAAGGCTCCCTCTGATCAGCAACAGAGGAAGAAAAGACAGAAAGTTACCGAGGACGTTCCGCCACCGAGCGCCTCGAAAACTCATCAGGCCGAGACTGGCAAAACTCCTCCTGCCGAGAAGCAGAAGAATCAACCCGCCCCCACGTCGACCTCACCGACCCTCCAGTGGAGATCGACTTTCTGAGGCATTTTAGCCCCTCATACACCTTGCCAGACGGTAGGGTGGTTCAACTAAAAGATTCGGTGAAAGAAGAACCGGATCTGGCCGTTACCCTTCTCAGCGGCCTGGCCCTTCCAAGGGACTGCGACCAAGTCCCAAACGACCTCATGCCGAACCTCAGGGAGATGTGCTCCCAGTTAGTCCAGGTACGCCTCCATTGATTTCAGAATTCCTTTTCTTGCTTGGTTTCCTCACTTCTCCTTATATTTTTCTTGTCTTCTTTGTACAGGCTGGGCAGGCGGCCTTGAAAGCTTATGATAAGGCTGACAAGGTTCAAGCCGAGCGTGAACGGTACCGCTCCGAGCGTGATTCCTGGAGAACGAAGTGCAGGATCTCGGAGACGAGCGCCAAAGAGACCGAGGCTGAGAGAGACAAGCTGAAAAAGCAGCTTGAAGAAGCCAAGACAGCTGCTGCCGTAGCCAAAGCCGAGGCGAAGAAGCTGAGGGAGGAGGAAAAGGGCAAGATGAGACTGGCCGACGCAAAGGGGTACGAGGCTGGCATAAAGAGGGCCGCCTTGGAGTACACCCTGATTGCCCATAAAATGGTGAATGAAGCATTGGAGGAGAGGCTTCCCGACTTTTTCAGGCGAGGATATTCTGCGGGTGCCGAGGCGATGGCTGGGCAGATGGTCCTTGAGCTAGAGTCGAGGTTCATAAAAGAGCTGCCCGAGCCTGAAGTACCCGACCTCGAGCTCCCTTACACTGCCGAAGAGTGCGAGCCTTTGCCTCCTGAGGAAGATGAAGATGAAGAGATGACCGAGGCTGGAGCTACTGAAAAGCCTGCCGAAGGAGACCAAGTCGAGAAAACAACCGAGGCCGATGGCCAGTAAAGGATTGTTTCTTCTAAGAACCAGTAGTTGCTTTCTTCTTTCGGGACATCCTTTTGAACTTTCTTTTGAATTTTGGATGAACTTTTGAATGGGCTGGACGGATCCGAACGTGAGGTTTTTTTTGTGCCAGATGTAATAGTTTGAACATTAAGATGTTTTGTGCCGAACATATGGCTTTGTGCCGAAGGTCTTTAGCCCCTTTTAAACATTTACCAAGTATCAGCCCCTATTTTGGTGTAAGGTTCGGCTCGTGTGCCACCCTTATGCCAAAATAAAATGCTAAGTAAATGAGTAATATGTGCAAATCAACAATGTACATAGCCGAATCAGGAGGTGGCCGTTTGTTCAAATCAACAATGAACATAGCCGAATCAAATCTTAACCAAAAGGTTAAATGCTCATGTGAAACCGAACGTCAAGTAGTCCGAGCTTACACAATTGTTGGATTCTTGATCCGAACGTTTTCAAATAGCCATAAGGCTGAACTAGGTGACCGAAGGCGATTTGTAGGATAAGAGTTCGAGGAGTTGTAAGATAAAGCGTGGAACTTCTCATTCATGGCTTTCTCATTCCATCAGACTGGTAGGATGATTACAAAAACTTTCTAAGTAAAGAAAAACAGATAGGTGCCGAGGCGTACTCAGGCCGAGGGATATTTCAGAGATATGCCTTACGCAGATTCAAAGCATTCCCAGGGTTTTCAATCCCCCTTTCATCTTTGTCCTCCAACTTGTATGACCCGTTGCCAACTTCTTTGATCACCCTGTATGGACCCTCCCAGTTGGGTTTGAACTTGGTTTTCTGACTTGCCCGAACAACCTTTCGCCAGACCCTGTCGTCTGGTTTGTACTTCTTGAGCCGAACGCTTTTGTTATAGCCCCTAGCAACTTCTTGCTGGTAGTTAGCGAGCTTGAGTTGAGCTTCGTCCCGTTTCTCCTCGGCCAGAACTAGCTCGGTGGCCACTGCTTCATCATTGGTCTGTGGATCGAAGGTTTCAGTTCGAAGCGTAGGAAATCTAGACTCAAGTGGAATAACGGCCTCCATGGCGAAGGCCATGGCGAAGGGTGTTTGCCCAGTAGAGCGTCTAGGAGTGGAGCGATATGCCCAAAGAACTCGAGGTAGCTCCTCGGCCCATTTTCCTCTTTTGGAATTTAACCGTTGCTTAATGCCAGCACAGACAGTCTTGTTTGTGGCCTCGGCTTGGCCATTGCCCTGAGGGTAAGAGGGCGTGGAGTTGAAGAATCGGATACCGAATTCAGCACACAGTCCAGTGAGCTCCTTGCCCACAAACTGGGATCCATTGTCCGACACGATGGCATATGGAACGTCGAACCTTGTTACAATGTTCCTCCAGACAAATCTTCGTACGTCTGCCTCGGTTGTGGTAACAAGTGGTTCTGCTTCCACCCACTTTGAGAAGTAATCTGTTGCTGTAATAAGAAATTTGAAACCTCCAGGAGCAGTGGGAAGCTTGCCAACGATATCTAAGCCTCATTGGGCGAAAGGCCAAGGGCTGGTGATTGGCTTCAGTTCTTGGGCGGGCTGCTTAGGGATGGGAGAGAAAAGTTGGCAGGGTCGGCATGTCTTCACTACTTCCTCGCAGTCCTTTTTCATCCCTTTCCAAAAGTAACCTTGGCTAAGTGCTCGTTGACAGAGGGAACGTCCTCCCGAATGGCAGCCACAACTTCCTGAGTGGAGCTCGTTGAGTATGGTTGGGACCTCTGTAGGATGGACAACACGTAGGTAGGGGCCAGTGAAGCTTTTCTTGTAGAGTTGGCCGCTTTCAGAAAGCCAGTAATAAGCTGCTTTGCTTCGGACTCGGTGAGCTTCTTTCTTGTCTGAGGGTAAAGTGTCATGCTTGAGGAAGGCCACGATTTCATCCATCCAGCTGGGGCCGAGGGCAATATTGAGGACCTCTGCCGGAGCTTCGAAACTTGGCTCGTCGATCTCGCCGAGACTGATGCATCAGAACTCAGAAGCTTTACTAGCCGAAGCCAAACTTGCTAGTGCGTCGGCGTGAGCATTGTTCTCCCGATTGATCTGTTCAATGTGAAAGCCCTTGAACTGTCTGATTAAGTCCAGTGTCGTAGCTTGACATTTCAGCATCCGAGGGTCTCGAGCTTCATAATCCCCAGTGACTTGGTTAACGATCAGCTGGGAATCACAAAAGACGTGGAGATCTTCAACCTATAGCTTTGCAGCTGTACGAAGGCCTGCCAGTAGAGCCTCATACTCGGCCTCGTTGTTTGTCGCAGGAAAGTTAAGAGTGATAGCACTTTCATGTAGCACGCCACAAGGGGTAACAAGAACCACCCCAGCGCCTGCACCGTTGTTATTTGAAGCCCCATCAACATGTAGCTTCCATACATCACCGCTAAAAAGGTTCCAAGTTCTCCGAGCTTCATGTTGTTCCAACATCCCATACTCTGGCTGAATCAAGGCTTCTTTGTTTGGAGTTCCAGGGGTGAACTCGGCAATGAAGTCAGCTAAAACTTGAGCTTTGATTGCTGTCCGAGGCTCGAAATGGATGTCAAAGTTGGCTAATTCGACTGCCTATTGAGAGACTCGGCTTGAAAGGTCAGCCTTCCGAAGGAGGCTCTTGAGGGGAAATTCCGTGAGAACAATGATTGGGTGTTCCCTGGAAGTAAGGAAGGAGCTTCCGAGCTGCAGTGACAAGAGCAAGTAGGAGTTTCTCCAACGGAAGATACCGTGTTTGGGCAGGAAGGAGAGTTCGACTGGCGAAGTAGATAGGTTGATCTTCAGGGCCTTCGCGTCGGACGAGTGCTGAGCTGACAGCATGAGGGGACACTGCCAGGTAAAGGTACAGAGTTTCGAAGGGATGCGGCTTAACGAGAAGTGGGGCCGAGCAAAGATAAGTCTTGAGTTCGGCAAGTGCTGCATCACATTCCTCCGTCCATTTGAAGCTTCGGCGGCTTTGCTTCTTCAAAGTTTAGAAGAAGACATGGCATTTATCCGAGGAACGACTGATGAACCTGTTCAGTGCCGCGGCCATGCCTGTTAACTTCTGAATCTCCCGAGGGGTAGAAGGAGCCTTCAATTGCTGTACCGCCGAGATCTGGTTTGGGTCGGCCTCAATTCCTCTACGAGTGACAAGATAGCCAAGGAATTTTCCAGAACCGACGCCGAAGGCACACTTCTCGGCGTTGAGCCATAACTTGAACTTCTTTAAGATTGCGAATACCTCGGCTAAATGAGCGAGGTGGTTTTCAGCCTTAAGGCTTTTTATGACCATGTCGTCGATGTAAGCCTCCATGATCTCGCCAATAAGAAGACCAAAGAGAAGATAGACCATTCTCTGAAAGTAGCCCCAGCATTTTTGAGGCCGAACGGCATGACAAGGTAACAAAAAAGACCTTTGGGGGTAATGAAGGCCGTCTTCTCCATGTCGTCAGGATCCATTGCTATCTGGTGGTATCCTCTGTAAGCATCCATGAAACTCAACCGAGCGTGGCCTGCAGTCGAATCTACCAGTTGGTCGATCTTTGGAAGAGGAAGGCAATCTTTTGGACAGGCATCGTTTAAATTGGTGTAATCCACACAGACCCTCCATTTTCCGTTCTTCTTTTTCACCACGACTGGGTTGGCGAGCCAGGTGGGGTATTGGACTTCTTTGATAGCCCCTGCTGCAAGGAGCCTATCAACCTCTTCATTTACTGCTTCGGCGTGGATCGCTGCCGAGCATCTGGGCTTCTGTATGACTGGCTTGGCAGACTTGGAAACGTTGAGAGAATGCCGAATGAAAGTTGGGTCGATGCCTGGCATCTCGTACGGCGTCCAAGCGAAGACCTCAATGTTATCTTTGAGGAACTGGACGAGCTCCTCACGCTCGGCGTCCGTCAAGCTGGAACCGAGCATGAAAAAGCGAGAACCGTCGTCGGTAATGGGAACTTTTACTAGGTCTTCGATGGATTTTTGCTCGGCTGGAACCCCTACATCTTCAAGGACAGGCTTATCAGGAACTTCCACCCAATGGACTCTTTTAGGGCTTGGCGTCCGGCCTACCGCCGAGACGTAACACTGCTTTGTCTGCATCTGGTCACCGTAGAGATCTTCCTGTCGGCCAGAAGCTCCAATAAACCGTACCACTTGATGGTAGGTGGAGGCAATGGCTTTAACGCTGTGAAGCCAATTTCTGCCGAGAATGGCGTTGTACGGGCTGGGTGCGTCAACAATGAGGAACTCCATGTTTACTGCGACCGAGCCAGAAACAACTGGGAGAATAATTTTCCCGAGGGGCCATACCAGCGTTCCAGTGAAGCCAACTAATGGGACGTCGGTTGGTACAAGGGAAGACTGGGGAAGCTTCAGTTCGTTGAAGAGGGATAAGTACATGATCTCTGCCGAGCTCCCTTGATCAACTAGGACTCGCTTGACCGTATGAGTTGAGATTTGTACTGTGACGATGAGAGCATCATTATGAGGAGTCTGGACTCGCTGGAGGTCACGATCTGTAAAAGTAATGGACCAGGGACGTTTGGTAGTTTTAGGTCTCTTCGAAATATTGCCAATAGAAAAGACTTGGGAGATTTTCTTCGCTTCCCGAAGCTCCGTCCGAAGTGCTTGTGCTGCTTCCTTGGTAACTGGCCCATGTATAACGTTGATTACTCCAACAGGACGAGGGATTTGAGCTTGACCACCAGCATTCGGCTGACGCCTCGGTGTCTTGGTCCAATCGATGTGATCGTCAAGGAGTCCTTGAGCCGCCAAGTTCTCCAAGAGTGCCTTGTATGGAGCGCAGGCAGTCGTATAGTGGCCGAGCTCATTATGGTACGAACATCTCTTCCGATTGTTGTCATTTACCGCCTCGGTATTAAGCTTCGGGGGATTCGGCCAAACGAAGAAGGGCTCACGCTCAAGTGTTCGAATGAGGAAATAGATGGGTTCTTTAAAGACCGTTGTCTCGGCGACATAGTCGTGAGCCTTCGGAGGCTTCTTTGTTGCCGTCTTGACTGTATTGACTTGCTTCTTCGGTTGAGGAGCCGTTGCAGGCTTTGGAGCCGCGATCTGCGGGGTAGGAACATGAAGGGCTTGAGGCACGGTAGCAGGAACATTTTGTCCATTCTGAAGCTCTCGCTCGGCAAGGAACTCTTCGTACGTGCAGAATTGCTCAACCGTCTTCATCAGCTCGTTCATTCCCATGGGGAGCTCGAATCGCCAATTCGTCCAGTATTTTGCTCCCAGTCTCTAACCCATTCTTGAAATTTCTGGCCGCCCAGTATTGGTCGACCCCAGGTATCTCGTTGAACAGTTGCCAGTAACGTTCGACATACTTCCGAAGCATTTCTCCAGGCCTTTTTCTCATCTGGGCCAATACGTCTTTCTCTTTAGCCTGTTTGTTACTTGTGATGAATCGATAATTAAAGGCTCTCTCGAGCTCTTTAAAGCAATGGATTGACCCTGCTTCAAGTTGGTTGAACCACAGCAGACCGAGGCGTCCGAGGCTTGAGGGAAAGGCTTTGCACATGATTGCGTCATCATCAGTTACGCAAGAGATGGTGCTTCGGTAACTGATGAGGTGAGTATAAGCCTCGGTCGTGCTAAGATCGAACTTCTGGAACTTGGGGAGGTGAAGGCCGGGCTTCGGCAGAGTTGCTTGAATTTTAGCTGAGAATGGAGACTCCATCAGCTTCTTCAATTGATACTCATGGGTTGGTCGAGGCGGGCGACCGTCTTTGTCACCTCTGGATCTTTTGGAAGCTCGGCGATCCCTGTAATAATCAGACGCTCGGTCGTGCCGACGGCGATTCGAATTGTCCCTTCCGTCGTGGGGCTCATGCTGCTGGGCATCTTCCGGCATGTTCTCTGTTCGGTATACCCTTCGGCGACTTGGCTGGTCATCGTGCCGAACCACGACGCTCACACTTTTCTCCCGAGGGAATCCACGTGGGTTTCTTGAGGTGTTGGTTCTGCCTACGTTTGTGTTTTCCCGAGGGATTTCCTCGTGTTCAGTTTGGTAGCCCTTAGGTTCCTTGCCATCCCTATGAAACATTCGGCTTTGACGTCGTCCTGAATCATAAGGAATTAGAGCCCGAACGTTCTCTTGGTCATTAAGTTAACTGTATCATAACTTTGTGAGCCTTGAGAATATTCGTCTCCGGCCGAGGAGCTCGAATACACAGTGTGGGTACTTCCCTCTCTCCTTGATCTTCCGCCTCTTATGCCCGCACCGCTGCCGAGACGCATATGAACCGGGGAACGTTGCTGCCTAAAGCGAGCGTTGTCCCTAGTACGATTGTCTGCCAATGGTGGGTCCAGGCGGTCGTGGACTGAGACTCTGGGAGGAGCCCCATCTCCAGTCGTGGGAGGAGGAGGTGGAAGGCTTCTCTTCTGGCGTCTTCCCTGAGATCCAGAGCGAGAGGCCGCCGGACGCTCTTTTGCCTTAATCCTTGCGATCTCCATTTTGAGGATGGCTACGTCCGCGTTGGTTTGTTCCTGTTGTTGTTCCAGCATCTGGACGTAAGCCAGAGTATCCTCAGTCATGGCGACTGGGCGTTGGATGGAAGAGCTGACAACAGGAGGAGTGAATCCAGGAGGGTGGGATGGGGAGGCGGTGTTAACGCCTGTTTCTGAAAGGATCTGGAGAGATGGGTTGAGGGGGTTGAAAGGTGGTGGTGCACCGCCCATTTTGAGGAGAAGTGGTGTGGTGGAGATGTGGTGGGAGAGGTGTTTGGAGAATGAAAGAGGGAAGGAGACGGAGGAGCCGCCGTGGATCTGAAAAACATTTCACGTCGGGTTCACCAAATTGTGGGGCTCCGATCAAGATGGTTCGTCCTCCTTCACTTGGGAATGGGGATCTGCTCCTGTCCTTCTTCTTGTCTGCAAAAGAGAGCACGACTAAAGACCACACCGGAGGCCCTCCGGGATGGCCCTCCGGTGCAAGAATCAGTTTACTTGCAGAGAAAGTCGAGGAGAACAAGAGTTAGGGTTTTAGGGTTGTGTCGAATGTACCTTTCACCAAGAGGTATAGTGTTGTATTTATAGGGAACCCATAGCTTGGTCTCCAAGATTGCTCATGCGTTTGACACGCGTCGGCTGACATCACCGCTACGTCACATTAGGGTTTTGTAACCGTTTTGGAAGGTGAGCTGGCACCTTCACGTGCTCTTCATCATTATCTTTGATAACCGTTAGGCTGACGTCACGATCGTCATCACGACTACGGTTGTTATTCCCACGTGGGTGAGCTGGAGCTTCTGGTCCCCACACCCGTTCAAGGCCGAGTGTAGTAACCGACCGTCAGAGGGTCGTCATGCCGAGCGTCATGGGTAGGTAAAGGGAGAACTTGAGACATGACTGTAGTACCTTCGGTCTGGCCGAGGCTCCAAGGTGTCTCTAAGGAGACTCCTGGCTAAGCCTGGGGACGGCGCAGGATCCCCTCGGCGCGACTCGAGCCATTTCGCTCGGCCTGCTACACAAAGAGAGAGAGAGAGAGAGAGAGAACCGGTTTGATTCTTCATATTTCCAATATGCGATTTTTTTGGTTGGCAATTTGAAGAGTGTTTCCCGGATTTTCATATTTACATCCGGTTCATCCCTATAATTAACTGATGATTTCACTGTAATGGATAGTTTGAAATTATTCTTTATAGCGCAAGGTGGATGGACTTGTTTAATATGCGTGCACAAACCTATGTGTCTCGATAAATAAAATCGGGAGTCCATCCCCCATATAATGTGCACAAAGATGAATGCAAATTGAATTTTCGCATTCATATTCTTCGTCGCAGGTTCCAAGAAGCTGATCTCGTTAGGAAAATTGATTAAGCCAACTCGATCCAGGAGTCAAGTCAAGAAATCTCTTTCTAGGCGGACTCACCTACTAACTAACGATGACTTGACTTACTATTAGGTCTTGCGCCGGCTTGGTTTCTTTTCTTTTTAAAAAAAACTCTGGTTATTACTTCTACTATCACATATTGTTGGTCTCCCACGAAAAACGTGCATATAATTTTTTATCAAAAATAAATTCCTCCTGTGCTTAACTTTTTAAATTTTCTGACATCAAATAAAAAATCTCTATTAGTCTTTTATTAGTTTGGTGTCTAGAAATTTTAAAAATTATGCACGGAAGTACTTTATTTTTCTCCAAAAATTGTACGTCTTTTCCCAAAGGACCAACAGCATGGGACGGAGGGAGTATTTTTTCGGTTTCTCATATTTGACGAGTCCTCACGAGGGAATTGAAAAGGCAAAAAGATTTGTGAACCAAATTCTTAAAAAAAGATTTATCTACATTAATATTTTGGTCCTTGTAAAATGCTCTAAGTTTCAAATTTGTCCCTATAAATACATACGTGTCAATTTCGTCCTTATATTTTCTGAGGAACTTCAGTGTTGCTCTTTCCATTAACTTGTTAACGGAATGGATCAACCTCTAGCTGTTGACTGACGTGGCAATGACGTGGAAAATAACCTCTTGTTCACCATCACTCATCACCCCTGCTCCCTCCATGTCTTTCGTTTATGACACCCCAGCATAATTAAACCCACACCAATCTCATGATTATTGAATGATTCCGCAAGTGTGAATCATCATAATGGAGACGGTAGATACCGGTGCTCAAATAATCTTTTATTCCCCTGCTCAAGATCAAACAAAATGTTCATAATTATTCTAGTGAGAGAAGCAAATTGGATGTTTGGGGTTATTGTGTGGGAGAGAGACCCATTAAACGCTATCGGGTTTGTTAATACACATAGAGAGAGCCGTTTCGATTCTTCATATTTATAATGTGGGGTTTGTTTAATTTTAGTTGACAATTTGAAGAGTGTTACCAGGATTTTCATATTTACCTCAGGTTCATCCCTATAATTAATTGATGATTTCTTGACAACTTCATATGTTTAATTAAACTTTTGAGAAGTTCCAGTGCTTACAAACATTTGAGTGAAAATTCAGCAGTATTTTTGAAAAGGGAAAAATTCAAAAAACCCCCCAACTTTTAGGCCCAAGTTCAATTAGAGTCCCAACCTTCTAAAAACTTCAATTTTACTCCTAACGTTACCTTCCGTTAATCAAAATACCCCCTTCCGTCCAAATGACTAACGGATTTCGTTAAAAGCTCCGTTAAATATCATCCCGATCGAATCTCGATGATCCGAGCCGCTCAATGTGTTCAAAATGTGATTTTAAGAGTACCCTTTAAAAATCAACAAAAAAAATGACCGGAAAGGGCTTCATCTAAACAGTTTTTTATATTGAATAATTCAATAAAAAACTGTTCAGATCAAGCCCTTCCTGATCATTTTTTTTGTTGATTTTTAAGGGGTACTCTTAAAATCACGTTTTGAACACATTGAGCGGCTTGGATCATCGGAAAAGGGGAGGTGCAGATCGATCCGGATTTTGTTCAAGTCCGAACGTCCGGATTTTGCTTCAGTCTGCACCTCCCCTTTTTCGATCAAATCTCAATGATCCGAGCCGCTCAATGTGATTAGAACGTGATTTTAAGGGTACTTGCAAGAAATCAGCAAAAAAAATGATCGGGAAGGTCTTGATCTAAACAGTTTTTTATTGAATAATTCAATAAAAAACTGTTTAGATGAAGCCCTTCCCAGTTATTTTTTTTGTTGATTTTTGTTGGGTACCCTTAAAATCACGTTTTGAACACATTGAGCGGCTCGGATCATCGAGATTCGATCAGGATGATATTTAACAGAGCTTTTAACGAAATCCGTTAGTCATTCGGACGGAAGGGGGCTTTTTGATTAACGGAAGATAACGTTGAGAGTAAAATTGAAGTTTTTAGAAGGTTGGGAGTCTAATTGAACTTGGGCCTAAAGGTTGGGGGGTATTTTGAAATTTTCCCTTTTGAAAATTTCCACTGTAATGCATAGCTTGAAATCATTCTTTACAGCGCATAGCGGAATATAGATTTGTTTAACAGGCGTGCAAAAATTTATATGTCGATAAATAAAGATCGGGAGTCCATCCGCACAGGGGTGTAAGTGAAGTTTTCATAATTGCAAGTCATAATGTGCACAAATTTGAAAGTTCCATGTACGAGAAGTTTGAATCAAGACATTTTGAAGTGCAATATTCCATACGATCACCAACACGCATAACCCGTGGTTGGAGACAAATAAATTCACAGGAAGTATAACCAAAATAATTCAGTTTGCGTTTGAAGTTTGAACACGCCGCTTGACTTACTTTATAGGTCGTTGCCATGCGTATTATTTCGGCATCGCCTTCACTTCAAAATATTGAAATTTCTAGTTTTTATTGATTGTTCCTGGAGAACTGATACATTTTCTATTACATTATACTTATTCTCAGTCCGTATTAGATCTGCAGATGCAGTCATTTGAAGGTGTGGTGCAGTTACGATAAAGTGCAGCATTAAGGGGAAAAATTAATAGACCAAAATCGACTTTAGAGGATGTTGTTCGAAAGTTATAAGTTGTGTTGAATATCACGAAACACGATGCTTTTTGACAGAGCTCAATGAAAAGAAAATGAATTCATGTAGCTGATCCAATTGATTGAGACTTAAGGCTTGGGTCGGTTTGGTTAGGTTAGTTATATGGATGTGGCAAATTAAACTCAAACACATTAATCAACCCAAATCCACCCACTAAAATACAAACTCAACCCAGCCCATTTATTAGTTCGGTCAAAATAGGTCCAACTCATCAAACCCATTTAGTAATTGGACTTAAGTGAATCTTAATTGGGTCAATTTAAATGACCCAATAAATCATGAACCTTACCCAACACCCCAACAAGAAAGACCCCTTATCACTATCAGTCGATCTCTCTCGCCGAGTGAATTGGTCTCGTTCGTCTCTTCAGGTCTCTCTCTCGCATCTGTGTTTCGTGGCTTTGTTTGATTATTGTTTATTAAATAATTCAAGGCTCTGATCATATAAAAACCAGTCGTTCATACTCTCTTTGTTTCATATTAAGAGTCCACCACGAAAAGTTATGTCAGTTTTAGTATGGTTATTAGTGTACGTGGGTATTTTTGTCATTTAAATGTACAAGGGTTATATGGTCATTTCAGTGTACATGGGTATTTTTTTGTCATTTTAATTTTTAATGTATAAGTAATCGGGTTAATGGGCGGGGCGGGCTTAATTTTATTATGGGTCGCGTTGGGTATGGGTTATTGACCTCACAACTAATGGGTTTTAAATGGGTCAATGACCCATTAGAGACTCAACTCACTTACAACTTATTCAATTTGGCTCAAACGTATCCATTTAACACCCCTAGTTATATGGATTGTTAACCAATCAAAACAAAGGTCAAGTCAAGAAAGGAACACTTCTATTGATTTGTCCATTCAATTGAACCAGTATGACAAATGACAATCTCAAACAAGTTCTAAGGAAATAATCTATCTTCTAGTTTTCTAGTCTAGAATTATAGAGCGATAGAACAGAAAACCCACCACTAAACATTGCTAAAGAGGTCTCTAGGGTATCTAACCAAACGACTCGAGTTGGTCATGTGGAATTGATATAGCAATAGAGAATTGAATTGCTCAAGTGGCCAGCAAAAACTTGGGCTTAGATATCATGTTAAGTTTGACGGCAAGTCTTGTAACAACCCATAATTTTCAATTAATAAAAACATTAAAAGTATTAGTTATTTCTAATAGGGAAAAATTCAAAATACCCCCAACCTTTAGACCAAAATTCAATTAGACTCCCAACCTTTTAAAAATTTCAATTTTACTCCCAACATTATCTTCCGTTAATCAAAACGCCCCCTTCCGTCTAAATGACTAACGGATTCCGTTAAAGGCTCCGTTAAATATCGTCCCAATAGAATTTTGATGATCCGAGCCGTTCAATGTATTCAAAACGTGATTTTAAAGATACCCTCTAGAATTTAGCAAAAAAAATGACCGGGAAGGGCTTCATCTGAATAGTTTTTTATTGAATTGTTCAATAAAAAACTGTTCAGATGAATCCCTTCCCGGTCATTTTTTTTGTTGATTTCATGCGGGTACCTTTAAAATCACGTTTTGAACACATTGAGCGGCTCGGATCATCGAAATTCGTTCTGTAAAAGGGAGGTGTAGACCGAAGCAAAATCCGAACGCCCGGACTTGAACAAAATCCGGATCAATCCGCACCTCCCCTTTTCCAATCGAATTTTGATGATCCGAGCCGCTCAATGTGTTCAAAACGTGATTTTAAGGATACTCTTTAGAAATTGGCAAAAAAAAATGACCCGGAAGAGCTTCATCTGAACAGTTTTTTATTGAATAGTTCAATAAAAAAAAACTGTTCAGATGAAGCCTTTTTGGGTCAAATTTTTTTTTCAATTTTTTTGCGCGTATCTTTAAAATCGCATTTTGAACACATTGAGCGGCTCGGATCATTGAAATTCGATTGGGACGCTATTTAACGGAGCTTTTAACAAAATCCGTTAGTCATTTTGACGGAAGGGGGCATTTTGATTAACAGAAGATAACGTTGGGAGTAAAATTAAAGTTTTTAAAAGGTTAGAAGTCTAATTGAACTTTGGTGTAAAGGTTGGGGGGTATTTTGAAATTTTCCCTTTCTAATAATATTACTTTCTTATTAGATAATACTAGATAATTACAAATATAATTATCTTATCTTATTCTATTTTATTTAAATTTAATTTCTCTTGATTTACATGCATAAGATTGCATGCATGCACACTTCTCTTGTCCCTCACCCTCCTAATTCGTTTATACTTCCTCCGTGATCGTATCTTCGTTCGTATCGCATCCCAATTCAAGTCTTAAAAGGATACAACCTCTTTAACTCCTATTTTAATTGAAACACTCCTCAATTCTCTATATATATTTCATTACGTCGACCCTAGGGTTCCCTACGAAAATTCTCATGCTCCAACAGTCCAGAAAAGAGAGAAAATCGAAAGGAATCAAAGCTCCAATCCATGGAGTTTTGGAGAGAGAAAGAAAAGAGAGAGAAAAGTGGGTTTTATAGTTTCGTTCTTCCGAGACCCGAATTGATCGATCCAATTGCTTCTTACAACTCCTAGCATCGCCAAACATCAACCAATTCGAGCCCAAGGTTCCCCAATCGACGAAACCGAAGTCGTCTTCCCCAATGTAGGTGTAGAAAAACGAAGAGTACCTAAAGCACTGTTATTTCGTAACGGTTCCACGTGATTCTCGGTTGATACCCCTGCGCCTTCGCCGGAACCCTAATCTGCAAGACAAACAAGGGGTGAGCGCACCTCCGCCTCTCGTGGCAAAGGCCCTCCGATGCCTAAGTTAGTATCTCGTACTAGTCTCAAACCCTAATTATCAGTAGGAAAGTGTGTAATGCATATATCGTAATGCGTACCTTTTGCCTCCAGGTTTACCTTTATATTTATAGACGTACGCGTGCTTGTTCTCCAAGCATCCTCATTGCCCCAGGATTCCTATTCCGTACGGGAAACCTGGGCCTCTAGGGACTCTCGTGCCCAATCAGCCGAGATCCTTATTTCGCATGGATCTTTCCCATTATGGAGTTCGTTCCATAATAGGACTGTTCTTATGCTTATCTTTATCTAAATACGGGGTCCCCTTCTCTGGAACGTTCCCACCGCTTATCCCGATTGGATATTGTACACTCCTCTCGAATGCTGCCTCCGCCTTATCTCTTTAAAGCTGTTTATCAATGACTCTTATCTGTTCGGCATGCTCTTTGCCGAACAGACTGCACCTTAAGTGCTATTGTTTGGATAAAAATCTATACCGCCGAACAGATGGTATTCAGTCTAGGACGTTTCATGCCCAGTTCCCGAACAGTCCCCTGTTCGGTGTATATTTCGGGTCACCGGCCCTTATCGTTATGGTGTCTTTCATCACTTTTCTCATTGCACAATTTTCATCACATGTTCGGCTCGTATTTATGCCTGTTCGGGAATACCTCCCTACAATTGCTCCCCAGCTTTGCCCAATGGAGCTGCTCGGGCCAATGGGTAAA
The DNA here is from genome assembly GCA_025413875.1 of Rhododendron molle. Taxonomy (NCBI): domain Eukaryota; kingdom Viridiplantae; phylum Streptophyta; class Magnoliopsida; order Ericales; family Ericaceae; genus Rhododendron; species Rhododendron molle. The sequence goes on along the minus strand of CM046394.1, from coordinate 18,363,880 downwards.
GCTTTTAAGAACATACCTTAGGCCGAGCTTAGGGATGTCCCGTGCAGATATAGCATTGATGATCATTTGATTTCTTTTGGCGGTTTTACCCATTATATTATCTCAAAATATGGAGTCCACATGGCGTATTTCGTACGTTTTGCATTTAACTCGAACTGACGTTTCTACCAAACGGCGTTTGAATAGCATCCTATCTGGACCCTTCGCCCGTTATTTTTCATGTAACGGCGTGAGAGGAGACGGATAGTCTCCGTCTCTTTCCCTTATATCCCAAAAAGGGATCTTTTGGGGTTTTACACCTAGCGTTTGAATCTCATCTCATTCTCTTTCTAGAACCAGGCGACTGCAGCTTCTCCACGACCGCCATCGCCGCCGCCTGAAAAACTAGTGGCTTTTTAGGGAATCCTTGCCAAATCCTTGTAAGATTCTCATTCTTACTTCTCTCGTGTTCTTCTGAGATCTTTTATTCTCAGATTTTGTCAATCTTAGGGTTCCAATCCGTACCCATTTTCTGATTTTTTTTTTTTCGCACCTTCATTCATGGCGGGTGAGAACGGTAGGGAGCCCAAACCGGGCAAGTTCAGGCACCTTTGTGAAACCCCTACTGCCATGGCGGCATTTAGAACAAAGTATAACATTCCTGACAATGTTGTACTCGAACTTGCTCCCCTTGGAGCAGATAGAGATGTTGGCACATGGGAGATGATGGGAATCCCTATCGTAGCCATTGTCGAGGGTGGAGTTCGTTTCCCCTCGACCCATTACTTCGCCGAGTGCTAAACTGGTACAGACTTACTCCCATGCAAGTATCCACTAATTTTTTCAGATTAGTGATGGGGATAGTGGCCCTTAATAGGATTTTAGGGACCCAAATTGGAATCTGGGATATCCAATGGTGGTATAGCATCGTAGTAAATCCTGAGTACAACACATACTACTTCAAAGTAAGGAAAGCAGAAAAGCGTCTCGTACTCAACTTGCCAGATTCTGCTCGTGATCATGAGATGGATTTCCTTTACGTCACTGGAGCCTTCGAGCCTAGGGGGGAAGATGGCCAAGTAGTGGGATTCCATTGCCCCCACGTATGGGGCTACCCGCGTATGCTCCTAATTCGCTTTGTCTTGTTTTTATTGTTTCAGTTTATCGAATCTCAACAGCTTGACTGACGTCTGCCTCTTCCAAATTTGCAGCGGAAAATGCAAATTCCCGCCCCAGACGCGAGCCTAGCTATGTCCGAACAGAGGAGATCAACAAAATCCTGAGATACAAAGGGGTACCTGGCATGTTGACAGCTGGTCGGGGTCGAGAAGCAAGCGTTCTTCTGGGCTACGATCCTGTTTACAGAAGTTTTATAGATCGAAGACTAGCCAACCTAAGCACTAGTGCAGCGTCAACGTCAACTGCTCCCCAAACCAAAAACTCAAGATCCAGTGCTGGGGTTACCGTTGCCGGACAGCCAGGAGAGATTCCAATTCCTGAGGGTGTACCACTGACACGTGTGGTAACTAGGAGGTCTTCTCGTCGACAAGCTGTGCCTCAACAACAGCCCGAACAGCCAGTTGTTGACCGCAACACCTCTCAATCCTCTTCGTCTGGTTATTCAGCATCTCCGCCTCCCTCAGGTATGATGTCTCGACAGCCAATGAACTTAAGTTCTCTTCTTACTGTATCATCCCGAGGTCGTGGTGCCTCTAATCGGGCACCATCAACCGGTCATCCTCCTCCTCCATCTCGTCGCAGCAGGGGGGCTCGACACGTTCCTCTTCTTCTCCTCGGGAACATGACAGTTCCCTGGAGGCTGCCGACGCTCATCGGGACAAACGTCCCAGGATTCAGGAAAACAGGGACTCCAATGCTCTAGCAGCTGGCTCTTCCTTGGAGACCCCTGCACCAATCACCCCTACCGTCCATGCAAACTGGACCCCTCAGCTTATCAGAGGTGACCGTCCAGTTAACGTCGGAGATAGTGCCAGTTCATCGGACACTGCCCTGGCCTTAGCACAAGGCCTGCTGTTACCAGTTGATATGCAGAAAGAATCTTCGTCTCCTCCTGACCGACTAGTGTCCACTGGTCTCGTCAGCGGTATCAAGGCAGGTTTATTTATTATAAAACTAAATTATACCTTTCCGTCATAATACTGACACATTACCTTTTGGTTTGATATAACTTAGTTCATTCAAAAGATGGTGGCACTAGGCCAGAAATGCCAAGACGCAGAGTCTGAGCGAACAAGACTTTTGAACGAGAACACCAGGCTGCTCCGGACAGTTACTAGATTGGAAAGTGGAAGAAACAATGCAAAGTCTAACTATGAAGACGTTAAGGGCCAGCTAGCAACTGCCGAGGATAGCCTGAACCAGGCCCTTGCTGAAATTGACAACTCGAAGAAGGCTGCTTTTGATGAAGGGTATCAAAAGGGGTTTGATACCGCAACAGCAAGCTACGTGGAGCAGATGCCAACCATTCAAGACCAAATTTGGGCTGCAGGCTGGGAGGCATGTCTTGTGAAGACTGGGGCCCCTGATGATTCACCATTCTGGACAGACAACGATTTACCAAGCAAACGTGCCACCGTTGGTCAAGGGACAGAGGAACCTCTTGATGTTGATCAAGAGATTGACGATTTTGCTGATGTCGATGAAGACGTTGAAATGGAGTCACAGGGTGTCCAAACAGAGACTCATGATACTGAGATCAACCAAGCACAAGAGCTGGCAATCAACGAAGAAAATACAACGTTGGAGGATCAGACTGCTAGTGACAACATCAATGCTGGCACATCAACTGAGGTACCAGCCGAAGCCCAGCCCGAGGTCCAAAACCTGGACTGAGTTTGGTAAGCCTTTCCAACCTTCCGAACATTCTGATAGTTAGTTTTGTCAGGTCCTCCGTGATCGTAGTTTCTTGGCCCTGCGTGGCATCAGAATATTTAAACTTTTGGTAATACAGGTATTTGGCCTTTCGTGGCATAATACTCTGGCTTTGGCGGCCATTTCGAGGCCTTTATTTATTTTGCTCGGCCCTTCGTGGCTGGGTGGTATCTCGTATTTTGTTTACGTATTCCATACGTAATTGTGATCAGATTCATATGTCTATCTGTGTGTTTTTCTGGAATCTACTTAGTATTTCATACTTGGATTTGTCTAATTTAAGTCTCGCGTGCTTAAGTATTGTTAAGTGCTACGTACTTAAACAATTGCTAAGTATCTCAAACTTACATAATATTCAAGTTTCTCATACTCGAATAAGTTTGTATATACTAAGTGTATTCGTACTTGTATATTTTCAAGTATCACGTACCTTTATACCCAAGTGTTTCAGACTTGGTAAATCAGTACAAGTATTTCGTACTTATACCTTCAATACAAGTGTTTCATACTTGTAAATGTCAATACAAGTGTTTCGTACTCGTAAAGTTCAAGTATTTCGTACTTAAGTATCTCGTACTTGAGTATATTAAAGCTTTTTAATGCATAGATAATTGAAACGTGTATTCGTACCCATTCCCTGCTCCCCAATACGAAGAAAGGGTTTGGAAGGCCATTGTTCGTATTTATAGATCAAAACAGAATTTCAATATATTGCAGAAAATATGATTTTATTCTTAATCCTAAAAACTCAAGGGGTCGTTATGCGTACCCCATGCAACTAAAACAGGAAACACAAGGGAATTGTATTCATAACTCCCACACAATCACAATTCTAAAACAGAATAAAAATTAAACTGAAGTCTTTCAAACGAAGAACTTCCTCAAGTTGTGGACATTCCAGGGCCGTGGCACCGGGTTCCCGTCCAAGTCCGCCAAACGATAGGCCCCAATGCCCACAACCTCGGTAACTCGATATGGGCCTTCCCAATTGGCCCCCAACTTGCCCTCGTTGGCCACCTTGGTGTTGCCGAGCACCTTGCGGAGCACAAGGTCTCCAACACCAAACTCTCGAGGGTGGACATGCTTGTTGTAGTTCTTCATCAACTGTTCCTGGTAGGAGGCCAAATGCACCAGGGCTCTTTCTCTCCTTTCCTCGGCAAGGTCGAGCTCAATTTCAAGAGCTCTGTCATTCCCTCCACTCTCGACCAATGCAGTCCTATTAGTAGGAAGGCCAACTTCCAATGGAATGACCGCCTCTGTTCCATAAGCCAAGGAATAGGGGGTCTCTCCCGTAGACTTCCTAGGCGTTGTTCGGTGTGCCCATAGCACCAATGGCAGCTCATCATGCCACTTGCCCTTTGCTTTATCCAACCTCTTCTTGATCCCATCCAAAATGGTTTTATTAGATGCCTCTGCTTGCCCATTACTCTGGGGGTAAGCAGGGGTTGAATAATAGTTTCTTATTCCATACTGGGCACAAAAAGTCTTAAATTTTTTCTGGAACTGGGAACCATTATCAGTAATCAAAGAATATGGGACCCCAAAACGAGTAATGATGCTCTTCCAGACAAACCTCTCTATCATAGGTTCAGTTATCTTAGCCAAAGGTTCAGCTTCAATCCACTTCGTGAAGTAATCCGTTGCTACCAAAAGGAATTTTCGGTTCCCAGTAGCCTTATGGAGTGGACCCACGATGTCCATCCCCCACTGAGCAAAAGGCCAGGGGCTGGTCAAGGGCACCAGATCTTCGGCCGGTGTCCGGATCATTGGTGAGAACTTCTGACACTTCTCACAGATTTTCACGTAAACCTTCGCATCCTCTTGCATATGCGGCCACCAGTATCCCTGGGTGATTGCTCGGTGAGCTATGGATCTACCCCCTGCATGACTTCCACATGTTCCTTCATGAATCTCGTGGAGGAATTTCTGCACCATCTCGGGGTGTACACAAAGCAGGTATGGCCAGGATTTTCTGTACAATTTCCCTTCCAGAGACAACCAAAACCTTGCTGATTTGGTTTTAATCTTGTGGGCTTCCTTTTTGTCAGAAGGAAGAGTCTCATCTCGTAGAAACCCTATGATTGGATCCATCCAACTTGGTCTTGGTTCACGTCCAGGACCAGTTCCACGTTTTTGCCAATGCTTGGTTCACCAAGATACTCAACTGCCACCTTCCTCTTGAACTCAGTAGGAACAGCAGCAGCCAACCAAGCTAAAGAATCTGTATGGGCATTTTGTCCCGAGCTTATCTGTTCAATGCATACCTTTTCGAAGGTATCAAGCAAATCTTTGGCTGCCTGCACGTAAGCCGCCATCTTCTCACTCCGGGCCTCGTATTCCCCGGACAGTTGACATACCACCAACTGTGAATCGCAATACATCCTAAATCTGTTTGCCTTTAGTGTCGCCGCACTTCTGAGGCCGATCAGCAGAGCCTTATATTCTGCCACATTGTTCGATGCACTGAAACCCAACCGAACAGAGAGCTCAACCATCACCTCATTCGGAGGGAATAGAACAACGCCGGCTCCAGAACCAGTATTGCAAGCCGAACCGTCGACGAATAACTTCCATTCCAACAGGTCATGTTCGGCAGGCATCTTTCTTTTCTTAATTGGTTGTTCAACAGATGGCTCCTCTCTCGTAGGAGGCCCAGGCGCTACTGTTGGAGTAAATTCTGCCACAAAATCAGCCAACACTTGGCCTTTTATTGCCGTGCGCGGCTGAAAGTCAATGTCATACTGGCTCAACTCAACAGACCAGGTTGAGATCCGTCCCGAGAAGTCTGCCCTTCGTAGCAGTGATTTTAACGGATACTCAGTATAAACTACAACCTTATGGCTTTGGAAGTAATGAGGCAACTTCCTGGTTGCTGTCCTTAATGCAAGGACCAGTTTTTCAAGGGGCAGATACCTCGTTTCTGCGTCTAACAATGTCTTACTCACATAATAAACTGGGATTTGCTCTGATCCGTTACTTCTCAATAAAACAGCACTAACAGCATGCTCAGAAACAGCTAAGTATAAAACCAAACACTCACCTGGCTCTGGAGTTGACAAAAGTGGAGACTCAGCCAGGTATTTCTTCAGGTCCTGGAAAGCTTGCTCACACTCTGCTCCCCATTCATATCCTTCTCTTTTCTTAAGAAGCTGAAAGAAGGGCCTGCATTTATCGCTGGACCGGCTGATGAATCTATTGAGAGCGGCAGCCATCCCAGTCAACCTCTGTACCTCCTTAGTTGTCTTAGGACTCTGCAATCCTTGCAGTGCTGATATCTGATCTGGGTTTGCCTCAATCCCCCTTATGGTCACAAGGTGCCCTAAGAATTTTCCAGATCCAACTCCAAATGCACACTTCGAGGCATTGAGTTTTAACCTGTATTCTCTCAAAATCTCAAAGGCTTCCTTCAGGTCTGCTATGTGTCCTTGTCTAACCTTGCTTTTTACCACCATGTCGTCTATGTAAACCTCCATAGTTTTGCCAAGCAATTTTCTAAACATGATGGTTGTCAGTCTTTGGTATGTTGCTCCAGCATTCCTTAGACCAAAGGGCATAACACTGTAACAGTACAACCCTCGTGGTGTGATGAAGGAAGTCTTTTCTTGATCAGGCCCAAACATGGCAATCTGATGATATCCTCGATATGCGTCGAGAAAGCTCATTCGTTCATACCCAGCAGTTGCATCAACTAGCTGATCAATCCTGGGAAGGCGGAAGCTATCCTTTGGGCATGCTTTATTCAAATCTGTGAAATCCACACAGACACGCCACTTACCATTCTTTTTTTTCACCACCACAGTGTTGGATAGCCATTCTGGATAGTAAACCTCGCGTATTGCTTTGGCTTCCAACAACCGTTCTACTTCCTCAATAACAGCATCAACGTGCTGTACAGCTGCCCTTCTCTTCTTCTGGATCACGGGCTTGTGCCGGGGGTCTACATTTAAGTGGTGACAGATCACGTCTGCACCAACACCGGGCATCTCCTCTGGTACCCAAGCAAATACATCAACATACTCTTTTAAGAACCTAACCAGTTCGTTCTCTTCCTCAACTGGCAGCGACTCTCCAATTAGAAAATACCTTTCAGGATCAGTCTCGTTGATCTGTATTTTCTTCAGGCCTTCCACGACCTTCTCAACTGGATTTCTACCGACATCCTCGATAGTCGGTTGATCTGACGCCTCCACTGCTTGAACCTGGTGGGCCTTTGGAGTTTTCTTGATAATAGAAATCAGACATTGCTGTGCCGCCTTTTAATTTCCTCTGATTTTCTCGATACCATTGGAACCAGGGAACTTCACCATTTGATGATACATAGAGGAGACTGCCCTCATCTTATGCAACCACGTCCTTCCAATAATCGCGTTATAGGAAGACGGGACATCTACTACCAGGAAATCTGTTCTTAAGACCACTGTTCCAGCTCGAACTGGGAGAGTTACCTTACCAAGGGGCCAGACTGCTCCTGCTCCAAACCCAACCAGAGGTGTCATCGACTGCTCCAAATCGGATTGTGTCAAACCAAATTTCTTAAACGCGTTGTAGTACAAAACCTCTGTACAGCTTCCAGAGTCTACCAAAATTCTTTCAATATCATATTCCCCTATTCGTAGGGTAATGACCAGAGCATCATTATGAGGTACCTGGACATCTCCGAGGTCTTCGTCTGTAAAGACTATACCTTCACTGTCTCCACCGGATTCTCGTCCCCTCTTCTTCCCTAAACGCATAACATGCTGATCGTGCTTTGCCTGCCTTTGGAGCAGCCTAACCTCATTCCTCGTATAAGGTGCGGCCAACCCATGTATCATATGGATTACTCCTCTTGGATTCTGCTCGTAATCCATCTCCAGGGCTTTACCCTTCTCTTTGGGGTCCTCCTGAATATACTCCTTCAGGTAGCCTCGAGAGACCAAATCGTCAAGATGCCTCTTGAACATTTCACAATCTTCTGTCATGTGGCCCCAATCCTTATGGTAACTACAGTGCTGATTCGTAGCACGTTTCGCATCTTTGTCTCCAGCTAGACTTGGGGGCCACTTGAAGTAGGGCTGATTCTTTATTCGATAAAGAATTCTGTAAATAGGCTCTTTCCAAACTGTCGTTATTGAAAAGAATGGCTTGGGGTCTAGCGTTGGTTTATCTTTGTACGGCTCTTTCTTAGCCTGCCCATATTCCTTCCTTTCTCTATAAGTTTTGGGCTCTGGCTTGTCCACCTTCTTTGCTGGTGTCTTTGGCTGTTCGGCAATCTCTTTGCCTTCCTCTCGGAGAATATCGTCTTCCATTCTAGCATGCTGCTCAATCCGTTCCATCAAGTGTGCCAACGTTGACACAGGATGCTTGTTTAATGACCGGCGAAGTTCTTCCCGAACAGGCAGACCGGTCTTAAAAGTGGCAATCGCATATTCCTCGCTGCAACTATCAATCTCATTGAACGTCTCCCAATATCGTTTGGCATAGTCTCTGATCGGCTCTTTATCCTCCTGCTTCATCGTGGAGAGGTTCTCAAACGTTTTGGGAGCCTTTCTACTTGTCAGAAATCGTGCAGTGAACTCCTCTGCCAACTGTGTCCAACCTCGTATGGATCGTGACTCCAACTTGTGGAACCAAGACAGAGCCACCTTCCCCAAACTCGATGGGAACATCTTACACATTATAGCGTCATCACCTTCGTGCATGAACATAGCCTGCTGATAATGCTGTATGTGAGCAACGGGGTCCGCATTTGTCTCGTAAAGTACGAACGCCCCGTGCTTAACCCTGCTCGGCAACCGTGCTTCCTGTAACTTTCTCGAAAAGGGAGACGTTGCTATATTACTCAGGGCTTTTCTTGCTGCCTCTCGTGCAGTCATCGTTCCAGCCTCCTGCTCCCTGTTTCTGTGTGCCCGTACCCTGTCCCAGTCGGACTCAGGTCTTTCGTACCTGTCTATATGGTGTTTCCGGGTATCCTCTTCAACAGAGGAGCTTCGGCTCCTGCTTCTCCTTTTTCGTGGAGAAAGCGCTTGTTCCTTTGGACTCTTGCTTCTTCTTGTTCGTGAAGAAGGCCTCTTCTTTTTCGGAGAGGGACTCCTGCTCCTATTTCTTCGGTGTGAAAGAGCAGCCTTGTACGTTACCATGGCTCCTTCCCTTCCTCTGGAATGTCCTCGTGACAGTCCGGAATCCTCGGGGTGGTCTCTGATCCGTTCCATCTCACGGATTTCATATTCTCGTTTCTTGATTAATCGAGCAGCCTCCTCGATTTCCTGCCTCTTTCTATCGAGGATGTCGCTATGATTATACACACTTTTCGAATGTGCAACTGACTCTTCTCTTCGGTGGGATTTGCTCCTTCTCGTGGAGTTCGTAGCAGTCCTACCTTCTTTGTTCTTGGGATCGTCTTGGACGGTAAGGGGACGATCTTTGCTCGTCGTCCTCTTACTGTGGCCACCAGCTTGCTTTCTCGGAGCACCTGGAGGGGATTTATTCCCTTCCCCACCAGCCTGGTTCTTCTCAGTGAGCGGTGTGATTGGATCTGGTTCCACCATGGTCGTTTTTCAAATGGAACTCGTTCTTTCCCACAGACGGCGCCAATTGTAGGTGCAGAAAAACGAAGAGTACCTAAAGCACTGTTATTTCGTAACGGTTCCACGTGATTCTCGGTTGATACCCCTGCGCCTTCGCCGGAACCCTAATCTGCAAGACAAACAAGGGGTGAGCGCACCTCCGCCTCTCGTGGCAAAGGCCCTCCGATGCCTAAGTTAGTATCTCGTACTAGTCTCAAACCCTAATTATCAGTAGGAAAGTGTGTAATGCATATATCGTAATGCGTACCTTTTGCCTCCAGGTTTACCTTTATATTTATAGACGTACGCGTGCTTGTTCTCCAAGCATCCTCATTGCCCCAGGATTCCTATTCCGTACGGGAAACCTGGGCCTCTAGGGACTCTCGTGCCCAATCAGCCGAGATCCTTATTTCGCATGAATCTTTCCCATTATGGAGTTCGTTCCATAATAGGACTGTTCTTATGCTTATCTTTATCTAAATACGGGGTCCCCCTTCTCTGAAACGTTCCCACCGCTTATCCCGATTGGATATTGGACACTCCTCTCGAATGCTGCCTCCGCCTTATCTTTTTAAAGTTGTTTATCAATGACTCTTATCTGTTTGGCATGCTCTTTGCCGAACAGACTGCACCTTAAGTGCTATTGTTTGGATAAAAATCTATACCGCCGAACAGATGGTATTCAGTTTAGGACGTTTCATGCCCTGTTCCCGAACAGTCCCCTGTTCGGTGTATATTTCGGGTCACCGGCCCTTATCGTTATGGTGCCTTTCATCACTTTTCTCATTGCACAATTTTCATCACGTGTTCGGCTCGTATTTATGCCTGTTCGGGAATACCTCCCTACACCCAAAACGTTCAAATTCGATCGAAAACCAATTCAATCTGATTCAAGGTATTATAATGCGATCCGAAACCTCCTCTAAATATATTTAATGTTTTTAAACATAACCCAATGGCCCCCGTAGTCCCATGCATCGAAATTATACCAAAAAAATCAAAAAAACCGAACCCAGCCGTGACCTTCGGGCGGCCCAGCCGCAAGAACCAGAGCAACCGCGACCTTGCGGCCGCAAACTCCCTTTGGCCCAGCTTCGCGGCAGTTTTTGTTTTGGTTTGAAGCCTCGTTTCGACATCCCGAACCTCGTTTTCGACCCCCGATCTATTTTTCCTAGGTTTCTAACACTCCAAAGAACATACCTTGTTAATTTCATATTTTTTTTATTTATCTATTTATTTAAATTTTATTCGTTATCATGTAGAAGTTTATAAACTAAAAACCCTCGCGACCTTATAAACTACTTTAAAAATCCCCATACTATTTTTTCTAGACTTCTAACATATCAAAGACCATAACTTACTGATTTCATATTTTTTTTATTTTATTAGCTATTTATTAGATTTTTATTCATTTTTAATTAAAGTTACAAACGAAAAATAGTTACGACCTTACAAACAATGTCTTTAACATCTAAACTATTTTTCCTAGACTTCTTACATCTCAAATATGATATGTTATTAAAATAATATTTTATTTATTTAATTAACTATTTATTATTATTTACGCATTGTTTCTAAATAAAAATACTTTAAGAAATTATAAAAGATGTTAATAATGCCGAATAATTTTATTTAGACTTCTTACAGTCCTAAGATGAAACTTTGTTAATATCAACATAATTTCAATTATTCAAATATTTGTTATCTATTTATCCTTCTTTTGTCATTTAATTTAATCTTTTTATTTAAAATAATCCCATGAACATCCAAACCCAACTTTTAGCACTCGAACTTGTTGTAGAGGACCTTTAGGACTCTTATTAGGGTTATGATAATTATTCTAATATTTTTACCTCATTAATGTATTTAATTAGCATTTAATTACTGATTTAAAATTAATAAAAACCTAGAAAATTATTTTTTTTAAATCTTATATAAAATTTCCTACCTTGTTATTGCTATTGTGGCCATACGAGATTAAGGGCAACGGCCCAGTCATAAAAAGTTATGTGATTACATTGCCTAATATTTGATTTGATCTGTCTGTCATTCGTTTTTAATTATTATTGAGAATGATATTGTGTTGATACTTAATTTGAATGCTAGATTGGACCCTAGAGACATAGGGTGGTATACGAAATAGAAATCACTTAGACGGTGCTAAATAATGGATAAATTGTGAAGTTTCTTTCTTTTTAGAGGTTGCCTGCAGGCGTGATTTTGAATTGTGACGAGATTGATACTGGCGGGTGTCCAGTGATGAAATGATAGACTGGCGGGTGTCCAGTGATGATTGTGAAATGGTTGTGATGTGGTTTATAAGATAGGCGAACCCTAGTTGTGATTCAGGCATGATAAACTTACCCCTTGCTGTAGTTATTGGGGATGCACACTCGGTACATAACTTAGGTGTTCCTGTGACAACAAAGGGAAGTGATCTCACGGGACCGAGCATGGCTAGTGGTTGGGGAGGAAAGATCTCGCGGAGAGATCTTAGATTTCATATTAAGTTAATGGATAGCAAAAAATCAAGTTATGTGAATTATTTCTGTTTTACTTTTCGTACCATTATTATCCTGTTTGCTTGCTAGCTGTAATGTAAGAGTGGTAGTTGGGTTGGATTATACTACGGGGTGAACTCTTTCACTCAGGCACGGATTTCCTGGCATCCGTGTCAGATTTTGCAGAAAATCAGGAAGAGACCCAGAATCCTTAAGGCGAACAGTGTTATACGGAGGAGAATCCAGAGGTGGGAGCCGAGCCCGAGTACACTTGGGATCCGTATCAAACTTAGAAGGTGGCTCTGTTATTTAGTCTATTTGATTCCCTCAAAGACTATTTTAGTATTTTACCAATGGTTTGTAATAAATGAATCTCGATGTTGAGAATTCTGTTTTGGATTTTAAACTCTAATTAGGGAAGTTTTTCAGAAATTAATATTTAAAGTCGTCGATTTTATCTCCGAAAATCGGGACATTACAAGTCTATTTGACGATTTCTTGACAAGGTATTTTGTTTGTACCAAAAAATGACCGTCCAATAAAAAATTTGCCACGTTGCGGTTACTCGGTAACAAATACAATTGAGCAAAGCACCTGATTTTTTTCCTATGCCAAAGTGCTGCGTGGGTCTAGCTAGTGTGACTAAATGGCAGTGAAGTCGATCATGTGTAGTGCACTCCATGGTGGGACACTTCGCAAAACTTGGGGAAAAAATCCTGTGTTTGATTCAAAGTGCCCCATCATCCCTAAAGTTTCTGGAACATCAGGAGAAGTTATAGATAGGATCATTTCAAAAACAAATACATTTTATTGGTACAAAGAGAAAGCATTGCATACAGTGAAAAGGATTTGAATGGTTTTTTTTTTTTTTTTGAAACGGCAAAATTTTATTTGAATGTTAGTGGCAAAACCATGAAACAAGAGAATCAGCTCCTTTACATTCCTCATCCCTCCATCCTTTTATTTTTTGTGTTCGTTCTAGGCCCACGTCTATAATTTAAACTGTTCATCTCATAGGATCCATAATAAAGAATATGATGGCAGAAAGTTACATTAATTCAGATATCGATTGGTACGTGAACAAGTTGAATTTTATTTTGTGAAGTAGTGTGAATATATTATTGTGCCGTGAATTTTACATAATGAGATGCAGCTTTTTCAATATCCAACCAATTAGAATTTTCGCAGTCATATTCTTCGTTGTAGATTCTACGAAGCTGATCTCATTTGGAAAATTGATTAATAAGACAACTCGATCCAGGGAGTCAAGATATTGTTAAGCCTCCTGTCCCAAGTGTGTGGCCATGCAATGCCCAGGTTAAAATCTCTTTCTATGGGTGTCCCAAGAGAGACGGTTAGATACTTCATATTTCCAATGTGCGATTTATTTTGTTTGGCAATTTGAAGAGTGTTCCCAAGATTTTCATATTTATATCCGTTTCGTCCCTATATAATTAATTGATGATTTCATTCTAGTGGATAGTTTGAAATAATTATTTACAGCACATAGGGGGATGGACTTCTTTAATATGCATGATGCATGCACTAACTTATGTGTCAATAAATAAAGATTGGGAGTCCATCCGCCAGGGATGTAAGTGTAGGGCTGCTAAACGAATCAAACAGCTTGAGCTCAGCTCGAGTTTAACTTGAATTTTGGCTTGTTCAAATTTGTTTATACAAAATATAAGCCAAGCTCAATCACGTTTTCTTTTGTTTATGAATTCAAGCTAAGCTTGAACATACTCAATAGGCTCGTGAACAAATGAGTCATTCTGTAAATAATAAACATAAACATATAGGGGTATGTTAATAAATATTCTAAAATATGATATATGAGTTACGTTCAATATAGATATGTCACAAGTTTTATATAGTACTATTGCATCAAAAAGAAAACCTCCTAGGTGAGATATAGAAATTTAGGGCTACATTAAATCGTATACAATTCTTCGATGGAGCAATTATTGAGCAAATTTGGGGCTGCTATCACATTCTTCTAGCTAGGATTTTCTGATCGAGCAAAGATTAGAGAGGTAATTAAGTGGTAACATACTTCATCTTCCCTTCTTCCATTTAAACTCTACGTAGCTTGCTTTTTCTAGGTAATTGTTCTTCCTGAAATCTCGAATGTTCATGAGCCTAAACTCATGCTTGGAAGCTCGAGATTGGCTTGTATATTTTACAAGCCAAGTCAAGCTTCTCGCGAGTACAAAACTAATTGTGCAAGCCAAGCTTGCACAAATATTAGTCCCAAAAAATTCTCAAGCTCAAGCCAAGCTTGAACACTGGTTTCAAAGAGTCAAGCCCGAACAATACTACGTTTGGCTTGTTTGACTCAATTAGCACCTCTATGTAAGTGAAGTTTTCCCTTCAATTTACCGAAGTGCATCAAAATTGCAGATCATATAATGTGCACAAATATGAACGCATATTGAATTTTCACATTCATACTCTTCGTTCCATGTTCTAAGAAGCTGCTCTCGCTTGGAAAATTGATTAAGCCAACCCGATCCAGGGGTCAAGTTAAGATATCTCGTTCTAGGGGGCTCACCAACTGACTAACAATGACTTGACTTGCTATTAGATCTTGCGCTGGCTTGGTTTCTTTTTCAAATATTTTGGTTGTTACTCCATCTGTTACATATTATTGGTCCTCCATGAAAAAGAGTGTAATTTTTTTTCAAAAGTAAATTCTCCCTATGCTTAACTTTTGAAATTTTCTGACATCAAATTAAAAATCTCAATTATTCTTTTAATTTGGTGTCAAGAACTTTTAAAAATTATGCACATAAGTAATTTTTTTTTTTTCTGAAAATTTTACATCTTTCCGCAGAGGACCAACATGGGATGGAGGGAGTATTTTTTAGGTTTCTTATATTTGTGTAGTCTTCACAAGAGAATTGAGAAAGCAAAAAGATTTGTGAACCAAAATTTTAAAAATGCTTATCTACATTTTTGGTCCTTGTAAAATTATCTAAGTTTCAAATTTGTCCCTATATATATCCTTACGTGTCAATTTCGTCCTTATATTTTCGAACTTCAATGTTGCAATTTCCGTTAACTCGTTAAAAGAAACAGTTGACTGATGTGGCAATGGCGTGGAAAATAACCTCTTCTTCATCACCATCACCCCTGCTCCCACTCCTTCTCTCTCAAGCACACAATACGTCAACCCAATCACAACACCCATTTTATTAAGCAACCCTTTCTCCATGTTTCTATATTCCATATATGAAACCTCTCAAAAACCCTAGTCCACCACCACCTCTATCCTTCCATCTCTTTGTTCTATGACGCCCCCGCATAATTAAAGCCACAACAATCTCACAATTGTTGAATGATTCCGCAAGTAAGAATTAGTAAGAATTATCATAATCAGGCACGGATTCAGGAATACAGCCTAGTGGGGCATTTGTTAATCATAATGGTGAAAGTTCATTTTTTTGTAGTCAACCGCAGTACGATTATACAAAATTAAGGCATGCATTACTAACTACAAAAGTTTATAATACGTACTTTAAGTTAAATTAGGTAAAAATGAGCACAAAATCTCATACAAAAATTTTAAAATATGTTTTAAATAAACGTCGACAAGTTTTAAATGATCGAGTTAGTTTTGTTAATGACTTTATTTTAAAACATTTCTTCCAAACGGTTAAAAATAAAGAGAATCAAGAAAGAATAGTTCCAAATAGACAAACATCTCGTAAAGCAACAAATATATATACACCGTATGGCGAAATTCAGGCATAAAACTAATTCTATATGTATATTTTCGAGATATATGCAAGTGTGTGTATTTATATATTGGCATACTTCCATAATTATGCTAATTTATATAAAATATATTTTTAAAATATTTTAATTTCGAGTGAAGGCACGCGCTCATGCGGGGCACGTGCCCCCCTTTGAATCCATCCCTGATAATAATGGAAAAGGTAAATACTGCTGCTCAAATATTTTCTTGAATCAACAGTCCAACATATTTGTTTATTGGATCGCCTTATGAGGTTCCTTAGATTTCTGAGCTTAGTATCCCCGAAAAATGATTTTTGAGATTTCAACGTCAAGTTCGTTGGAGACCAAAGTTCACCAGACTCGACTTCTATTCCTCTCTCTCTCTCTCTCTCTCTCTGGTTTTGAGGGCATTTCTGAGATTTACAAGGGGTATTTTGGTAATGTGAAAGCCGGATAAAATTTGGACACCTCAAGAGATGTCTAAAACTTACCCCTCTCCAGTACATATACCTGAGAAGCAAAACTGAAACAAACACTGGATATATTTAACTCGGACATGTATATTTTTCTAATTCCCAATTCATTCACAATATATGCTAGTAGAGTAAAAATAAACTTCATATGAACGCTCTACAGTTTATTTGGTCATGACATTAGACCAAATGTGGACCTATGTGAATGTGATTCCAAAATCGTGAAGACCGGGTTGATGTATTGCCCCAAAAAAGAGAGGAAAAAAAATACTATCTTCACGGAAATTCGTGGAAATGGTAAAACTTTCCACGACGTGCTAAGTTGCTAACATGGACGTGAAAAATAATAGTACAAGACAAGATTATGACAATTTCCACAACTATTATTAAATCAAAACCCGCTGCATTATTTCTCAATTGCGAAAATGAAAAGACCAAACTTTTTGGTACCGTAAAGAGTGGGGCGGGGAAATTAGCGAGATAGCACAACAATTCTTTTGACAAAAACTTCTTCTCCTGTTTTCTTGTCTGATGATGATAAAGACTTGTAAGTCAAGTGGAAGTCTTGAAATATATATACTGGTAAATGAAGACTGTTCGGTCTCCCACAAATCACATTTAAATGGATAATTTGATAGTATTGTAAAACGTTATGAACGAATCTATATTATAAAACAGAGCAATTTTTATAAAACGGAGCGGTTTTTGTTTAAAATGTCTAGGCATATAAATGAAAGTAACCTCTATAGCTGTTAGATCACTTCATGCAATAATTTATAGCCATTAGATCATTTCTTTTTTAAAAGAGACAAAATATATTCTTCTAATAAATTTATCCCTCTATACTCATTTTTAGGTAATATATATCTATGTAAAATAATGTGACCTTATATGATCAAATAGAAAAATATCTCAAAATGATAATTGACGTTTTGTGAAGATTACAACGAGTCCGGCTCCTCTATAATCTATAGGGAATTGGAGGATCCTCCAATTTCACTTTATATTGCGACAAGTGGCATCTAATGGATTTAATGGTCAGGATTAACCTATTAACTCCCTTCCCCATTTCAACTCATCTCGTACTCTACGGGCACGCAATTACTCCCCAAATTTCTTAACGTCGTCTTCCTCACATTAACCCTGCCCCTTAAGGTTTTCATCTCTCCATTACCCATTAACATATTCTTCTTTTTAAAACAGAGCATCTCATTTTTGCAGCAAGTTTACTCCCAACTCTCTTTCGATGTCTGATTTTGTGAAGTTGTAATTCAATTTGTAATTAAGTATTTTTATTTGGATTCATGGATCAGAGAGTAAACGCCTTGGGTGAAATTTATAACTCCTGCCAATAGTAGTGCTATGAATTGAATTGATGTTCTTGGCTCTGTGCTTGTTTTGCTAAGAAAAAAAAAACTCACGAGCTATATAATATCAGTGACAGAAATCATGATGAAATTACTAATATAGCATCAGTGAAAAAAATCCTTAGGACCTACATAATAATATCAGTGAAAGAAACAAAATTACAAATATAATATCTCATTCAAAAAAATCCTCAGGAGGGGATCAGGAGTAGGGCATCACTTGAAATTGCTGTAGCTAGAATTCCCCAAAAATTCTACTTCTTCAGGATTCATCCATGCTGGTGCCTCATATTTTCAACATCCTGGTTGTAAGTAGTTCTAATTAGCAACACCGAAATTTAGAAATTGAGGGAGGGAAACAGAGGCTCATGAAAATTGATGGAGGGAAAACATGGTTAACGGGAGGGAAGAGGACGTTAAGAAATTTGGGGAGTAATTGGGTGCCCGTAGAGTACAAGATGAGCTGAAATTGGGAAGGGAGTTAATAGGTTAATCCTGACCATTGAATGCATTAGATGCCACTTGTTGCAATGTAAGGTGGAATTGGAGGATTCTCCAATTCCCTATAGATTGGAGAGGAGCCGGACTCGATTACAACTATTCTGTAGGACAATCGGACGTGTCAAAAGGCACGGACATTTGCTAGTTTTTACATAATCTTGCTCAAGATTACGAGAAATTTGAATTGTACATTTGAGCCATCATTGTAGTTAAGTGAAACTTTTGTTGTGTGAATAGTGAAAAAGAAGTATTCTACTCTCTTTCTTGCCTTTATATTGCCAAGTTCAATGACAAGACAACAAAACTGATCGACAGTGAGCTGACTTGGAACAATTAAGTCCCTCAGCTTTCACTCAAATGTCTCATAAGTACCTGAGCTTAAGAAAACTTTAATTAAACAACTGAAATTGTTGAAGATTCTTCAATTACACCCCAACATCAATTTTTTTTTTTTTCCGGAGTTTGCTGACTCGGCTATTTGTCGGACCCATAATAGCTATTTTCTATCCATAATCCGAACCAAAATACCCACACACAGCTCGTCTTTTTTCTCTCTCCAACACCTTCATCACCATTAATCTTTTTCCAAATACAGAAAACTAACCAGTTGCTCATCTAGGTATGCTCTGGTCTTTCGTGTTATCAGAAATTGAGAATTGCTCTCTTTTTTCTTGGTTCTTTTAATTTGATTGTTGCAACTTTTTTAATATAAACAGATGACAGATGCTCTTAGTAATTGCCTAGAAAAGAAATTAAAAACACTTTTTTCCGAAATACACACGACACAACTATTAATGCACAAATACTTGAAGTAGACCCATGGCAAGTAGAACTTGCGTGAAACAACCTAGTGTGTATCCACCTTAAGAATAACTTATTTCCTAATTGTGCCAAATATATGTCTATTTTTACTCTTGTTCATGTGTTTTTTTTGGTAAGTAAAGATCCTATTAGACATCAAAAAAGAGGAACAACTAACAGGAGCATACCCCTGAAATAATACAAGGAAGCAAAACAAGTGAGTTAGGCTAAGACCATACTTTACGGACAAAGCCTTCCAACATAGAAAGACAAATGAGCCATAGAAAACACATTACAAGGAATAGTGTGGGCTCCCGCGCCCGAAAGCGCTAATTCGAAGAGTCGCCACCCGGATTTTTGAGATGGATGATCCGAGAAATCGAGAACTCGTTTGCAAAAGGCTTTTGGTCTAGCGAAAATATTGAGACTTTGGGTTCGGGAGCCACATTACGAATGGGGAAGGTTTTTCTTTAAAAAGCACCCCACTCGCCCGGTAAAACCGGTCTTTACTTAATGTTTTCAAAAGGGGGAAATCTTCAACATCTTTTAAAAGACTAAACTCTTGAACAAAAGCAAATAGCGGGGAAGGGACATGGAAAATATATCACGTTAACGTGCACGTGGTGTTGTATGTACAGTAATGATAGAATGATGTGAATAGATGGGATGAATAACACTCAGCAGACTATCTGGTCCTCAGTCATATAGTGCGCGGTACCGTGAGATGCCGCGTACGGCACCTCAACATGCCGTGCGGGGTACCTGCTCTGCTGTCAAACTGTTATAGACTTTCAAAACACCATCTAGCTCATTACTTTCTCTGGAAAACTCATCAGAAGCCTCACAACAGTTAGATCATCCCAAGGATACTGTTATTTTCTCAAAACATGACTTTAAAAATGATTTTTTAACGTATTTGATTATTTGGGATAATCTAGAAAATCTCTTCAATAGCTAAAACGTGGCTTGTAGATATGGTCTTGTTTCAAAAGCAACAAAAACAGTAATCAACAGATGCAGACAACCACAGCAGAGGAAAACTCAGATCCAGATAGCCTGTCTATGATAATACCAACATACAAAGGTGCCGTGCGCTGATGGTCAAGATGCCGCACGCCTGATCAACAAGCCGCGCGGTTTCCCAACCTCAGCACAGTGCTGGCTTTATCTTATGAAAATGAGTTTTAAGTCAGGATCTAACCAAAAGGGATTAGACCTACTGACAGAAAAGTCCCCTCAGGACCAGAACGGAGTCTAGTCCAAGGAAACTAGCTTTTACCTTTGGGGTTGAGCTTGATCAAGGATGCTTGGTGCAAAGACGTGGATGGATCGCAACGGCAAT
The DNA here is from genome assembly GCA_025413875.1 of Rhododendron molle. Classification (NCBI taxonomy): domain Eukaryota; kingdom Viridiplantae; phylum Streptophyta; class Magnoliopsida; order Ericales; family Ericaceae; genus Rhododendron; species Rhododendron molle. The sequence goes on along the minus strand of CM046394.1, from coordinate 18,343,738 downwards.
GGATGAAAGGAGGTTGGATAAGACAAAGGAGGTGTGAGAGTGAGAGAAGGTAGTATTTTTGGAGGTGGGACCTTAGAGTTAATAAGAGATCAACTTCAATGATGAGAAAATAGTGAGTGAAAGTGTTTAAAAAATGTATTTTAGGAGTGACATTCTTTAAGACTTGAAAATGGAAATGGAAAGTGGATATAAAAACTAGAGAGAGAAAACTTATGGAGTAAAAATGCCCAAAAGCCAAGAAGAGAGAGAGAGAGCCAAAAGGAATGTGCTTTCTCTTGAGTGGAGGGGTTAATTTATAGGCAAATGGCCAAGAATTTTGAATTTCAAATAGTGGAGGTATTTTCTGGGCGGGCCAGAAGTGCATTTTCGGCTGAGCCAGTCATCAGCTGTGGCTCAAACTGGCGTGGCCGACAGCTTTCTGAGCCAGTCAGCTTTTGCTCAAGGTGCCATGCGGTACAAGCTGACCACTCATGGCTTCTTGAATTTCAAGGTGCCGTGCACTCCAGTGTCACTCCGCACGGTGCCTCCTTCTTCGGTCCAGGATCTTTTGGGCTTTATCTGGGCTTCCCTGGGCTCTTTGGGTTTTTTTTTTGGTTTACATGGGTTTAGAGAAAATCCTTTTTCAAGCTCACAAAGGTATTGTTTCCTTTAGCTCATCATCGGGACGGACAAAGACTCTCCGAGGTCCGAATTGGGGTGTCTACAAATAGTCTTTTCGGTTGTGGTTATAAAATTTAATGTGTTTATAAATATGCATATATACATTCCCGTCTTCTTCTCAGAACTAGTAGTAAATAACAATATTTATATTAGAGACTATATCTTTTGTTTAGTGTAAAAATACATGTGATTCGGACCCCCACTGAATACAAATCTTGTATTCGCCATTGGTCCTGAGACCCGATGGCATCGAGTAAATAATCTCAGTATCGGAAAATATCAAGCCAATACCACAAGGAGTCAAGTCAAGAAATTCATTTGGGTTTTTTTTTTTAAACACCGGCAATTCATTTCATTACAAACATCCAAGCGCAAAAGATTTTTCATCACAATAAACAAGAAAGGAATGAACCAAAACTACTAAATCTAAGGCTCCGTTCGTTCCGATATAAAATGTTTTACAATGTAAAATATTTCTTCAAAAAACAAATTTCAAACTTTTATTTTTCAGTATTTTGGTTGGCACTTGAAAAATACCTCCAAAAAAGGGGACAAAATAGTGTAGAGAAAGGGGGGCTTAAACGATGGAGAGATTTGAGAATATTGGAATTGAACATAGGTCATGATCGAGAAAATTGAGCAATGAAGGCAACGGGTCTATTTCGGAAAATAACTTACGGAAGGTTTGAGAGTAAGTCATTTTCATTCAATTAATGAATTTTTCTCATTTTTTACACAACCAAACACCGAAAAATTGGTAAAACATTTTACGCCCAAACAAACGGAGCCTAAGCCACTAGCTACTGCGAAAAGTACATCAGGCTAATAGGCTCAAAGACACACTACTGAAGCAAACCAACACTAGATGTCAACATAAGAATCTCATCCGTGGCCAAGTACCAGAGGATCCTAAGGGAACCCCAGGTCAAACCATGAACGAGTAGCATGGATGAAATCATCAATCAGAAGCAGAAACCCAAATTCATTTGCGTTTGAACACAGCACTTGACTTACTTTTTAGGCGTTGGTGTCAAGACAAGTAGACTTGACTCCATTTTTGGCCATGCGTCATTTGGCATCGGCTTCACTTCACAATATTGAAGTTTTGAGTTATTATTGACTGTTTCCGGAGAACTGATATATTTTCTAGGAGTATTACATTACACTGATAGTCGGTATTAGATCTGCTGATATGGTAATTTGGAGGAGTGGTGCGGATAAGGTAAAGTGCAGCATTAAAGGGGAAAACAGACCAAAATCGACTTTAGAGGAGGTTGTTCGAAAGATCTAAGTTTTGATAAATATGACGGAACATGATGCTTTTGACAGAGCCCAATGAAAAGAAAATGAATTCATATAGCCGATCCAATTGATTGGGGCGAAAGGCATAGTTTGTTTCATGAGGTTAAATTCTACACGGCCCCTCCATGTAGAATGAGATGTGCGGCAAACGAATTTACAACTGACACGTCACCCTAATGCCCATTTGAAACTTGAAACAGTTGTTACTCGCTCATGCTCTCTCCTTAGACCCTGCAAAGTAGAAACTTAATTATGAAAGTGCTAGAGATAAATTAATTACGACCTTTTAGGATAAAATGATTAAAAAAACAAAAATTTCGCATTGGTTCAAACAGGATTGAAAATCGGAACATTTAATTTTTTTCACCATATCAGTCTAAAAAATGAAGTGTTCCAATTTTCAATCTGTTTAAACCGCTACAATATCTTATTTTTTTGATCATTTTATCCTAAAAGGTCATGATTAAATTTTGTCTATGTGACTCTCATAATCAAGTATCTGCTCTATAAGGCCCTAAATAAAGAGTAGATACTTAATTATGAGACATTGGAGACAAAAATTAATTATGATCTTTAGGATAAAAGGATAAAAAACAAAAACAAAAATATTCGCACTGGTTTAAATGGATTGAAAATTAGAGCACTTAATTTTTTTACCATATTTTTTTAATACATAAACAGTCTCAAAACAATTACGTGTTTGAATTTTCAATTCATTTGAACCAGTGCGAATATTTTATTTTTCTGATCATTTTATCGTAAATGGTCATAATTAATTTTTGTCTCCAAGGCTCTCATAATTAAGTATCTCCTATTTATTTAGGACTCTGTAAAGCAGAAACTTAATTATGAGAGACTTAGAGAGAAAATTTAATCATGACCCTTTAAGATAAAATGATCAAAAAATAAAAACTTCTCATCCATTCAAACGGATTGAAAATTGGAACATTTAATTTTTTTCGCCATATCTTTTAATATGGTCATGATTTAAACCATTGTGAAGAAAAAAATTAAGTGTTCCAATTTTCAATCTATTTGAACCACTGCGAAGATCTTATTTTTTTGATTATTTTATCCTAAAAGGTCATGATTAATTTTATCTCTAGGGCTCTCATAATTAAATTTCTGCTCTACAAGGTACTAAAAGGAAGAGAGCATGAGCAAGTAACAACTGTTTTACTGTAAGTTTGAAATGGGCATCAGGGTGACATGCCAGTTGTAAGTTTGTTTGCCGCTCATCCCATTCTACACGGAGGGGCCATGTAGAATTTAACCTCTTGTTTAATTGGTTTGGTTTGGTTAGTCATATGGATTGTCAATCAATCAAAACAAAGGTCAAGTCAAGAAAGGAACACTTCTACTGATATGTCCATTCAATTGGACCAGTGTGCCAAATGACAATCTCAAACAAATTCCAAGCAAATTATCTACCTTCTAGTCTTCTTAGAATTATAGATGTATTGAACCGAAAACCCACCACTGAATTGTTGAGGAGATCTCTAGAGCATATGATGACCAAACGACTCGATTTGGTCATGTCATGTGGACAGAGTACTTAATCTTTAGTCGTGACTCGTGAACTATGGACATAATCACATGCAATGTTTAATAATAAATAAAAGAGCCAAATTCGGCTCACAGAACATATTTTAGTTTCTGAGGCATCTAATTTAATACAGTATCTTTGCGCGTTAATTTGCAAGCCATCTACCTAATCTAAAACCCATTGGCAAAAAGGATTTGAGACTTCTGAAACAAGCAAACTGGTGTGGTGTACTAGTACGTAGAACTGATAGCAATAGAGAATTGAATTGCTCAAGTGGCCAACAAAAACTGAGGCTTAGATATCATGCATGTTAAGTTTGACGTTAGGTCTAATTGACGATTTCTTGAGAAGGTACTTGTCTGTACCCAAAAATGATCGTTCACTAGAAATGTGCCACGGTAAGTTACTTGGTAACAAACATTGAGCAAAGCACCTGTTTTTTTCCTATGCCAAAGTGCAGTGAATTAAATGGTTTTATCTTGGTGAAATCATGCAGTGAAGTCATGCGTAGTGCACTCCATGGTGGGTACAATACAAAATCTGGTGTTTGATTTCAAGCACTTAGAGCCAGTGCACCTTGATCTGAAATTTGGGCAGTAACTGCCCTTACCAGAGATCTATACATGTCGAAGAAGATTGTAGACTAAGAAGGGCCGGACCACACACACAAAATGCCTGTCATTAGGTCTAGCAACTTCAATCATCTATACTTTCATGCAATTCTATATTTCAGTTCCTAGTTGTAACTTTCATTTACGGTAATAGAAATCCCAAGCATTTTCCATTTGAAAGGCACTTGTTACATTTGAGAACCACACTCATTTCTTCCTTTTACATCGCTTGAGAAAATTTGAAGTCCTATTCGGTGAGGCAAAAAAGAACTGGTGGTGGATTTCATCTACCGCGCACAATTTGTCTATTCAGAAGTCAATCCATCTACACTCGGACCAACCATGGTCCCAGCACACCTGCGCATCTCGATCACACGGCCATGCAAGGCGGTTGTTTCGCTTTTTTTGAGGGAAACAGTATTTAATTAAATTTAGTTTATGTTCAGGTGTTTATGAAACATTTGAGTGAAAATTTATTAGTATTTTTGAAATTCTTCACTCTAATAACGCATAATTTAGAATCATTAGTTGCAGCATAGAGGAGGACGGACTCCATGGGGGCGATTCGCCACTCAAACCACATTGGCGGAACAATAGATCTAATTCTTGTCAAAGAAACGTTTTTGTATACCAGGTATGCAAACACCCTTGGTATCCCCTCCGGTCGATTTCTAATTTTTTGGCCATTTTCTGATCACACTTGGATGATCGACTCCGTTCATTTTGTAGAGTTTGGCGAGAACCTTAGACATACCAAAAATCGTGTTCATCGGATTTTCGTAGATACATAAATTTCTGTTTTTGAAATAGCAAAAATTTTATTAAGAATAAACTCGACAATGGGTACATCGAGAGAAAAGAAGAGGGGAAAGAAAGAAGAAGAGATAGGGGGGAGAGGGGAGGGAAACTTCCAACAAGAAGTTGAGAAGAAACAAAAGCAAACTACCGATACCAACACCAAAAGAAATTCCAATCAAAAAACATGACACCAGTATTCCTCCCATGAATCTGCATCCTCATCCCATTCTTCCATTTTAGCTGGCAGCCGGTGGGGTAATCAGTGAATTGATTGGAAACAAATTAGTGAGGCCAGAACCAGTTTAACAAAAACTCTTCGACAACAAACCAGCAGCATGCACTCCACCAATTATAATTGCATCTCAAAGCCTATTTGTACCAGAAAGAATCACACTCTTCTGAGAAAAATGGATCGAAAGCACATAGAGCCTACCTCCATATACATTTTAATCTCAAAGGCAGCATCATCAGGTAGCAATGATCCAATCAATCCCGAAAGATCTCTTAGCCCTCCACAAATTAGGAGTTGAAAGAGATGTCAAAACAGAAAGATCATTCCTCCCGTAGCAAATCTAAATCCTCCAAAAGATTGGAGTTGAAAGATATACAGCACCTTGCCAGACATACTAAACCAGCAGTAACAATAATGATCTCTTAGCCCTCCAAACTAGGAGTTGTAAAGAGATGGGCCAGAAAGCAGCAATCAAAACAACGGAGACCCAGAACCAGAGACAAAAAATACTTGAAAGCTTACATGACATGGGTGTCTCTTGAAATATAATTTAGCTCCTCTATAGCTACTTTCTAGCCCAGTGTCGGGGTTCGAATTATCAGGAACAGATCCAAGGGTCAGGTTTGCTCCCCCTCCTGCTGCTCCATGCTTCCGCCGCCTGAGACCTGCACCAAGTCACTAGGGGTTGGACACCCCAGTGACCCTCCGATGATCAAGTTAGATCTCAGGGAGGGAAAATAGATCTAGAGTTAGGGTGGAATGGCGTACCTCTTTAGGTTAGAGTCCCTTTATATTTGTAGACCTAGGGTTTCTTGGGCTCCAAGCTAGCGCGTGGGGTATAAGCTCAGGTAACCGCTTCGGGTGACGTCATAGGTGACGGGAGGACGGAAGCGGTTACGGAGCACGTGGAGGAGGTGAATCCCAATGATTACATTCGTTGCATGATCATCGTGGGGACCGCATGGTGTAACAACATTCTGTTGACCGCCTTAGGAATATCTTCAGGAGAGTTGGGACAGCTGTCATTAGCGTGGCACGCGGAGAACTGACCGAGGGAAGCTCCGAGGGATAAACCGAAGTGTGAAACGCGTACGTTGCTTCGGCTTGGGGGTCCTTGAGTGCCGGAGTCACTTCATACGGACCGGTTACCGAGCTTGTAACCGAGGCCACCACAAATTTATTTTCTTATCCTTTTAACGCCTGCTTCAATTCTGGGGAGTTGACTTTTCGTGTGAACCGGCTGAACCGGGATCCCCGGTATCCTAGGCGCCGTGGAGTGAACCGAATGACGGTAACCGAGGCTAGCTAGTCCCAACCTTAGGTGCCACGTGTCTTCATCCGTCGAAGCATCGGAATCCAAAAAGCTGTCTCGGCAGGTGAAACGTCAGACGATTTGTACGAACCGTCTTATCAGGGACATGTGTTGAAGAATGAAAGGCCCGGGGGGCGGCGCGTCTGTCCTGGTTCAGAGCCCCAAATGCTGTCCGTCCGATGGGGACGCGTGTCAGATATCCGACGGCCCGAAGCACGACGCTTCGTTTCCCGCGCGTCCCTTCGTCCGCTCCATTATAAAAAGTGGAGAGGGAGGAGAGAGAGAGCCACTGAGCCTTCAAAATACGTCGAACTGCCGCCGCTGTAGACTACGAGCCTTTGATCGATTTTTGCAGCGATTTGAGAGCAAATCTTCCAACAAAAACCAGGTATGCTGATCTACAACCTTCAATCTTTAAGTATTGATAATTTTTTCGAGTTTTTGTGATGTTTTTATCGCCCATTAGGGCGGAGACACCATCTGCCGCCATCTGGCTCGTGGCGTTAATGGCGCCCTCCGCCGCAGCTTCCTGAAACCGAGGCCCCTGTTCTTCCCGAGGGCAATAGTTCTTCCCGAGGCTTGCCCTCGTACTTAAACCCATAGGGATTAGAGCGAGACCTGAGGAGGCTCCTCCCGAGGAGGGACCTCCCTGAGACGACCGAGGCCTATCCCCACCGAAGAGTGATGACCATTCCGTCCCGAGTGTCAGGACCTTTTGTCTTCCCCGAAGCACATAGCTGATGGGTTTTTTGCACGTTCTTGTCTTTGTTTAGGTCGGGGCGGATGGTCATTGATATCCCTTCGGGCAGCTCAAGTAGTTCGGATTCTTCTACACTTGAGGGCATCTTTCGACAAGCTTGGAACCGAAGAATATACCGAATCCCAATCGACGTCATCGAACCGGCTGACCCTGACCAAGCTCAGCGTGAGGTGACATCTTTTGACCCAAACATGACAGAACCCGAGAGTACGTCAGACCAAGCCCCGGGGCCATATGCGGGTGCTCCCGAGGAAGTTCGGGGTCGGAGGAGGCCCATGAGACCGTGCCCTTTCTTGGGGCAATACTTCAGCGGCACGCCCGCCGCATATGCTGAGTTCAAGAGGGTCTTCGGCGTACCTCCGGATGTCGAGGTTCGGTTACTTCAAGACACCGACCCTTTGAATCTACCATACAGCCAGGGGGAGCTGATCTTTCCCCTAATGGCGATCACTGAAGGAGGGGTCAGGTTCCCCCTCCACCAATTTGTCCGACGGGTGCTCCGGGCCCTCACACTTACGTCTTCACAGCTCACGGTGAACTCATACCGAATCATCACCAGCATTATCGAGTTGAGGAGGCAGTATAATCTGACCTTCGGCCTTGAGGAACTCTTCGGAGTGTATTCTCTAGGCATCAACCGGGAGTGTGCCCGACACTACCTGTCGTGCCGGCCGGATTATGATACTTTTCTTATTGACCACCTGCCGGATTCCGAGGAGTGGGCAGGGATATATGTCGCTGTCTCCGAGAAATTCATGTTTGGTCCCGGGGAGATAGCCGACACCACCAGCTCGGTTCAATTTGATGCCCGGGAAACCTGGTCGGTAAATCTGTATGCTTCGGCGTTGATACCGCGTATTTCAACTCTTTTCCTGAATGTTTACTAAGTCTCATTTCTTCTCTTTTTTTGGTATCCTGTTGCAGCTGAGGGAGTCGTAGCTGGGCTTCGGGGAAAAGCCCTAAAAGCTCGGATTGACGCTGCTTACGCCATCCCGATAACCAGCCGGTACGCTCCGGAACTGCTCGGGTACAAGCCGTCGTACACGAGTTATTTGAAGAAAAGACCAAGGCAACAGGGGGCACCGAGAGCGGGCAGAGGCGGAGGCAGAGGCGGAGGCCGAAGCGGAGGTAGAGGCGAGGGAAGAGGTGGAGGCAGAGGTAGGACAAAAAGAACCGCAGGACGAGTGGGGAGTGTTACCGAGGCCGAAGAGAGCGATTCTGAGCCTCGGGGTACAATTCGTGAGGAGATCGATCGAGAAACTCCTGAACCGACCGGGCTTAGCGAGGAAATGGCAGGCCCAGGCACCAGAGAAGTGCAGAACCTTCGGCGTCAGAGGCCCAGAAGTCGGGGCGCGGGCGCCACCTCTACCGGTACATCGGGCGCCGGTACCTCGGGATTGACTCCTGTTTCCCCTCGGGAACCTCCGCAGAAGAGGGCCCGCCCCGAGGAAGGTGAAGGTGGAAGAGGGAGGCAAACGGAGACGATCCAGATAGAGGAGGAGACAGGAGAGCGGAACCAAGAAGAGGCCGCTGACGGGCAGGGTGGAACCTGGGTTAATCCGAGGGAGCTCCCATGGGCCCCGGAGTTCCGCCATTACTCCGGCCGCCTAATCCACCATGCTGATAGCATTGCTAACCTCGGTGTGGCGTACGGCTTGCTTCGGGGAACCGTCCTCCCGAGGGATGCGCAGGCCATAGAGGGGATGACCAAGGATCTCACCGAGGAGATAGCTCAGTTGGTTCTCGCTGTAAGTCATGGTTGCCTTTCGATTTTCTCCTTCGGTTAATCTGCTCACGTTTGTAATGCCTTGTATATAAATTTTTTGTGCTGTCAGGCTGGCGCTCGGGCATTGGTGATCAATGACCGGTTTAAGGCGCAGGAGGACGGGATGGAGGAGCTGAGAAAGGCCTTGGCGCAGAAGGAGGATGATCTGAAGGTCGCTTGTGAATCCTGTGAGCTTTATCTTGCAGATTTCCAAAGATGCGATGAACAAAGGCAGCAAGCCGAGGGTCGAGCAAAACAAGCCGAGGAGGATGCCAAGACTCTGAGGGCGTCCCGGGCTCTTGAGGTGGATGGCGCGCTGAAGAAGGATATGATGATGGCTGGGATGCAGCCGAGGCGTCATACAGGCAGCAGGTCAGGGATATTGAGAACGAGCTATTTCGGGATCGCTTCCTGGACGGCCTCCGCTTCGGTCATGAGGCCCTTCTGCAGAAGCTCAATCTCCCAGAGGATTCTCCTCTTCGCGCCCTGCCCGAGGCTCCGCCCGAAGAGCTTGTCATGCCCGAGGAGGAAGTCGAGCATGCCCAAAATGCAGATACAGACGCTCAGCCCGAGGTCCAGGCTGCTTCTCAGACTGCTACCCCCGTCGATGTTGCAATTCAGACTCCCCTTCCTCAAAACACTTAGGATTTTTTTTTGCTTTACTGCTTTTCTTGGCTGGACGGCTCCGGACGTTTTGGATTTTGCCGTTCCAGGAATCATTTTGATGACAGGCGCCGAACAATTGGCCGAAGCCTGATCATCTGTAATAGCTAAGTAGGATTTTAACTTAGCGTTTCAACTTTATCGCTTGTTTTGGATGATTTCCTGTTGAATGAATGCTTTTATCGTTTGCTTGAGTGAATGCTTCTGTTTTCTGAACTCTTGTTTTATCGTTTGAGATGCATAAGATCATAACTACCACCGAAGGGTGCCTCTGCCCCTGTTTCGGTTGAACATTTGCAGGAAACCAAATTTCGACCGAAGCATAGACCGAGGTGGTCTCAAAGATGTATAGAGTAGTGTCAGAAAACGAAGCGTTGGTTAGCCCCTGCGCGCGGTAAGTTAGCACGGTAGGCAGGGAAATAACCGAAGCGAAGATAATGATAACCGAAACGCCCCTGTTAAGGGAGATAGAGGGACCGAACCCGAAGCAGAGAGGAATCAAATTTTGAATTACGCGTGCCCCTGCTTTGGGCTTGGTGCCTCGGTCGCTGGTTAGTTAGGTACCCAGAGTGATGGATACGGAGGAGAAAAATGCTGCTAAGGGATTAGGGCTAGAGTTCCGAGGGGAAGTGGCATAAGCCATAGCTTTGGAGCTCTGCGAATCCGTTAACAGTTGATGTCGCACAGGGAAGTCGGGATAAGGGGCTCGGGAAAAAGGCCGAGTTTCCTTAAGACCGTCAACCGAGAGTCCGAACGACCGAGAAGGCCGTGGTGACTTAATGGGATTTGCGTCCGAGGGGGATACCCATGGGAGGACGGTTTCCCGAAGTCAAAATAAAACGACTCAAGCAAGTTTGAACCGAGTAGTAGAAGTAAAGGATGAGAATAGTAAGACACGATGATGTCAGGAAAATTCTCATTGAAACGAAGTAGGAAAAACCATTACACAGGTACGCATAAGCGTTTCTTGGGAAAACATAAAACTGGAAAAAAGGGAAATAGGTGCTCGGTGGCCGAAGCCCGGCTAGCCATAGAACTTCTTGAGGTTGTTGGCATTCCAGGTCTTGGCTATTGGGGAACCGTCCAGCTTCTCCAGTTTGTAATTGCCCGAGCCTAGGTGCTTTAGGACTCGGAAGGGACCCTCCCAGTTGGGCATCAGCTTCCTCTTCTTTGATTTTTCTATCACTTTCTTCCAGACGAGGTCGTCCGGTTTGAAAGACCTGAGGCGGACGCTTCGGTTATACCCCTTTGCGACCTCCTGTTGGTATGAGGCAAGCTTTATCCGGGCGGTCTCGCGCTCTTCCTCCGCCAGGTCGAGATCCGCAGCAATGTTGTCATTATTGACTTCGTAGTCGAAATTCTCGGTACGGATGGTCGGGAGACCAACCTGTAGTGGGATAACAGCCTCCATACCGAAGGCCAGAGAGAATGGGGTACGGCCTGTGGAGCGTCGGGGCGTGGTTCGGTAGCCCCAGAGGACTCTTGGCAGTTCTTCAGCCCACTTGCCCCGGCGGGACTCGAGTCGGCGCTTGAGGCCGGAGGAGATGGCCTTGTTGGCGGCCTCGGCCTGGCCGTTGCCCTGTGGATAGCCCGGCGTGGAGGTGTCCCATTTAATACCATACTCGTCCAGGAGAGCCCGGTATTGCTGCCCGGTAAACTGCTTGCCGTTGTCTGTGATGATGGCGAAGGGTACACCGAAGCGAGAAATTATGTTTCGCCAGACGAAGCGAATGACATCGGCCTCCTCAATGTTGACAAGGGGCTCGGCCTCGACCCACTTGGAGAAGTAGTCGGTGGCGGTGAGAAGGAACTTGAAGCCTCCGGGTGCGACGGGGAGCTTGCCAACTATATCCATGCCCCATTGAGAGAATGGCCAGGGACTGGTGAGTGGGCTGAGATCTCGAGCCGGTTGATGGATGATAGGGGCAAACATCTGGCACTTGCGGCAACACTTAACATAGTCCTCAGAGTCTTTCTTCATTGTGGGCCACCAGTACCCCTGGGTAATGGCTCGGTGAGCAAGGGAGCGCCCACCAGAGTGGCAACCGCTGTCGCCGGAGTGAAGCTCTTCGATGATGCCGGGGACCTGGTGGGGGTGAGCAACCAGTAAGTAAGGTCCGGTAAAGGACCTTCGGTAAAGCTTATCATTGGGGTCAAGCCAAAATAGAGCGGCCTTGTTGCGGAGTCGGTGCGCTTCCTTCTTATCGGCGGGGAGGGTATCATTCTTCAAGTAACCAACGATCTCATCCATCTAGCTTGGACCGAGCTCGATGTTAAGAACCTCGTGGCCTAGTACGTCAAGTTCGAAGCTGGGCTTGTCAATGGAGCTGAAGGAGATGGAACGGTGCTCCGAGGCTGCGCAAGCCGAAGCGAGCCTTGCTAGGGCGTCGGCGTGGGCGTTCTGCTCCCGAGGGATATGTTCGACACGAATGGCCTTGAAGCTTTTGAGGAGCCGGACGGCGGAGCTGAGGTAGGTGCGCATGCGGTCGTCCCGAGCTTCATACTCTTCGGAGAGCTGGTTTACCACCAACTGAGAGTCGCTGTAGATGACAAGCTCGTCGATGCCTAGAGCTTCGGTGGTCTTGAGCCCAGAAAGAAGTGCCTCGTACTCGGCCTCGTTGTTGGAGGCAGGGAAGTTGATTGAGAGGGAACTTTCATGCAAGACACCTGAAGGGGACAGGAGCACTATCCCAGCCCCGGCGCCTCGGCTGTTGGATGCGCCATCGACATACATTTTCCAGACGTCACCGTGAAAAAGCTTCCAAGCGGTGCTCGGATTGGCCTGGAGCACGGCTTCGGGACGGGGGGGTGGGGTTGAAGACAAGATGTCGGCAGGAGTGAGTTCGGCGATGAAGTCGGCGAGTACTTGGGCTTTGATTGCTGTCCGAGGCTGGAAGTGAATGTCATAATTTGCCAACTCGACGGCCCACTAAGAGATTCGGTTGGAAAGGTCCGCCTTGCGGAGGAGTGATTTGAGCGGGTACTCGGTAAGAACAATGATGCAGTGGGACTGGAAGTATGGGGCAAGCTTCCGAGATGCCGAGACGAGAGCAAGAACAAGCTTTTCCAAGGGAAGGTAGCGTGTCTCGGCGGGGGTCATCGTCTTGCTGGGGTAGTAGATGGGTTGGTGTTCCCGGCCTTCCTGTCGAACAAGGACCGAACTGATCGCATGTGAGGAGATGGCGAGATACAGGAACAAGTCCTCCTGGTCCCGAGGAGTGACGAGGAGAGGTGCTTCGAAGAGGTAAGTTTTCAACTGCTGCAGGGCTCGGTCACAGTCCTCGGTCCACTGGAAGCTTCGGCGGCTGCCCTTCAGGAGTGCAAAGAAAGGCTGGCATTTGTCAGAAGAACGGCTGATGAATCTGTTCAGGGCAGCGGCCATGCCCGTCAAGCGTTGCACGTCCCTCTTGTTGTGGGGAGCCGAGAGCTTCTCGATGGCCAAGAGTTGAGCAGGGTCTGCTTCGATGTCGCGCCGGGACACGAGGTGCCCTAAGAATTTACCGGAGCTGACACCGAAGGCACACTTCTCTGCATTGAAGCGGAGCTTATGCTGTTTGAGAATTTCGAAGGTCTCTGCGAGATAGGTGAGGTGATCTCCGGCGAGCATGCTCTTTACCACCATATCATCGATGTAGGCCATCATTGTGTCGCCTAGGAGACGCTCGAACATCTTGGTTATCATCCTTTGAAAAGTTGCCCCGGCGTTCTTGAGGTCGAAGGGCATTACGAGATATCCGAAGATTCCGTGAGGAGTGATGAAGGCCGTGTTCTCGACGTCGCCTTCACTCATGGCAATTTGATGGTAGCCTCGGTAAGCGTCCATAAAACTGAGGCGGTCGTGGCCGGCCGTGGCGTCGACGAGTTGGTCGATCCTCGGGAGAGGGAAGAAGTCCTTCGGGCAGGCGTCGTTGAGGTTGGAGTAATCAACGCAGACGCGTCACTTGCCGTTTTTCTTCTTAACAACAACGGTGTTGGCCAACCATTTGGGGTATTGGACCTCTCTGATGGCGTTGGCGTTGAGGAGTCGGTTAACTTCCTCAATGACAGCTTCGGAATGAACCGGAGAGGAGCGCCGGGCCTTCTGAACGACAGGGCGCTTTGTCTTGTCAATGTTGAGCTCGTGGCAGATGAAAGAGGGATCGACTCCGGGCATCTCATAGGGAGTCCATGCGAACACTTCGATATTCCTTTTGAGAAAGTCCACCATGTCATTCCATTCGGTGTCACTGAGTGAGGAACCGACAAGGAAAAAACGTGATCCGTCTTCGGTAATGGGGATGGTAACGAGTTCCTCGACGGCCTTCTCGTCGGCTGGCCGCCCGACGTCTTCTAGGACGGGTGCATCGGGGACTTCAATGAGATTAACCCGGGAAGTCTTCTTATTGCTTCGAACCGCGTTAACATAGCATCTTTTTGCCGCTGTTTGGTCACCGTATAGATCCTCCTGTCGGCCGTTAGCACCAATGAAGCGGACTACCTGGTGATAAGTGGAGGCGATAGCCTTCAACTTATGAAGCCAGGTGCGTCCGACAATTGCGTTGTAAGGACTTGGTACGTCAACGACCACGAACTCCATGTCAAGTACCACCGAGCCTGCACGGACGGGGAGAGTGATTAGCCTGAGGGGCCATACCGGGGCTCCGTTGAAACCGATGAGGGGAACCTCGGAGCGTCGGAGGGCGGTGTCGGAGAGTTTCAGGTCCTGGAACAAGGAGTAGTACATGACTTCGGCCGAGCTGCCCTGGTCAACGAGGACGCGGCGGACGTTGAAAGTTCTGATGCGGAGTGTGACGACGAGGGCGTCGTTATGTGGCAGCTGGACACGATCGAGATCTTTTTCGGTAAACGTGATGGTCCACTTTGAACCGTCATCGGTGCGGGCGCGCTTGTTGTCGGGACCGACGAGCATGACCTGTTTGGAGGCGGACGCGTCGTTTAACTCGGCACGGATGATACGAGCGGCTTCGGGGTGCAGAGGGCCGTGGATAACATGAATCATCTGAATTTCCTCTACGGTTCGGTGTTCGGCGCGCTCTGCCCGAGCCTTCGTTTTCTCCTGATCGATGAGGTGATTGAGATGACCCCCGACAACAAGCTGCTCCAAGTAAGCCTTGAAGGGCTTGCAGGCGGTGGTGAAGTGGCCTTGCTCATTATGATAACTACAGCGGACGATTGGATTTTTGATCTTCCCGTTCTCGGTGCCGAGCTTCTGATTCGGGAAGGAGAAGAAAGGCTGATCCTTCACCTGATCAATGATCCGGTAGATAGGGATGGTGAAGACAGTTTTCTCAGCGTTGAAATCACTTGGCTTCGGTCCCTTCTTCGGTGGTTGCTTGATGTTGTTGACCTGCTTCTTTGGTGTGGAGACAAGGGCGGGAACCGAAGAGGTCGCCGAGACAGAATGGATCTTGGTGCCCGAGGATTTCCCGATGCCCCTTCCAGCTTTGGACTCAATGAGCTGACACCAACCTTCGATGCGGGTCATGAGGTCTTTCATGGAGTCCGGCTTGTTGCGGGCGAGGTCGTCGTAGACTTGCTCGTCCTGGGCGGTAAGACCGAGCTTGAATCCGCGGGCCGAGATAACACCGTCGCAGCCTTCGATTTCGTTGAATAGCTCCCAATAACGACCGGCGTACTGGCGGAGCGTTTCGTCGGTGCGTTTCCGGAGAGAGATGAGGGAATCAATCTCCTTCTCGTGCTTGTTGCTTGTGACGAACCGAGCCATGAAGGCATCGCACAGGGAGTCAAATGATGAAATTGATCTGGCAGGCAGCTGGTTAAACCATGTAAGGCCTAGGTTCCCGAGGCTGGCAGGGAAGACCTTACAAAGGAAGGCGTCGTCCGAAGGCTCATTTCGGAGGAAGAGGGACATGACGAGCTTGTACTGCACCAGGTGAGTGTTTTTTGCCGTCGTATTTGGCAAATTTGGGCTGGGTGAATCCTTTTGGGGGGTAACCGAGTCGATCTCTTGTGTGAAGGGGGAGGTCGTGAGTCTCCGGAGTCGGGCGTCTCGATGAGGTCGGATAGAACGGTCAAGACCGTCTGGACGCTCATGCGCGGGACGCTTTTTTGGGACCGACTCGTCCAGCCTTTCGTACTCCTTCCTCTTCGGTGGGGTGCCTCCTGATCTCTGATGAGATCGCTCCTGTTGGCCTCTCTTGTAGCCCTCTCGGGCGTAGGGCCCGAGGCGCTCCGTGACGTGGCTTCCGCCACATTTTTCTCCTGGATGTGAGACGAATGGGCTTTTGGCCCGAGCGCTCTTGAGGCGCTCGCGATACCCTTTTGTTTGGAACTCCAAGAGAGCGCCATCGTCGTTGGCAATTCTGGTGAAGCTTGGGGTGGGCTCACGAGTTTCCTTTCCAAACTTGACCGGGTGCGTGGAGGAGGCGGAGTCGCTACCAGCTTCGAGCCTCTCGAGGACGGATCGCTTTCTTCGTGGATTTTTGGGATCAAGAGAACGGGAGCGCTCCCTACGCCCAGCGCCGCCCTCGGGACGACCATCCTTTACAACAGGAGGATCGAGACGGTCTTTGACAGAGGGTCGAGACTGGTGTTCGACCAAATGGCCTCCCCCGCGACTGCGGGAAGGGCTTGAATGGCTCCGTCTACCTCCATGGCCTCCGGAGGAGTGAGATGTGGATATCTGGAGGAGGTGCTTGATTTCAGCGAGCTCGTCGCGGACGTGCTTGTCTCTTTCCACGACTGTTGACAAGTCGTCGATCTTCCGCTCCAGGTGACGGATGTAGGAGTGGAGTTCGGAGCCGGTCCCCGCGTCCTGGGTTGAAGTTCCAGCTCCGACTCCGATGGACATGTGAGCCTTCCTTGGGGCACCGGCCCCGCCAGGAGCCAGGATGGGCTCTCCGAATGGGCCGAGGCCGAGGGTTGTTTCACTGGGGTGAGGATCTTCGACTTCCACCATTGTTGTTACGAGAGGTCTGGACAGAGCTCTTTGGAAGGAGGGAGACGAATGATTTTTAGAGTGGATGTGTCCCAGCAGAGTCGCCAATTGTCGGGTTCGAATTATCGTGAGCAGATCCAAGGCTCAGGGTTTGCTCCCCCTCCTGTTTGCTCCGTGCTAGCCACTTTGAGACTGCACCAAGTCACTAGGGGTTGGACACCCCAGTGACCCTCCGATGATCAAGTTAGATCTCAGGGAGGGAAAATAGATCTAGAGTTAGGGTGGAATGGCGTACCTCTTTAGGTTAGAGTCCCTTTGTATTTATAGACCTAGGGTTTCTTGGGCTCCAAGCTAGCGCGTGGGGTATACGCTCAGGTAACCGCTTCGGGTGACGTCATAGGTGACGGGAGGATGGAAGCGGTTACGGAGCACGTGGAGGAGGTGAATCCCAATGATTACATTCGTTGCATGATCATCGTGGGGACCGCATGGTGTAACAACATTCTGTTGACCGCCTTAGGAATATCTTCAGGAGAGTTGGGACAGCTGTCATTAGCGTGGCACGCGGAGAACTGACCGAGGGAAGCTCCGAGGGATAAACCGAAGTGTGGAACGCGTACGTTGCTTCGGCTTGGGGGTCCTTGAGTGCCGGAGTCACTTCATACGGACCGGTTACCGAGCTTGTAACCGAGGCCACCACACCCAGCTACAACAAAAGCAACTTCCAAACAAAACCATTACACCAGCGTTCTTCCGAGAAACTTCATCCACAACCATCCATCCATTTTAACTAGTAACAGTTGGCGTAAGTAGAGGATCGTTGGAAACAAATTTGTGAATCCAGAAACCACCCAAAAAAAAAAAATAACTCTTCGACGAACTCCTCACAAGACAGATCAACCATCTATCCGCATCATTCTTCATTACACTTGATCAAAAACCCTTCTCTCCTCCACGTCATCATCTATACCGGTGACATCCTCTCTGGACTTAGGATTCGCTGCCGGAGGAGAGATGTGGTTTTTTATCCAATCTCGAATGTGTTTCTCGTTGAATGGATCATCACAATCCTCTTCCCAAATCCTAACACGCTAGTTTCTTCCTCTTACTGTAATATTGGCACACATGAAAATTGAAGAAAATCAAAATTGGATCCAAACCACACTGAATTGGAACCCTGTTTTGTTTTTGTTTTTTTTGCAATTTTCACACGTGTATCTATTAAAGTCCAACGAATACAATTTTTGGTATGATTATGGTTCTCGTCAAACTCTACAAAATGAACGGAGTCTAAGTGTGATCGGAAAATGGCCAAAAAATTGAAAACGGACCAGAGGGGATACCAAGGGTGTTGGTATCCCAGGTATACTAAAAAGTTTATCTTCTTGTCATCCCTTATTTGATGAAAGGAGACCAAATTAGATACAATCACATGGTCGTGATTGGATGCCCTAAAATTTCCGGAACATCAGGAGAAGTTATAGAAAGGATCTTAGTTAACAATCATTTCAAAAACAAAAACATTTTATTGGTACAAAGAGAAATTAAGCATTGCATACAGTGAAAAGGATTGGAATGTTAGTGGCAATGCCATGAAACCACTTTCATCACATACATAGCTTGTTTGATACAGAAGAGTAAAGCAAGGTGGGGCTGATGCACAGAGATAAGAAAGAGAGTTATTTCTAGAACATCAAAACAAGCTACACGCAAGATTCAGTTAGGAATCATTCGTCCTAACCATGTTGCCGGCCTTGTTCCCTTGCCCCGAGAAATACATTTCTAATCTTGTGCAGTTCCGCAAGGACGTCTCTAGCATTCATTCTCTCACTGGGCAGTGCAGCACAACATAAAACACCAATTTGAAGGATTGAGACAAGGCAAACTTCAGGTTTATTAGTGCTTGGTGTGATAGTTTGCCTAGTCCCACTTGGATGCCTTTCTTCTTCCAATATGATCTGGGGATCAACGATCTCTAATACCTTGTCTGGAAGAAACCTTTTTGTGTAACCAGATAGGCTAAGAGTGTCATTGAACATGCAATCAGTTGGTCTTTTTCCGATTAACATTTCCAGTAGTAACACTCCATAGCTATACATATCACCTTGTGTTGATATCTCTTCACCCGTACCATATTCTGCAGCGAAACCATACAAAAGAAACAAGAGGATTTATTCATGATATTGATACCATTAACCGAAATTCTGTGGTTACCTTCTCTTTTGTTAAAAGAATTTCTCCAACATTTCAAGAAAAAGAAATACAGTGAGGGCCCATAAGAAGGTTTGTTAGAGTTTTCTCCTATAGCTAAACCTGCATTGTCTTACAACACGGAAGAAACAGTGATGGGAAATTATCTTTGCATTAAGAGGTTTGATTTATACGTTAACTTATGTACTTAGTTTTCACCACAATATTGACTGATAACAATGAAACTAATTAATTAAATGGATAGAGCAATAAATTATAGACAATTACCTGGAGCAACATATCCAATTGTTCCTCCAATGCCAGTTGAACTTGATTATTGTTGATTGTTTGATCTACATACAGTTGGTAAAAGAATCTTTGCAAGACCAAAGTCACTCACATGGGCACAAAAATCAGCATCAAGAAGAACGTTGTTTGGCTTTAAGTCGCGGTGAATGATAGCTACTTCGCAATGATAGTGAAGATAATCCAAAGCAGAAGCCACATCAATGGCAATGTTTAAACGTTGAATAAGGTTCAAGCTCACAGTTCCCTGTTGCTCATGAAGACATTCTGGGTATAACCAGTTATCTAAGCTCCCGTTTTCCATGAACTCGAAAACTAAAGCCTTGAAATCATTGCGGTTAAAATCGATGCTTGAGCAAGATGTGATTATCTTGACAAGATTGCGATGGCGAATGTTCTTAAGTGTTTCACATTTGGCTTGGAAACTCCTATTCCCTCCACGTTCTTGAAGTTTCAATACCTTCACAGCAATTGTTTGTCCAGTTGAGTTGAGAATCCCTTTGAAAATAGAACCATATTTTCCCTCACCTATCAAGTTGTCAGAAGAGAATCCATTTGTTGCTTGGTGAAGTTCTGCATAGAGAGTTTCGGGTACTCCCTTTGGAAAGGTAAGGCCAAGGAAATTTCTCTTCTTGACCTTCTAATTCGATAAATAATTGTTGCGACACAGAGTAGGATCACAACAACAAACGACATAGTGATTACCGGTATAATCACTTTATTGTTGAGAGGTCCTTTCTTTTTTTGCAATACTTTTACTGGACATGCAGGAAGTTGTAGTTCTTTAACTCCTCCGCACAGTTTGCTATTTTTGACAACTGAAAAAGCACTAATATTCTTGAACAATCCATCGTTTGGAAGTTCACCTTCGAACATATTGTATGACAGGTTTAGACTTTGAAGTGAAGTCAACTCTCCTAAGAACTTGGGAATTTGTCCAGGCAAATTATTGCGAGACAAATCTAGGAATTGAATACCTTTCAGTTGATTGAGGGATGCGGGAATCGGACCTTCAAAATGTTTCCAGCGAGAGAAAGGAGTTCCAACACTTGGAAACTGCTAAGAGTTGCTGGGATTCCTCCTGATAATTTGTTTTCTGATAAGTCCAGCTTTCCGAGATTTCTCAAGTTACCGATTTGCATTGGTATCGGTCCTGTTAGCTGATTAATTACCACCTAGGAAGAGACCAATAGATAAGGCTGAAAGCCTGAAGATTTGACCAGGTATCGTTCCGGTGAGATTATTGTAACCGAGATCGATTCCTACAAGACGTTTACAATTTCCCAAGGAATTAGGTATCCTTTCCTCTAGCTTATTTTCAGAAAGGGAAAGTATGCTTAGCTGGGTGAGGTTTCCAATGGAGGATGGGATTTTTCCTGAGAGCTTATTTGTGTACATGTAAATTTGTTCCAACTTGGAGAGTTTACCAATGGATTCAGGAATACTGCCGCTAAGCATGTTCGCACCTACTATGAAACTCTGTAAGTTCAGAAGGTTCCCAATCCCAATAGGTACGCTTCCAGATATGATTCTCTTTTATATCGAAATAACTCAGAAATTTCGAGAGACTTGCAATGGAATTGGGCAACAAACCACGAAAGTTATTTGCACTCAAACTCAACTCTCGTAGATTGGAACAGTTGGAGAACGAATTCATAATGTTATCTAATTCATTCCCGCTATTAGTTCTAAGTGGATTGCCAGATGCCCCAAATATTTCAAGATCAGTAAGGTTTTCCAGACTTTTTGGTGTAGGCCCGTTAAATGAATTCTCTGTAATATCGAACTTGGAAAGTTTAGAAGCATTGCCTATCGATGACGGGATAGGCGCATAGAAATTGTTTGTACTAATCAAAAATTCTTGTAGCTTTGGAAGTGCCAAACCAAAATCTCGGATGAGGGTTCCATGCAATTGGTTAAAGGCTAGAGAAACAACTCCTGAGTGGCGATATGTTGACGAATGGATTGCTTCTGACTAGCTTGTTCTCCGCCAAAGAAAGCATAGACAGCGCAGAGAGATTTCCAAATGAGGCCGCTATCGATCCTCTGAAATTGTTTCGACCAAGAAGCAGTCGTGTGAGACTAGACAGAGAACTCACCACAACAGGAATTTCACCTCCTAGTCTGTTACTAAATAGGTTTATTTCCTTGATGTTCGACCGACCAGTGATATTGGTAGGTAGTTTGCCTCCAAAGGAATTCTTCGCAAGAATAACTTGTTGAAGTCGAAACAACCTTCCAATTTCTTTCGGGATGGTTCCATGGAAGTTGTTGTTGCGGAGATCCATCGTCCTGACGAAGGTAAGGTTCCCTACATGAGGGGATAGAGAACCCACCAACCCTCGGGATGATAAGTCTAGCATGGTCACCCGTTGATGCTTACGACCGCATGTAACTCCTTCCCACTTGCAGAAGTGGATGGAATGATTCCAGGAACGAAAAACAGGAAAAGCATCACCTTGCACCAAATCCTTGATAGCAAGCAGAGCTTGACGGTCCGTCTCATTTGACATGGGGAGAGCGGTGGTGCTGCTTGTGGCCATTGTGAAAATTGTTAAAACAAAACAGAGGACAGACATTGCACTTCCTTGTTTTGGAAACATTGTTTTGGTGCTAAAGGAGAAAAGAATATGAAAGGGGAAAGGGGAAAGCGGGTGATGAGCTTCGTACTCTAAACTGAAAGCCAAGATATATAGAGGCTGCTTCTTGGGGAATCAGCTCCTTTACATTCCTCATCCCTACATACTTTCTTCTTCTTTTTTTGTTCGTTCTGGACCGACATCTATGATCTGAACCGTTCATCTCGTAGGATCCATAATGAAGAATATGATTGTAGAAAGTTACATTAATTCAGATATCGATTGGTACGTGAACAAGTTGAATTTTATTTTGTGAAGTGTGTTTTGAACGTATTTTGCCGTGAATTTTACATAATGAGATGCAACTTTTTCGATATCCAATCAAACAGAATTCTTCGCGGTCATGTTCTTCGTTGAACCTAAGAATTCTTTGCAGTCATATTCTTCGTTGAACCTTAGAATTTTCAGAGTCATATTCTTCGTTGCAAGTTCAACGATGTTGATCTCATTTGGAAAATTGATTGATAAGACAACTCAATCCAGGGTTCAAGTTAAGATATATTGTTAAGTGTCCTGTCTTAATTAAGTGTGTGGCCATGCAATGCCTAGGTTCCAGTATCACTTTCATGTCGATCACTGTAAATCATCATCTCTTTCTATGGGTGGCTCACCTATTCATGAATAAAAGTAGAGTGTTAAGAATATCGACGCCTTGACTAATGAAACTCGAACTCCACTACCTCCTCTATCCCTCCATCTCTCTGTCACTGTCATAATTATTCTAGCGAGAGAAGCAAATTGAATTTTTGTCATTGCCGGTTTGATTCTTCATATTTTCCAATTTTTTTGGTTGGCAATTTGAAGTGTTCCCAGAATTTTGAAATCATTCTTTACAGCGCATACGGGGATGGACTTGTTTAATATGCGTGCACAGACTTATGCGTCAATAAAAAAAGATCGGGAGTCCATCCGCCAGGGGCGTAAGTGAAGTTTTCCCTTCAATTTACCAAAATCCATCCAAATTGCAGGTAATACAATGTGCACAAATTTGAAAGCTTCTTGTACAAGAACTTTGAATAAGACATTTTGAACTGCAATATTCAATACGCCATCATCACCAACACACATAAACCGTACATGGAGACAACTAAATTCACAGGAAGTATAACAAATTCAAGGTTTATTGACTCTCCCGGTGTACACATTACCATCAACCCTAACTTAGTACATAATCCCGAGACAAATGACAGACTTTAGACTCGACATGCACGTAGGGCTTTCAACCTTAAACAATGGCCGGCCCTAGGAGACGGATACAATTAGATGAGTAGATCCTGAGACTAAAAAGGTCAGGGTTTACATATCTTAAACTACATTAACTATGTAAATTACGGTCATCCTGTTACTAATTGGTTAGCATAATTCCCTACAAATCACTCTGCAGTGCAGCAGCACGGATCCTCATTGACCACTCTGCTTAAGTTATGTTTGCCCAGTCTGTTGCGTGTCGTTCCCAACAGGTTGGTCATCTGCTTGCCCAGGAACTTCTTCCCCAAGTCTCTCCTGCAACAAAAATCAGATCTTATGAATCATCTCACTGGGACTAAAGGAAGCTTGGGCACTGTGGCATAAGCATTTAAGATGTAAATTGTTCTCTTCACCAACTGCGAACGGAAGTCAAAATACGAAGGGGTTTTGGGGTAGCAAAGAAAACCCATGTCTTCAAATTTTGGAATCTAGTATAAACAGAAATCTTGCTTGCCCCTGGTAACTGAGACGAGACATCCCATCCAATACCTACGGCAGTCAAATGTCCCTCAAATGCTTTCCTCACTATAATCAATAAGACTTTACACACATTATTCGCCAAAACAATCTCGAGTTCTGCAATAAGCAGCAGCAGGAAATTTCAGGAAGCCCAACCAAAGTAGCGAAATATTTCTAGGCTCAAACCAAATATAGGTAGCTATTTGAAGGCTCAAAACAAATAGAGGCAATGATTCCCTAGAACTGAAAGTGGCAATTCTGTTTTACTGGCATCACTAAACACTGCGTTGTCAAGCATGCAGATGATCCTCGCTACGAGACTAATCATGATGCTCTCGAGGAATAGAAACAGACCGTGCAAAAAATTAAAATACCAAAATCACCTTCAGAGAAGCATTCTGTGCGAGAAGCTGATCATACTCATTCCTGATGCGACTCAATTCTGACCTCAATGAGGCATTTTCTTCATTCAAAGCTTCAGCACGCTGAGCTAACTCGTCACATTCCGCCTGACCCAGAAGCATAAATATGAACACCACAGAATCATGGAGTCAAGGATGAAAGTAGCAAATATCATACACAAAAAAGGAATACATTGTCATTACCTGTTTTCGTAACCTGGATCGACGAGCAGATTCTCTGTTGGACTGCTTCCTTCTCTGTTTTTTAAGTTCTCTTTCATCCTGAACTCGAAAACACAAGGTATAAAAAGTACAATTCTACTTACAGCAAAGAGAGAGAGAGAGAGAGAGAGAGAGAGAACCTAGCATGAAACGCATATAGCACAACACAATCATTACCGTTCAACGTGGGGTATCTTTTTTCGAACACGAAGAAATTTCCATTAATCATCAACATGGTGTATCTTAATATTTGAACTTAGTGGTTTTGACCAATCAATCATTATAATTCTCCAGGGGTAATAGGTCATATCATCTGGAGTGTCGTAATATTATAGATATTCGAGCAACTGCACCGCTGCCTATATATGGAAAGATTTTCAGCCATTTTCCTATTATGGCAAGATTTTTGGCAAACCCATTTCCCTCTCAAATTTGGCAAAATGCAATTTGGAGAATTGATCCGGTGGGGGGGGGGGGAAGCACTTGGCAATAGCGAAACATGGGTACAGCACCCCTGCCATTGTTTGGCAAATAGCACTATTCATTACCAAAAATGGAAATGGCAATGGTAAATTTGGCTTCACGGATGTGGATGATTGTAACACCCCGTCCCACATCGGAAGTCTACATGGATGATTTTGAGCATATAACAAACCTTGTGGGCTACTACTAGTACCTTGTGCTTGAGCTATTGGGCCATGTGGTGTGGCTTGTGGATCAAATCAAGGTATTGGGCCAGTGGTTTACTTGGGGTGTTACACCACCCATAAAGGAGACGTGGAGAGGAACATAATCTTATTTCTTATTTCCTTATCACACCGAAGCTGGTCAAAAAGGCAATACTATTTGTAATTTTGAAAAGAATTAATTTAGCAAGCACAACCATGAGAATAAAGCTAAAGAATTAGATGAGAAGTTAAAATCATGGACAGAGAGAGAATACAGGAGGGACTGAGGGGAGACCTGTAGCCACAGCTGTGATTGAAGGCTGTCACGAGATCCAGCAGTGACCATCCCCCCTGCAACCGGAGCAGGAGATGCCTTCCCATGCAGTGCAGGGAGGGTAGGAGGTGTTGCAGTACCCCAGTAGTCCATACCAATATTTAAGTTTGTGGTGGGACCAGGGACACCACCTGGAGCACCTACAGCTGGCATTGGCATAATTGCCATTGATTGATTAACCATGGTTGGAAGTGTATTCGGTCCTCCATTCTGAGAACCATGCATAGCTACACCATTTCGACATGCTTCAGCTGTAAAAAAGCATTGCAAAAAATATCATACAACTATGGAAATATGCAAAATTAGTGACTTCATTCAGAGGGCACATTTTTAGAATCAAACCTTCCGACGGCTTCGTCTGTGAGTCCTGTTCAACATAAAAAAAAAAAAAAAAAGAAGACATGAAAGTGAGATCACACAACACTATTGAAAGTAAAATGACGTGGTACATAGTCCTCAATTGCTTCAAATACATTTTTGTGACCATTGTCGAAATGTCGAGTTAGAATAATTCGTGTATCAGAAGACATGTGGGCAAGGCGAGATAATTGTATTTATCGACATACTTATCTTACTTTCAAGGCTAAATTTGTGTTTACAAGGTACAAGAGCACATCGCATGCATGATATGGAAGTTTTATGTGCACTTAGCCTCTTATACATTTAACTCAAAAATATTAAGCATTTTTGTAGGACGAACAGCCAGCCACTCATGTTGGACATATATCCTATACCCAAGAAGCAAATGCCTGACACGGGTACTCCAAGTATTTAGAAAGAGTCAAAGTAACAAAGTGATTTACATGGGCATCAAAGTTATGGTTTTTGCACGATTTTGGATACAAAACTTTCCCCAATCATTTGTTGTCATTGAATCTACTTCTCTGATAATTTGGCTTCCTATAGCTGGGGAAGATTGCATTTCCATGTGCAAGCTAGGTTGCATGTAAAGGAGAATCGCCAGACATAGAATGCTAGGCCCATATCCCTAACAACTTAATCTCTTGGGACAATAGGTGATCTAGCACAGACTAACACATATACAGACATTGCATAATATAGTAGGTAATACTAACATGTATTTAAAGACAGACTTTCGGAAGCATCCACCACAAATATAATAGGTAAATATCTGAAGTACTAAAATTGATGTTTTGATAACTAACAGAACCCTATTTTCCCGTGAGGGGATATTTATGCCACACAGATACTTCTCAAAAAGAGCCCTGTAAGTATTACAGCCTTTGCCAAAGAAGATTATTCCACAACTCGTGCAACAACATGAAAAGAATCTAAGGGATTTTCCGCTTGATCAAAAAAAAAAAAGAAAGAAAAGCATCTAAGTCTGAAAGCTAAATAATATCGATGCCATTGACATGAGAAAAACAGGTCAAGCATACAGAGGACGCACATGGCAAGGCACGTTTATGATGATAAATGAATTTCTGTTTGTTATCCATGTATGACACAATTCACAGGGATAAACGTCGAGTTTGGTCTTCCAATTAGTGCAATTTTATTTATTAAAACACTCTCCCAAACAATGTCCATTTTGTTTTTTGATCAGCTCCCAAACAATGCAATACATAGTGAAGAATAGATAACTCGACAAGTATAACCACCACAAATTTGTCCTCATGTTTACACCCATGTTCTACTTTCACAAACTTTATCTCAATACAGTGGTCATGCAAGGGTTGTTTTCCAGTTTGAACTATGTTACGTGGGACGCGTACCGTTCTGGTATGCGGAACGGGTACAGGAACGTGGTATGATACATGCCCGAATTGTGGTATGGTGCAGGTAGGCCTCTGTAGATTGTAATCTAAGAATCTACTTACTTCATTATTTTCATTGCAGATTTTCCAATAAAATACCGAATTGTGTCTAAACACAAATGCATAAGACAGTTCTAGAAGCCCTATAACCAATTTTTCTTGTGATGATCTTGCTAAAGCTCCACTCCTCGCTAATTTCTAAAGGGAAAAACTTTGGAATCGCTCTGGATTACTAAACTCACTGTTTTGGAATGTGTAGGTGTGGTGGTGTCCAATATTTTAGAACGAGCATTCCAAGACATAATTCACTAGGGTCTAGCTAGGGTCTAGGCCTCTAGGGTATAAGCTTTTTCTGGCACCACAACTTTGAAACATATGACGAGGAATTGGAATTTCACCCTTTCACAGTATATGACCTGTTCATCCATGGAGCTGATTCACAGTCTCTTTCAATTGTTAAGGAAGCTCTAGAGGAATTTCATCTTATTTGTGGTTTAAAACCTAGTTTGTAGAGGAGTGCTATATTCTTCTCAGGGCTAGACAATGGTTTGAAGAGGGACTTAACTTCTGCTCTCCATATCCAGGTGGGTACCTAACCTGTTAAGAACCTCGGAGTGCCTCTGATTTCATCTAAACTTCTTATGAAGATTGTTCACTGCTTAAAGAGAGGATTTGGCAGATAACTCATCCAGTCACAGTTACAGAGTATGCAGAGTATGCAGGTATATTTGTGCTCCATTTCTGTCCTTGTAAAAACTTGAGGGAGAGTGAAAATATTCTCAGTTTCCGAATGAACTGGTGTATCCCTTGAGCAGACTGGTGCCAAAGTTGATTGGCAGTGGGGGTGCAGCCCTAAATAGGAAAGCGGCGTACAGTTTGAAACCCTTACTCCTTGGAACAAAGCTACGATGCTAAGAAACTTGGGGCCACAGGTCAAAAGAAGTTGATTCCTTATAAAATTATAATGGTTGTAGGTAAACCGCATTCACACTTTTGCTACTGTGCATAAAGCACATGGCATATGAATCTACCTCAGGATTCCTCTTGGATAGTAAGAATATTTCTTCAAAATCAGAAGTTTGGGGCAGCCACTTATCAGTTATTGGGGATGGGAATTTCACTTTCCTCTTCCTCGATAATCGGCCCACAATAGGACCTTTGTATAAGCAAGCTGTTCAGTGGCAGAGTTGTACCTTGTAAGGAATTGTGGTATCTCTTTGATGGACAACGTTATTATCTGCAATGGCAACTGGAGGTGGCTAGACACAGAATACGGCTATTATGATCATCATGGATTGTACAGCTTGTCACTCTAACAATAATACCAGGGGCGATGCGGTTTTATCTCCTACTTGTATTGGTATGCTTTGTATTGAGTGCTTGGATTGCCATAAGGAAGCCTATAAATAAGGTCCATGGGCTCACTGTATGTCTTAAGCTAATATCCAAAGGGCCATTTGTTGCGTCAGTATCTTTGCTAAAAATTTAGACTAAAGGGACGGATATGGAACCAGACCCTGCTTGTGCTCGGGATCTTGAAAGCCATGTACATATCTTTTCTGGTTGATCCTAATCAGGAAGGGTTAGGTCTGGACCGTCTGGTATTTTGCATGGAATACAGACCAGGATAAATACTGCACAATAGTCTGGTGACATAGCTTAGTCATTCAGCAAGAAATAATGTTTTGAGGTTGTTCTGCGTAAGTTGGAGTTTGCAGCCTCCATCTATCATCACAAGCAGAGAAAGACTGCTCGTTTTTGCAAGAAGTCCGAGGTGATGAATAGGGTGAGTCAACATAATGGGAATCTGTGGATAACGCATATACATGATGGCAACTTCTTATCTTAGAACCTCGCAACCAGAATTCGGAAGCATCCTAGACTTGGGAATAATTAAGTCTTGGAGCTAGTCTTGTTCTTTGATTAGCTTTCTCTCTAAAGTTGCTAGTTTGTTCTGCTTCTTTACATTGAGTTCTAACTTTCTACATAAAACATTGTGTTTTTTTTTTTTTTTTAATGTTATGTAGCAGAATAACTTGTGACACAAAATTTGTTCTTGCAATTTTACATACAAAGGAATTACGTCATGGCTGAACGAACATAAGCAGCCACTTTATCCATTGGAGACAAATAATCAGCAGTTATTAGTTGATTATGAAGGTATAGAATATTTGACTAGTAGGACATGACAACATCCTAATCTATGACCACAACCCAACCTACCAAGTGATTTCCATAAACCAGAACCAACACTAAAAATCCTGTGGAAGGAGGGTAAGCAGAAGACAGTGGATCAGCCCTCCACGTGAGCAAACCATGCCAAAATGTCTTGTACTTGAAGCAATCATGGGATACCGAATACAAGTAAAAAGGACGTCAATCAAGATGTGGGCATACTTATAGATAGCATCACAAATGCTGCAAAATTTAAACTTCAACAAATAAGATAAATGCAATAAAAATGAGAGTATCCATAAAACCGCAGTTTCATGCAGAAAATGGAAGTCTAAGAAATAGCTGTCTAACCAAATCAATCCAACAATTTGCAACAAACTGTGTTAATAGTACCTACATTTTGAGAACTTGCGTCACTTCCTTCACTTGAACCTTCACTTGCACTTTCAGCACTACATACCCAACATCAGTTATATGAGTACCATGTGACTGATACCAGAAGAAGTCAGTGACAATTACAACAATAGGCTGCAAGTATCATGAAGCAAAAGGCAGCAGGGGCTACTTAAGCCGCAACACAAACACAACCCAATAAATAGAATCAGTAAATATAACATGCTGAGAAGATGAATCTTGCAGACAATTTTCAACAACTCTGCAAATTGACATAATAATGATTAATGAAGGGGAAAATGATAAGCTGCTGTTTGGGAACAACACAGTTGATGCCAGGTCCAAACTGCAAGTTGATAGCTAATCTCCGGGAGGGGGAAAATGCCCTAGCAGAAACAAAACCTAGCTGATGGGTCTTTATGGTTTAATTGGCGCATTCAGGTTCAAAGAAATAAGAAGATTGTAGCCTTGAGTTCCAGGGTAAAGAGTTTTTCCTGGGGTTCCTACTTCATAAATAATCAGTTTGCAAGGAGAACCACCGGAATAGTTTTGTATGCTAGCTGTTAAAGCATCCAAATCAAAACCAATTGGCAATGAGTGGATAGGCCACCCAGGCTCATATACTAGGTTTGGAGGTTATATTTAACCAATGTGGGACAAGCTCCTACACTTGCTATGTACTTTGTACACCCCTTTCATTTTGGCACTTACTACAAACTATACTACTTATGATCAACAATTAAATGCCCCTGGTTATCTCACAAGGTGACCACTACAAAATGTACTTCTTATTAACAATTAACAAATGCTTCCTTTTAGCTACAAAATGTATATGTCAATTGGAGTTTTCATTAACAATTTTCAAAATGTATAATAAAAATTTTGTTATGATCTAGTATCTGTTCTTCAAGCTTATTTCATTCGGGGCGAAAGATTTCCTTTTCAAATATGCTGTAATCATTGGACATGATTAATGAGGATTTGAGAGTGTTTTAAGTTTAAGATTGTGGCCTAGTGCAACAGTTGTAGCCAGAGTCACTTTCTTCCCCTTCTCAACCCTCCACGTGATGCATCATTCCCATTGTAACCTTTCTAGACCAACTTCATCTGACTGCCCATTGCTCGATTCTAATGATGAGTTCAGAATTGAGAAACTCGAATCCTGTTCTCATTGCATACTGACAGCACACATAAGACATGGAATAGCTATTGAAAACTGTTTATGGCCACACAATTTATCACCCAGACACGTACATATTACCTTTTGGAAGAGACTCCATTAGCAGATGCTCCTGAGGTTTTACCAGGTTCATTATTTTTTCCTGTAATCATATTAAGACTGCCCAAACTTCCCTTAGATCTTTTGATTGGTAGTTTTTCCTTCCCCTCAGGCAACTTCCCATCTGCTTCCATGCTGCTAGGCGTATTGCCCTACAAACCAATTTACATGTCATACTAAATGAAGTCGATGAGTCAGCAACATATTCTATGGACAAGGAATTGAGTAAGTGGTTCAAATAACTCACAGAAGCTTCAGCGATGCCATTAGGGGAAGGCATAGCAAAAGGACTAAAAGGATAAGATCCCTGTTCGAGTTTGAAACATGGTGTGAGAGTTAATGACAGCAAGACAACAAGGGTACGATTCGATCACACACACACAAAGAAAAAGATAATCAGCAAGAATCACCGGAGGCATAGACGGATGAGCATAAATACCACCATGGGGATACATAGCAACATACGGATGAGGTGGTGTACCATAGGGTGGCATGATGTGCTGCACATAGACAAAAAATTAAGCTACTTAAAAGAAGACGATCAACAAGCAAAAGGAAAGACTAAAGAGTAACTATTCACTAAAGCTATGCACCTCAATCAGGCTCTTAAAGCAGCATTCTTCGTACTTACATTTCAATAAAAAGTATGGCCATTCCAACCAAAAGAATCCATGAAATGGACATTCCCTATTTGGATCTCCAATTCAACTTGACTTAAAAGTACTTAATCAGGTGATGAATAACTTTAGAGAATGTACAGTTCTAGTTTGCAGTCCACTGGTTCCGCCAGTAAACTCTCCACCAGTTGAATGCTACAATTGATAAGTTAAGCCTAAACAGTGACACCTATGCACTTAAAGTGGTTTATATTAGAAGGATTCACCCAATCTTAAGGCATGTAGCGATAGCATCTTGGCATGTGTTCAATAATGTCTTAACCTGTTAAACATTCTATGCTTTTATGTCATACAATGCTAAGATCAAAATAGATACATCTTGTGGATTAAAAACTATATATGTCCATCATTGTAATTTCGCACTAAAAGAAAGCTTTTTGTGAGTGAGCCCTTTTTTTTTCCCTTTTCTAAGTTTCATATGAGAGCTTCATTTTCACGAAGAGACATGTCCTCAGCTTAGGCCATGCAATTAAAGCCCTTCTCCTGTCCACCAACAATTGTAAAATCATGGCCATCGTGCACAACTTCTAAAGCCTTGTTATAATCTTCAGTGCTACCCTTTCCTAATTATCTCAGTTTGAATACAATACTGTGAAAAGATGAAGCTCAAGGTATTGTCAGCAAAATATTTCTCCAAAACAAAGGTTCTTATTTAATTCACAAGGAGCTGCAATCTGAATGATTTTTCAAAGGGAAATGATATTGGCACTCCAAAATTGATGCAGGCACTCCAAAAAACAAAGGAAAGTGACTTTGGAGTAACCATGATTTTGGAGTGCCTGCATTAATTTTTGGGTGCCATATCATTTCCCTTTTCGAAACTGTTCCATCCATTATCTCTGCTGGTTGTACGAGACTTTACCCTATCAGCTAAGTTCACAGATTTGCTCCAAAAATCAAAATAACACTTCACGACAATCTCTAACTACTATCACTTTCATGAAGTCAACGATTTTTCAAACTGTTCCATACATTATCTCTGCTGGTTGTATGAGACTTTACCCTATCAGCTAGCCCAACAAAATCAATATTAAGCAGCATGATTCAATGCGGTCCCATGTACTGTAGTTATTGTGCTGATATTGAACATCTATCAGTCAACACCAAGGGCTAACCCATAAGCAACCACATGACACACGAGTGCACGAGTAATGGCATTTGGAAACTACCAGCAGGCTGTTCTCATATCCATCCAATATCAGATGTATGGATCAGATAAGAAAAAATTTAGAGCTGTCAAGTGAACAAGGGTGCAAACTACAAACACATCCAAGCGTGCTTACCAACAAAAATACCAACCCCAAAGTGTCATTTGTAGCTATCCCAAACTACAAAACAAGCTGAGCTCCGTTTGTAACAAACAGGTGTGTAACATAGTCATGTACATTGCTATAACTCAAAGTACCCAAAAACACAAATACTGATGTGCTTGAAGGCAAGATCTTCGAACCAAAAAGGTTGAGCCATTGCACAAAGGCTCCGGTAAAACAACAGGTTCTAGACAATATTCAAGATAGGCAGCAACGATATAGGCCAATAGCACAGGCCATCGCGCAAGTTATCTCTGGAATTAAGACCTTTCAAGTCTTGTGCACAATGAATGCAAGACCAGACCAAGTAGAAACTAGGTTAGGATGACAAACAAACTTTACCAAGCATTACCAGACTACTTGAGCACTTTCTCGACTACATGAAGATCAATTCACAAGCCAATATAGAGCTCAGCTTGGCTCTTGAAACGATAGTGACATACCATAAGTGTCACACAACTATCTAGAAGAGTGACATGACAGTAGTGGATGGTAGGGCTAGGGGAAGAGGAAGACCTAAATTGACTTTGGATGCCGTGATGCGGAAAGATTTGGGCTTACAATGAACAGGTAGCCCTGGCAGAGCTTGATGGAAAAATATGATTCATGTAGCCGACCCCAATTGATTGGGACACAAGGCTTGGTTTGGTTTGGTTTGGTAATTCACACAACTGCTTAAAGTAATCTCGAAACTCTCCTTTCCTAAAACAAAGTCTCTACGCTAAGGATATCAGACAAATAAAAAGTAAACATAATTAAAAAGAACAATTTCATTAATAATAAAAGATACATACCTGAACTCCCCACATGTAGGGGTGAGCTTGAGGGCTCGATGCCAAGTACCCATGTGGAGGCATTGGAGAATATGCCTGTTACAAACACAATCTCTAACAAATAACTAACACTAACAAAACTCTTTCAGTGAAAAGAAAAGGACCAAATTGAACATGTTTGATGTAAGAACCTGAAAACCAGACCAGTCTGGAGTCGGTGTGCCCGTGGGTGTAGATGAAGACTGCTCCTGAACAACACCAAAGAACAACAGACCTTACACGAGATTTCTAAAACACCCTTCGTATGCTTGTAAAAAACAAAAAGTAAACAATGAAGGAGACGAGTATACCTGCGAGGTAGGGGTAGGGGTAGGGGTAGGCGTCTTCGGCTCCTTTGCCTCCTTTGCAGGTTTGTCCATCTCACTACTACCCATGAATCAACTGCACCAACACCTCAAGAATTCCCCAAAACCATCCTTCAATACGTAAATAAAATTACAATGATGCCTTTTGAATTAAAACTTTACACTCATACCTACCAGCTCTATTTATCTAGGAAAAAACTATCAAAGATACATAATGGTAAACAGAGAAAGATAGCTTCAACCATT
Source organism: Rhododendron molle (assembly GCA_025413875.1). Lineage (NCBI taxonomy): Eukaryota > Viridiplantae > Streptophyta > Magnoliopsida > Ericales > Ericaceae > Rhododendron > Rhododendron molle. Next base: position 18,309,728 of record CM046394.1, on the reverse strand, counting down.
CATGTAATTTGGAAATATTGTCAAATATTGTCAGATAAGCAATTCTTTTTAGGTAAAATTACGGCCTAGTCTGTTAATAACAATTTATACAGAATTGCCTGAATAGAATCATAAAATTCAACTTTTAGGTGCGTGGTGCTCCTTATATGTGCAACATTTAATGGAGCAAACAAGTTACGAAAAATTCAACATTTACATCAGATTTTCCCAAATTTAAAAAGTGGAAAATAATCTATTATCGATCGAGAAAATAAAAAACAATTGATATTCAAAACCCTAAAAGAAAAAAAAGGAAATCGACATAGCAAGCATATAGAATTGACCTTGATGAGTGAAACATACCGCAACTCGAGCAAGTCAACTCAGTGCCTATCAATCAGCCAACAAATTCTAGGGCAAATTTGAGGAGGAAATCTAGAATGCGGTGATTCAGGGAGAAAGTGAGGGCAAAGAGGGATCGATTATCAGTGTTTGATTGAGGGTTTGTGAACAGTGATCGACGATATTCACTGTTTTAGAGGATTTGCAGAAAGCAGGAGAAAAAAAAAGAAGACCCAAATCTTCTGCGTTGTCTCTCTCTCTGACTCTCTCTCTCTCTCTCTCTTCCGCGATGGTGCGTTTGAGCTTTGCTGGCTGATTTCGATGACTGGATGGACAATTGTATGATCCAACGGCTGTTATACCCTCGGGCGAATAGTTACGTATGCACCAATAATAAATCGAGTTGGGCCGAAATATTCGGACCAGTCTATGAGTCCAAACGACTCTCAGACCGGACGCGAGATCATCTGTGCCGCCTTTGTGCGAGGAATTTTCAGATGTTGGATTGTGTGAGGTTTTTTTTCAAGGCTCGAGATCGAATGGTCGAAAAAACTCTCGATGCCTGCACAAGGATTTTTGACGCAGAATATCTCGGTTCCGTAGACAGAGAGTCATATTTTTCCTTTTTTGAGAAAAAAAAAATTCTAATTTTCTAGTAGTAATTTTGATATTTTCAAAATTTCAGGTGTTTTTTTAAGAATCCATGAAAAGTTGAAAGCGTGTTTTAGAAATTTTTCTTTTTCATTCAGAAGTTAAAATTCCAAATTCTGAATAAAAAAAAAAATTTGGATCAAATACTTAGGGATATCCAATTGAGCTAATTTCTCACAAGGTTCCTGGAAAAATTATTGTAAAATTATTGAATTGCTTGGATTATTTGTGTGAGCTCACACACTGTCTGTGCACCATCGGTACCCATAGTTGGTTTGCACATCAATAAAACTATGCGGTGTATACCAAATGTAACTGTGTTATCAAGGCTCACTTCAAAATTTCACACAAATAATCGGAGCTGCTCAATTTATTAAAAAAAAAATTTTAAGAATCCCTTTAAAAAATTACTAGCTTAGTATGAAATCTATACGGATATGTATACATATCCTTTTCGGCCCGTTATGGGTCTTAAAAATTTGTCAAAATCACTCATTTTGTTTATAATAGTTTGTTACGGTCCCTACAAAAAAAAAATAAGTCAATCCAATATCGGTTAGGGTATCTACGAAACATCTAACTTTGTTCCAGAAAAAATATACTCCCTCCGACCCTTTTAAAGTCTAGTATTCAATTTTGGGATGTCTCTTTATAACTGTCCATTTTGTAAAGTTTGTGGGTAAAAATTGGTACATTTTTCATTTTGCCCCTAAAAGTATATTCCATTTTAAAAAATTAGTAAGTAAAAATGTAATGATAATCAGGTTTCCATAGAGGGTAAAGTAAAAAAAGTTAAGATAGAAGTTGATGTGAAATGTGTAATAATGATATTTTCTTAATAAGTTGAAATTACGAAACGGGACACTTAAAAAAGAATAGAGGAAATATACTTTTTTTGTGTTCACTTAACAAGAATGTCTTAGAAAGTAATAGAAAATAAATTTTTTTCGTACAACCCTCTAAAGTTAGAAAGTGTGCTTTACTTTTTCTCACAAAAAAGTGCAAGAAAATTTTATTTTCTTGCAAAAATGAACATCTATTACTCTAACTTCCGTATTTTCTTGCAAAACTTTCATCTTAATTAATCGGATGCGAGAAAGAAAAGAATCTTCTTCTTTTTTTTCTTTTACTTCACTTTCTCTCATTTTGACTTTCCATAATATTTTCTCTTGTTATTCAAACAGATCTTTGAGAATCTTTAGAAGTTAAATGATTGGATCGAGTACCTTTACATAGTATCAAATTGAGGTCATTTAACGGCCTGAATCGTTTGTATAGAATCCATTGTGAACCGCACATTGCGATCTGTGCACGATTGTTGTGCAAACATATTTTCTGAACCTAAAAATTCCCCTTCCTTTCTGATCTACGGCTTTGTTCATTTCTCTTTTTAATTTTGTTTTCTAATCATTACTTTATTTCTCTCTACAATCATTACCTTATTTCTCCAATTATTAGTTTAATTTCTCTTTTTATCTTTCTACTCACTTCCATTCTCTCTGATCATTACTCTATTTCTCTCTCCACCCACTACCAAAACTAAAATGCTCGAATGGGCATAGGATTATAGTTTGCATTGTACACTCAATTGGGTCTCAGGGTAGAAATATGATGTCATTACTCCATGTTTCTATTAATCTTTGTAATTGAATAAAAAAAAATTGTCTTTAAAAAAAAAAAAAACCGTAATGAGCAATTCTACGTACACAGAAAACCTACCTAGAAAATACTCCGCAAAAGAAAAATCAAGAATCTAGATTACCTCAAATGATAGATTTCTTTTTATATAGTATTAATGTTATATTCTCTTTAACTTAACTTAAATCTGAAAATTATCTTTATTTGAATTTTTTCGCATTTATTAGTTTTGCGCCAAACTTTCGTAGATTATTGATTCGTATCGAAGAGAGAAATCCGAAAAGTAAAATTTTGACACTTTTACTCAAGTATTTTGAGAAATAACCACTTTTTAGCGATATTTTTGCACTATAAAGTGGTTGACATTTTTGTACTAAAAAATGATTATTTTTCAAAATACTTAGGTAAAAGTAAAAAAAAAAACTTACTTTTCTTATTCATCTCGTTAAGAATCAATAACTCATAAAAGTTTGGAACAAAATTAATAAATGCGAAAAAAATTTAAATAAAAACAAAAATTTCAGATTTAAGTTAACTTTAAAAACGCAGCCTAAAATCTTTATTATAAAACAGAAGGGTGTGGGGACAAGTTGTTGGAATGACTAAGATTGGTTTGATCCAAGGGCTAAGAGGCATTCTCCTCACCTCATTAAAGAGCCCATATTTTTTAGCTAATTACACAACTGCCATACATGCCTAGCCACCACATCAAAAAAACCGTACTTCGTCTTTTGAAACCCCCACACCAGATTTTCTCTCTCTCTCTCTCTCTCAAGGCACCACCTCCATCACCATCGTCCTCTCTCCCACTCCCTTCTTATTCTCCGAAAAATCCCTAACCCCCAACTTTCTATGTCCACCCTCCTTTGTCTCTGAGCAGCCCGACCACCAATTTGTCGTCCATCCTAGCCTCCTCCATCCATTGCAGTCCTTCTCCGATTCATTGCCAAAATATCAAACAACCTTTGTAAGTTCGATTTTTTATTAGTTCAGTACCCTTTTTCTGTTCTGAAGTTTGCAATTATTGCTAGTTTTTGGTTTCTTATTAATCACACATTCATTGCATTCAATGTGTTTGTTAAAATGCATGGTAGAAAGAGAACTCCATTCAGACATCTTAAAAAAATTGAATTATAGAACTGAATAATTAGCATCGGGGGCAAGGAAACAAAAACAAAAAAAATTCTGGGCTTCCTAATATTTTTGTTGGTAACTTTACATCAGGGGCAAGGAAACAAGTTTGCAGTAGATCTTCCATATTTTGTTAGTAGAACACAAATCTAAAACCAGAGCTCTTCAAATTCTAAGCATCATTCAAAACTCTCCAGCTTATAGGCTCTTTTTTCCATTCAGGCATTTCTTCCCATTCCTTTTGAAAAAAAAAAAAACAAATAAGCAGCAAATTGTAGACGAAAAGAACTCAAAGGAAAAAAGACTTACCAGCATTATTTTTTTGATCGGTACTTACTGGCAATTCTGGTGCAAGAGAAACGACCATGAAGTATTCTTAAGCCAATTAAGTAGAATAGGGCCCGAGGAAAAACAGAAAAATAGTGGAAGAAAGGTTCAAAATGATCAAAACATATCAACAGGACAGAAAGTGATGTATAAAATCTAAAGTGATGCAGAGCACTAACTGATGTACTGCTATTAACTTTTTACCTGGTATTTACTGGAATTCCATAAGCAAATTGATAGTTCTTTTTTCTTTTGTGCCACTAAGAAAAGGATCACATACTACACACTAATGTTTGAGCTGCTAGCTAACAAGTGTCGTAGGCACAGACAATTCCAATCGGGGTGTGTAGTGCCGTAGGCACGGACAAACACTAGTGTAGTAATGCAACAAAATTAACAGTTCGACAAATCACAGGAACCGTTGCCGTTAAAAATCGAACTGTCTGAAGAGCGCCGCGTCAGTGACCGACGTGGAAAAAGATCAGAAATCACGAATAAAAAATTCACCCCGTTGTTCTCTGTTTCAACCACCGGTATTCCACACTCCCGTTAACCTCTGCTGTCCCTTTCCATCGAAACCCTAACGGCACCTGAGATTTCCCGAAGAGATATGCGGATTTCCGCAGTCGTAGCCGACGTACTGGTGGCTCTGCCGTCTGCTTGCGGCTTCAAGTCGCCGGAATTCAAGCATTCAAACTCGTTCTCCGATTCCAAGTTCTTTCTTTCTTCTGGATTCTTCAGAGTAAGATTTCTACTTCCTCGCATACCAGATACTACGTGATACACGAATAGATATTATATGAGCTCGTATTGCTTGAATTCCCACGCAATTCTTCTGGTTTCATCAGAGTAAGCTTTTAATTATAAAACTATTATTATGCGTGCACGTTGTTGAACGTTTCTGTGAGAATGGAAATGAAAGCCAAAAGGCCTAATGATATTGGATTCGAGATGTTTTCGGCCCGTAAAACACACACACACACACCCCAGCACTAGCCACCATAAAAAGATCTGTTTGATGAGCAAGCATCTCATCCATGTCTACAAAAACTAATATATGATGTAATAATTTTTAATCTACCCAATAACCTTATTAATGGTTGCCCATCACATTTCTTGTTCAGAATGGAGTTCTTATATTTCTTTAAATTCCAATATATTGTTAATTTGAATGGATCAGTAGGTGTTCTTTTGAAGTAGATTGATTTTTAGATTAAGGGGCATTGTTGTTTAGGTTTCTGAAGAATGTTTGAGTGGTCCAGATTAGGGTTTTTCCTTGTGGTTGGGTGGGTTGTATCTGCTTTTGTTGATTATTATTGATTAACAGACAAAAGTATCTGCCCAGAATCCATCTGCCCGTTATGATAACCGAGCATGTTGTGCTGAGAATCCTACACTGCTTAATTAGCTACTTCTGACTCCTGGCTGTATTTGCTTTTGTTTTGTTTTTTCTTTTTTCTTTTTTGAGGCTTTGAAAGCATATTACTCTTTGGGCCGGGTCTACCTTTTCAGATGTCGCCTTCCTATGTTCTCACTATGTCGTTTACTTTGTAGAGCTCTCCTTCCCATTCCATTACTAAGCTAGGAACTGGATTGGATTATAAGTCCCAGTCAAGATCCTTAGTAGTGAGAGCATCGAGTAGTTCAAGTGGTGATTTGGCACCGGTTGCTCCTGTTCAGTTTGATTCTCCAGTTGGCCAGCTGTTAGCACAAATACTGCAATCCCATCCACATCTTCTCCCTGCAGCCATTGATCAGCAGCTTGAGAACCTTCAAGCTGAAAGAGATGCCCAGAGAGAAGAAACGCAACCTTCATCACAGCAAGATCTCCTCCTCTACAAGTAAGTCATTTGATATCCTTAAACAGACATGATCGCACCCAATACCCCTCCTATTGTGTATGGCCCATGAAGCATTTGTCTTTGCAAAAACCCCAGCACTTAGTTGCGGTTCAAAGTTTTGATATTACCATTAGAGCTTTAAAACCAGAAATGATGCCAGACCAACAGATCTTGATTGCATTCGGTTTTATGGTTTCCTGGTCTCTGACAGTCTGACCTCCTAAGTGGGATTATGCCAGCCCTGTTAATTACGATTGATAGTGATGCTTTATAAGTTTCTGTTACTTTTGGGTTCAAAGTAAAGTTTATCATGGGTAGATTGTACGAAGTTTGAGCTATAGGCTGCTCACAATATCCTGAAACGAGTGATTTAGTTTAAGAATGGTGGAGCTGATGCAAACACTCTCTGTGACATGATTCCTGCTTTTCGGAAATGTTGGATCAGTTGCCCATCTCTATGGTGTTTGTTATCATACACAGTGTTCTAAAACAAGGAATAAATCGGCGATTACCCGCTGGCGGGGCCTATCCGATTAGGTCTGAGTAACGATTAATTGCTGATTACTAATAAATATGCACCGATTAATCTGATTAATCGCTCGAAGGTGACCGACCGCCTGCCTAGCGCCTAGCGACTTTTAGAACATTGATAATACATCGAATTCTAACTTTTGAAAGGTGGTTTCCCTATGCTTCTTTTAGTCCAATGGTTTTCAGGCTTGTAATTCCTTTCTTTGTTTGTGAAGCAAACTATACAGGTGTGATACAAACTGGGTAGAGTGCAAAATTAGGAGTGCAAAAATCATAAAGGAATGAGGTTATGAAAGTGAGATTCTGCGTTGTTGCTTGAAAATAGCATAGACTTAGTCTTGAGTTGTAAAATCAGCAGAATACAACAGAGAGGTTCAGAGGTAAGCTCCTTTAGAGGAGTCATCTGTCAAGACAACTTCTGGTATATTGAACAGAAGCCAAGTGATGCAGAAACATTGAATTGGGAGAAAATCGTCAAAGTAGTAACTTTACTAGATTAGTATGGATTCAATAAGTACCTTTCTTATTTTTAGTCTTAAACTTATACATGATAGAACGGGAGTTCCATACTAACACTCATAAAAAATTTACTGAGATAATGAGTTGTTCAATACCCATTAGGAACCAAATATCTCACAATTGTCATCTTAACTCTCAAGTTGCCTCGTACTAGTACACGTGAAGGTTGAGAACAGAAAGAAAATATTAAATGTCTTAGAGAATATGAGAACGTAGATTTGAGGAGTGAACTTAGATTATAAGATAAAACAAGTGTGTATGAAGAGGTTCCTCTGAAATTTATGGGGCTGTAAGTTATCTAGTTCATCTTTCATAACGATAGTCAATCATTTGTTGGCTTTTTCTTTACCCCCCCTCTAGAATCATCATCTTCCTTAGATTTTTCACTCATGATGGCAAACTGCATTCCAACTAAGCCTTGTAGCATTTTTGTTTGGGTTACTAATCCTACTATTATTCTCGGACCGTTGTTGAACCTTATATTTTGTGAAAATAAAAGTAAATAACTTGTCCTTAGTTAAAAGATCACCCGCACCTTGAAAAACTTATTTTGCTGCTTCTTAACATTAATCTGGAATATTAATTCTGGTGTCCAAACTGCATTTTTCTCTGTCTGCTATCTAATGAAGGGATCTGTTTAACATATCCAATTTATATCTTTGCCCTATGTTTCAACTCTTCAGCTCTAGTGGAACAGTCTCAAAACCTGTCTAAATGAATGAATTCTTACTGGTGCTTATTCAGGTTATTCTTATGCTTTTCAAAATGGTTTGACTGATTCACGTCAAAGAAACATATGGGAAAAGATATGTAGCTGGATGGTTGAGTAGAAGTGGCCAACGGCTTCATCTAGAAATTTACCCTTATTAGGAGTTTGCTACTATCATAGTATGTTGGGATTGGAAACATACTTATTCGAGAAACAAAAGTGAAATGTCGCGATTGGCAATAGATTTTCTGTCGAGATATGCCTATGTTCAGAGATATACATATGCTTGGGGCATTGGCATGTTCCATCCATGGGCCTTACCTGCTTTTCAATGTTCCTTTTTAAAACTATTAATTTTGCATGGAAACTCTATCCCATTTAGCTTCAGCATAAAATTTCATAAAAACAGATCTGCTCTTATCTGCTGTCCTGCATGGTGTACCATTCCCGTGCTAACTGATTCAATAGCTGGCGATTACAAACTGAGAGATCTTACAAAAGGATGATGATTTCAGGAGAATAGCTGAAGTCAAAGAGAAGGAAAGACAGAAGATATTGGAGGAGATAATGTACTGTTTGGTTGCAGAGAAATTCGTAGACAAAGAAATTTCAATGATCCCAAAGGTATCAGCTACCTCAGACCCTACCAGCAGGGTGGACTTCTGGCCAAACCAAGAACTGAAACTGGAGTCCGTCCATTCCCCAGAAGCATTCGAGATGATACAGAGCCACCTATCCATTGTTCTCGGGGAGCGCTTTGTGGGACCACTAGATTCCATTGTCCAGATCAGTAAAATCAAACTTGGAAAATTATACGCTGCTTCTATCATGTACGGTTATTTCTTGAAGCGGGTCGATCAGAGATTTCAACTCGAGAGATCGATGAACACCCTACCTAAGGGTTTCGAACAAGAGCAGATTAAGTTTGAGGATCCAAAACCCGGAATTCGGCTGTGGGACCCTGATTCATTGATACGTATTCTACCGGACGATGGTGATGGAGGGGACCCCACTTCCTCTGATGAGGGTAAGGGATACAGGCTGAGATCCTATGTGATGTATTTAGATGCGGAGACACTCCAGAGATACGCAACCATAAGATCCAAGGAAGCGATTTCTTTGATCGAGAAGCAGACTCAGGCCTTGTTTGGAAGGCCGGATATCAGGATTTCTACAGACGGTTCACTTGATACGTCTAATGACGAAGTCATTGCTATTACTTTCTCTGGGCTGACGATGCTGGTTTTGGAGGCCGTTGCATTTGGATCGTTTCTTTGGGATGCTGAAAGCTATGTCGAATCCAAATGCCACTTTCTTAAAAGCTAGGCCAAGCGTTAGTCATGAGATTTGATGTTCTTTCAGCTTTGTGGATTGTATTGCTTGTTAAAAATCCTGTTCGCTGAGAATTACTGAATGTAAATAGGGCTAGTTTGGACGGTAGGGATGTTGAGGGGAAAGTGAATGATGCCAAACATTCCAAATCTTGGACGTCATTGGAGAGTTTGCTCGGTTGATAACTTCGGGCTCCCGAAATTAGTCGAGGTTCGCGAGCTAGCTTGAACATCTGATTAAAAAAAAGAGTACTCTATGTTTTGTCATACACTTGTTGAAATTCTATTTCCCTCATGATTTCATAATATGATGCTATTAACACCTGTCCATTTGGCGACTTTCCTCCCCCTTCACTCCTTGTTCTGTCTCCTATAATAAGCAACAGGGGGATGATCACTTTCAGCTGCACCTCAATGAGCTTCTTCTTCAGTTTTTCCCATTTTTTTTTTTTCCTTTTAGCTCGGTTTCCCGCCCAGCCTAAGTGGGCGTAAGATATAGCAGTACTAATCTGGAAGCTCTTAAGTAACTATCGAATTCGGACAAACTTCCAGCCACTATTGAGGGCTCGAATTACTGGAAAACTCTTGAGCACATCTTTACCCGCTTGTCGAATGACATGTGGTTCATTGAATTCTAGTCATATATTTTGTACCCACCTAAACTAAAAAGTATGTGGATATTATCCACCTTCTTATTGGTTGAAACGAAGTCATGAAGCCTACTTTATTCTAACTATTTTCGTGATTTTGAAATAGAATTAAAGATAAAATCTAAAGGTTATTTATTTTTGGAGCTATTACTCATCTAAAAAGTTGGTGAACGTTAACCACCTTCTTGTTTGTCGAAACAAACTCATGTGCCTGCATTGTTTAACTATGGATACAATTTCAAAATAAAAGTAATGATAAAATCTAAAGGTTCCCTATTCATTTTTGGAATCATTACCCACTTACCTATTTACTTTGGTATCAAGCAATTTTGACAAATGAAAATTCAAGCACACCTCTTAGTTGGAGAAGTGTGAAAAGAACGCCCTGCTTTCTTGTTCGATCTCCTTCCTTTAAAAAAAAAAAAAAAAACGTTTTAGCTGAGCATTACGTAAACTACAAATATGAGTAATTTTGGAGTGCCTAAAAGAGTAAAAAGCAATTAAACAAATCATCATTAGTGAATCAGTTTTAGGATTTGGCCGATTTTTATTTTTTATTTTTTGAAGCTTGTGACTACTAAAATCCACAAAGTAAACTAATATAGAGTAGACAACCACTGCCCAGTGCAGTTGGTATGTCATCTCTCCCCTACGAGGGAGGTCCTGGGTTCGACTACTGCTGGAGCAATACCCTTGGGGTCCCAAGCTATGGATAGCTTCTGGACCCCGTGCTAATCCTAACACCCCCACTAACCCCCGCTGATGTATGACGATTGAAAAAAAAAAACTAATATAGGGTAATTTTGAAAGAATTATATATAATCCAACATGCAAAAGCAAATAAATACATTCTTAAGTATTTTCTTTGGATTTCGGTCAATATTCTTTCACTTTTTAGGGGTGATTTTGTAACGCCCCGATTTTCGAAGGTAAAATCGGAGGTATTAAATACTAATTCTCGAAAAACATTATTAAATCCAATTTGAAATCCAAAACAGATAATTCGTCCTAAGGATTCATCTATTACAAACTATTGTAAAAATATTAGAAATAGTCTTCGAAGGGATAAGCTAAACAGATAATAGAGCCATCTTCTAAGATTGATATGGGTCCCAAGCGTATTCTGGCTCAACTCCCACCTCTGTATTCTCCTCAGCATAAAACTGTTCGCCCACGGGATCCTGTGTTTCCTGGTTTTCTGCAAAATCTGACACGGATGCCAGAAAATCCGTGCCTGAGTGAAAGAGTTCACCCCGAACTATAATCCAACCAAAATACCCCTCTTACAATACAATTAGCAATCAAACAGGAGATAACAATACGAACGAGTAAATCAGAGATAATTCACATAACTTGTTTCTTTACTATCCATTAACTTAATATGAAATCTAAGATCTCTCCACGAGATCTTTCCTCCCCAACCACTAGCCATGCTCAGTCCCATGAGATCACTTCCCTTTGTTGTCGCAGGAACACCTAAGTTATGTACCGAGTGTGCACCCCCAATAACTACAACAAGGGGTAAGCTTATCATGCCGGTATCACGACTAGGGTTCGCCTATCTTATCAACCACATCACGATTCTTTTCACAATCATCACTGGACACCCGTCAGTCTATCAATTCATCACTGGACACCCGCCAGTATCAATTCTCATCACAATCTCATCATATCACAACATCACGCCTGCAGGCAACCTCTAAACAGAAATAAACTTCACAATTTATCCATTACTTAACATCGTCTACGTGATTTCTATTTCGCATACCACCCCATGTCTCTAGGGTCCAATCTAACATTCAAATGAAATATCGATGCAATATCAATCACCATAATAATTGAAAACGAATCACAGACGGATCGAAACAGTTAATAAGCAATGCAATCACATAACTTTTTATGACTGGGCCGTTGCCCTTAATCTCGTATGGTCACAAAGTCATTAAGAATGTAAGAATTATTTAATTAAGATTTAAAAATAATTTTCTAGACTTTTGTTAATTAATTAAAAGTAATTAAGTTAATTAAACACTAATTAAATACACTAATTAGTTAAAAATATTAGAATAATTATCGTAACCTTAATAAAGGTCCTAACAGTCCCCTATAATAAGTTCGAGTGCTAAAAGTTGGGTTTGAACGCTCACGGAATTATTTTGAATATAAAGATTTAAATTAACAGACAAAACAAGAATAAATAGACAATAAATAATTAAATAATTGAAAATACATTTTTATTTACAGAATATCATTATAGGACTGTAAATAGTCTAAATAAAATTATTTGTAATTTTAAACCTCTTTTATAATATTTTACAGTATTATTATTAAGAAACAACTCTTAAATAATAATAAATATTTAATCAAATAAATAAAATTTTATTTTAATAACATATCACTTCTGAGATGTCAGAAGTCTAATAAAAATATTCTTGATATTAACAATATTTTTTGTAAGGTCGTAACTATTTTTCGTTTGAAACTTTAACTAAAAATAAAAATAAATAACAAATAACATCAAAAAGTTATGAAATCAACAACTTATGATCTTTAAGAAGTTAGGAATCTAAGAAAAATAGTTTGGGGATTTATAGAATAATTTAAAAGGTCGCAACGATTTTTAGTTTACAAACGATCACACGATTACGAATAAAAATTAAATAAATCGAAGATTAAATAAATAAAAAAATAAAACTAACAAGTTATGAACTTTAGAATGTTAGGAACCTAGGAAAATTTATCTCGGGGTCAAAATCTATTTTTAACAGGTCGCAAAATCAATTCGATCTCAAAGCCACAAAACCGCACGGCTGGAAAAAAACGGAGTTCGCGGCCGCGAACTCCATTACACTGGTTCTAGCGGCTGGGCCGCCCGAACCTTGCGGCCGCGAGGTCGCGCGCTGCCTTCGTTTTTTTTGTCGTTTCGGCTTCGGTTTGATGCATGGGGGAACGGGGGACGTTGGGTTATGTCTTATAAACATAAATATACGTAGAGGAGGGCTCGGATTGAATTATAGTACCTCGGTTCGGATTTAATTCATTTTCGATCGAAAACTTGAATTTGGGGAAGACGACTTCAATTCCTTCGATCGGGGATCTTCGGGGCCGAATTGGTTGATCTACGGTGAACCTTGGGATTGTGGAAAGTACTTCGAACGATCAATTTGGATCTCGGACGGACGGAACCTCGAAACCCACTTTTTCTCCCACTTTTCTCTCTCTAAAATTCTATGGATTAAAGCTCGGTTCTCTCGGGTTTTTCTTCTCTCTCCGGCTCCGTGGAACGTGGTGGAGTGATGTGTACGTGCCCTAGGGTCGGTGTGGTGTATATATATATAGGAGAATTTGATGAGTTTCGGATTAAAACGAGTCCTAACGGTATTGGGTTTCGGAACGAACGAATTAGACACGATTTTTGGGTCACGGAGGAGGTAGAGATCGAGTAGGAGAGTGAGGGAGAGGAGAGACGTTCATGCATGCAATTATATGTATGTATATAATGACAAAATAATTTTTAAGAGATAATTAGCTATAAGAACTTATTTTTTTTTGTAATTATCTACTAGTTATTAAATAAGGAAATTAATATTATCATAAATAAATAATTCTTTTTATTATTTTTATTAGTTCGATTTTTCGGGTTATTACAGATTTGGATTAAAAAGTGGAACAATAACTCTCATTTTTGTCTTTATTCAAAAAAAAATTTTATTTGTTAGTTTTGCTTCAAACTTTTGTGACTTATTGATTTGTCTCAGTGAGAGGAATCGAAAAAGTAAAAAAATTTGATCGAAACTCATAAGTTTTTTAAAAAAGACAAAGATAAGTAAAAAAAGTTGTCTTATTGACTTATTTTTGTCTTTATTCAAAAAATTATAAGTTTAGATCAAAATTTTTTACATTTCCGATTTCTCTCGTCGAGACGAATCAATAAGTCACAAAAGTTTGACGCAAAATAAACAAATGCAAAAAAATTTTGAATAACAACAAAAAAATAAATCATTTAACTTTTTAATCCAAACTCACCCTTAGTTCCACTCATTCAGACAAAGTACAAAACTAGTACGTACTATTATTTTATGCAAATTTAAAGTATTTTCTCTTTTTTTTTTTTCAATTGGTAGGGGAATTCAAGTATAAGAATTACATGAAACTTGAAACAACTTCACAATCACTATAAGCCAAACCCAACTAGTAGTCCAATTAGGGAGAGAATAATCCCAAACAATTCCACATTTACTCTAAATTAAACCGAAATACCAGTCCCATTAAGGGAATAAATTATAATCCCAACAAATTTTTTTTTTAAAAAAGGAACACTCGCGCACAAGTAGTGAGATGCAATGGTCCTAATTAACTTAGCTAGCCCAAGGAAAAAAAAAAAGGGATTTAAAATATTAGATGCAGTTGTTGTCCTCTTGAAAAATTGGAATTGGTTCTAGTCTTTTTCTCTGTTTTTCCTTCACGTGTCTAGTAATAGGGATTTAAAAAAAAAACTATCACTGTTTTACTTATTTTCTACTCCAACAACTAACAATAGTAAGTGACATTGGTTAAGATAAGAGTTAAGTAATGTAAGGTAATCTATCAACCAATTATCAATAAGCTGGGTATTGTCGCACCCACATTTTTGGAAGATATTTTTCGCAAGGCATCTGAAATGAACGATTTCAATTACCGTAGCGAACCCATGATGTGACGAATTTTTTTTTTGTACGAGTATGATCAAAAGAGTGATAATACGAATACAAAGTTAAACACGATTACTTTTAGAGCTGTCCAATGTTTGTGAACCACATGAACCGAACACTTTTAGAGACAGTTGTATCTAGAATGTGTTTTGAGTTGTGCCCGTGCTCGTGAGCTGAGCCATGTCTTTTGACATTTATCCTGGCAGATGGTAATAGATAGATAGAGACGAGAAAACAAGGGGTCACGCCGATGCCAGCGTGGCATTTGAACACGGTGGTGTCACCCGCGTTTTTCCGGCCCAAAGGTGAAGAATCGTTGCTCCTTTTCACCCCGTTAGGTAGACACGGCTGTCACGGTTCCGACGTTTTCCACAAATGCCCTTCCTACCATTACGCAATTACGCGCGCTTTTGATACCCCCACACACGCCTAACAATTATTATTATTTTTTCTGAAAAATAATAATGTTAAAACTGTTTTTATTTGTGTCCAAAAAAAAAACTATTTTGACATTAGCAACACCATTTTTTTTTAATCCTAGATAGAAAAGTCTGGTCTATTCCAGAAAAGGATTTGCGTGCATGCGGAGAACACGAGGCGACCGCCGCCTCAGCGATCGACTACAATGATCTTGATTGGAAGTCCAAGTTCTGGAAGGAATTCGAGGCTCGATTCAATATACCTCTCCTCACCAACGTAATTGAAAGGCGTTGTTCCCATTCCGACTTAAAACCAACGGAGTATTGGAAGAAAATCTTAATCTCTGTGAGAGCATCTCCAATCCAATACTCTATTTGAGAGTATCAAAATACTCTATTTTATTCATAAAGTGATTTTAGAGGAAATTACTATTCCTATTTACTTCAACCACAAGCTCTCTATTTTTCCCTCTAAAATCACTTTACAAAAAAAAAAAAAAACCTTTTTTTATACTCTCATAAGGATATGGTTGATATAAAAATTTAGTAAGAAAGGCTTACAAGGACAAAAATGTCTTTTAAAAAGGTGAATAGTGTTATGGAGATGATCCTCTATATTTTCTTTTACCCTTTAAATATAGAGGATCAAAATCTAATACTTTCAAATGGAGGAGGGTTGAGAGGATGGGTTGGAGTGTTTTGATACTCTGAAATAGAGATATAGAGTATGGGTAGGAGATGCTCTGATAGGCAAGAACCGAGCAGACCTGCTCTGCTCGGTCTGATACCTGCTCGATCGGCCTACTGGTCTGCAACGCTCACACGCGCGCGCACTAGACAAACACAGAATACAGGATAAGTTTTCCAGGCGTACGTAAAAGGGGTCTCTTTTGTCATCCTAAACTCCACAAGGATAATTTCGAAGTACTCCAAGCCCCTCAGCATCCTCATGATCTTGGAGACACGGGTAAGCTAAGCTACTCGATCTCCCACACGGCCCAAACCTTCATCACGAATAACTATAAAAAGTCCTAACCGTATCAGGGCTCCTTTTTCGACGGAGTAGGAAGACGTACTCTGGTCACTGGACTCCGCAAGGGCCATCTTTATCGATGTCCAACGATCCGACAATCCAGTCCTAAAGGGACTTTACCACCAAAATCGCCCATGTAAGCCATCCCCATCGAACGGGGATGGGTACAGGTACGTACCACTAGTGAAAATGTAATTATTAACAAATTCGCACCCTATTTAAAGGTATGTAAATTTTTTAATAGTTGACAAATTTACATGGTGATTCAAAAGGTCTGTAAATTTGTGAATGAGTGGTGCGTGAATTTGTGAATGAGAGTGTGTGTGAATTTTTTTCCTATTACTAATTTGATAGTATATCTAATTTCATATACGTGAATTTAATATGAATCTTATTTGATACAATATATCTTATTGATCAGTAAATTCAAAAATATACAAAATTTTATGAAAAATAGACGTGTACTTTAAGAGTTAAAATATTTTATATAGTTTATAACACAAAAAAATTTGCGACATATATAGGCAGGACAAAATTCAAACAACAAAGAGAAAATACGTGCTAGTTACGAAGGAGTGGGCGAAATGATAAAAGTACTACCAAAAGGACCTAGACAAGTATAACATCTTCAAACATACAAGAATAAATTCTGAAAATGGTAGTGGACACTGGACAAGAATTCTTGGTTCAAAAAATTCACTTTACATGAACTTCCAAAAACTCAAAGCTGTGCTCGACTAGAATATCACAAAACTTGTCGCATTACGTTAGTGAAAATTGGAGATCATATGATCGGAAAGAGGCACATAGAAAGGGAAATAGAAAAAATCTTGATTCGCCAATTAAATTATTTGGACGCAACTGACACTTATCTCAATAAAAAAATAATAAAGGTTTCCTAATTTTATGTCAACTGAAAAGGTTAAATGCTCCCAAATGAAAACGCTGGGCAGTGGCAGAATTGTGATTTCCCAATAACACAAGGGTGATTTCCCAATAACACAAGGGTGATTTCGTCAAACGACAAAACCATAGCCAGCCAAAGGCCCACGACTCTTCCTCCTCCTTTTCAATATCGTTACGTAATGTAAGGCTTGTAATAACGAAAACACACACACACACACAGAGAGAGAGAGAGAGAGAGAGAGAGAGAGACAATTGAAGAAGGAAAAACAGAAGACCGATAAAAAAGAACACAAATGGATTGTTCACGTTCTCTCTCTAAAACGGTAATAACTCCCCTCTCTCTCCTCCTCTCCTCCTTTTGTCTCCTCGCCAACTTTGCCGCGGCGTTCAACTTCTCCACCATCACCTTCGACCAAGGCTACACGCCTCTCTTTAGCGATTTCAATATCATTCGGTCCGACGACGATAAGACCGTCTCTCTCCTCCTCAACCGATATTCCGGTACGCCGTCTCCCTGTCTCTCTAACTACGTAGTAGTACGTACACCACATGTTACAAAATTGATCGCGGTTATGTTCTGTTTGCTGTTTTCAGAATCTATAATATGTACTTTATACAACGTCGATGGATGTCGAATGTCATTTCGAATTATTTTGAAAAAGAATCCAAAAGATATTGTGGAAATTGAACGCGGCTTATGGTTTGTTGTTGTTTTCAAAATTAGGACTAATACCTTTCACATGGATTTTGAATGAAAGTTGTTGCCAAGGAATTCTTTTGGAAAACAAATTACGAAAAGGTGTTTTGTAATTATTCAACACAAAATAAGCTTCACCAAAAAAAAAAAAAAAAAGTGTAATATGAAAACATGATGAGTGTTTTAATTTTATTTGAAAAACAGTATCCTAGAAGCAAAGAATTGGTTATGACATGCCCATGAAACCACGAACGGCATTTTGAACAAACTTTGTACGTACTTTATATGATTTTTTTTTTAATATAATTTTTTTTTTTTTGTAAACTGATGTGTACACTCTATATTATCATGAAAAAAACCTTAGTAGAGATTTTTCTTTTTGGGAGGTAAAACCAGGACTTGTTGCCTCGAGAAATTTTTGGGTGCCGAGCGGGTACGTCTCAGCCATCCAAAACACTTTTGGACGGCCCAGATTTCTCCACTCTCTCTCCTTTTTCTCTCTTTTTAAAATCAGGACCGTCCAAAAGTAATTTGGACGGTTGGATCACCGATGGGTACCAGGTGTATGGTACGTACCCGCCTGGCACCCAAAAACTTCTCTGTTGCCTCAGTTTGTATATCAATTTACTGCAGAATATAGTTTATTTTGAATGGGAGTACGTCGACTAATCTAGCTAAATTTGATTGGTTTTGGCGTTACTTTTGGTCTCCAGGCTCTGGTTTTATTTCGTCAGAATACTACAATTATGGGCTATTCAGTGCCAAAATCAAGTTGCCATCCAATTACTCTGCCGGCATCGTCGTTGCATTTTATGTGAGTCTTCTTAAATACTATCTCCAATAATTATAGGAACAAATATGGCGATAGTTTTTCTTTTTGGTAATGGGTGTTCCGAACCAGTTTACGCGCACCTCAGATTAATCCGTACAACTCCTCCCACAGCCGTTTCACACGCTTATGCTTCAGGGTGAGGTAGAGTTGTTGGTAAGAAAATCGAATCTGAGACCTTATGATGGAACAAACACCTAAGTCTTAGACCAAAACCACTTAGCTTGCGGTTAATGTGGCGATAGCTTTTCTGTAAATAAAATTTTCCCTTTTTTTAAAAAGATAAAATAGGCTCACAAATTAGGCACCATGATGGTATATACTTTTCTATGCATTTTCTGTTGGTTTAATGTGGTTGTCCAATGACAGCTCCGGAAGAGGACTTCTGTTTAGCAAAGAAAATAACAATGTGACGAGACCCTTTTTCGTAATTTCAGCATGGTTACATTTCTGTATAGAAAAAGTTACGTACGTACGCACATCGTTCTGCGTACGCGGATATATTTGTTTAGTTTTAGACAAGTAAATGCTCACAAGCGAAATGGCTACTTGATCATCATCAGTTAACAAATATAACAAGTTGTCGATCCATAATCTTTGACGCAGACATCAAACGTCGACGTGTTCGAGAAAAACCACGACGAACTAGACTTCGAGTTCTTGGGTAACATCCGGGGAAAGCCATGGAGGTTTCAAACAAATCTGTACGGGAACGGCAGCACGAGCCGCGGCAGAGAAGAGAGGTACTCGTTGTGGTTCGACCCTACAAAACAGTTCCATAGATACACCATTCTCTGGACCTCCAGAAGCATCATGTGAGTACATTTTTTCCCACTTTTGTTTGTCTTGTTTCTTACTTTCCCTTTTCCTGGCCAGAAAGTTTGAGTAGGACTTTTGAATGGAAAAAGGCTAAACGTGCTATGTTTATATGCTACTTGGTTTGTGCATTTTTAAGCTCATTTAGAGAGAGAGAGAGAGAGAGAGAGAGAGAGGCCTCCTTACGTATCTTGGTAGTACGAATCTCTTTGGTTTTGTGGGTCATGCTTGGCCATCTAATGTGCTTCCTACGTTACGAATTGGATCCGGCAACTCTGCATTTGACTGTAGGGAATAATATACAGTTCAATCTAAATTGTTCATATTAATAATTAATGGTTCAAATCTGTAAAATCTTTTACCTGTAAAACTATATTATTACCGATAAAATATTCAAAACAAATCTCGATCATTGAAAACACTAACCGACGCGCGGTTGCAATCACTTGGACTACGCCTCTACGGTCCAAACCTGGACTACCTGGCAGACGAGCCATATCCTTATGAATTCTATCTCCCCGTCGTGGTATATCTTCTTATGCGTCTAATCTAAAACATAATTGTTATTTGCTAGTATTTTTGTGGCTAGAACTGCCTTTTGATTCCAACATATATCCGAAACAGAAAGTCTAGTGGTACAGATATTATATCTGCAGCAGTGTGTACAAATCTTCTTTTGGGCTCATTTTTAGGTCTTGAAAAAAATGATCGAAACCGCTCATTTTGTTTAAAATATTTTGCTTATGGTCCTTGCAAAAAATAAGCTTAATCCGGTATCAGTAAGAGTATTTACGAAACGTCCAAACTTTGCTCTAGAATTCAGGCTTGAATTCTAAGACAAAGTTGGACGTTTTGTAAGTATCTTAACCGATATCGGATTTAGCTTATTTTTCATAGGAGCCGTAAAAAAAGTATTTTAAACAAAATGAGCTATTCCGATCATTTTTTAGGGACCCAAAATGGAACAAAAAATGGTTTGTACACACTGGTACAGATTTAAAATATGTACCAGTAGCACCATTCTATCCGAAAAAATGCAAGATTCTTGTAAATCATTATCAGATGTATCTCTGTCAACGATGAATAGGATTGATGGTAATTGTGAGGCAATTTCGGTTGCAAAAAAGTTTGAATTAAATTTGAAGATTTATGAATTGTCTAATTCAAGAAATTAAGCACATTCATAATTATGATGAAGTTGCAATTATATGGACCACAAAGAAAACTTCCCCATCCCATTAAACTACAAAATTAGGACATGTTAGAATCTTAGATGTTGGACCACCATAATTCAGAAAGGGGAAAATGACGGCACATGACGTATTTTGATAATTAATATCCCGTCAAGGACAAGTTAGAACATTTATTAATGCTAAAAATGTCCTTGGCGGGTATTAATTATCAAAACACGTCATGGGCCGTCATTTTTCCATTCAGAAGGGAAAATGACGGCCCAGGACGTGTTTTGATAATTAATATCCGTCAAGGACAAGCTAAGAACATTTGTTAATGCTGAAAATGTCCTAGGCGGGTATTAATTTTCAAAACAAGTCATTGGCCGCCTTTTTCCCATTCAGAAGCATTCAAGAGAATAATTACATAAGATGGAGCAATAATTAAGGATTTGTTGAGGACTCAATAACCGAAAATAATGATTAGAAAAGCAAAAGGATCAAAACCTTTTTAATTTTGCGAAATTTAGAGTACTATTTAGTTCAATTTACGAGCACTCTGAAATGATAATTAGGATCCTGTGTAAGGTATGTGTAGATTGCTAGACCATTGAAATGATAATTAGGTTTATCATCCCTCACAATTAGCTTTAAATTAAATGAATTGACAGAAAGCAACAACCAAAATTGCCAATATGAGTGGATTTTGGCTAGCTGGTGCAAAGTGCAACCATGGGTTGTAACCACATATTTAGTGCGCCAGCTTGATCTGACCATGCATGCCTAGTAATAATGAAAATGTGGCCTAAAAACTGATGATCTTTCTCGGAATTAGGCAGAGAAATAGCCAAACTTAGATATAGAGTCTAGAGGTGTAAAAATATCCACTGTGGTAGCCTCATTCATTTCTTCCTGCCCAACATCCTCCATGCATTACACGTCTATTCCAAATCTCAACTTTGGGACTTTTGCAATGGTTAAGTTTTTGGGTAAATTACCAAAATTAACCCTGAGGTTCTTAAAAATTACAAATTGCCCTCGTGTTTTGGGATTACAAAATACCCCATTTCATAACAAATTTACCCATTTTCCGTGATGTAGTCAATAGGAAATCCGATAGAATTTGTCTGACATCATCAAATCTAAACTACAGTTGACCAATCTATCTTTTTTTAGCTTGTGAAAGGCTATTTTACACAACTACAGTCTTTAGCAAGCTACAAAAAGACATAATTGTGATGCATCGTAATTAGGATTTGACGATGTTGTCCAGATTCCGTCAATTTTCCTAGAGGCCACATCATGATAAGGGAGTAATTGTTATGAGACAGGGTGTACTTTGTAATTTTCCAAATATTAGGGGGGAAATTCATAATTTATTGAAATCTCGGGGGTGATTTTGATATTATACTTTTTTTGAAAAGGATAACATACTGACAACACATCTTACTATCATTAAATTTCCAATGTATTTGCATTGTTTTTTCAAAATATAAAAGTTCCTCAGGCCTCCGGGTCCTTTAGAGCATCCACATTGTGATAAGTAAATGAGTATGGATAAAAAAACTTAACAACAATACTCAAAAAATACCCCACACTGTAATAAGCAAAGTTACAAATTTTTTAGCAAATAATCAAATTTCATCCATTTCATAACCAAACATTATAACTTTTACCAATAATAACTAAAGCCCAATAACAAATTCAGTTTTTTCGTAAACAAGTATCAATCTCACATCCGACCACACCAAATTATTCGTCTTGACAAGACGATTTCAAAACTGAAAGTCCGATTGTCGTAAACCTCCTCAAGCGCCACTTAAAGAGGCTGCGCGTGAGATCCACTCACATCATACGCCGAACGGGCCAAATCAAGTAAAGGCGTGTGATATCACACGTAGCCTCTTTAGGCGGCGCGTGATAATGTTCCCGGTGACCGGCTTTTTAGCTTTGGAATCATCTCATTGAGACGAATAATTTGATGTGGTCGGATGTTTGATTGGAACTCGTTTGCGATTGGACATATGTGCATTGTGTATTGTGGAGTTTTTTTTCTTTTTTGTTAGGGATGAAAAATAACCAATGTAGAGGTAGAGGTTGTTAAGTTTGATTATGGACTAAATGGATAATCAAATGCTGATTTGGTACATTTTGATTATTACCATTGCGAATGCTCTTAAAAGTCAAATTCATATCTTTTTTTTTTTTTTTGAATATGTGTCGAATTCATATCTTATTAACAAATCATTTGAGATTTATTATGTCACAAGATCATGAGTTGCGTACAATACGAGTTGGTGTTATTATATATTTCTGCGTATAATCATGAAAAAACATGAATTGAGTTCCGAAACATGACACGAAAGAAGTTTACGGGTGTAAATTAAAACAATACCGTTTAGCCCATGTAAGCCATCTCATCATGAATGAAAATTCGTTCATTTTAAAGGCAGGCTTAATTCTCACAAAAATAACGAAACTAAATTTGAAATAATAGCCACAAAATTTGTCACAATTTCCTTTCAGTCCCCAATCTTTTTTCCCTGATTACAATGACATCCCTATCACCATATTCTTCCAACTCAGATTCTACGTGGACGAGGTCCCCATACGAGAAGTAATCCGCAACCCCGCCATGGGCGGCGACTACCCGTCAAAACCCATGTCCCTATACGCCACCATATGGGACGCCTCCACCTGGGCCACCTCCGGCGGCAAATACAAAGTCAACTACAACTTCCAGCCCTTCGTCTCCGACTTCACCGACCTCGTCCTCGAAGGCTGCACCGTCGACCCCATCCAGAAGATCCCCGCCGCCGCCGCCCCCTGCGACCGCGACACCGACGCCCTGGAGGCGGATGATATTAACACCATCTCGGCCGAGGGACGGAAGGCCATGAGCTGGTTCAGGGAGAGGTACATGTATTATTCGTATTGCTATGATTTGATGAGGTACCCTGTGCCACCGCCGGAGTGCGTCATCGTGCCGGCGGAACGGCACTTGTTTAAGGATACGGGCAGGCTGAAGGAGGCGTTGAAGATCAAGTTCGGGCGGCACCAGAAGCACCGCCGCCGTGGGTCCCGCCGGGGCCGCCGGGACGCGGGTGGTGCTGCTGCTACTTCATTTTGACGTGTCTTGGTCCTCTTGGAGTCGTGTGTGCATAGTATGATTACTAAGAAAATACTGGACACGTGTCATACCGAATTTATGTCTGTACTAGTACCATAAATTTGAATATTTAGTTAGTTTTTTTTTTTTTTTCAATTCTGGGTTTATTTTCATTTTCTGGATGAAAATAGTGCTAGTCCTTTCTTTGTCATTGTGGTTATTTATTGAAGAGTATTTATTGAAGAGCAATTGGTAGATTCTGTACTATAGCATCTGACGTTGTGAACATTATTTTCTGCGTAAGGTTTAATATTTCCGAAGGTCAATAATTTTGGTCCTAATTGTTGTTGTTTTTTTTTTTTTTTTAATGAGACGCAAGAAATTAATTCATCAAGCAAATACCAAAAAACAGACGGATCACAAATAACAATAGAATCACGCGAAATAAGAACAAAAGAAAATAAGTCCTATCGAACATGATTGGCAGAGCACAAAGTTTGAGTTGTGGAGCGAAAAGTAGAGAGCGAGGCTTCGAAAGGAAAGGAAGCATAGGCGGAACATGATTCATATACCAGGATCCACGCATAAACATGACCATCGGAGGCACGGGTACCATAGAAATCGCTGGCTATGGAATTGATTAAGGATGCACCAGCGAGGTGGTCGCGAGGAACGGCTCCGGTGACTGAATTTATGTATGCAAATAGTGGTGGTTCTTTGTTTGAAATTTTTAAGAGTAATCTGTACAGTGCTTGTGAACATTTTCTGGAAAAAATTGAGGGTACTACATTTCAGAATGTTAATGTTTGTACTCCTAATTGTAATTGCTGTATGGTAAAAAAAACCCTTGATTATTTGTAAATTCATGTTGAATGGGTGTTAAGTTGTCTTTCGAACTCTTTATATGATTATCCTTTTCAATGATTTTTAGTATTACACTCTCCGTGTTCATGCATTAGCGGGAAAGCATCTTTGAAAGGAAAGGCAGGTTGGTGCAGTGCCTTAAAAGTTTTGCACTTTACAGTGTTGCATCTCACCGTCCAAAAGTGTTTTCGACAGTCTAGATTTTAGAAGAAAAGTTTAAGTTTTTCTAAAATCTAGATCATTGATTGCCGAGACGGGCAGACAGGATCAAGCACTACAACTTGTAGCGTGCTAGGGGGTGCTGCAAGGTCCCAAGGTCCCTTTGAAACATAGCTCAAACTACTAGAGTCTGCAAGAGCGAGAATTGAAAGCATGAATGCAATGCTAGGATTAAAAACGAGATCGCAAGGTTCGTTGAAGGATTATTTGACTATAAGTGAATGACAACGGGAAGGGAAAAAAATAAAAAATAAAACCCCGACACGCGGGTGGGGGAATACCAAAAAAAAAAGTGATCGATCATCGATGAACTTAGCTGTTTGGATAGTTGACACACAACCTTTTGCGTTGTCAAGACCTTATATATTCGAATTGATAGAGTATAATCGTCGTGTTAATCTTACTAATAAATCACTAAAATGAAATTAGTAGTAGTAAGTTTATGGGAGACTTAGCCAAAAATCTCACATGCTTTATATTTTTTGAGCTCAAGGACAAACACTTTTTGCAATCAAACATAAGGACAAATACATTTTACAATCAAACATAAGGATAAATGTGTTGCATGATTACCTAAATACATTTTTCGCAAAACTAGTGAAAGTTTACTAAGAATTGAAAATTAGTGAAAGTGCCTACAACCCTAGGGTATTCTATGAAAGTACCTAAACCCTAGGGTACCCTATCAAAGTGTCTAAAATCTTAGGGTACCCTATGAAAATGCTTAAAACTCTAAATTCTTATGAAAGAGTCTAAACTACTACAGTAAAATTCTATAATTGAAAAGTGCACCCTAAAATCCTATAAAAGTGCCTAAACCCTAGAGGAGTACCCTACGTCCCTACCTTACCCTAGGGTACGTAGTTTTTGCCGTGAAAATATATTTTATTCTTTATGGCTCAATAACTCAAAAAGTTAAAAAAATCTCCACTAAAAACTATTTTGATAGCGTCCTTTCTATAAATGAAAACTATTTTATCAGCTAATTTGAAACCATGAGTTATTCACCACATATCTCACGGGTAGAATGCTAGAAACATTTGAAACCATGAGTTATTCACGACATATCCGAAGAAATTATTAATTAATGTCTTCGACCTCTAGACAACAGGTATTTGTTCCAATTCGACATCAGTTACGCGATTGAATCACATTTTTGTTTACGAAAAAAAAACAAAGGGACCATTTTGCAACACATACAAGTAATGCCCCTGGGGGCGGTGCCCCAAACTCTTCTCTGCTACATATTTGTATGGACTTCACACACTTTACAATGGAAACCACGCAAATGTATAGTGGAGAAAGAGTCTGAGGCACCGGCATTGAGTAATTTTTCACAACACTAGAGTGACTACGATGTCTGTCACGTTTATTTTGTTATCGATGGTCTCTGCCCAGGCCCCAATGGGGCTACATGTTTATGTGGTCCAGACATCGAGGTGGCTCCGGAATGGGTTTCACAAAATGGCCCAGCAAAACTCTTTCATTCTGTTTCCCCTGAAGTCATGATGAAAGCATATGAAATATTTTTACACTCTATATATGATGAAAACATACGAAATATTTTTACGCTGATTGTGATCGGAGAACTCGCAATTACCACAATAAGGGTAAAGCTATTTCGTATGTTTTCCTCGTAATAGTGAGTTCTCTAATCAGCAATCACAATCAGTACGTGTTTCCCCTGGGGTTGGTACAGATGATTCACAGGTGTATCCAAATAATTCCACAACAAACACAGATTTTTTCTCATACTATAAGAATCAATCAGAAAAATGGTAGTAGTAATCCGTAGTCTAAGAAACCAATTGCTGATAGTTAGTAGGTAACTTAGTTCAACCACCTAGCCTAAAGTCAATTGCTATAGTGAAACATTAGGGGGGGAAAATGGCATTAAATTATCCTGAAGAATTACAAACATACCATACACAAACAACCAACAACAAACAAAACCAATGAAATGATGCAATCAAAGAAAAATACAGCAATAGCAGTTGGTCAACGAAACGGGCTATTTTCGCAATAAGAAAATCACAAATCCGGAATGCCCTAAATTAAGTACCAAGTTCTTTTCTCATTTTTTTTCTTTTTGGAGATAAGTTCGTATCCAGCCCAACCGATTGACTTACGACTACTTAAGGAAGGAAACTGAACCCCCAAAGGCTCCTGGTTGCCAAGTGACTATCACTAGGCTAACTGCTTGTGGTTTCGAGGACCAATTCGATATCCTCGTTTGGGTAGATATTCCATGAACAGAGAAATGTAGTGCAAAAATGACTTACAAGCCAAATTCAGAAGAGCATAACTATGAAAAAAACAATTCAACTTTCATCTTCTACTGTCACGTCTCTAGTTACAAGATCATAACTAAGGGGAAAAAAAAAAAATGGTGTATGGGATCACAATCTATGAACATCTGAATTTAAGCAAGAATGAAGGAACAACAATATCAATGAATCCAAGGCCCCAGCCATTTTTCAGTACAAGCTGTTGGGAAAAAAAAAAAACAGCAGAAATCAGGCTCGAAGTTCAGACCGATAACCAAAATGAGGTTTTTACCTTTAAGGACCAAATCACGGGAACGTGAAGGATCCGCCAATTCCAGAACTACCCGACGGGGGGCTGATAGCCACCCAAAGGAGAGATATGGTGATTGCAATGAGTCCGGACCAAACAAAAACGATGGTGGGTGTCCTCCCGCGCCTTCCCATAAGCCCTTTCGCAAAAGGATAGAGATGAGCCAAAACCCAGAAGCTGAAAAACACCCCTCCTAACAAACGGCTCCACTGTGGTATAGTGCTATATATCGTCCGGCTAACCCCCACTGCAATAGCAATCAAATTAGTCATCATGATTGTGATCGGTGGGATCATGAGGGAAGTCCATTTGAGAACATAGAGATCGGCAAATTCATCATCCACATCATCACCGCCAGATTTTGATGTCAACGTAAATGAAATTTCAATCCCAGCAATTACTTTCAGTAGGCCCTGAAGCACAGCGGCAAGATGAGCGCTCGTGCCTCCAATTAACCAAAATTGCTCGTTTCTCCACCATTCTTCCAGTGTGATGCCAGACCACTTGATCTCAAGCACCGCAAGCATGCAAAGAGTCAATGTGATGATCAAGAGGTAGGTGAGGAACGCCACGTTTAGGGTCTGGACAATGAATTGGCCGGAGAAAAGGGACAGTGCTGGAAGGAAACAGTAGACGATGAGGAAAAACGAGGTGAAAGGGTATATTCCGACATTGAGGTACGCAATCCTCTGCAAAAACTTCATCTTTGTACTCGCCAGAATAGCATTGTTGCGGGAGAAGAAAATCTCAACGGAGCCTGTCGCCCACCGTAGGACCTGGTGGAGCCGGTCAGTCAGATTGATCGGAGCAGTCCCACGGAAGGCGTCCCTCTTGGTGACACAATAGATGGATTTCCAACCCCGGTTGTGCATCCGGTAACCCGTCACCACGTCTTCTGTTACCGATCCGTAGATCCACCCGACTCGGGTTCCCCATTCAGTTTTATCTTCATACCAACACGAGATAACACTAATTGCTTCAGCGACCGTGGATGCGTCAAGTAGGTCCCGTGGGATGGTAAGAGCGCCTGGAGCTCGTCCATTCTTGATGGCAGGGTGATCGGCAAGTGGTCGGCCCTGGAATTCCGCCACCGGAATGGAGTCAACGAGGAAAGACGAGTTGCCAAATTTTTTGGGAAAAAGAGAGATGTTCATTTCCTCGTCATCATCAGAATCTCCCATTCGAAGCGCTCTTTTCGAGTCTGAGGCAGAAGCTACCGTAGCAGATTTTTTACGTCGACCGAAGCAACAGCTACAGCAACCTTGGTGGTATTCCTTTGATCGAGGAGGATCAAAACCATACAATGCAATACGGCGGAAAAGGCATCCAGTTCCGACATAAACAGGCCCCTGAAGCCCGTCAAGAGCACGCATGTTGACATCAAAGAAAACTGTGTTGTGATTGGCATAGCGGTCAGACGGATCGATTCCCTCGAATCTTTGGGGGAACTGGACAAAACAAAGGCGATCGCCGCCACGGTCCATCATGAAACACATGCCTTCTCTCAATGCCATGGAGTTGTAAATGTAGTGGTCACAGTCGAGGTTCAAAATGAAGGGTCCATTGGACATGATAGCCGAGGCGCGAACCAGAGCATTCATTGCGCCGGCTTTCTTGTTGTGATCGTATCCTGGACGCTTTTCACGAGAAAC
The DNA here is from genome assembly GCA_025413875.1 of Rhododendron molle. Taxonomy (NCBI): domain Eukaryota; kingdom Viridiplantae; phylum Streptophyta; class Magnoliopsida; order Ericales; family Ericaceae; genus Rhododendron; species Rhododendron molle. Next base: position 18,281,095 of record CM046394.1, on the reverse strand, counting down.
GTAGACCAATAAAGGGAGTCGGATGTCAATTTCTGTTAGGTCGATAGGATTGGAATCAGCTGCTACGCCGTGTAATGGTTCATCACTTGGGGGTTTCAACATCACCTGCTACCGTAAATCAAGTCATTAGAAGCCAACTCAGAGTCATCAACAGGAACAAACAACAGCAGCGCTGGATGAGGTTCAAATGGCAAGAGTTCCGGTAAATAGATAAGGATCAAATTCTCACTAAGACACTAAGATGGATATATTAAAAAAGAAGAAGATGGATATGTTTTAACTGATTCTAGTGATCAAATGCCAGATTCTTAACAAACTTAGGACTCTAAAACCAAAATTTTGAAGTTGAGATCAAATACTTCTATTAAACAAACGAAGTTCTAAGAAAATACATGCAATTTTAAGATAAGATGTGCAGCACAACAAATTATCTACTAATAATATAAATTTAAATGGATCATTCTAAATCAAAATTTGATTTGACTTGCCAGATCATTTGGCAGTTTACACACCTATGCAGAGCAGCACACTGAACAAACCTGAACAGGACTCTAAAACTTATTCTACTGGACTCTAAAACCTCCAGAGGATCAACACATATTCTTCTTTTTCCCCTCTTTCTAATTTCTTTTTCCCGCCATTCTCGACATCCACGTGGGCATTTGATAAAAACACAAAGGCAAAATGCGGAGGAAGTAAATTGAGTAATTGGTTTAAATGAAATATGCAAGATCCATAACAAACCATAGAAAGGTATTTCCAGACGAGGACGATAAATACCTGACCAAGGATAACCTTATTAAAATTTACTGAAACGTTTACCTGAATAATTCCAGCATGGTCACCCCTAGTGTGCTCTGGAGCAGAATCAACCCACGTGCCGGGCCAATGGGTTCCATCTGCCATCCAGGTAGCCTTAAGGACCTTTATAGTTTCCAGAGATTCATCGTTAAGGTTACCATTCTCCCTCTGTTGCTTCATAGCTTTGATTTCCTCTCTAGCATTATAAGCATCAGAACGCCGCCTAATCGAATCCGGAAGGCCATTAATTCGAACCTTGAACTCATCATACTCACGCTTTACCCGCCTACGATCCTTGACAAAATCTGGACGCATCTTATTCTTATAAGGATCTCTCTTCAAACTGAAATAAGATTCGGGATTCCTTGGCTCAATATCGTGCTTCCGGCAAAATGGTACCCACAAGTTGGCAAAACTTGCGGCTTCTGCCATGGCCTCAAAGGTTAAGAGGGCCCCTCCATCGTCAGACACATAGCACGAAAGCTTTTCAACTGGATATTCAGCCGCAAGAATTGATAGGATGGTGTTGGCAGTGACAAGAGGCGGCTCTTTTTCAGGGTCCGCAGTAGAAACAAATATGTCAATGCCCGGAAGATCGGATTTTCCGGTGGGGTTGTTTGGGCCACGGGTTTCAAACTTTTCTTTCAGTACAGCAAGATCGGTGGCCCGATTCACGGGGCAGAACTTTGGGAGCGTGTCCAGTAACCATGAGAATGCAAACCAAAGCTCACAAACCACAGACATGCCCCACAGCCAGACTGCATCAGTATTTTTGTTGCTGATCCTCCATACAAGAAATAGCACCAGAACGATCATCCGCAAAAATATTAGGAGCCTGTATGCATGTGCCATTGAAATGAAGACAAAATTCAGCATCCAGTCGTTTTTTCCATTACCAATTATGGACACATTAGAACGAAGGAAGAAAACCCTCAGTATGCACATGTAAACAAAAGGTAGAAAAGCAAGCACTATACGAGAACTTAATTCAGCATGTTGATTGTATATGATAGTATTTAACTTCTCATACGATTGCTTTGGTTATATGGATCATGCTAAACAAAAAGTACAGAGTATGTACCAGATTACCTCAACATAACAAAGCAATTCCACAAACATCTTGTCTGATCTTATTTATTTCCGGGGGTTGGGGACATCAATTAAAAATCAAATCCCTATCCCTGCTCATCATACTACCTCTGAGACTTTCCTCCACCTCCTCCTCGTCCTTTTGGAAAATCAAATCTACAGAAATTATAATAGATAACCAGCAGAAAAGCATACAAGTTTGCAAGGGCGGGCATATCAAGTATCAAGAAGCAAGGATGGAGACCATCTAAAGAAGATGGAGACCATCAAAAGAACAATCAATGAAAGCAAAGAAGAAGCAATAATACAAAAGGACCCGAACTACATTTTTAAACCTGGATCTCTTGAAGATTGACACTAGCAATCACCATTGCGTTGATACCGCCAAATTTTATGTGTATCAACACTTCCGGTTAATACAAATAAAGTTATCACAGTTATCTTCCATGTAACAGACAAAGTCATAACTTCCTGGTAAATTTTACTTTTTCTGACTTTCTAATTATGAACTTTAATATAATGCTTTCATATCGCGCTAATGTGGTAATTAGTAATTACCATATGGGCACAAAGCAATCAGACCCAATGAAATAAGAAACGATTGTATTTAAATGACTGCATGATTATGCATCATTGAAACCAAATTAGAAAACTGGGGCAACAATAAACATAAAAGTTAAAACAAAAACTAAGAAAGATCAAAGAAAGTTTTTGTACCGGTATGGGCTCAAAATTGCAGCGGGTATCTTTAATTTGCGAGTCAAGGGCCTCCAGGGCTTGCTAAGAAGTACTGAAGGCTCATCAGGCTCATCACCAACATCACTTCTCTCATTCCCAAACCCACCTTCCTTAGGCCAAATAGCATTCCCATATCCATAAGTTCCCTTCGTCTCAAACAACCACCGGTTATGATCAAAATCCCCTGTCTGGCTCCTTGTCAAGATCGATTTCGTAGATTTCATCAATGACAACCTCCTCTCCATCTTTGACATCCCCCCAGGCGGCGGCGGCAGAGGGAGAGGCTGGCTGTCATCCACTGCCCTCTCATCCAACTCCGTGTCCTTGTAAGCCTCTTTACACCCCGGACAAATCCCGTCTCCGGTTTTCACAGCATCAACAAAACAATCCCTACATATCTTATAATCACATTCACAAGGGAGGATATCTTCACCCCTCTCATCGCTCATCACCTTTCCGTCGCAACCAGGTACTGCACAAGAAGACCCTTTTGCCCCAGCCATTTGAGGATGGCTTGTTTCGGAGTCAATCACCTTATCCATCAAATGGGCACGAGTAAGGCTGTTGAAACCGCCGGTAAATAATGAACTAGACACATATTGCTCCTCAACTCTCTGAGCGACGGATGCGTCCATCGGTTGGTTATCGGGTGTTGGTGGGATGTGCACTGTGTAGTTCATGAACTCACCACTGGCAATATCATTGTCAAGATCATTGGATTCTCTCGAGTAGTTGACATATCGGCCTGATGAAGTCCTCCTGGCAAAGGTCACTGACAGGGGACCTGACTTTCCATTGTACGATTCTGAAACTTTGGATGACCTTGAAGCCATGGTAAATTGTGTAGTAGGAGATTATGGATCACCAGTATCTGAAAATTACATACACGAGTTGGGAAAAAAAAAAAGTATCAGCAGAGATCCAGCTACAGACACAGCTCAAACAGATTCAAACAGGATCTTTATCCATTGACAAATTTCTAAAATGCTCTATTTGGATCTTGAACTTGTGGTAGAAAAAGAAACATGATCCCCTACCTTTCTTTCTTCTCATCATGAATCTCTATTCACAAATCCAGGATTCAAATACAGTCCAGAGAAACCAAAGATTTATCTTAGCACCATTTTCAAATAAGTGATTCAAGTGCAAATGGGGAAAATTGTAGGTAAAATTGTGAGAAAATAAGAGGACACTTTGTCAAACTGGGAAATCTTATGCTAGCTAAATACAACGAAACCCTGAAGTCTCTAGATCACTAAAATTTTGTCCCCTTTCAATACTTGTTCTACCTTCTCTCCTCTCCTTTCTGCCGCCATCTCTCTCTCTCTCTCTCTCTCTCTCTCTCTCGAGTGTGTGTGTGTGTACATAGAGATATACATATACATCTACAAAATCTAAATTCTACCACCCCTCTCACAATCTTCACTCCAAATCAGCCCCTCCATCAAATCAAATCATAAAGAACTTCACTGAATCAGAACCCCAAGTTTTTTCCCCCACAAACGCACATAAGAAAATCAAAGGAACAGAAAGTAAATACCTATGATCTGGAGAAGTGAAAACAATACTACTTCAGATTGTCAAACGACATTTCCCGAACCCAAACGCAGATCAAAGTCGGAACTCAAGAAAAGAGAAGTGCTCCGGTCTTGCTCTCACATGGGTATATATATACATATATACGGGTGTGCATATATATGAAGAAAAATACACAAACCCATTTTGCTCGTTTTTTACGAATTGTTAATAGCAGTAAAAAACACTTAAAAAATGAAACGGCTTGGAGGAGGCGTGTGAGAAACATTCAAACAAGACATAATGCATTATAAATGACCTCCATTTATGAGTAAAAAAATACACTTACATCTGTCACAGACTCACGAAGCTTTCTATGGGATAAAACTTGATGTGCGACCCAGTCCCATATTTCTTCAAATAACTACTCCAAAACCTAACGCCACCCTCTCTCTCTCTCTCTCTCTCTCGATGTTGAATTTAACAATTCAAAAAAGAGACCCAGTCGAGGACCGAGTACAACAAAACACACCAAAAACTCAGCTGATATAGTCTGAAAAGTACAAAACCCCTTCGAACAAAAATCAAATCTACGCGTTCTAATAAGAGGCCTCTTCGGCTCCCAACCACCAAATATAGAAGATCTGATTACCAACAAATACACATACAGAGAGAAAGAGAGTTTACCCTTTTTTTTTGTTTTCAAACGAGATTTAAGACAAAGAAAATGCTGTTGAGAGAATGTAGGGAATTCGCCAATGTTTTTTTCTGACAGACAAACCGAAGTGGTGAAATGGGTACACGGATATGTAGACTGCGAAAGAAGAGGGCTTATCTCGGCTGGTATGGTACTGCTGCTGCCGGTAGTCTGTGTGTCTTTGACAATGTAGAGAGAGAGAGAGAGAGAGAGAGAGAGGCGGAGATTAGGGAATTCAAAGGGTCAATTCGGGAATTTAGGGGGGTGGGGGATGTTCTGTCCACGCGGGTACGCGGTGAGTATGAGTTGGTAACGCTGTCTTTCCCTATGGAAAGTTCAGAAGCGTTCACGCAATCACATCTACTCAAGAAAAAAAAAAAATTTCTCAACATAATTTTCTTGTTTAATTTAATTTACATTAAAAGCTTCAGAATTTCATCCAGTTAGACATTGATCTTGGTTTCATATGTCCTTCTCCACTTGTTTTTGAAGTGTCATCATAAGAAATTAGAGTGTCAAAATCATTTTCTTAGGGATTATTTTTAATCCCATCACCCATCGAATATCCATAAGAGTTTAAACTAAGGCATTAATCCCATCAAAAGGTGTAGAGTGTAATATTAACAGTTGTGCTGTACAGTACGATTTTTTTGTGTATGTTTGCAACTTTGCATTGGGGAATTGCCACTTTGCCAGCCAAAACCTTTTTATAGTAAGCCTCCGTTCCAGAAATCTTTTTAAAAAATAAGTAGCTTATTTTACATTTTCAAATTCAAAAATAATGTAAATAAAAAATTAAAAAAAAAAATTTTCACCGTATAAAAGATCTTGATAAGATCTATAAAACAAGATCCATAGTGATAGAAAAATTATTTGCGTAAACACATAATTTTTGAGTTTGAAATTGCTTTCTTAAAAAATAATGAGATTTTTCGCATTGCGGAACGGAGCCTAAGTTAACCAATGAGAGCAAACAATTATCAACGGACTATAGTTTATAATCCGAATGAGTTTGGCCAAGTGGGCGTATGAAAGTTAATAATGTTTGTACTTCATAACGTCGCAGGTTTGAGACCTTGTTCCGCTGAGATTCTTATTTTTTAAGTACTGCACTTATTTCTCGATTTACGAAACAAGCCATTCGCATAAAAATACACATACTAGGGTACTGGAGGTTTGCCCATTTGTTAATTTCAGGGTCCTGAAATTAATCGAGTTGCTCGTAAGCTGGCCGAGACCTCAGATTATTAAAAATTTAATGGAATCCAGTTGACAGGGGAAGCGACCAAATTCTCTCTATTGTTAATTGATGGAGTTTTTAAATATTCATTCTCAAATCTCATCTCACGTAAGTATTCATCCAGGTCATTTTGAACAGTTATGTTTCCATCCCCGCTTTTAAATAATTCCAGAATTGCCCTTTATTATAAAACACATTGACTATTATATCTATATAATAGGCATGGTTTTTGGGACTAAAAAATACTCTTGTGAGTCCTCTACCTAATTTAAGGATAATCACCCTAACAAATCCCAAAATTTCCCGCAAAATCCATTTAAAACACTCCCCAAACCACGCAAAACCATTTGCATGTGACAAAACCATTTGCAGGTTTTGGAGAGAATCGAGCTGCAAGAGCGGCCTCTCCGACCACCGCGCTGCTTGATACCGTCGACCGCAGCCGTATGCTTCCGCTTGAGCGTGGAGTTCCAGTGATTCCTGATCGCGTTGTTCAACCAACTGTTGAGGAACCTGGCGATGGTGGCCCACTTGTTGTCGAATCGGGAGTGGGCTGATGCTCCACCTCCTCCGCCGTGAATGGCCCACTTTTTGCTAAATCCTCAAGAAACGTTGACTTTCCAAAATCAAAGGTTCCCGTGGTATCCAACATCTCTCCGGAATCCATGTACCCGGTGACCCCTTGCAAAATGGCCCGAAAACCACCGCCGATCTTCTCCAGCACCGTCCCATACGATGAGGAGGTGGCGACATGGGCCCAGTGCTAAAGAGTAAATCATTTTCATGAAGCCAAGAATATTTCTTTTTTTGGATCACGATCATGAACATGATTCTCGGTCCTTTTGGGATTTGCTTGGGTGTTCTTCTTCGGCATGGGATTAAGCTTGGGCTTGGGTTCAGTGTCCATTTAGGCACTTGAGTATACATGTGTGTGAGAGAGAGGTGGTGGGGAAGGGTGGTGGTGGTTTAGGATTTCATGGTTTACTTGCTTTCCATTGGGATAGTTTAATTTGTGAATAAAATGACGTACAGATTTGGTGCATGTTGGAAACATGGTGTATTCATAAACATGGTGTATTTATTGATGTATAGATTTGGTAAACATGGTGTATTCATGTATTTTTTATTAATTGACGTATACATTTGGTGTATTCATAAACATTGTGTATTTATGAAATCATGGCTTAGATTTGTATTTAAAAAAAAAAATTCTAGTGCATTCATGAAATCAACCATGTTTTGGTGTATTCATGAAATCGTAATTATTTTGGTTTGATCCAAGTTAAAATCAACCATGTTTTTCGTGCTATAATTTTAGAGAGAGGAATTGTAGAAAATGGTGCCGAGATTTTAGGGAGAGAGGGATTGGGATGAAATGGGGTTTTGAGCGAGATTTATGGGATTTTTAGAAATAGAAATGGAATCTTTTTGAATTTGGTCAAACGGTGACAACCCATTTTTTCCAGGAATTTCTGAAGTTATGTTTCAGTCCCAAAATATATATAGAAGTAATTTATATAAGGGCGCTATTGGGATTACAAAAGATTGTGGATGAAAACATAAGTGAAAAAAAAGTGTCGGATGAAAACTTACAGAAAGTGGCACCCGAGGATGATTTTTTAAGTCTTTAATTAATTAATGTAATGGAAATATCTTAACAAGTTAGCTAGTGATAACCTTTGATTTACACGATCTCGTCAATAATGTACATAAGTAATTTCTCAAGCAACTTATTGTATAGGCTTATCTATTATCTTAGTACTTATAGTAATAGATATGTTTCTAATTTGGTCCTTATATTTTTAAACATCTCAATTTTGTCCTTACAGTTATACATAGAATTCAATTTGGTTCTTATACTTGTTACTATATTTTAATTTCGTCCTTAATGTTTTTGATTTGTTTCAATTTGATTTTTTCTAATTGAAAACCAATTCTTCAGTTTTATATAATATATTACATTATGCGTCTAGTTTATAAAACATATAGGTGTTGATTTTTTAACACTATAAAATCAAATTGATCTAATAAATCTAAATGTTCTTGATATATTTGCAAATAGTAAATTTTTGTGGTTATTTCAAGTATGAGTTCTTCGTGTAATTAGCTAGAGATAAATATATTTTCTTCCTCTTCTGCATATGTTAGTCTGTATCGGTGTTGATTTTCTCTGGACGAGTAAGGAAGAATATGTAGAGATGCTTATTCGGTTTTTACTTTAGATTTTTGTTTTTCTTTACTAATAAATATTTGTCTAATGGTGATTCTTCTATATTTCTTACACTCATAAATATTACTTATGTGTGGACAAGCTACAAACTAAGCGGTGATACCAAAATGAGACATACCATGAGATTGTTAAGAATTGTTGTGGGTTATTATACTATTTAGTAAAACTTTTTTCTTATGGTTGTAATTTGTAATTGGCTGATTATGTTGTGGAAGACTTAATTGACACATATTAAATACTTTAAGGACTACATCGACTCGAATTAAATTTTTAGGACTAAATTGAAACTTAAGTAATTCTTTGAGGGCTAAAGCAACTCAATTAAAAGTTTGAGGGTCGAATTGAAATCTTCTTTTACCTATAGGGACTATAACAATTGATAAGCCTACTGTTTATGATTTTGGTGTTGTCTTGTTGACTCAAAAGCACTCCTCAAAACAAAGTAATGTAAACAAATCCCTGGCTTTTACATTTACTTTTCTACTTTCGCTTTCAAAAAAATTTATTTATTCAATAGTCTTAATTAATTACTGAGCCGCCTTTGAATGGTAATGACTTCTCAATCCAAATGCTAAACTTGTTACTAGTTTAGTGATGGATGCGGATATGTAAGCTATCTCTGTTTGGTTGGATATTTTACTATTTTTGCGTAGTTTCTCTTCTGTTTCTGTAATTAAAGTGTCGAAACAAGCGGTTGGAGCAACGCATGCTCTCGTCAAATCCGTACTCCGTTAATTAGTAATGAAATCGTATTGTCTTTCTTGTTCAAAAAAATAAAGTACGGCGTTAAGGGCTTCTTAAATTTTATTTTTATTAATGAATCGAGTAATTTAAATTTTTCCCTTCTGTCAATGCGCTCGCTTAGGCATAAAATAGATGTTTTAATTTTATGACCAAAATAATTTTCTATTAAAAAAATGAATCGGGAGGTTTCAAACATTAAACTTTAGAGTAAGCAAACGCCTAAATAAGCGGCATTGACCACTAGACCAACCTTTGGGATTGAATTATGAACAAATTTAACGACATCCACAAATAGTATATTACCTTGATATTACCTTGACCATTGACCAACTCCTTCGGATTGAAATCCACTAAATAGTGTCGGTAGGTGATATAATGATATCTTATTAACATAATAGTTGAGAGATTGTTTTTATGTATGAATATTTTTTTAACAGCTAATTTCCAGCTTAATATACATTTTACAAATAAAGCTAATTTCCAGATTAATATACGTTTTAGGAATGAATAAACATAATAAAATCGTGAATGAGTTGATCCAAATTTGATTGTAGGAGTATATGGTAGGATATAGGAAAATTCTAAAATCAGCCCAATGGGCTGGCAATGGTGAATGTGTAAATGTGTATTAAATGGTTTAAAAAGTACAAACAAATACTTCTTTTTCTTGTCTCCTAATGTGCTTATCATTAACCCAGTGGGTTGACAATAGCAAAACCGTTTACGAGTTATTTTTAGTGTTGTTGTATCTACATTTGTATTACCATCTGTGTTAAATTTTTTAGATTAGTCATTACTCTTGACGAGTTTAATGTAAAATTTTAAGAAATAATGATCAAAAGGTACCCAAATCATTCTCCAAAGGTGAAAAGGATTAAAAAAACAGTTTTAGTGTCCCTTTTCTTTTTATTATTTTTACAGAGTTCAATTCGTGTCTTTAAGGCCCCATTCCGCTAAAGTTCTTATTTTTAAATACTTATTTACCACTTTATGAGACAGATCATTCTCTCACAATATATCACATTTAATTAAAAAAATAAATACGTATTTTAGTTAATGGAACACACTCTTATCTCTATTCTTTTCAATTTTGATTTATATGTTAGTAGTTTGTTAGTTTCTCTAGTTGAGACGAACAATTAACCCTGAAAATTTTAACAAAACATAACTAAAAGACTAAAAGACTTCCGTATTGTAAGTGTCGTTAGGCTTACATCAATACAACTTCTCATTTTTTTAACAAAAACAAAACACTAACAGACTACCTATCTTAAGAATAATCAATTTATACCAAACATGTCCTCACCAATAGGGGGTAGGGTGGGAAAAAATTCTCTGTATTGATTTTTTTTTTTTTAATCTCGAATGGAAATTCTTAAACGCCTTGGTATTCCATTTCCTGGAATAAAATGTCAAATCTTTTTTTTTTCCTAAGTCCAAAAAATAACAAATGAAAGAAGAGAAGTCAAAATGATTGACCAGATATCCCTTCAGAGATTATACTACCTACAATGGTACAGCTAAAGATTTGTTGGCTGATATACAAAATCTCAATGTACACCTACATACAAGATTTGATAAATTTGCATGGCAAGCCAAGCTTGAATACAGTGTACTTTTGAAGCTTGTTAGATTTCAAATCAAACTTGAACAGTCGTCTATTGGACTTGTTCACCTTATTCATCCGTCCTAACTTCGCTCGAGTGAGCTGAGCTTCCTGATCTGTACATAATTTTACAAAGGGAAACTTACAAGCCGGTCATAGTTTGATCTTGATCATTTTGATTCAAATTATTTTATAGAATTTGTTGAGCATTTTTTTTTGAAAAATAAAAAAGAGGTAGTTGCAGAAAAGACAATGAAGAGAGAACTCCTTCCTTTTGCAGTTCACTTCAGTTCACTAGATAGAATGTTACTTTTCTACTTTGGCACTCTTCAATAAAAACATGCCACTTTTAAGTTTATTGGCAAAGTGTCATCCAAAATTAGCTTTAGGCATGCTCTGTTTAATAGTGGAATTTTGTTAGTAGTATCTCTTTCGAGTTAAAGAATAATGTCAAAAAGCGTCTCACGAGCTTGGCCTTTGCATTGGGCAGCTCCAAATTGCACCCACGTGGGTGTGCTGTAAAAATCAACAAGATTGAAGCAGGTAAAATGATCTGAATAAACAGAGAAAGGGAATCTTGGGAAATTGTTATTTTACCTATTTTCAGTCCAAAAGTTCGAGTTGCAGATTTTTTAAAATTGTTATAGAATAAAATAGCTTGTGAATCTCATCTTAAAGATGTCATGCGAGTACTTTTTTTTATATATATAATAAAAAAATTCCACTTTTACAATAACTAAATTTTAAATATAAAAGTTTTCAGAGTTACAGAAAATATTCAAAAAGCAGGTGAGTATTTATATATGGAGACACAAAATCAAGTGATCTATATTTCAAAGATTCATGGGAAAATTTACGTTATATCCCTTCGACTTTAAGCGGAAGTTCACTTTGATTCCTTCACGTTTCAATTTGGATAAACTTAACCTTGCATTATTGAAGTGGTTTCGATGTCAACCCTGTGTTGGCTGTTGTTACTTTTTGGGACGGAAAATTATCATGTGACCATTTTTTAAGGGTAAATTGCCTCATTCTCCTCTTCCCTCCCTCACCCAAGTACTCCATTGGAGGGAATAATTGCTGCCAAAATGGTCCCTATATATACATACATACATACATATGTATGTATGTATGTATATAACCCACCAGCAACTCCCAATCTACCCTAGCCCTTTCCTCAAAATCTTGGTCATCTCATTTCCCCTTCCTTTGCAATGTCATCCTAAAACTAGTTAGAAAGCCATCAGAATTTGGATGGTAGGCTATGTGATTTGTGGCATCGATGTTTGTCTGACCACTTCTTGGGCGTCTACAAATCTGGGTAGGAGGTTTCTCCACTGCTCGAAATCTAGGTGATGTATAAGTTTCTCCACCTCTGTGATAATGCTTTATTCACTACAATGGTTCTTTTGAATGGATTTGACATTGTTATATACCTTCTCCACCTCTAGATCCTCTTCTTCTTCTTTTTTATAGGTTTGATCCTCCCATGTGTGAAAGATCAAGAAGATGGCAAGCTACAAGGCAAGGGAGAAGTCATATGTGGTGGGGTTGGGGATGTCTTGGAGGATTGTGTTGGTGTTGTTCTGTCTGGTGAAGGAAAAACTCAAGTGGGCAAAAGCTTGAACAAGGTGGAAGGAGGTTTAAAATGGGGTAGTACCCATGTAGGTTTTAGAAATCTATTTTGGGAACTATTTTGTTGAATGGGAGTAGGTTTTAGAAATCTATTTTGGGAACTATTTTGTTGCATCTAATTGGCACCATTTTGATGCAATATTTGGCCTGTGTAAAATTTGGGACCTATTTCGATGCAACTGCTTAATAATGGGGTTGTCCACTGCCCCTCAAAAACGATCACGTGTTGGGCACATGACGATTTCCCGTCCAAAAAAGTAATAGCAGCCAACACAGGGTTTGACATTGAAGCCGATTCAAAGTTGCAAGGTTAAGTTGTCCAAATCAAAACGTGAAGGACCAAAGTGAACTTTTGGTTAAAGTAGAAGAGATATAACATAAATTTTTCCAAAGACTCATTTTAAGCAAGTTAAACACTTTTTTTTTTTTTTTGTGAGCAATAAAACTGTCCAAAGGTTGTAGATGCCCAAATTCCGGAGCCCTCAGTTGGAAAAGATGATCCTCAACTTTCATCCATGTGGATTGGGTAGGCTCTCACCAAGTACCCACAGAGGGTAGAAAAGGTTCTACGCAGGAAACAGAAATCCCCATACACAAAGATACGCCAAAACAAACTGAAAAAGTAACTAGAAAAGAAATACGGTAGGAGTAAAATAAAAAAATTTGATCACCGTCAATGTCGCCGGAAGCTTCTGTATGGTTAAGATACACTAAAATCTAGTTGGAGATAGTCTTGTGGGAAGACAAAGAAAACCCGGAGTGTATTCATTGAAAACGTCAATGGTTGGAATAAAATTAAATTCAACGCCCACAAATCAGCAGATAATCAAGCCCACAAATCAAAGATGTGGCCATAACTTTCAGGTAAAATTAAACTGGCGAAGTTCATCCAATTGGCACAATTGTCAAATAGTTCAACCGGCGGGACTGGCATGGCGCGGACGTAATTAATACATGCAAGGGCAACGTTTGAAGTGACAGAGGCAAAAGATTTAGTATTATCGATCGAGAAGATCTAGCTAGTAAGATAATACTAATAATAGGATGACCATAATGCCCCGATACAATTGTCTTAGTGCCACGAGCATTTATCCCATCTGCCTTTTTTACCCTCAATTTTCCCTCTCGAAGAAATCTTGCTTCTCTCTTCATTTTCCATCCGTGGCCGCCTAGGAGGCGGAACCCCACCCACTGAATAGTGGTACATTCTTTCTTCACCATTAAAATTGAACAAGAATTACCACAAAGGAAAGAATTACTCATCGGCTCTCTCTCTCTCTCTCTCTCTCTCTCTCTCTCTCTCTCTCATAGATTCTCTCCACCCACGTATATAATTATGTCTAGATGTACATCAAGATTACAAAGAACAGAGCAACAACATGAACATCAATTCTGAGCATCATCATCAAAGATTTCTCTTCCGTTCGGTGGTCCCGTGTAACAACCCGGAATTTTGACCCAATTTTTTTTTTAATGTTATTAAAAATTATTTTCCTAATACAATTATTATTATTATTATTATTATTATTATTATTTTTTTTTTTTTTAAGATATAATTATGCATGCATACTTTTATTTTTCCTACAATACATGCATGCATACAACTCTTCCATATCTCCCTCTCCTACTCCTACTCGATCTCTATCTCCTCCGTAACCCTAAAACCGAGTTCAATTCGTCCGTTTAAAAACCCAATTCCATTAGGATTCAATATTAATCAAAACTCATCCAATCCTCTAATAAATACCTCACTACTCCGACCCTAGGGTACGCACCATATTTTTCACGCCCTAATTGTCCAGAAAAGAGAGAAAAACCGAAGGAAATCGAAGCTCCAATCCATGGAGTTCTAGAGAGAGAAAGGAGAGAGAGAAAAGTGGGTTTCGTGCCTAGACCCAACCGAGATCCAATCCGACCTTTCCAATCACCTCTTATACTCCAAAGCATCACCAAACAACATTCAATTCGGCCCCGAGGTTCCCCGATCAAGAAACCCGAAGCTTTCGTTCCAATTTGTCAAGTTTCGATCGAAATCCAATTCAATCCAATTCGAGGTATTATAATTCGATCCGAAACCTCCTCTAAGTATATTAAGTGTTTATAGACATAACCCAATAGCTTAGATGGTCCCATGCATCGAAACCATATCAAAACAACCAAAAAAAACGAATCTGATCAGCGACCTCGCGGCCGCAACCTGCGGGATTTCCCGCCGCAAGAACCAAAACAGCGGACCTTGCGGCCGCCAACTTCTTTCGATCCAGCCTTGCGGTTTGTTTTGTTTTGATTCGAATTGATTTTTCGACGTCCCAAACCTAGTTTTTGACCCCCGAACTATTTTTTCTAGGTTTCTAACACTCCCAAAATCATACCTTGTTAAATTTATATTTTTTTATTTATTTATCTATTTATAAAAATTTTATTCGTTATCGTGTAAAAGTTTGTAAACTAAAAATCATTGCAACCTTATAAATTACTATATAAATCCCCAAACTATTTTTCCTAAATTCCTAACATATTAAATATCATAACTTGCTGACTTCATATTTTTTTATGTTATTAGCTATCTATTTTATTTTTAATTAAAGATACAAATGAAAAATAATTGCGACCTTACAAACAATGATTTTAACATCTAAACTATTTTTTCTAGATTTCTGACATCCCAAAGATGATATGTTATTAAAATAATATTTTATTTATTTCATTAACTAATTATTATTAATTACGCGTTGTTTCTTAATAAAAATACTTTAAAATATTATAAAAGATGTAAATAATTCCGAATAATTTTATTTAGACATCTTACCGTCCTATGATGATACTATGTTAATATAAATATATTTTTAATTATTTAATTATATATTACCTATTTATTCTTATTTTGTCTTTTAACTTAATCTTGTTATTTAAAATAATCCCGTGAGCATCCAAACCCAACTTTTAAAATTTGAACTTGTTATAGAGGACCTCTAGGACTCTTATTAGGGTTACGATAATTATTCTAATATTTTTACCTAATTAATGTATTTAATTAGTATTTAATTAACTTAATTACTTATAATTAATTAACAAAAGTCTAGAAAATTATTTTAAAATCTTAATCAATTAATTCTTTCATTCTTAATGACTTTGTGACCATACGAAATTAAGGGCAACGGCCCAGTCATAAAAGGTTATGTGATTGCATTACCTAATAATTGTTTTGACCCGTCTGTTATTCGTTTTTAATTATTATTGAGAATGATATGGTGTTAATGCTTCTTTTGAATGTTAGATTGAACCCTAGGAACATGGGGTGGTATGCGAAATAGAAATCACGTAGACGATGCTAAGTAATGGATAAATTGTGAAGTTTCTTTCTGTTTAGAGGTTGCCTGCAGGCATGGTTTTGAGATATGGTGAGATTAGTGGTAAATTGATGTCCTGGCGTGTGTCCAGTGGTAAATTGATGTCCTGGCGTGTGTCCAGTGGTGAATTGATGTCCTGGCGAGTGTCCAGTGTCCTGGCGAGTGTCCAGTGGTGAATCTATGTCCTGGCGTGTGTCCAGTGGTGAATTGATGTCCTGGCGAGTGTCCAGTGGTAAATTGATGTCCTGGCGTGTGTCCAGTGGTGAATTGATGTCCTGGCGAAGTCCAGTGGAATAAATTGATGTCCTAGCGAGAGTCCAGTGGAATAAATTGATGTCCTGGCGTGTGTGCAGTGATGAATTGATAGACTGGCGTGTGTCCAGTGATGAGTTGATAGACTGGCGTGTGTCCAGTGATGATTGTAATGTAGTGTATAAGATAAACGAACCCTAGTTGTGATTCAGGCATGATAAGTTATCCCCTTGTTGTTGTATCGTAACTTAGGTTATCCACGACAGCAAAGGGAAGTGATCTCATGGGACCGAGCATGGCTAACGGTTGGGGAGGAAAGATCTCGCGGGGAGATCTTAGATCACACGTCAGGTTAATGGATAGTAATGAACTGATTTATGTGAAAAATCTCTGTTTTACTTGTTCGTATCATTATTATCTTGTTTGCTTGCTAGCTGTAATGTAAGAGGGGTAGTTGGGTTGGATTATTTTACTGGGTGATTTATCACTCACCGATACGTCTGTATCCTGGCAAATCGATTGCTTCGGCGATCAATTTGCTAGAGGGCGCAGGATTCAATGGAGGAGATTCAACAATGATGCAGTTCGACACGGAAAGAATATCAATAACGAAGATCAAGGATGCTTAGGATTTGTATCAAGATTAGAGTCAGCTCTGAAGCTAGTGTATTTTGATTCCGTAAATCTATCTTGAGATTGTATTAGCAAAATCTTTATTTTGGAAAATCATATTTATTTAGCAAAATTTTCTTAAGAAATCCTTTTATTTTACACCCGAAAAGTCGGGGCGTTACAAGTGGTATCAGAGCATAGGTTCAACACTCGGCCTTGGGTAGATTGGGTAGATCACGTTCTGAGAGCGTAAATCCGATTAGCTAAACGTTTATCGTATCTATTACTCATCTAAACCGCGAGATATTCTACCTAAGCATATCATATAAATATTTATTTACCTGATGCGATTCAGACTCCGAGAAGTTATGAAATCAAACGTTGACTCCGATCGAAAGGAAGCGATAGAGGAGTCGTTCCCTTTTATCATCTGTTGGTTGATCAAACGAGACGAAGAATCCTAGTACGAAGAAGACAAATAGACAAACCTCGACAATGGAGGATAAGGTACTGTCGAATGAGGCTACTCAGTAAATAGAGCACCTGTCGAAGAAGAATTTCCTTTCTCTAGGTAGATAATGGTCAAATAGGGTAGGACCAGTGTAAGAACGTTATCGCACGCACCTTCTTTTAAGAACCTGATGTTTAGAAACCCTTAAAACCCTAAACCTGACTTCATAGAGCAGTCGTTACAAGATTGGTACAAAAGGTCAATGACATCATCATTTTGTCGACCCCACCAGCAAGGACAATACGCATAGCCCTGATTCCAACGACAATGTTGCCTAAGTGAATTCCGAGATCAATACCAACTTCAACCTCAAAGCTCCGAACGCCCATCGTCCCTAAAAGATGGATGGATCGTAGTAGAAAGAGTCCTAGCCCTACGTTTGATTTGTGATTCTTAGGTCACAAAAGGAGTTGACTTTGACGACAAGGTTCGACTATTAGCCAACCATGCTATTACCAAAAGTGATAAGAAGTGAAAAGTCATTTTCCGTAAGAGAGGCCTTACTCATTTAAGGGGGGTAGACAGGACACCCAACACGCACAAAGCAAGATGGCGTGATAAGCTCTCTAAATGATTGGCGAGCTTCAAGTCGAAAGAAATGGATCATATGGAGTTAGGACCTCCTCAGATTATCTGTGAATACAAAGACGTGTTCTCTAAGGAATTGCCGAGATTACCGCCACCAAGAGAAATAGATTGCAATATCAAGCTACAGCCCGGTACGGTACCAATTTCCATGACCTCGTATCGAATGGCTCCGATAGAACTATAAGAGTTGAAAACGTAACTACAAGAACTTTTGGAAAAGGGTTTTATCCAATCCAGTACCTCACCTAGAAGCCCCTACCCTATTTGTCAAGGAGAAAGACGGATTCCTAACAATTGAGGCTGCATGAAAGGAACTATCCAACTCATGATTTGGAGCAGGTAGCAGTAGTGTTCGTTCTAAAATCTTGGCGACATTATCTATACGGAGAGCGGTTCGAGGGAAGGCAAACGAGGTCGCTAATGCGCCGAGTCACAAGAATCAAGGACTAAATTGGGAGGAGCAAGTCTATTAGGACCAATGGGACTAACAGAAAATGGTCAAGATCATTCGCCAACGACTTCTGGCTTCATAGAATTGACAAAAGAGCTATGCCAACAAAAGAACCTGACCGCTGACCTTTCAGACTGAAGAAACGTCGAACACTTTCAAAGAACAATCAATGGAAAATTTAAGACTATAAAGAGAAGTGCTTCTGAGGAAAACCATTCAACTCGTCCGAGTTCTTTAGCGACATCGAGGAATCAGCTTAAGAACGAACCAATACTATGCGCGCCGACTACCCAAATCTAGGACGTCCTAATTTCGAGGACGAAATTGTTTTAAGGGGGGTAGGTTGTAACGACCCGGAATTTTGACCCAATTTTTTTTTTAATGTTATTAAAAATTATTTTCCTAATACAATTATTATTAGTATTATTATTTTTTTTAAGATACAATTATGCATGCATACTTTTATTTTCCTACAATACATGCATGCATACAACTCTTCTATATCTCCCTCTCCTACTCCTACTCGATCTCTATCTCCTCCGTAACCCTAAAACCGAGTTCAATTCGTCTGTTTAAAAACCCAATTCCATTAGGATTCAATATTAATCAAAACTCATCCAATCCTCTTATAAATACCTCACTACTCCAACCCTAGGGTACGCACCATATTTTTCACGCCCTAATTGTCCAGAAAAGAGAGAAAAACCGAAGGAAATCGAAACTCCAATCCATGGAGTTCTAGAGAGAGAAAGGAGAGAGAGAAAAGTGGGTTTCGTGCCTAGACCCAACCGAGATCCAATCCGACCTTTCCAATCACCTCTTATACTCCAAAGCATCACCAAACAACATTCAATTCGGCCCCGAGGTTCCCCGATCAAGAAACCCGAAGCTTTCGTTCCAATTTGTCAAGTTTCGATTGAAATCCAATTCAATCCAATTCGAGGTATTATAATTCGATCCGAAACCTCCTCTAAGTATATTAAGTGTTTATAGACATAACCCAATAGCTTAGATGGTCCCATGCATCGAAACCATATCAAAACAACCAAAAAAACGAATCTGATCAGCGACCTCGCGGCCGCAACCTGCGGGATTTCCCGCCGCAAGAACCAGAACAGCGGACCTTGCGGCCGCCAACTTCCTTCGGTCCAGCCTTGCGGTTTGTTTTGTTTTGATTCGAATTGATTTTTCGACGTCCCAAACCTAGTTTTTGACCCCCGAACTATTTTTCCTAGGTTTCTAACACTCCAAAGATCATACCTTGTTAAATTTATATTTTTTTATTTATTTATCTATTTATTAAATTTTTATTCGTTATCGTGTAAAAGTTTGTAAACTAAAAATCATTGCGACCTTATAAACTACTTTATAAATCCCCAAACTATTTTTCCTAGATTCCTAACATATTAGAGATCATAACTTGCTGACTTCATATTTTTTTATGTTATTAGCTATTTATTTTATTTTTAATTAAAGATACAAACGAAAAATAATTGCAACCTTAAAAACAATGATTTTAACATCTAAACTATTTTTCCTAGATTTCTGACATCCCAAAGATGATATGTTATTAAAATAATATTTTATTTATTTCATTAACTAATTATTATTAATTACGCGTTGTTTTTTAATAAAAATACTTTAAAATATTATAAAAGATGTAAATAATTCCGAATAATTTTATTTAGACATCTTACCGTCCTATGATGATACTATGTTAATATAAATATATTTTTAATTATTTAATTATTTATTACCTATTTATTCTTATTTTGTCTTTTAACTTAATCTTGTTATTTAAAATAATCCCGTGAGCATCCAAACCCAACTTTTAAGATTTGAACTTGTTATAGAGGACCTCTAGGACTCTTATTAGGGTTACGATAATTATTCTAATATTTTTACCTAATTAATGTATTTAATTAGTATTTAATTAACTTAATTACTTATAATTAATTAACAAAAGTCTAAAAAATTATTTTAAAATCTTAATCAATTAATTCTTTCATTCTTAATGACTTTGTGACCATACGAGATTATGGGCAACGGTCCAGTCATAAAAGGTTATGTGATTGCATTGCCTAATAATTGTTTTGACCCGTTTGTTATTCGTTTTTAATTATTATTGAGAATGATATGGTGTTAATGCTTCTTTTGAATGTTAGATTGGACCCTAGGAACATGGGGTGGTATGCGAAATAGAAATCACGTAGACGATGCTATGTAATGGATAAATTGTGAAGTTTCTTTCTGTTTAGAGGTTGCCTGCAGGCATGGTTTTGAGATATGATGAGATTAGTGGTAAATTGATGTCCTGGCGTGTGTCCAGTGGTAAATTGATGTCCTGGCGTGTGTCCAGTGGTGAATTGATGTCCTGGCGAGTGTCCAGTGGTGAATTGATGTCCTGGCGTGTGTCCAGTGGTGAATTGATGTCCTGGCGTGTGTCCAGTGGTGAATTGATGTCCTGGCGAGTGTCCAGTGGTGAATTGATGTCCTGGCGTGTGTCGGTGGTAAATTGATGTCTGGCGTGTGTCGGTGGTGAATTGATGTCTGGCGAAGTCGATGGAATAAATTGATGTCTGGCGAGAGTCGGTGGAATAAATTGATGTCCTGGCGTGTGTCCGTTGATGAATTGATAGATGGCGTGCGTCCAGTGATGATTGATAGACTGGCGTGTGTCCGGTGATGATTGTAATGTGGTGTATAAGATAAAGCGAACCCTAGTTGTGATTCGGGCATGATAAGCTATCCACTTGTTGTTGTATCGTAACTTAGGTTATCCACGACAACAAAGGAAGTGATCTCATGGGACCGAGCATGGCTAACGGTTGGGAAGGAAAGATCTCGCCGGGAGATCTTAGATCACACGTCGAGTTAATGGATAGTAATGAACTGGTTTATGTGAAAAATCTATGTTTTACTTGTTCGTATCATTATTATCTTGTTTGCTTGCTAGCTGTAATGTAAGAGGGGTAGTTGGGTTGGATTATTTTACTGGGTGATTTATCACTCACCGATACGTCTGTATCCTGGCAAATCGATTGCTTCGGTGATCAATTTGCTAGAGGGCGCAGGATTCAATGGAGGAGATTCAACGATGATGCAGTTCGACACGGAAAGAATATCAGTAACGAAGATCAAGGATGCTTAGGATTCGTATCAAAATTAGAGTCAGCTCTGAAGCTAGTGTATTTTGATTCCGTAAATCTATCTTGAGATTGTATTAGCAAAATCTTTATTTTGGAAAATCATATTTATTTAGCAAAATTTTCTTAAAAAATCCTTTTATTTTACACCCGAAAAGTCGGGGCGTTACATCCCGCCACTACGGCATAATCAACGTCCAATCTCCTTGCTTGACGAGGCCGAACCACCGCCGCGGGCGCCGCTCCTCTCCAATGCCGCCGACAGTTAGACATCTTCCTAGGAGAAAACACTTGGGTCATACAGCTTCTTAAGTTCCTCCATTTGAGTTCGACGAGTTTTCAGTCTTTCAAAGAAGGGTCAATGTTTACTGCTTACCGAAATATAGAAAGGTTTTTTTTTTTTTTTTGAATGGAAGAACAAAGAAAAGTTGAGATGTGAATCTTTGGAGGGAAAGAGAAACAAACATAGTGTCAGGTCCTACCTTACGTTCAAGGGCAAAAATGTCACACTCTTGAAAAGATCGTGGCACTATAGTTATGTATCGTGGCATTAGCATTACCCCTAATAATAATGTACTATGTTCGAACATATGCGTAACAAACTAATGTCGTGATGTGCCATGACGATTGAAAGCACATATCCCGCCAAATTAATTCACAGGGTTTTTACGTTGAGGTCCAAAAAAAAAAAAGAAAAGAAAGAAATGTACTGTTAAGTATTTATGGAATATTTTTTTTTAAAATTGCTCCTATAAAAATGTTTAAACCACTAAAATGTGTCTTAACCTGAATTTTAGGGTACTCTATGAAAGTGTCTAAAACCCTAAACCATGTGAAAGTGTCTAAACCTTAACCTTAGGGTACTCTATGAAAGTATTCAAACCTAAACTTTAGGGTACCCTATAAAAATGCCTAAAACCCTAAAACCTATTAAAGTGCTTAAACTACTAAAACCCTATAATATAAAAATGCACCATAAAACTCTATGAAAGTGCCTAAATTCTATGGTACTCTACCCTAGGTACCTTATCGTATCCTACGATAGGAAAAAATAACGAAATATGAAATTGTATTTATTGAGGGTAAAAAGATAATCCCTCAGTTTCAAAAAGAATGACAATTTTTTAAATCCGTGTCATTTTTCATCGCTTATATCTTTCAATCTATAATGTTTTTCTTGAGTTTAAAAACTTTGTATAATAGAATTAATCGAAAACTATCAAACAAGATTCATATTGTATATTTTTTGCGATCTATATTGAAAGATATAAGAAGTTGAAATTGGTACAAGTATCAAAAATAGACATTCAATTTGTGACGGAGGGAGTAATATTCATAATGTGATCGTCTTTAAAGGTAAATAAAAACTGGGCTCATCTTTAATGAGAATTAACATGCTCTTTTTTTTTTATCCTTAGAGATAGAGATAATTTTCAAGAACTTTTGGTATTTTTGATGTCACCATAGTTAACTCAAGAGCATGTATCCCGCCAAATTATTTTGATGTCACCATAGCTTAAGTGGTCGTAAGAAGGCTCTTAAGTGCCAGTACGTGAGGTCTCAGGTTTAAATCGACGGAATGATATTGGCCTATCATACTATTAATCCAACTCTACTAACATACAAACATCTTATCATTTGAAAGAAAAAAAGATACTACTGTAGACACTCCAATTTGGACATTTCGAATTTCCTTAATTTGTGGCCCGGAGGCTCCCCGATGATGAATTTGGATTGAAACAAGCCCTTGACCAGTCAGAACAATGCTCCTTGGAAGACTCTAAAAGGGAAAGTAAAATGTTTAAATCAGTCTCAAGCGCTCAGAAACAATCCCAAGCGCTCTAAACTATTTTTAAAATCTAGGATCTGACAAACTCTCGAGCGCTCGAGAGTAAACTCCAAAGCGCTTGAGAGTGCTCCCGAGCGCTCGAGACTTCTGTGCTGCCCAATGGATGATGGAGCTTCCCCACTTCCCATGCGACCCATCATTGCAGCCGTTTTAGCCGGTGCAAAACTCAGACAACACTCCACCTCAATCAGAGGGGAGTCAGGCCTGATGATTTTCAAAGATGCCAAATTACATTTTCTAAAATGAGACTATATGCTATCTTGCCTATATAAGGGGCATTCCAGTAGAGAATAGCACGAATTCTCTCTCTCTCTACAAACCCTTTGACTGTTCAAACTAAACCAGTTTTCATCCCTTTGAAAAGCTCCATTTTCAAAAGCAAAAACAACCAAGAATCAAAACATGAAGAAGAGGGAGGAAGTTCAGATCATCTCCAGCCTCTGTTCTTCTGAAATTTTCATTTCTTTTTCCCCTTTCAAAGCTTTTTCAAGGAGCAAAGTTCCAACTTAAAGGTAGAAGTTCTCTACTTTGGTGTCAAATACAAACAAAACAGGGCTGTTTTCCTTTCTGAGGGAGGTCCCTCAGCCCTCTCAGTCTTTAATACTGAGCATGGGCTGAGAGATCTTAGTGTAAAAACAAGAGCAAAGGGTTACAAACTCATTTTCTGTGCTAGCCTACTGGAAGCACTCCTAAGCGCTCGAGACTGCTCCCAAGCGCTTGAGAGTGACTCCGGTTCTGTTTTTCTCTCTTTTAAGTGCTTAAATGAACATGCATGGGCAGTAAAATGTGTTTCCATACAAATCAATTCTCTTGATGTGTTGGTACAAAGGATCTCCATTTTTCAGAGAGAAACGGAGAAAATCATTTCATTTAAGAACATGCAGAAGAGTTTTATCTGAAAATTTCAAAATAGAAGTTTTCATGCTACAAAAACACAAGATCTGGTATACCAACACATTGAAATAATTGCATTGGTTGTTTGAAATCAGTTCTGGGGTGTGAAATACTCCCGAGCGCTCGAGAGTGTTTGCATGCAAGCCCAATCCATTTTTTTCTTCCAGTTTGATTCTCATACTGCCTTTACATGTCCATGCATGCATCCCTTTTTGCCTCTTAAAACTGTTAAACCATTTTTCAGAAAGGCAAGGTTGCATGGCTTAGAAGAATGGGGTCTGATCCCAGTCTATTAAGTCATCTGCCGAACCCATAATGTGTTTAAGTCTATTTCAGTTTACATTTTTGCTGTTATATCATGTTGTACTAACAAGACTTACAGGCTGAACATGCAATACTCCCAAGTGCTCGAGAGTGCTTCCGAGCGCTCGAGAGTGGATCAGTGATAGGGTTTTCCAGTTTCGCTCATTTTACACTTCATTGCCATTTTTCAGTCACACTCTGTACATATACACATGCATGCACCCCCTCTGTACTTGATATATCTCTGGATACCTACTAATTGACTTCATCAAATAAATTCCTTTGAAAAATCCCACAAATATTTAATAGAGGCCGATTTCAAATCGGGCGAGGGGGGTGCCGTAAAACCCTTCCCCCTCGTAACGTGGCTTCCGAACCCTTTTTAAAATCTCTGGTTTTCAATTCAAATCAACCATTTTCCAAATAAAACGGTTTCTCGAGTGGCAAACCATAAATCCGGGTGGCGACTCTTCAAATTTTTCAAATCGATCCAAAAACGAGGCGTTTCTTTTCGGGCCGCCCCGATCCACCCGGGGCTGTGGTGGCCCACAACTACTTTTTTACACATGTGGCTAGACTGCTCTTTATCATTCGCACAACTTTTCCAATTGCCTTACTGTGTTTGAAAATTTTACGGAGGACAACCTTGATCATGTTGGCTTCATCGACAAAATAAAATTATGGGTACAACATTTTGGGTGTGTTAAATCACAAATGTACACTAGACTGGTGTGGGACACACATCAGGATTCCACACAACTGGCTCCGAGCCTTCTAATTTGCTTTGAATAATTTTTAATTTTTTTTTAATTTGTACAAAATCAGCACAATCAAATATGGGTAAGGACTTTATCAATTCTTTAGATTTTTGTTTCCTAAAGTTGCAGGGATTAAAAATGAGATAAGTTGATCAAATTTTTATCGATTTTCGATTGAACTAATAATTTATAAGAGAATAAACGTAGGCTTGGCAATCGGACCCGCTCCACCCCACCCCACCCGAAACGGGGCGGATTTTCTACCTCATTTTCGGGTATAGGGTTGAGGTAAAAATTCTAAAACCCGACCGAGTTCGGGGTGAAAATACCCCGCCCCTAAATCCGCCCCGAAATGTATTTTTATATTAAACTATGCTTTTATCCTAATCTAGTTATCATTATACTTAAAATTTTAGTACATTTTTACCCAAATATTATTATCATTATACTAAAAAAAATTATATTCTTATCTTTATATTTTCACAATTATACTAAAATACCACTTTATTATTTATAACTATTTTGCTTGTAGGTCAACAATTTTTTTAAATTTCTTACGAAGCGAGATGGGTAAACCCATTCTCCGATTGAGACGGGAACCCATTCTCCGATCGGGATGAGAACAAGGGTACCAAAAAATTATCCGCTCGGATCAAGTCAAGGCCGTGTGATAATTTTTGGATCGAGGTATGCAACTCTGTTTTGTTTGTCAATTGTGGAGGCCTCATGTGTTGAAAGTAGGACCCACTTGATAGTGTGGGCTACACATTCAAGTGCCGTTCACATGACCGGTAGTCCTTTTCATTGCGTAAATCCCGGCAATGAATGCTCTCACATGACACATCACATAAAAAGACCCATCCTTTTCTTTGGTTTTTGTTTCTTTTTTATCATAAGACAAAAGAAAGAGAAGAGACAAAAAGATTCCTAACCAAAAATAGGAGTAATAGTAGTACCACAAGATGCCGCCGCCGTGTGGCCGAATATTCTTGGTTCATCCTTTGCGGCTAGGCTGAGCATCTCCAACCCATTTCTAAAATTTCAAAATAGAAAATGAAAGGGACAGAAGATTTCTTAATATATTTTCACTTTTTAAAATCTTTAAGGGCTTGTTGATTTTGGGAATTTTTGATTTAGATTTTGAATTTTAAATTTGAATTGGTAATGATTAGGGTAGGGAGACAGAGTTTCTGTTAGGGGGAGGCCTTCACCTCCTCCTCCTCCTCCTCCCCTTGCTCTCTCCACCCCTCGCTTCCTTCCTCCTCCTCCGTTCTTTGCCGCCTCTCCAATGGGGTGATTGTGTGATGTGCAACCGGTGAACGGGTCATGGCCTGTGGTTGTTTGGCCCATCTGGTTCCGGTTTCCTTCGAGTCTTCTCAAATTTGGATGATTACGGATGGCGGTGGAGTTTTTTTGGGTAATAATTATAGTGGGTGAGTTTGGGGGTTTTTTCTTCCGTCTTTCTTCTCGTTTCTTTTCTATTGGCTGGGTTCGGTTTGGTTCCCGGTCTAGGTTTACCCCAGATCTGGTGAGTGAGGAGGTGGACAAATAATAGTAGTGGTTAAGATTTGATTTGGTTTATGTTAGGGTTTGATTAGTCCATTTCTGGCTGCTTTTCGTTCCTTGGCATGATATCCTGTGCCCGTTGTGGCCGTCGGTAGTACGTCAGTGACTCGCCGGGGAGTGTAGATTCACCGGCTGGCATTCCAGCGGCCGAAGTTTTCCGTTGCAGCGGGGGCTCGCACCTAATGACGTTTAATGCTCTGCTGTGAAGGTCGGGTTTTGATTATTCGTCAGGAGTTTGACGACGGTTGCGTTTTTGGATAGTAGCTCCTGGGCTTCTTGCGGCATTTGTAGTGGCTGCTCCTCGGTGTTTTCTCCCTCGTCCGCGTGTTATGGGAATAATAATGACCAGCAATGGCAACGTCCTCTCTCGGCTTGGCGGATTCCATCGTCTTGTGGGATGGCCACTGAGGCCTTTATCGTTTTCGTGCGCCTATAGTAATCCAAGGTTTTAGCTTTTGAGTTTTCTACTTGTGGAGTTTCTCTGTAATTTGATCCTCTGGATCGTTATTCGATATTGGCAATGAAGTTGAATTTCAAATAAAAAAAGAAAAAAAAAAAGACAGATAGGGGTAATGATTGGAGAGAGATAGAGATAAAAATAAAAGTAGTGGTTGAAGATAAGAGTAATGAGTGAATTTTAGAGTAGGGTAATAATTTAGAGTCCAAGACTCAAAAACCCAACCGAACAAGCCCTAAGAGCATCTAAAGGTAATTTGGAGACCCAAATATCTAAAAAGTACGATAAATCCCTCCTCGATTCTCTCATAAAGTGCAAAAAGTGAAAATAAATTACAAAATCTCCCTCTAATATATCATATTCATTCTCCATTTTGAAGTTTTAGAGATGGATTTGAGATGCTCTATGGTCAAACATTTTGTTTCTTTTGGGAATAACAAAATGAGGTATTCGGGGACACTCAGATTCGAGTGCGAGTCGAATAGCTACTTATGAGCAATCCAAACAAATCATTACTCATAAGAAGATATACTTTAAAATACAACAGTAGTGAATTGGGGGCGTGGAATAATCTGTAACGTGTTAACTGAACTTTTTGAATTGCAATGTTCCGCTGAAATGAAGGGAATGAATATGGGAGCAGAGTTACAAATTGTGTTTATTCCAAACAGGATAAGGGGGACGTGGGCTGAGGAAAGGAGACGTGGGCGGTGAGGTCCAGTTGAGTTGGGCATAGTAATTTTGCCTCTTTGTCCGAGTTGAATTATTCAATAGTGTACTTTTGATAATTGTAAAAACTTTTATCTTAAAGAACACTTACGAAAAACACTTTTGTGATACGACATCACAAAATGGTACACTAAAATGGTTTCACTCTTTATTAGAAAAAATAGTGAATAGCATTGGATTAGTATTTTGTAAGGAGAGCTAGCATCAAATAGAAAGAATGAATTTGTCAACATAATTAATTATTTAATTATTTTCTTCTTTTGAAATTATTTGAAAAACATTGAAATGTATCCTTTAAAAGTTCATTTTACTAGAAAACTACCTTAATTCTAACCCAAACTCATTACTAAGGGTACGTATTGTCAATGGGCAGACCCAAATGGAGGCGCGGGGTCCACTGACCCCACTTAAGTTAAGATTCTCAGAGGGAGTAGTACATATTTTGGGATATTCTTGTAAATTTGCCCCCAAAGAATTTATTGTCCCAATACCTCAACAATATTACAAAACTTTCCATTAACCAATTTATTCCATATTCGGTTGCTCTCTCGCTAAAAAAAGAAGTTGTTAAACAATGGAGAACAAAACCCGCTAAAGAAAGGTTCTCACTGTTTTTTTAGGTTGTGACTGCTTTAATTTATAGGAAATTAGGAACCCTATTATTGTTTTTTTTTGGATTTTTTTCTCCATAAGTTCTTGTACTGTTGTTGAGTTTTTATTTATTTTTGATAAAAGACTGAATTTTTTATATGTAACTATGTTTGGGCTTTAAATTTAAAAATTAGTAAGGTTCCCGCTCTGAAGTAAAGTCTTTTTGAGGAAAACTTGGCTCTACTGAAATTTGTTGACAATTACATAAAAGCGATATTATAAACAAAAGGATCTAGTAGAATCATTAACTCCTATAAGCAACAATAAGCCTTCGTAGCAAAGTCGGAGAAACTTTTTTTTGTATACCGGGGATACCAAGGGGGTAGGTATTCCTTCCGTTTCTAATTTTTTGGTCATTTTCTGATCACACTTGAATGATCGGCTCCGTTCATTTTGTAGAGTTCGGTGAGAACAATAATCATATCAAAAATCGTGTTCATCGGACTTTAATTGATACTTCCTCCGTCCCTTTTTAAATGTCCCGCTTTGTAACTCCAACTTATTAAAAAAACGTCATCATTACATCTTTCATATCAACTTTTACCTTCACTTTTTCTATTAACCCTTTATGGAGATATTATCATTACACTTTTGCTCACTAACTTTTCAAAATATAATATACTTTTAGGGATAAAATAAAAAATGTACCAATTTTTACCCTCTAACTTTACAAAATGAAAACTTATTAACAAAATGTACACTTATTAAGGGACAGCCCAAAATGAAATACTGGACTTTAAAAAGGGGACGAAGAGAATACATGATTAGCACACGTGAAAATTGCAAAAAAAATAAAACTGGGTTCCGATTCAGTGTGGTTTTAGATCTAGTTTTGGTTTTTTTTCAATTTTCACGTTTGCCGATCATATATCTACAAAAATTCGATGAACACAATTTTTGGTATGTTTAAGGTTCTCGCCAAACTGTACAAAATGAACGGAACCAATCATCCAAGTGTGATCAAAAAATGCCCAGAAAATTAGAAATAGACTAGAGGGGATACCAACACCCTTAGTATCCCTGATATACAAAAAAGTTTCTCAACAAAGTTGTAAGACTTACTGGATCTTCAAGCTGACCTGAGTTTCGACCTCAAATTATGATAGTTCTTTTTTCCTTTTTCTTTTTTTGTCAACAAGACAAATTATGATAGTTTTATTGTGTCTATTGAGAAGGTGATTTTTTTTTTTTATAGCATTTCAAATGATGCTATCTTGCATCAATTTGAGAATATGAAAAATCAACGAGTTAATTGTAGATAAAATGATATGTAATGAGCGAATATCCCTCTTGGTTATATATTAGAAATAGATATTCCATTTTGATTATTGTTCTATTGTATTTATAATTTATTTTTTCTAGTTTATTATGTATGAATAAAAAATTATGTGTTCTAAATGGTTGATCCCAATGCCATAAAATCCTTCCTTCGTCCTGATTGCCAGCCTCTCTACAATGGCTGACCTTCAAATTCATTATACCAAGGGCCAGTTCTAAAATATGTTAACTAACAAAAATCAAAATTTTGTATCTATGTATAGTAACTTTTTAGGAAGAAAATCCGCACTCCCATTTCTCCATCTACACTACTTTTCTTGTCTCTATTAGGATGAAATTACTAAAATGCCCCTGCAAGATACCATTGCTTGAATATTGTAGCTTATAAAGTACAGGGGCATTTTAGCAACTTTGCCCTAATAGAGACAAAAAAGGAGGGCAGGTGAATGGGGAGTATGGATATCAATTGGAACATGTACTCAGTCCTAAATTAATATAAATAAATGAACTCATGATTCTTTGAGCTGATAAAATCGATCAATATTTTTGACTACGTAATCAAATAAAAGAGCTGACAACCACTGCTTAGTACAGTTGGTAAGTCATATTTGTCTCCCCTTTGTGGAAAGTCTTGGGTTCGAGCCCCACAGGGGCAGGCCCTTTAGGGAGCCAGGGCTATGGATAGCTTCTGGTCTCCCCGTGCTAACTCTAACACCCCCACTAATCTCCGCTGATGTATATCGCTGTGGCAAAAAAAAAATCAGATAAAAGAGCAAACATTTAATTTGTCAGTTACATCAAGAATACTGAGTTTAATAAACGAATTATAATAACGTAATATGAGACTGATGAGACTTTCTATTGGGCATGCAACAATAGAAAATGTAAGAACTCATTGCCGTGCCATCAATTGTAAATTATAACTTTGGGAGGTTGATCTAAACTTAGATAGGTTGTTTTGGATGGATCATATTGTGGAACTCACTTGGAAGGTGTGTTCAAATTTCCGTTTTGGTGCAAAAATACACTGCAAGGGTGTGGCAATAACAAAAAATGGTGTGACAAAATCACCTCCCTAAAATAAAGGGGAGTGATATTTACCTTTCCCTTTTATCCAAATGCATTCTTTTTTTTTTTTTGTATTCATGTGAAATTACATAATTATCCTTTTTCATGTGCGAAGAAAAGAATGCAAGAACGGTAGTTTTATAATTTTATATGAATAAAGAAAAAAAGTAGAGCACAATTGGACAAATAAAAAGTGTCAAAATTAATTCCCATTAAAAAAAAAAAAAAAAGGAAGTGAGAACCAGTGCCCCCTATCTATATCCATGTATAGCTAGTCAGCAACACAAGCACTACGCCAACAACAGTTGGGACTTGGGAGGTAATCCTTTAACCGGCCCTTGATTTGTGGATATTTTTTTTTAACTTGAAATCATTTTAAAGAAACTAATTATTCTACGGGTTTCGAAAGGATGCATCTATACATACATACATACATACATACATATAGAGACTATACATAATTAGTTCAAAAAAGTGTGACCGAGTATAACACTAACAAAACCTTATTGCCTTACACGCTACACACGGCAACGGTTTGATGAATACTGTAGAGACCCGAATAATTTTAATGTTTGAAATATTGATTAAATGTCTAATTGAGAAATTATGGATTAATTGGTGAATTACTGATTTGAAGACCAAAGTGAAAGAATTGAAGTCTAATGGTGTAAATGTGTGATATTAAGATTTGAGGGTATAAATAGGGAATGTGTGAGTGTAGAGGATCATTTTCCCATTTCAAAACTCTCGGCTTTCTCACTCTCTCCTGCCGATCTCTCCCTCTCTTCAC
Organism: Rhododendron molle; assembly: GCA_025413875.1. Taxonomy (NCBI): domain Eukaryota; kingdom Viridiplantae; phylum Streptophyta; class Magnoliopsida; order Ericales; family Ericaceae; genus Rhododendron; species Rhododendron molle. Next base: position 18,249,547 of record CM046394.1, on the reverse strand, counting down.
CCCTCTCTCAAAACTCCACTCCAAGACCTCAAAACTTCAAGGATCAACCTCCCTCAAGCCCTTCAATCGCGTTGTTGAGTCCAAAATTTCGTGGGTCAAGCTCGGAGGAAGGTATCTCATTGATTTTGAAGAGTTCGGAGCTAGGGCTCGTTCGAAATCTCTTGGGTTTCACTCCTTGACTCGAGGTAGGGATTTCTTCACCTCATTTATATGTATATGTGTTGATTTTGGTGTAAAACTTGGTGCTTGGCTATTGTTTCTTACCATTTCGAAATCTGTCGAAAGTCTGAAAATCGCCTGCTATAATGCAGTGGTATCGTTACCACCTTTTTGAGGTATCGATACCTCTGGTACCGATACCTACTTTTTGAGGTATTGGTACCTTGATTTAAATTGCTCACTGGAATGGTTGGTACCGATACCTAATTTTTGAGGTACAGGTACCTTTGGCTCAGAAAAACTGTTTTGAACCCCGTTGATTGTCCGTCGATTGTATTGATCCCTAACCACTTCTAGCGCTCCCCTCTCACGTTCTAATCATCTCTAAACTTGATTACTCGCGTCCCAATAGCTCGTTGTTCGTTCCCACTCATTTGGCTCTCTTTATAACAAAGAAAGATGTAAAACTAAATGATTATTAGACTTGTTGCTTGTTTATGTATTCGGATTGATATGTGAGTATCGTGGCATGTTAGTAATGTTTTCGGGACATCTATAGGCGACATGTATGAGAGCGTGAATGAAGGAGAGTCTTAGTATGTATAATGGTTTGGGGTAGGGAGTTCCATAAAGCAAGGGGTGGTAATACGGAGACTTAAGTGGGTCTCGTAACGCAAAGGGTGGTAATACGGTGATTCAAGTTGTAAGGTTCACTGTAACGCAAGGGGTAGAAATACGGTAACTTTTGTGGTGTTGTACTGTAACGCAAGGGGTGGAAATACAATTATGAGAGATTTGGGATAGCGTGTTGTGTCGGGAATGTTAGAGATGTACGTGACTTGTGAATTAGGTGGCATAATGCGATGATTTAATGATTTAGGATGTTCAAACGGAATAAGTGACACACTCGCAGTTGATTGTTTACCATCTATTGATTCATATCTTCCTTGTCTTTTTGCATCTATCAACATGTCTGCATATAAATTTCGTAAAGATTTTCCTACTGGGCTATTGTAGCTCAACAAAATCCTTCTTTTCAGGTACTAATGCCGGATAGTAGCATCATGCATTGCATGCTTGGACTGTGGACGACTTTTGAAAGCTTTTCACTCCTAGTTACTTATTCATCTTGTATTAGTTTAGTTTTTGATCAAGATGGTTTTGTAACTAAGTATTCATGGATTTCTTTTGACAAAGAAGTTTGTAACACTCCGCACATTTTGTAACTGTACCTAAGCTAATTTTGGGCCGTGGTGCCAAGGTTGGATACTTTATTCAAATTGGGAACTTGTCTGTAATTTAAACAGGTGGGATACTCTCTTGGGAATACGTGGCAAATGAGATCCTTTTATTCAAGAATATCGTTTACTTTATGTAAAAGAATTCAGGTCGTGACAAATACATTGTCACCGAAATCATTAAATTAGTGTTTTATGATAATTCAAGAAAGTATTATAATTCAATTCACAAAAGATATAACCTACACTTCAAATTACACCTATACAATATGAGACGTTTATCAGATAAAATGTGCACATAATTATAATTAAGTATGTATAATTGATTCTAATCTGTTATGATGGGCTTAATTATTAGAGTCAAAATTCTAATAAACTCAATATTATTTTATCGATTAATTCTTGTGGGGTGGTGTATTAGATCCTGTCTCGCCGGATGGATCTCAAGTTCAGCCCCGTTTGGCCTAATTAAAAACAGGATTATTGTTTTCATTTTTATTCATTTTTTTATTTATTAGTTTTGCATCATTTTTTTTTGTTAGTTTGTCTTGACGAAAGGAATCTAAAAAAGTATAAAAGAATTTAATATAGTAGTTCCCAAAATGTTGTCCAAACGAAAAAATAATTACCAGTCACAAATTGGAATGTACATCTATGTTGAGAGAGAGTATAAAATACATTTTGACATAAAACTAGTAATTAAATGGCAGGCACCATTACATTTGATAGGAGTTTAAATCTCACTAACTACAACTAACAATGGTGACTTTCGTCCGAAAAAAAAATAAACGATCAAAAGCACAAGGCTTGCACATCCAACATAATCTAGGAAGATAGTAAGTGTAACGACCCTGATTTTTGGTCAATAAAAATTTCGCTAAAAATTTGAATTTTATTTTAATACTTGGATTTTATTTTTAACATCCAAAAATCGGTTGTTATTGACTTCTAAAAATTTTATTGTTATATTTGAAAATTCTTTATTTGTTTTATAAATCTTTTTTAGCAATTAATAATCCGTCGTAATTAGGTTTAATGACTTAGGAGATTGGTATTCATCGCCCGGGCATTAAGGTCATTTTCTAAAGACGAGTATGTCTATTAAGACCTTGGTATAATTACTTGGCAATTGTAGTAAATCCTAGAATTACATTTCTCGGCTGGAAATCCTACATGGCAACCGATTAGTTAGCAACCCTAACTACCGTTTGGCTTAGTTACATTTCCCTAACTTAGAGTGTTGCATCAATGCCGAAGTGGTTAGTAGAAAATTTTGGTCTTTGCCTTTACCGTTACTGCCTTACTTTGGCTTGGTTAGGCTGCCTCGCCTAGGCATCGGTTCGCTGACGGGCCTGCCTTAGCGTCGGCTATTGTCGAACTGCCTTGCCTTAGCGTCGGCTCCAGTGAACTGCCTACCTTAGCGTCGGCTCGGCCACGAACTGCTGCCTTAGCGTCGGGTCCTTTGTCGGGCTGCCTCGCCTAAGGCGTCGGGTCCTTGTCGGGTTGTTCTACATTGGCCGCCATCGGGTTACGCCTTGGCGTTTAGTCGCGCCTTGCTTTTACCTTAGCGTTGCTTGGGGTGCCTTGCTCTGGCCTTGCCTTGGCGTTCCTGGGCTGCCTTGCTCTTGGCCACTGCTGGGCTAGCGGGCGACCTTGCCACTGCTTGGCTAGCATTTGGTCCAAATTTTGCTAGCGGTTTGCCTTAGTCCATGAACCTTCAAACGGTGCCTTGGCCACCGCTTTGCTAGCGGGCTGCCTTGGCCACCGCTTTGCCAGCGGGCTGCCTTGGCCACCGCTTGGCCACCGCTTTGCTAGCGGGCTACCTTGGCCACGCTCACGCCTTGCCTTGGCGTTTGGCACCGTCGGGCTTTAATATTCCGTTATTAGGCGATTTCCTACAAAATACCACTCGAGCAACGAAAGCCTAGATTAAGTATCGTTAATTAATTAGAATAGCCTAATGCCCACTTAGCCTAATCAATTCTTCTTAAACCTAGGTGAACCCTTTGAACCTTCCTATATGAACATTCTTTGGACCTTTGACTTTACCCATTGGCCAATAAAAGTTAGGAAAACTTTTATCCATTTGAAAATAACCGCTAGGGGGGCCAACCATGAGAGAGTAACACTTAGAGCAAGAAGAAGAGAGGAAGAGGGGCCAACCGTGGGAGCTTAACACTTGGAGCAAGAAGAAGAGAGGAAGAGGGGCCAACCATGAGGGAACAACACATGGAGAGATAGAGAGGGAGGGGGGCCGCCATGGAGGGAGAGGAAAGGCCAGGTTTTTGCCTATAAATAGCCTCCTCACTTCTCATTCAACTCACACCTTCAAGCATTGCTCCATCTCTCTCTAAAACCCATTCTGTTTTGCCCAGGCAGCCTACTGTCCTCCGAAAAACTCCATTTTTTCTCCGGGCGAAAGTCATTTCTAGGAACAACGTCCTCCACGAAAGTCGTAGAACACTTCGAGAGCTTCAGTTTAGACCCAAGAATCACTCCAAACGGTCAAGAAATGACCAAGATATTGCCATCCGAAGTTCAGTGAAATTCTCGAATTTCCAGTCCAGACAGCTTACTGTCACCTCTTTATCACCATTTTTCTCCGGGCGAAAGTCGTTTTTAGGAACAACGTCCTTCACGAAAGTTGTAAAAAACTTCGAGATCTTCGTTTTAGACTCAAGAACGATCCTATTCGGCCAAGTATTGCCCGAGTTACTGCCATCCAAAGTTCGGTCCAGATTTGGAAGTTTTACCGCCCGTAGAATTTTTCAACTAGCTTATTCGGCCCCGACTAGTTTCGGATCAAGGTAGATTCTCCTTTACTTGTTAATCCTAAGTATACGTAGAATGTCCTTACTCTTCAATCTTAAGTATATGAAGTTCTCTACTTACTTTAAAGGTTTGAAATGCATGAAAGAAAAACAATGTTTATTTTCATAAAGTACCAACTTAGTTTGAAAGGATTATACTTTGATCTTGAATTGATTACGAGCTTTAAGGCATGTTTTGCTAACAATACTTGTGAATATTTGAAAGCATGAGTAAAGATTTCTTCGAGAGCATCCGTACGTGTAACATTATGCTTTAGTAATAATTTGAGTACGATTAGGTAAGGTAGAGTTGGATGATCTTGCTAAGATTACAATGAATGATTTATGATTGTCTACATGAGAAATCCTACCGCGGAATCTATGCATGATAACGAGACACAACAATCGAGAAAGCTAGAAACATGACACCTAGGGTGTGGTTGATATGGATAAAAAGGATTTAAAGACAAGGGTGTTTTGAAATCGCAATGTGGCGGACTTGGTAGCCCATTGTGCGGTTTGTGTTGCCAATGGGACGGACGTGGTAGTCTCATTGGAGGTGATTTAAATGTTGTGAAAACCACGATGTGGCGGACGTGGTAGCTCATCGTGAAGATTGCCAATGTGGCGGACGTGGTAGCCTCATTGGTAATGTGGCTTGGTTATCCGCGGAGGAGCCAATGTAAGGTTTTGTGTGCCAATGGGAACCGGTGGCGGAACCATTGTGAGGATACTCGGGCACCCGGCGCGCGGCGGAAACGAGGTTGGGTGTGTTAAATGTGATTTTCAAAATGTTGATTTGGAAAGTGAAAAGGATTTCGGAAATGTTGATGAGTCGCGTAGGAGAAACACATACAATACAGACACCAACATTAGACTATGGAATGTGGATGTATCATTGTTAATGCTTTGTTAAACATGTATGCATTTTTCCGCTGCTTGTGCAATAGTTGGTATGTTGCTCTTTTACTCTGATATTGGTAATTTATGAGTTAGCGGGTATAGAATTATTCTGCTGAGCTCTTGTGGCTCATGGTGTTACCTTTGGTGATCCTGACATATTATATCGGTGGCGACGCTGGTATAATGTGTCAGATTTTGTAGATGATCAAGATGAACAGTACACCTTGGAGGCTTTTGGAGCTAAGGAGCTAGCTAGGATGAAGCCGCAGGCGGAGCTGTAGTTAGGAACCCTAGAACCCTTCATTTGTATAAATATGGAACCGTAGTGGGAGTTATGATGTAATAATCTGCCAGACTCCATTTGATTTTAGCAATGAAATGTTTATTTAACGTACCCAAAAATCAAGGGCGTTATAGAGTGGTATCAGAGCTCTAGGCTCAACACTCGGCCATGGGTAGAATGGGTAACCTATAAGATAAGTTTGACTGTTGCACAAACGAGAATTGAGTTTAAGTTTACCGTCCCAAATTGGGTGGAATTCTGACAAAACAATCTTCGGATTGAAGCAAGATGTGGAAATTGGCAGTACCATCGAGCTGGGAATTCCCGAACAATTGGATGATGACTTAAATACAGAATCGAATGTGGAACCTAGAAATTCCAAAGTTTCCTTAGCGCTAGAAAAACTGTCTTAAACCGTTACTAATTGAGGTTTTAAAAATCTTTCTTTGTAGAAGCTAGTCAACCTGTTAGTTAGAACTGCATGAAGTGATTGAGAGAGATTTATAGGAATTGTTTTACCCTAGAGTGGAGTACTAGCGGTGTAGGTTAGAACCTAATAACCTATAGAACCTCTTAGTAGGAGTATATAGAATTGTTTCAACTTGTATTAGGAAGAACCTTAGGTCGCTCTTTGCCATTGTAGTGGAATTCTATGCTTATGATTGTATCTCTCTTTTATCTATAAAAAGCTTGTTTCCTTCAAAAGAGTACTGTTGCGTACTATTCTTTAGTAAATGAAACCCTTATTACAAAGGATAATTATTTTAATAGACTAAAACCTTCCCTTTTCGATTTCAATTCGTAGATGGTGAATGGATGCAACGGATTAGGACATGAGACCGGAGAGTCCTCGAATGCGAACCCTAACCTAACCCAGATCATGCAAGCATTTGTGGCCGCTTTGAACGCCAACCGCCGAAACCAAAACCGCGATGATGAACCCATGAACCGAACCCGAGCGATGAACGAGTTTTGCAAGCGTCGACCCCCCGACTTTCCACGGAGATACCAACCCCACCGTGGCTGAGACATGGCTAAAGGAAATCAAGGTGATCCTTGACACCCTGGGAATTACCCAAGACGGAGATCGTGTGGCTTTAACCACTTACCAACTAAAGGGAGAAGCTCGCTATTGGTGGGACCTGATGGAAGCAACCCATACAGTGGCCAGAATGACCTTTGCCGAGTTTGAAACCCTGTTTCTTGACAAATACTTCCCTACGCCTCTTCGCCTGGCCAAGGAACAAGAGTTCATGAATCTGAAACAAGGAACAATGACCGTAACCCAGTATGCGGCCAAGTTTGAGGAGTTATCCCGCTACGCCCCAAACGCAGTAGCAACTGAGGATAAGAAGGCAAGAAGATTCGAGTGGGGGCTGACAACCGCTCGAAGGGCTGTGGTGGCACAAGACTTTACCACCTATATCACCGGCGTCGTAAAATGTGCTCTTCGACTAGAGAGTGAGGAGGCGGACTTCAAGACCCGCTGGAGGAAGGCAACTGGCAACACCGGCGAACCAATCCGGACCCAACACCCCAACAACAACCGTGGACCCTACCCCACCAAACCCTCTAAATCGCCTCAAGACAACCAACTTTGGGAAACTGCTACACTAGGACGTGACGAACCACAGAGAGGTGGACGGGACTTAGCGACAGTTCAGTGCTACAACTGTCAAGCTATGGGCCACTACAGGCACCAATGCCCGCAATCTCAAAAGGAGGAGAATGGGAGCCTTGGACCAACCGATTTTGGTAAACAAAGCGGTCGAGACCTAGCCACAGTTAAGTGTTACAACTGTCAGGCCATGGGCCACTATAGCCGCCAATGCCCGCAACCTCAAAGGAAGGGGAACGGGAGCTTTAGACTGGCCAATTTTGGGAAGCAAAACCCTGGAGGCCCATCGCAGCGGCAAAATGGGCAAAACAGAGGAAAGCAGCCCATGGGAAACCAGCAAAGCACTGGAGGGCGTATTTTTGCACTGCAGACTGAGGAACAGGAGCAAGATCCCTCTGTGACCCAAGGTACGCCACTATAGTACCTATGTACAAGTTTTGTTTGACTATGGAGCATCGCATTTATATCCATTGCTTGCGTAACTGCTCTAGCACTAGAAATAGAACCCCTAATTACGAGTACAAAAGTAACATCGCCGTTGGAGGGAAGCATGATGATTCAATAAGGACGTGTTAAGGAAACGTCTGCAGGATACGGGCCCGCATAATGATTTGGTAGAAGTTTTGTATTTGGCGTTGGTGATTACAATAGAAACATTATCAGAGGTCGACAACGAGGCGAGTTGTTCTACGGCTGAAGCAACTTTAACCCCGTCTTGTTAAGCAAGTGATGAGGCTTAATTCGATTAACAAAATATGTAGAGGATTGCGATGGATGCCTGAAACGCTGACGTACTACATCGAAATACTTCTAGGACCTGCCGGAGCCTTAGAACTGAGGTCGAGTGGTACCAAACCGATTTGTAGGTTGCCAATTATTGCATCATGTTTAGGCCACGAGTAATTGAGGGTGACTTGCTTCTACTTTTAAGGGGGATAGACGACGATTCCGAAACCAGTATAACGACTATGCCTAACCCGTAGCCACCCACCAATTTCAAGGACGAAATTATTTTAAGGGGGATAGGTTGTAACGATCCTGATTTTTGGTCAATAAAAATTTTGCTAAAAATTTGAATTTTATTTTAATACTTTGATTTTATTTTTAACATCCAAAAATCGATCGTTATTGACTTCTAAAAATTTTATTGTTATATTTGAAAATTCTTTATTTGTTTTATAAATCTTTTTTAGCGATTAATAATCCGTCGTAATTAGGTTTAATGACTTAGGAGATTGGTATTCATCGCCCGGGCATTAAGGTCATTTTCTAAAGACGAGTATGCCTATTAAGACATTGGTATAATTACTTGGCAATTGTAGTAAACCTAGAATTACATTTCTCGGCTGGAAATCCTACATGGCAACCGATTAGTTAGCAACCCTAACTACCGTTTGGCTTAGTTACATTTCCCTAACTTAGAGTGTTGCATCGATGCCGAAGTGGTTAGTAGAAAATTTTTGGTCTTTGCCTTGACCATAGACTTGACTGCCTTACTTTGGCTTGGTTAGGCCTACCCCGCCTAGGCATCGGGTCGCTGACGGGCCTGCCTTGCCTTGGCGTCGGACTGTTGTCGAACCTGGCTTGCCTAGCGTCGGCTCGTTGAAGGGCTGCCTTGCCTTAGCGTCGGCTGTTGACGAACTGCCTTTGCCTTGGCGTCGAGGTCAACTGTCGGGCTGCCTCGCCTAAGCGTCGGGTCGTTGTCGGGTTGCTCCGCCTTGGCTGCCATCGGGTTATGCCTTGGCGTTTGGTCGCGCCTTGCTTTTACCTTAGCGTTCTTTGGTGCCTACTACGCGCTGCCTTGGCGTTCTTCGGCTGCCATGCTGCAGCCTTTATGGCTAGCGGGCCACCTTGCCGCCGACGGCCAGCCCTAACGGCTAGCGGGCATGCAGCCACCGCTTTGCTAGCTTGTTTGCCTTGGCCACCGCTTTGCTAGCGGGCTGCCTTGGCCACCGCTTTGCTAGAGGGCTACCTTGGCCACGCTCACGCCTTGCCTTGGCGTTTGGCACCGTCGGGCTTTAATATTCCGTTATTAGGCAATTTCCTACAAAATACAACCAAAATACCACTCGAGCAACGAAAGCCTAGATTAAGTATCGTTAATTAATTAGAATAGCCTAATGCCCACTTAGCCTAATCAATTCTTCTTAAACCTAGGTGAACCCTTTGAACCTTCCTATATGAACCTTGTGAACCCCTTATGGAACCCTTTGGACCTTTGACTTTACCCATTGGTCAATAAAAGTTAGGAAAACTTTTATCCATTGGACAATAACCGCTAGGGGGGCCAACCATGAGAGAGTAACACTTGGAGCAAGAAGAAGAGAGGAAGAGGGGCCAACCATGGGAGCTTAACACTTGGAGCAAGAAGAAGAGAGGAAGAGGGGCCAACCATGAGGGAACAACACATGGAGAGATAGAGAGGGAGGGGGGCCGCCATGAAGGGAGAGGAAAGGCCAGGTTTTTGCCTATAAATAGCCTCCTCACTTCTCATTCAACTCACACCTTCAAGCATTGCTCCATCTCTCTCTAAAACCCATTCTGTTTTGCCCAGGCAGCCTACTGTCCTCCGAAAAACTCCATTTTTTCTCCGGGCGAAAGTCATTTCTAGGAACAACGTCCTCCACAAAAGTCGTAGAACACTTCGAGAGCTTCAGTTTAGACCCAAGAACCACTCCAAACGGTCAAGAAATGACCAAGATATTGCCATCCGAAGTTCAGTGAAATTCTCGGATTTCCAGTCCAGACAGCTTACTGTCACCTCTTTATCACCATTTTTCTCCGGGCGAAAGTCGTTTTTAGGAACAACGTCCTTCACGAAAGTTGTAAAAAACTTCGAGATCTTCGTTTTCGACTCAAGAACGATCCTATTCGGCCAAGTATTGACCGAGTTACTGCCATCCAAAGTTCGGTCCAGATTTGGAAGTTTTACCGCCCGTAGAATTTTTCGGCTAGCTTATTCGGCCCCGACTAGTTTCGGATCAAGGTAGATTCTCATTTACTTGTTAATCCTAAGTATACGTAGAATGTCCTTATTCTTCAATCTTAAGTATATGAAGTTCTCTGTTTACTTTAAAGGTTTGAAATGCATGAAAGAAAAACAATGTTTGCTTTCATAAAGTACCAACTTAGTTTGAAAGGATTATACTTTGATCTTGAATTGATTACGAGCTTTAAGGCATGTTTTGCTAACAATACTTGTGAATATTTGAAAGCATGAGTAAAGATTTCTTCGAGAGCAGCCGTACGTGTAACATTATGCTTTAGTAATAATTTGAGTACGATTAGGTAAAGTAGAGTTGGATGATCTTGCTAAGATTACAATGAATGATTTATGATTGTCTACATGAGAAGTCCTACCGCGGAGTCTATGCATGATAACGAGACACAACAATCGAGAAAGCTAGAAACATGACACCTAGGGTGTGGTTGATATGGATAAAAAGGATTTAAAGACAAGGGTGTTTTGAAATCGCAATGTGGCCGGACTTGGTAGCCCATTGTGCGGTGTGTGTTGCCAATGGGACCGGACGTGGTAGTCTCATTGGAGGTGATTTAAATGTTGTGAAAACCACGATGTGGCCGAACGTGGTAGCTCATCGTGAAGATTGTCAATGTGGCCGGACGTGGTAGCCTCATTGGTAATGTGGCTTGGTTATCCGCAGAGAGGAGCCAATGCAAGGTTTTGTGTGCCAATGGAAACCCGGAGCGGCGGAACCATTGTGAGGATACTCGGGAACCCGGCGCGGCAGAACCGAGGTTGGGTGTGTTAAATGTGATTTTCAAAATGTTGATTTGGAAATGAAAATGAGACACGTTCTACGATGAGTCGCGTAGGAGAAACACATACAATACAGACACCAACATTAGACTATGGAATGTGGATGTATCATTGTTAATGCTTTGTTAAACATGTATTCATTTTTCCGCTGCTTGTGCAATAGTTGGTATGCTGCTCTTTTACTCTGATATTGGTAATTTATGGGTTAGCGGGTATAGGATTATTCTGCTGAGCTCTTGTGGCTCATGGTGTTACCTTTGGTGACCCTGACATATTATATCGGTGGCGACGCTGGTATAATGTGTCAGATTTTGTAGATGATCAAGATGAACAGTACACCTTGGAGGCTTTTGGAGCTAAGGAGCTGGTTAGGATGATGCCGTAGGCGGAGCTGTAGTTAGGAACCCTAGAACCCTTCATTTGTATAAATATGGAACCGTAGTGGGAGTTATGATGTAATAATGTGCCAGACTCCATTTGATTTTAGCAATGAAATGTTTATTTAACGTACCCAAAAATCAGGGGCGTTACAGTAAGCATAGGTACGTACAATTATCTACAACTACTATGTAGGTCTTATTTTTTAAGAAGGCAATTTCAAGCTCAAAAATGACGGGTTTATTGTTCAATGAGATCTTTCATACGCTGCAAAAAAAAATTGAAAATTTATTTTTCATTTATATTATTTTTTAGTTTAAAAATGTGAAATAAATACTTATTTTTTAAAAAGTGTTCTAGAACGGGCTCTAATTGGCCGATATATCTGACTCGACTCGTTTTTCATTAAGGTTCATAATTAGGCAGCCAACTTTATCTACAACTTCTTTTTAGACAAAATGATTAGTATCACTTGAACTCATAAGAGCATCTTTAAGGCGTTAATTTTGATAACTTCACTAACGCAGAGGTTAATTACATCCACAGATCAGCCACACTGGGACTGCAACACGACCAGCTTCGCAGGCACTCTGGTTATTTTTAGATATATGCCGGTAAGATGTTGTATTCTGGGTAAGTTTCATGACTTCAACTCGCGAGTTCTAGTTAAGAGTGTATTTAATTAAATTACTTATATATAGAAATCAAGGTTGGAAAACATTCTGAAGATTCTTTACTATCTTGAGCTAAGCTCAAATTCATCTCGATGAGGTCATGCGGAATGAAAATTGCCAAGCTAGCTACTATGTCAAAAATGATTGACCGTGTTAAACTTCAACGTTTGTTGTGCTTCTCAAGTGGTATGTGATTGACTAGGTAAAAACTTATGCTAAGGTTGATTAAGCTAAATTTGAACACGTTTTTTTCTATAAATATCATTCGTTTTCAAAAGTGTCTGGGAGAGCTTATGCGCTAATGCACATCTCGCGACTTTGCTACAATACAAGGAGAATCAAGCATTGCAAGTAAAACGCTTGAACTTTTCGTCGTTTGCTAGCTATTGCAGCATACTATTATGGAACTTAGATTTGGGAGTCAGTAATTACAAAAAGAGTACGAGACTTTAACATCCGTGTCAACATCATATGTATGAGACTCAATTCTTTTTAGAAAGTATTTAAATAGTTTTTAAACTGTGAACATAAAAAATATTTTGTTCTAAAAATAGTTTTTAAACTAATAAATGTTAAATCAAAAATAGTTTTTTTTTTCTTAAAAGAAACAACATTTTGTATAATGATGTGTGTATTTGATTGAGAATATGAGGGGTTCACTAAATTTGATTATTGACAAAAGGTTGCTAGCTAGTTTTGGTTATCCAAAACTTAAAATTTGATTGTTTCTAAGGAGGTTGCTAAGTTTGATTATTTCATTGCGAGTCATATTTTACACCAATACTGTTAATTTTAGAAACATATTACTTTTGATTATACAATTGTGGATACTCTTAGGGCATCCACGGTGGAATAATCAAAAGTTGCTACATTATCTTAAAAGTTGTCACATCATCTTTTGGTTATCTATTTAAGATGTTGCTAAGGTTAACGATGTAGACATTCACAATGACATAATCATAATTAATTAAAAAATCAAAACTTGTCACATCGCCTTGTTAACCTATACAAAATCTAAAAATTGTCACCATATAAATTATTATTTTTAAATAGTTTTTTTCAAACTAATAAAAACAGGTTCTTAGAAATAGAAAATAATTTTAAAAAATTTTTATTTTGAAAAAACTTCTTTTAAAAATATGAGAGAGAGAGAGAGAGAGAGATGGAAGAGAAAAAAGGTTTTTGCGTAATGATGGGTGTATTTGATTAAGAAAATGTGGGGACCACAAAAATTTGGTTAATGACGAAAGTTTGATAGTTTTTATTATTCAAGCACTTTTTTGAAGAAACATTGCTAATTTTAGCAATTCTATGATTTTGGTTATTCCTGTGTGGATGTTGTTAGTGTTGTTGTTGTTGTAAATTTACTTCTACACTCCCTTTTTTACCACCTACACTCCTTTTTTTGGATTTTAGTGTTGTAGGTGTATGTATTTTTTTTGCTAGAGGACAAAAAAAGGAGTGTAGGTGGTAAAAAAGGGAGTGTAGAAGTAAATTTCCGTTTGTTAATTGTATTTTCCTGCCATTCAAAAAAATAATTGTATTTTCATCTTTTTCCTGTCTCTGTTTCCAAACAGAGCCTTTGGTGGCGAAAGATATGGGTCTCTCCTTTGACTGTTTTGCTTTGTCCAACTTCTCCTGTTTGCTTACAGCTGCATTTGGTGGCAAATAGCTGGCAATAGCATGTAATCCTACATTCTTGTCATACCCCGTTTGGCCTAATAAAACACAGGATTATTGTTTTCATTTTTATTCATTCTTTTATTTACTAGTTTGGCTTCAATTTTTTGTTTAGATTATTAGTTCGCCTCGACGACAAGAATTTAAAAAGTTAAAAAAAGCTAATACAGTACTTTCCAACATGTTGTCCAAACGAAAAAAATTACCGGTCGCAAACTGGAATGAAGATCATCTATGTTGAGAGAGAGTATACAATATGTTTTGACATAAAACTAGTAATTGAATGGTAGGCACTATGCACTATTGTACATATAACAGAGGTTTAAATTTCACTAATTACAACTAACAATACTGACTTTCGCCTGGAAAAAAAAAAAAAAAGATCAATGGCACAACTGCACAAGGCTTGCACATCCACCAAAAAGTAGGCATATACAATTATCTATTACTCCGTACTACGTAGGTCGAATTGGCCGATCAATAGTGGTGCTAGGGACACACCCAAGCACACATCCAAACACACACCCACACTCACATGAGTGGTGGGCCCCATACACACACTAGAATGTGTAGTGTGTGTGGGACCCACCACTCATGTGAGTAGTGGGTGTGTGCTTGGGTGTGTCCATAGAATTATTGTTGGCTGATATATCTGACTCGACTCGTTTGTCATTAAGGTTCATGATTATTAGGCAGCCAACTTTATCTTCAACTTCTTTTTAATTAGACAAAATGATTAGTATCATGACTTGAACTCATAAGAGCATCTTTAAGACGTTAATTACTTTTGATAATTTCACTTAAACACAGCAAGGTTAATTACCTCGCACACCGGAGCTGAGACACGACCCGCTTCGGAGGCAGTTTGGTTATTTTTAGATATGCGCGGTAAGATGTCGTATTCGGAGTAAATTCCATGACTTCAACACGCGGGTTCTAGTTAAGAGTGTGTTTTAAATTACTTATATAAAAATCAAGGTTTGAACTCGTATTCAGAGTAAGTTCCATGACTTCAACACGCGGATTCTAGTTAAGAGTGTGTTTTAAATTACTTATATAAAAATCAAGGTTTGAACATATTCTGAAAATTCTTATCTTGAGCTAAGCTCAAATTCGTCTCGATGAGGTCATGCGGAATGAAAATTGCCAAGCTACCCATTGTCATAACTCATAAATGATTGACTGGGTTAAACTTCAACGTTTAATTGTTGTGCTTCTCAAGTGGTATGCGATCTTGCGAATCAAAAAAACAAAAAGTGGTATGCGATCGACTAGGTTAAAACTTATGTTAGATTGACAAAATTTCATTGAACACTTTTTTTTTTTTATAAATGTCGTTTGTTTTTAAAAGTGTTCGGGACAGCTCACGCGGCAGCACACACCTTGTAACGCCCCGATTTTCGAAGGTAAAATCGGAGGTATTAAATACTAATTCTCGAAAAAAACTTATTAAATCCAATTTGAAATCCAAATGGATAATTCGTCCTAAGGATTCATCTATTACAAACTATTGTAAAAATATTAAAAATAGTCTTCGAAGGGATAAGCTAGGCAGATAATAGAGCCATCTTCTAAGATTGATATGGGTCCCAAGCGTATTCTGGCTCAACTCCCACCTCTGGATTCTCTCCTCAGCATAAAACTGTTCGCCCACGGGATCCTGTGTTTCCTGGTTTTCTGCAAAATCTAACACGGATGCCAAAAAATTCGTGCCTGAGTGAAAGAGTTCACCCCGAACTATAATCCAACCCAAATACCCCTCTTACAATACAATTAGCAATCAAACAGGAGATAATGATACGAACGAGCAAATCAAAGATAATTCACATAACTTGTTTCTTTATTATCCATTAACTTAATTTGAAATCTAAGATCTCTCCACGAGATCTTTCCTCCCCAACCACTAGCCATGCTCAGTCCCTTGAGATCACTTCCCTTTGTTGTCGCAGGAACACCTAAGTTATGTACCGAGTGTGCACCCGCAATAACTACAACAAGGGGTAAGCTTATTATGCCGGTATCACGACTAGGGTTCGCCTATCTTATAAACCACATCACAATTCTTTTCACAATCATCACTGGACACCCGCCAGTCTATCAATTCATCACTGGACACCCGCCAGTATCAATTCTCATCACAATCTCATCATATCACAACATCACGCCTGCGGGCCCTCTAAAAAGAAATAAACTTCACAATTTATCCATTACTTAACATCGTCTCCAGTGATTTCTATTCGTATACCACCCCATGTCTCTAGGGTCCAATCTAACATTCAAATGAAATATCGATGCAATATCAATCACCATAATAATTGAAAACGAATCACAGACGGATCGAAACAGTTAATAAACAATGCAATCACATAACTTTTTATGACTGGGCCGTTGCCCTTAATCTCGTATGGTCACAAAGTCATCAAGAATGTAAGAATTATTTAATTAAGATTTAAAAATAATTTTCTAGACTTTTGTTAATTAATTAAAAGTAATTAAGTTAATTAAACACTAATTAAATACACTAATTAGTTAAAAATATTAGAATAATTATCGTAACCTTAATAAAGGTCCTAACAGTCCTCTATAATGAGTTCAAGTGCTAAAAATTGGGTTTGGATGCTCACGGAATTATTTTAAATGAAAGAATTAAAATAATTAACGAAAGAATGATAAGTAATTAATAAATAGTTAAACAATTAAAAATCTGTTGATATTAACAAAGTATCATCTTAGGACAGTAAGGAGTCTAAATAAAATTATTCGGAATTTTTAACATCTTAAATAATATTTTAAAGTATTTCTATTTAGAAACAATGCGTAATTAATAATAATTACTTAATTAAATAATTTAATTATTATTTTAATAACATATCATCTTTGGGATGTCAGAAGTCTAAAAAAATAGTTTAGATGTTAAAATCATTAATTATAAGGTCGCAACTATTTTTCGTCTGTATCTTTAATTAAAAATAAAATAAATAGCTAGTAATATCAAAAGTTTATGAAATTAGTAACTTATGATCTTTAGCATGTTAGAAAACTAGGAAAAATAGTTTGGGGATTTATGGGATAGTTTACAAGGTCGCAATGAATTTTAGTTAGTAAATTTTTACAAGATAACGAATAAAAATTTAATAAATATCAGATTAAATAAAAAAAATATGAAACTAACAAGGTATGATTTTTAAAGTGTGGGTAACCTAGGATAAAAATTTCGGAGTCAAAATCTATTTTTAAAAGGTCGCAAAACCAATTCGATCTCAAAACAACCAAAACCGCAATTTGGGGAAGAAGGAGTTCATGACGCGAACTCTGTGGCCGGTTCTCGCGGCTAGGGAAGCCCGAAGGTCGCGGCCCAAGGTCGCGACTGGTCCGAGTGTTTTTGCTTGTTTTGGCTCGGTTTTAGTGCATGGGACTACGGGGGACCTTGGGTTATGTCTAATAAACATATTTATCGTAGAGGAGGGCTCGGATTGAATTATAGTACCTCGGTTGGGATCGAAAACGTGAAAAACGTGATTTTGGGGAAGATGACTTCAATTCCTTCGATCGGAGGACTTTGGGACCGAATTGATTGATCTACGGTGATCCTTGGGACTGTAGTAAACAACATCAATTTGGGTTTCGGACGAACGGAACCACGAAACCCACTTTTCTCTCTCTCTTTTTCTCTCTCTACAATTCTATGGAATATAGTTCGGTTCTCTCGGGTTTTTCTCCTCTCTCTGGTTCCGTGGAAGGTGGTGGAAAAGTGTATGTGCCCTAGGGTCGTAGTGGTGTATATATATAGGAGAATTCAAGGAATTTCGGATTAAAACGAGTCCTAACGGTATTGGGTTTGTGCATGGATGAATTACGCACGGTTTTTGGGTCACGGATGAGTTAGAAATTGAGTAGGAGAGTGAGGGAGAAGATAAACGTGCATGCATGCAATTATATGTATGTATGTAATGATAAATTAATTTTTAAAAGCTAATTAGATAGAATAGCTTATTTTTTTGTAATTATCTACTAATTATTAATTAAGGAAAATAATATCTTCATAATTAAGTAATTCTTTTTTAGTATTTATTGGTTTAAAAAAATTCGGGTTATTACATTTACACAGATAACTAAAAAATCCTAATCAACGGTCTACAAAAAACAGAATTGGGTATTTGGTGCGCATAGTATCCTCTCTTTCCCAGGTTGATTCCTCGATGTCGCCAGAGGATTCGGACTAGTTGAATCGTTTTGCCTCGAATGCACTTCTCACTGTAGTCTTGGATTTCTACTGGCTGTTCTTCTAGAGTGACGTCATCGTTGAGTTCGATGTTTTCCCAATTGATGATGTGGGAAGGATGCGTCAGGTATTTCCGGAGCATCGACACGTGGAACACGTTGTGAACTCTATCAAGTTGCGGCGGTAACGCCAAGCGGTATGCTACCTCTCCAATCTTCTCAAGGATCTCAAAAGGGCCAATGTATCGTGGTGATAGCTTCCCCTTCTTTCCAAATCGGATAACTCCCCTTCGCGGTCTAATTTTTAGGAACACATGTTCTCCAACTTGAAAGGTCAATGGTCTAGTCCTTTTGTCGGCGTAGCTCTTCTGTCGACTTTGAGCGGTCAGAAGTCGTTGGCGAATGATTATGATCTTTTCCGTTGTCTCTTGAACTAACTCTGGTCCTAGTAATCTAGCTTCTCCCAGTTCAGCCCAACAAACTGGTGATCGACAAGGTCGTCCATACAGAGCTTCGTATGGTGCCATCTCAATGCTGGATTGATAACTATTGTTATAGGCGAACTCGACTAGGGGTAGATGTCGTTCCCAGCTTCCCTTAAAGTCCAATACGCAAGCTCGGAGCATGTCTTCCAAGATTTGGATTGTTCTTTCGGATTGTCCGTCCGTCTGTGGGTGAAATGCAGTGCTGAGACGAAGGTCGGTTCCCAAAGCTTTCTGTAGGCTTCCCAAAATGTTGACATAAATCGTGAATCTCGATCACTCACAATGGATACAGGTACTCCATGTAATCGCACGATTTCTCGGATGTAGAGTCTACTGAGAGAGTCCATAGAGTCTGTCATCTTCATGGGTAGAAAGTGGGCGGATTTGGTTAAACGATCCATTATCACCCAAATGGCGGTATTCGATTGTGGAGACCTAGGTAGTCCTATCACAAAATCCATGGCGATATGTTCCCACTTCCATCCGGGTATAGGTAAGGGTTGCAGGGTTCCACCGGGTTTCTGATGTTCCGCTTTTACTTGTTGGCATGTGAGGCACGTCGAAACGTAATTGGCCACGTCCTTCTTAATTCCAGTCCACCAGTACTGTCGGCGGAGGTCTTGGTACATCTTGGTGCTTCCTGGATGGACGGCGAAATTGGAATGGTGGAATTCTTTAAGTACTGCTTCCCGGAGGGTACCGATGTTTGGTACAAAAATTCTCCCTTGGAAGCGAAGGCTCTTGTCAGCGTGGATTTCCCACCCAGCTACGGCTTTTCCATTTGAGAGTTGATATCTGATGAAATCACATTCTTGTTCAAAGGTTTGGGCTAAAAGAATTTCTCGGTGTAAGGCTGGGGTTGCGACTATGGCGGAGAGACAAGCGTCGGTGTCTTCTGTAGTTGGCTGTAGCTTGAATTCGTTAAGGTCTTCCATCATCTTCCATTCTCTTACGGCTAAACTAGCCACCTGTCCTCGGTTCTTGCGACTCAGCGCATCAGCGACCACGTTTGCCTTTCCAGGATGATAGGACATCGTGAAGTTGAAATCCTCCAAGTATTCCACCCATCTCCTTTGTCTCATGTTTAGCTCCTTCTGGGTAAACAGATATTTCAAACTCTTGTGGTCCGTGAATACCTCGAACTGCACTCCGTATAGGTAATGTCGCCAAGACTTTAGGGCGAACACTACTGCTGCCAGTTCTAAGTCGTGTGTCGGATAATTCCTCTCGTGCGGCCTCAATTGTCGGGATCCGTATGCAACGACCTTCCCGTGATTGTGAGTACAGCTCCCAATCCATCTTTGGATGCGTCGCAGTACACGGTATACCCTACGTCTCGTTCGGGTACGATTAATATAGGCGCGCTAGTCAATCTCTTCTTGAGTTCTTGGAAAGATCTCTCACATGCTTCGTTCCATTCAAACTTAACCCCTTTTTGGGTCAGTCGCGTCAATGGTTTTCCCAAGATAGAGAAATCTTGAATAAATCTTCTGTAATAGCCAGCTAATCCTAAGAAACTTCTAATTTTGAACACTGAAGAAGGTCGTTTCCAATCCATGACTGCCTCCACTTTGCTGTCGTCGACTGAAATTCCTTTCTCAGACACCACGTGTCCTAGGAATTTGACTTCTTTCATCCAAAATTCACACTTGCTAGCTTTAGCATACAAATGGTTATCTCGAAGTACTTGAAGGACAATTCTCAAGTGGTTCTCATGTTCCTTCTCCGTTGGAGAGTATATCAGAATATCATCAATGAACACTACCACGAACTTGTCCAGGTAAGGGGTGAAAATCTGGTTCATCAGACACATGAAAACTGCAGGAGCATCGGTTAGACCAAACGGCATAACTACAAACTCGTAGTGTCCATATCGCGTGCGGAACGCCGTCTTAGGTATATCACAATCTCGAATTCGTAATTGGTGATATCCAGACCTTAGATCAATCTTCGAGAAACAGGTCGACCCTCTCAGTTGGTCGAACAAGTCGTCTATTCTCGGTAAGGGGTATCGGTTCTTGATTGTGACCTTGTTGAGTTGGCGGTAGTCGATACAAAGTCGGAGCGTTCCCTCTTTCTTTTTAACAAATAGAGCAGGGGCTCCCCATGGTGAGGTACTAGGTCTGATGAAACCCTTCTCTAAAAGTTCTTGTAGCTGCGTTTTCAATTCTCGTAATTCTGCTGGGGCCATTCGGTAAGGGGCCATAGAAATAGGGGCGGTGCCGGGTTGTAACTCTATAGTGAAATCCATTTCCCTTGACGGCGGTAACCCTGGTAACTCTTCAGGAAATACATCCTCGTACTCACAGACGATATGAGGAAGACCTAATTCCATTCGGTCTGTTTCTTCCAACGTGAGACTTGCTAACCATCCAGCAAGCGTCTTATGCCACTTCGTTTTGTGCGCGTGGGGTGCAAAAGGGTCTTGTCTATCCCCCTTAAATTTGAAACAGGTCCCATCTGGTGAATAAGCTGTCACCATCTTTCGATGGCAGTCTATGACAGCTCGGTGTGCAGTCAGCCAGTCCATCCCAAGTATGACATCAAAGTCCTTCATTTCGATTACTCGTAAGTCGCAGGTTAATCGCAAGTTCGATACTTCTAGTTTGCACCCTTTACAGATTAGTACTACCGAAATCTTACCCCCTAATAGTGAGGTCACATGCATAGTCGTCTTTAGGGGTTCAGTTTCTAATCCAAGTGTAGATACACATGCAGCAGATATAAACGAGTGCGAAGCTTCAGAATCAAATAGTGCTTGTACGCATGTATTATAAAGAGTGAGGGTACCTTGAATTACTGCAGGATCCATTTCCTCCTCTGTTCCTTGCAGTGCAAACATTCTCCCAGTATTGGGCTGATTTGGCCCGTTTGGTCCTCTGTTCTGAGGAGGGCGGGTTGGTGGTTGGTTCCACCCACCACGGGGCTGGTTTTGACCTCCAGGTTGATTACCATTCCAGACCGGCCTAGCTTGATTCTGATTCTGATTCTGATTTCCAGATTCTGCAGTCCTAACCGGGTTTTGCGGCGGTCCTCCATAGTTTCCAGCGCCGTTCAGCTTTGGACAATTCCTCCTGATATGTCCTTCCTCTAGGCAATAAAAGCAGCGGGGGTCGGAGTTTGGGTTCTGGGGAAAAGGGTTGCGGTTTGGTCCAGGGTTTCGATTTGGGCCTCGGTTTTGTACTTGGATTTGGTTTGGATTAGGGTTAGGGTTTCGATTGAAAATTGGGTTAGGGTTCCTCCATACTGGGTTGAATTGTGCTGGCTGAGGGCGAGGGTAGTTTTGCTGGTAGGGTTGAGAGGTTTGGATATTCCTGCTGGTAGGGTTGTTGCGGATAGGTCCTCCAACTGCGGGTATCAGTTTCTTCTGCTCACGCCTTGTCTTGTAATCTAAGTTCTCTCTCTCCATCTTTAGCGCACATTGCACCACTTGTGAGTAAGTGGGAAGTGTCTGTGCCACTACCGCTCGGCGTGTCTCGTTGAGCCCCCACTCAAATTTCCTTGCCTTGTCATCATCAGTAGGTATGATCGTTGCGCCGTAGCGAGACAGTTCCTCAAACCGTGCTGCGTACTGGGTAACGGTCATCGTACCCTGCTCTAGATTCATGAACTCAAGGGCCATTGCCTGTTTGACAGGTTTCGGAAAGTACTTATCAAGAAAAATCTCCTCGAAACTTTCCCAAGTCATTGTCGCCACGTCATGAGTGTTCTTCACCAGATTCCACCAATGTTGAGCTTCCCCCTGCATCTGGTAGGTGGCTAGAGCAATACGATTGTTGGCTTCCTGAATATCTAGGGTTTCGAGAATCTTTTTGATCTCTTCCAGCCAAGCTTCTGCAGCGGTGGGGTTAGGTTCTCCCTGGAAGTAGGGCGGGCGACGCTTACAAAATTCCTTCAGTGCCTGACTCCTAGTCATTGGTCCTCGAGGTGTGTGTGGGGGTCCGCGGTTCTGGTTGTTGGCAATTGCAGCGGCGATAAACGCCTGCATTAGTTGGACTATCTCAGGAGCCCCAAATTGGCCGTTGGGTTGAGGGTTTCCATTGTTCTGCCCGTTGTTTTGGTTGTTTTCTGCTCCCTCCATCTAGGTACCATTATGTTATAAATCAGTAAGGGGGTTTTTATTGTATGAACATATATATTATATATCTATTATATGCATGGAAGACAGGATATCGTAAGAAACTTTACTCTAATTAATAAAACGAATCAAACAACTTGTTCCTATCAAAACATACTACTCAAAAGTGTTACTTCTAAAAGTCAAGCTAATTCCCACTATCACAATTGTTTTCCTAAAAAAAATCTTGTGTAAAACAAACTCTAAGGGATGCTAAAGAAATCGATCAATCGAAAAACCCTGGAAAGTGTTCCTCTAGTATACTCCGCCTCTCAACGGTGTCCTCTGTAAGTCCGTAGCAACGCCAAGTCACTCACCAAAGTTGTTCTTGCTGCCCTCCGTGAGAGTTTGGGTTGTGATAGGTCTCTAGGCGGATGGGTACCTCTACATAGGTGACGTGATCAGTAAAATCGGCATTCTCTGTAATGATACGATGCTCTTGCTCGGGGCGGGCCCTTGTGACGCGAGAATAATGGATGCGGTCGGCGTAATGCTCTTGGAATCCTTGGGGTACAGCAATGAGATAGTATCCATTATAGTATAGGGCTATGATCCTGACTGGCCCTAAGTAAGCGGACTGTGCTCGAATCTTGAATGGGCAAGGGTATAGCGGCTCCAATTGTATATAGACCTAAGTGCCAGTCATAGTCGGAATGGTGTCCTACCCATGGAATTCCTGCGGGTCGAGTCATCCTAGGGCGAGGTGGAGGGTCGGCATCTATGACTTCACACTCACTGTCGGATTCTTCTATTGGTGCGGGGACTGGAAGAGGTAGGGGTTCTTGCATCTCAAGTCGTTGGTTTGTCAGCCACCACTGTAGCTCGGCATCCATATCTCTAGGTGCATCTATGGGTAACATCCAACCATAATCGTCCTCTTCTAAGTCTTCCAAAAACTCATCCTCATTGTCAGCATTATTTCCTGTATCTCCTTCTGACCCAGATTCAGCATTGTCCATCTCCTCGTCTTGATTCTGCTCTACTGGAACTTCCTCTTCCTCAGGAGGTTCTTCAGGATCTTCCTCTTGCTCAGGAGGTTCCTCGAGATCTTCTTCTTCGTCAGGAGGTTCTTCAGGATCTTCTTCCTCCTCAGGGGGTTCCTCAGGATCTCCTAGCAGTCCTATTTCAATTCCAAGGATGTAAGCTAACATGGCTTCTCTCTCTTGGTGTCCCCTAGTGAAGCGGGTGATGGTATCGGCGAGAACTCTAGCTCTTCGGAAGTCCTGCCTTATCTGAAAGAGAGTAGGAAACATTCCAGCCAAATAATCATCTCCCATCGAAAAATCTAGAGTGTCTATCATGAAGGCTCTTAGGTTTTCCACTTCTGTAGCTAACTGGGCTGCGAGTGTGGGGTCCATCTACAAAATAAGGAAAATCTAATTATCGAACGGTTTTGGTATATTTCAGATAACGTTATCTTAAAAGCGTAAGGATATACTCAATTCTATGTGAATCTACCCAATCTACCCAAGGCCGAGGGTTGAACCTAATGCTCTGATACCAAGTTGTAACGCCCCGATTTTCGAAGGTAAAATCGGAGGTATTAAATACTAATTCTCGAAAAAAACTTATTAAATCTAATTTGAAATCCAAACGGATAATTCGTCCTAAGGATTCATCTATTACAAACTATTGTAAAAATATTAAAAATAGTCTTCGAAGGGATAAGCTAGACAGATAATAGAGCCATCTTCTAAGATTGATATGGGTCCTAAGCGTATTCTGGCTCAACTCCCACCTCTGGATTCTCTCCTCAGCATAAAACTGTTCGCCCACGGGATCCTGTGTTTCCTGGTTTTCTGCAAAATCTGACACGGATGCCAGAAAATTCGTGCCTGAGTGAAAGAGTTCACCCCGAACTATAATCCAACCCAAATACCCCTCTTACAATACAATTAGCAATCAAACAGGAGATAATGATACGAACGAGCAAATCAAAGATAATTCACATAACTTGTTTCTTTACTATCCATTAACTTAATTTGAAATCTAAGATCTCTCCACGAGATCTTTCCTCCCCAACCACTAGCCATGCTCAGTCCCTTGAGATCACTTCCCTTTGTTGTCGCAGGAACACCTAAGTTATGTACCGAGTGTGCACCCCCAATAACTACAACAAGGGGTAAGCTTATCATGCCGGTATCACGACTAGGGTTCGCCTATCTTATAAACCACATCACAATTCTTTTCACAATCATCACTGGACACCCGTCAGTCTATCAATTCATCACTGGACACCCGCCAGTATCAATTCTCATCACAATCTCATCATATCACAACATCACGCCTGCAGGAAAATGAGAGTGTAAATAAACTTCACAATTTATCCATTACTTAACATCGTCTACGTGATTTCTATTTCGCATACCACCCCATGTCTCTAGGGTCCAATCTAACATTCAAATGAAATATCGATGCAATATCAATCACCATAATAATTGAAAACGAATCACAGACGGATCGAAACAGTTAATAAGCAATGCAATCACATAACTTTTTATGACTGGGCCGTTGCCCTTAATCTCGTATGGTCACAAAGTCATCAAGAATGTAAGAATTATTTAATTAAGATTTAAAAATAATTTTCTAGACTTTTGTTAATTAATTAAAAGTAATTAAGTTAATTAAACACTAATTAAATACACTAATTAGTTAAAAATATTAGAATAATTATCGTAACCTTAATAAAGGTCCTAACAGTCCTCTATAATGAGTTCAAGTGCTAAAAATTGGGATTGGATGCTCACGGAATTATTTTAAATGAAAGAATTAAAATAATTAACGAAAGAAGGATAAGTAATTAATAAATAGTTAAACAATTAAAAATCTGTTGATATTAACAAAGTATCATCTTAGGACAGTAAGGAGTCTAAATAAAATTATTCGGAATTTTTAACATCTTAAATAATATTTTAAAGTATTTCTATTTAGAAACAATGCGTAATTAATAATAATTACTTAATTAAATAATTTAATTATTATTTTAATAACATATCATCTTTGGGATGTCAGAAGTCTAAAAAAATAGTTTAGATGTTAAAATCATTAATTATAAGGTCGCAACTATTTTTCGTCTATATCTTTAATTAAAAATAAAATAAATAGCTAATAATATCAAAAGTTTATGAAATCAGTAACTTATGATCTTTAGCATGTTAGAAAACTAGGAAAAATAGTTTGGGGATTTATGAGATAGTTTACAAAGTCGCAATGAATTTTAGTTAGTAAATTTTTACAAGATAACGAATAAAAATTTAATAAATATCAGATTAAATAAAAAAAATATGAAACTAACAAGGTATGATCTTTAAAGTGTGGGTAACCTAGGATAAAAATTTCGGAATCAAAATCTATTTTTAAAAGGTCGCAAAACCAATTCGATCTCAAAACAACCAAAACCGCACGGCTGGGGAAGAAGGAGTTCGCGGCCGCGAACTCTGCTGACTGGTTCTCGCGGCTAGGGAAGCCCGAAGGTCGCGACCGCAAGGTCGCGACTGGTCCGATTGTTTTTGCTTGTTTTGGCTCGGTTTTCGTGCATGGGACTACGGGGGACCTTGGGTTATGTCTAATAAACATATTTATACGTAGAGGAGGGCTCGGATTGAATTATAGTACCTCGGTTCGGATTAATTTCGTTTTCGATCGAAAACGTGATTTTGGGGAAGATGACTTCAATTCCTTCGATCGGAGGACTTTGGGACCGAATTGATTGATCTACGGTGATCCTTGGGACTGTAGTAAACAACTCGAACGATCAATTTGGGTTTCGGACGAACGGAACCACGAAACCCACTTTTCTCTCTCTACAATTCTATGGAATATAGTTCGATTCTCTCGGGTTTTTCTCCTCTCTCTGGTTCCGTGGAAGGTGGTGGAAAAGTGTACGTGCCCTAGGGCTGTAGTGATGTATATATATAGGAGAATTCAAGAAATTTCGGATTAAAACGAGTCCTAACGGTATTGGGTTTGTGCATGGACAAATTACGCACGGTGTTTGGGTCACGGAGGAGTTAGAAATTGAGTAGGAGAGTGAGGGAGAAGATAAACGTGCATGCATGCAATTATATGTATGTATGTAATGATAAATTAATTTTTAAAAGCTAATTAGATAGAATAGCTCATTTTTTTGTAATTATCTACTAATTATTAATTAAGGAAAATAATATCATCATAATTAAGTAATTCTTTTTTAGTATTTATTGGTTTAAAAAAAATTCGGGTTATTACACACCTCAACTCTGCTACGATACAAGGAGAATCAAGTATTGCAAGTCAAATGCTTGAAATTTTCGCAGTTTGCTATTGCGTCATACTATGGATCTTATTATATTTTTGGGACTTAGAACATTCGCAATGGGTTTGTTATATTTGTGTATCAAAATATTTGTTAAGATATGTGTTAGGATAAAAAATGGGTCTCATAAGTGTATGTTAACTTAGAAGTGTGTTAGTAAATATATGAGTACTTCAATGGATTTGATAAGAGTGTGTTAACTTTTTAAAATAATACTCCTATAAAAACAATGGCTATAATAAAATAAAATAAAAGTAGTGTGAGCATTTATGTTTTGTGGTTGAAGTTTGGATTTATTGAGATAGGGCTCACTTATTGTTTGTTAACTTTGATTGCTAAACTTAATAATCATGCTAACACACTCCTAGATTTAGCACACTCTAGCACACTTTAACACACATGCATTGTGGCACCAAAAAACACAATTTTGTTTATTAAGTCTTAACACACATAGTTAACACATTAGTTAACAAATCCATTGCGGATGCTCTTAGTAATTACAGAAGAGTATGAGACTTTAACATCCGAGTCAATATCATGTGTATGAGACTCGGTTCTTTTACAAATTCTAGCACAACTCTGAAAGACGTGTTTTCACTAAAAAATCTGTACGACAACTTATTGCATTTTGCTACATTGTTCACACTAAGCCACAACTTATTCTTCTTCATTTTCTTCTCTATTTTATAGATTAGTGAAAATAACTTGATATTTTTTAAACAACAAAAAATTGTCCATAATTTATTGGCGAGTGAAACCGTCCCCCAAGCATTCATTGAAAAGGACAATTATACCTGCACGAAAACCTTGCCCTCCCTTTGAAGTTTGGTCTTCTTTCATCATGAGACATTTGACACGGTAATAAACCACATGCCACGTGTTCAGACTTCATAAAAAGTCAAATCTTCACAGAAGCATTCTCAACACGTTCACTTCCCAAAAAAGTCAACCATATCTCCCCAAAGCCTCTCTTTTGCTTTTTCTTTTTGGATTTGGAGGTCAAATGTGTCCGGATCAGTTTACGTGTACCTCAACTAATCTTCTCTCGGTCCGGTTAAAATCCACAACGAGATTAGGAATTCACGAAAAATACTTTGTTCCGGCTGAGACAAAAAATTGAACTCTAATCAATTTAATGGGAACAAACTCACCTAGCAACTAGACTGACCTTTGGGCTACAGCATTGGGTATGTTTAATTTATTGATGTGTATCTTTTATTATTTCACTATAGTACCACTTGGGCCATTTAGGCCCTGATCAGTTGCAGTGAAAGGATGAGAAAATTAATTTTTCTGTATCCTTCTTTCTATTTAGTTATCAGGAAAGTTGCAGAACTTATAATTTCGACTTTCACATTGGGAAACATTTTCCTGCAACAGATCTCGGTGTCTCGCCAAAAGCAATAAATTTTTTCCAATAAAATTTCTTGTCAAGAGAACACATACAGAAAAATAAATTTCATTTTTTTTTTACTATCTTAGGAAGCCATTTCCTAACACAATGTTTCCAACAACTGAACGGAGCGTAATGATTTAAAGGCATAATCCTAGCAATTTCTACCCTACTGATTAAATTAGGGGAATTTGCACTTACACCCCCTGTACTTACACAGTTTGGCAGATACACCCCTCGTACTTTAAATTTAGGCACTTACACCCCTTGTACTGTGCAGTACCGTTAAATTGGATGGAAAAGTGAGTGGCGGGAGTTTTCCCTCCAAAATGACCCCCGTCCGGTACGTGTAAGTGCCCGCTTTTGGGTGATTTCTCACGAGTCCCACTCGGTTATTTTTTTAAAAATTATTGAACGGCTCGGATTATCCATTTGGATGGCTCGGATTATCTATTTTGGGGCGGAGCTAGTATGTGGGGGAGGTGGCACGTGCCACCTTCGGTTTCAAAAATATCAACAAAAAAAAAATACACATAATAAGGTTAAATAAAAAAAATTTGAAGAATTGTACATGAATAGTACTCCCTCTATCCGGATTTAATAATTTTTTTTGGAGTACGTGCTATTTTTCAATCGATTATATCTTGGTAGAGTGGCAAAGTGTTCTGTTGGTTGGTGCCTTACGCCACGGTTCGTAAGAATCGAAACCCCTGGCACCCGATGTGCTTTCTTTTTTCAAAAACACACACACACACTCTCTCTCTCTCTTGTGGCACAAGTTTTTATTAACAAGATTTGTAATTTTTTTCCCACAAATTGGAAACGAATGTAACCCATTTGGAAATTAAATTTTTTCCCACAAAAAAAGTTAATACTTTATACAAATACTGTAAAAAAAAGTCCACGATATAACCTAATTAT
The DNA here is from genome assembly GCA_025413875.1 of Rhododendron molle. Taxonomy (NCBI): domain Eukaryota; kingdom Viridiplantae; phylum Streptophyta; class Magnoliopsida; order Ericales; family Ericaceae; genus Rhododendron; species Rhododendron molle. The sequence continues at coordinate 18,220,592 of CM046394.1, read as the reverse complement.
ACGACTTCACAATTAATTTAAATTTTTTCCCACAAAAAAAATTTAATACTTTATATAAATACTGTAAAAAAGTCCACGACATAACCTAATTATACGACTTCACAATTAATTTGTTTTTCATATTTTTTTCGCATAACATGTAATTAGATTTTCATTGAACGGTGCCACCCCCGCCTCCGAATCCCGACTCCGCCTTGCTCACAATGGCTTCTATGGGTATTTTACGCATTTTTTCAGTCATTTTGGAGGGAAAACTCCCGCCACTCATTTTTCCATCCAATTTAACGCTACTGCACAGTACAAGGGGTGTAAGTGCCTAAATTTAAAGTACGATGGGTGTATCTGCCAAACCGTGTAAATACAGGGGGTGTAAGTGCAAATTCCTCATTAAATTATTAGATTTCCTCTAGAGGAAAGTCCACTTTCACTCCTGTGGTTATCGGCATGTGCGGATACACCCCATGTGGTTTAAAAGTGTGCACATAAACCCCTGTGGTTTTCAAATTGTGCGGATAGACCCCCTGCCGTCGTATTTTCCATCAATTTTAACAGAAACAACATTAAAAGACCGTTATACCCCCCATCACGTCCCTTGATTCTTGTTCTTGTTTAAATCTAACCACACCATCCCGTATACCAAAAATTGAATCCAAACCATTGATATTATAAATTTTGACGAGTACTGCGTCTATGCCAAAATTCAAGTCAATCAAAAAATGAAAAGCTTATGGTCAAATTGATTTTGTTACGAAATTAAAATTTCAAATTTGAATTTACTACAAGTTAGATCACTGGTTTATTGATGCCTGATCGAGATGATTTTTTACAGAGATACTCTATTCTTTATTTAATACATTATGAACGACTCAGATTACATTCTAGAGGTGTGTGAGATACACCTCCGTTAAAATGGATGAAAAATATGACGGCAGGGGGTCTATCCGCACAATTTGAAAACCACAGGGGGTTATGTGCACACTTTTAAACCACAGGGGATGTATCCGCACATGGCGATAACCACAGGGGGTGAAAGTGGACTTTCCTCTTTCCTCTAATATGCCTATACTTATTACTTAATCAGGAAATCAAGTTTTTACTGTAAATTTCTTAAAATATTAAACTCGGGATTCATTTAGGTTGAGTTTGGACTAAATTAACCTTATGTTCTCAATCAGTTATTTATTTTCCTCTCGTACTAAACACTTTTTAGTTTTTCGTCAAAGTAGAAGTATTAAACTTCCAGATTTGTCTCGACAAGAGAAACAAGAAAAGTAAAAATAATCCAAATATCTGTCTATTTGAGATTTTTTTCGTCTTTAGCAATATTTTTTAATTATTAACGTAATTTTTAAATTTTCAAATTACTCTCATTAGATTCCTCCCTATTGGATAATATCTCCCCATCAAGAAATAGATTCTCTTGCCCGCAAGAAAGGAAACAAATAAAGATTAAAAAAAAACATATCTATACTATATACTATTGCAAACTGACATTTTGTGACGAGGGTCCTTAGCACAACACATGGCAATGGCATTCCAAAAAATCGTCAAAGAAATTTATTTATTTTAAATCCTGAATTTTACTAATTTGAATTCCTAATTAGCAATCCATGTGATTTATATTTTCACACCCCTAAGGAAGGATTGAGAAAGTAATTATGTATCCCTTCCAAAATGATGTACACGTTTTCAATCAACTTAGTAAAAGAAAATGAGAATTAAAAAGGTACCCATTCCAAAAGAAGGATTTTTAGCCAACTATTGCATTTAGTAACCTTCTATTAATTCTATATATATTGAATGAGTCAAGTGTCCTATGCACGGAAAAAATTCTGTTAAAAGGAATGATTTAATTCTCATTTTCCTATTTCGATTTAGTAAGAAATACGCCTAAAGACAGTTCATTTTATGTTGTTCTTATCAACGTTTATATTTTACTACTATTTCTTTTTTAGTTACTGAAAATTCAATCAGTTTTTTTTTTTTGGGTCTAAATTAGTCTATCTCTCTCTCTCTCTCTGACACGAAACGATTGACATTTTAAAAGCAAAAAATTATTTTGTCCCAAGTCAATTTCTACAAGGTTCATATTTTTTATGCTGCTCACCATACTTATTTTACTCTCTTTTTGTCGATTCTTTTTTCAATTTTCCGTGCTATGCACGGGTTCATGCTAGTATAAAAATATGCCAAAGGATGGCTTTGAGCATTAGATCCTTACCAATTTAAACCAACCACGAAAGTGTTCACCTAACTATTTGAAAAATATTTGGACGCTTTTTTGTTGATTCTTAATGGGGTCTCGTCAAGAAGAGTTCGGCCCTTTGGGCCAGCCGGGAATAGGAGCCGTTACTATGACAGCAAATGGGGCCCATCGTCGATCCGCCCTCATAATTTCCTCACAACTGTACACCGTGCAGGACTTGCTTTTTTTTTTTTGTAAAAAATAAAGGGAAAATGACGGTCCATGACGTGTTTTGATAATTAATAACCACCAAGAACATGCTGAGAACATTTATTAATGTTGAAAACGTCCTTGACGGATATTAATTATTTAAACATGTCCTTAGCCGTCATTTTTCCAAAAAAACATCTATAGATAGCTAAAAAAAATACAAAGGACACATGAACTTGTGGATTCCGACACCAAAGCTGGCTCGACCTTTTTTTCTTTTCTTTTTTTATTTAGTTTTTGTGTAGGGCTTGCTGAATAGATTGTTTATGGAAAAAAGGATGGATTCATCATAAATAGAAGGGCACGTGTTATAATTGATGTTTGTTTTGAAAAACATGAACGGCAAAACAGATGTGGCTCTTTTTTTTCGCCGAACGAAATGATGTTAACATGTTAGTAGTATTTGTTGAATTGCTAAAAGGGTCAACGTTCTGTGCGAATCGAACCCTAGACCCCTAGACCTCACACTCTAGAGGAGCTTTATACAACCATTGGCCAAAACCCAAGGTCAAGAGGTCATGTAGTTTATACAGTTTTCAATACTTTTCCCAAATACTCTAAAAATATGTTTCTAGATGAGTTGCACTAAAAATACTCTGGCAGGTAAAAAGTTGCTCATCCATACCATAACCTCATACTATAATGTGCCCCCCATTCCCACGTATCGAGATGGGATGGGCTGTAACACTCCGTCTTACATTGAAAGTCTATATGGATGATCTTGAATATATAACAAATATTGTGGGCTACTACTAGTACCATGGGCTTAAGTATTTTGGGCAATGTGATATAGCTTATGGATCAAAATCAAGGAACTGGGCCAGTGGTTTACATGAGACGTTACACGGGCGGGTTACCAGAATACCACACCGTTGTCAACCATATGTCAAGCAACTACTTCCTCTCTCTTTTTTCCGGGAAATTATAATGCCAAAACCGTTTTTGTTGGTGCCAAAACTTTAGTGCACAAAAAGCTTGTACCATTTGCAATGTACAAGACTTTTATGCACCGGAGTTTTTGCACTAACAAAACAGTTTTGGCATTATCATTACCCTTTTTTGCGCAAATTTGAGGGATGTCAAAAAAAGTTCAGGAAGAGATTAGGCCAAAAGACATCAACGTCGAAAGTGAGATTTATACCGATCAATTACACCAGCACAAGCATTTTAAACAGCCCGGAATCCAGCATTTGGGGCATGAGCACATGCATCCACATTCTGGGCATTTACTCTGCCATTCTGGGCATTTTGAACATTTACATTGCCATTCTGGGCACTGCGGCTGGCAGAAACATCTTACCCAGCTTTGTTGAAAACATTCGAAGCATTTGGGTCGCCTGAATTTGATTCTACAGCACTTTTTGGGGGTGGAACTTACCTTGGCAGTGTAAGGCCTCTTTGGCAGCCGGAGTTTCTGCCTGATCGATCGGAGGCGGATTTCTGTAGTAATATTCTCCATTTCTTTGACGTATTTGCAAAGATGGCGAATATAATCTGGGTACAACTCAAGGTTGCAGTGTCCACCTCCTTTAATCCATAAAGGCTCATATGGATCCGTAGCCATTTTCCACAGTCCGTTGCCGTGAAACCAATTTACAACTTCATCCTCTGTACCCTGCAAATGTATTTGATTAAGATGAAATGTCTTATTCGCATGCCGTTGTTCAATTAGATCATACGCTTGTTAGTTTCCAATATGACTTCAAAGCTGACGTATATTATGAGTACCCAAATTGATCTTCACTTCATTTAGGATTTTACCACTTGAAGATTGGCCGAACAAATCAAAAGGCAAGGATCATCAAAGCATCCAATAAACTCAAGCTTTCAGATTTGTTTTTTCTCAGCGAAAGTCAGCATTGTTAGATGTAGTTAGTGAGGTTTGAGCGTCTATCAAATGCATGGGAGTACATGGTGTCTACCACTTGGCTACCACTCCACTTGCAATCAAGCTTTCAGATTTCCAATTCTCAAACTTAGATGCCCGCAAAAAAGTAGTTAAATTAAAATCCATCTGAGTAATTTGTGGAGATTAGGGAAGGCGACTTAGAAGAGATGCAAAAAGAGAGATGTCATCGTTCTTTCATCGATCATTTCAAAACACAATGGGGAACAATACGACAATATGCAAAACTTGGCGCTAGCAACCATGTACTCGGATTCTTCAATTTTATTCCAAAACAAAAATGCATAAGAAACAACTGGAGGATTAGAGCTAAAATGATTCAAGACACCAAGAAGTACTTACATGTATCACTAGCACAGGACACTTCACTTTCTGAATTTTGTCTACGTTCTGCAATAACCAGAAAAGATTAAAGCTTGAGATGCAGAAGAAAAAAGTGCAAGCACAAACCACAGCATTCTCACAACCAGGTAATAATCACTTAGCTGAATCAATATGGTTAGCAAAAGGATATTAGTATCCCAGTATAGCTAATATGACATCTTATTCCTAAATTCCATTTACTCGGGAGGAATTAGCGCACATATGTTTCTATTGTTTCTTCAAAATGAAGAAAGGATTTGATAGTTTATGAAGGCTGGAAAAAGCACAAACAAGAAACTATTTAAAGAGCAAGGAATTTCCAAATATTTGAAGACACAAGAGGCGCATTTCTATATAAGGTCACATTTGGCTCTTCAATATGTTGCATTCAGTAACTGAGCAAAAAAAATATAAGTTTTACATTAGGTACAGAACGTGTTGTAAAAAAGAAACAAGATTTAGCATGACAGAGTATCGCACACGGTTAAGGCAGCGGTGGCTTGTTACATAATGTGTTCATGTGTTGTTCGGCAAATTGATCATCAAACAAAGAGATAGTAGCAATACTAGATACCTCAAACACGATCACAAAATCAGAAACTCTTTGTGCTTCTCACCTTAAAAATGTCGCAGCACAATGTGAACCTTGAGCGGCAGACTACACGAAGGCCAGAGAGAATGGCACTGTGCAGAACTACACCCCTCAACCTTGGCAATTTAGCCGCTAAGTGCAGTGTGGGTCCACTTCCAACCGACTGTCCATAGAGAATTAAGTCTTCCTGGCTAACTCCATATTCCGTCTGGAGACACTCATATACATCCTCTATGTCGGCATACGTATTGAGTTCACTAGGCTGTCAAGGAAGATAAAATAAATCAAGTTAGTGTAGAACCAAACCATGAGGCATTTTTCAAGATCACTTAACAGGAGTTAAACCAGAATGAGTGTTCCAATTAGAATGCCTTCATTAAGGTTTACCAAGGTAAAAGAGTTCCCCCGCAAGACAATTTTAAACACAAACATCAACTTCATTAGATTATTCAAACAACAGGCACAAGATATATGAGGTGTTTCTTTGCAGCTATGTTTAATCTGCAGTCCTCGAAATTTAAGTCTACAACCATGCAAACTCCATATTAAGTAAGAAGAGTTCGAGTTACAGTTGGTTAAGTAGTTCAATTTAGTTAGTTCGTGAAGTCACATGTACAAAGACAGCTTACTTTTGTTACTACTATTATTCATTCTTGAGCTGAGTGGATTTACTAAACAACTATCATGGCACACAAGCAGCTTTCATTGTATCATTAAATAGTTTGTTTGTTTTTCAATACAGGCATCTCCAATTTTTTGCTATTGCCACTGGCATCCGCACAATTTTAGAAACTATGCCAATTTTTCTGACTACTAATGTGTCATCACTTTGATAAGGAGAAAGATTCACATGGGATACACATTAATACCGATGCACAGGATTCATAGAAGTAAATTATCAGATGTCAGAGGTGAAGCGCTCGTAACCAACAAAGAGGTTCCATAATACACACACAAACCAGAAAAAAAGAGATATAACATACATTCTGCATGGTAATTTGGTGTGGGAGAATTAGCAGCCTACCTTCCCAGTAGAGGCTCCATACCCGGAATAATCATATCTGCAAATTGAGGTAGAGATGGAAGGGATCACAATAACATCCTCTAAAGGAATAGATGGAAAAGAAGCATGATTAAATGAAGAGCATTGAAACTATCGCATCGCCCTCACACAAGTTAAGCAAAGAAATCCAGAATAAATTGAAACAAGAATCATTCATTTTGTTAATGATTGTAGAAAAGTGGGTTTAGTAAACCTTTGGGAGATTTGATCTGGAACAGTCCATTGAATTAGACCATCTCAACCCTTGCTTTTTTTATTATTCAAAACAAATCTGAGTAAAAACCATATAAACTCACTGCACTCTATCTCAAACCTGTAGCAGATTGAGTTTTACTCAAACTTTTACAGTTTTACTCCAATCAAGGGAGTCACAAATATTTAGACGCTATCTCCTCTCTCTTAAATTTACAAATGAGCCACTATGAAGCTTTTACTCAAATCCACACAACTTCTTGACTCAAAACCTATACAAATTGAGTTTTACTCAAATTTTACTCCAATTACGTGAGACTCAAAATTTTGCAAGGCTATTTTTCTCCTCTCAAATTTACCTCCATGCAATTAATGATGCTTTTACTTGAATATGTTTTTAGATTGGAGTTTGCCCATTGGAGTGTTTCTTACTAAATGAAATTCTTACCCAAATTTGAGTAAACATGTGTGCAAAAACTCTATTTGGTTAGGAGCATCGCCAATGGGGAAAACCCAATCTTTACCCAAAAAAGGCTTTCAATGGCAACATGGTAAATGAGAGGGATAATTTTGAGCTTTGAAAAAAAGGGTAAAGGAAATGGGTCAAGGCTTGGATTTTCCCATAATGGCGTAGAGAAACGGGTATGCCCTTGGGAAAAAAAGGGTTAAGCGAAGAAATGGGTCAAGACCAGAGATGCTCTTAGTGAACAAAATTTGTTACGAGTATCAAAGACTTCAAACAAAATCATAGATTGAGAACACAAACAAATAAATGGGAACTCCTTTTTTTGGCCAATCGATAGGAGGGCTCGAAGGGAATAGGGGAAGAGGTGCTACAATTCGCAGCTATAAGACACGAACACACACATTTAACTGGTAAGGGAGTGCCACAACTACTAGGCCAACCCCTTGGTCTTAAATAAATGGGAACTCATAAACTTCAAAAACACAGAGAGTGTCTGAAATGGGAACAGTGAACAGAAAAGCCATATTTTCATTTTCAAAAAAAAGAACAGAAAAGCCATGTTCAACAGGGTGACTGTGTGAGAACTCAAGATGGCAAGATGGATGCCCCAATGGCACGACTGCCAAAGAGAGTGCACAACTGAGAACAGCGCAAAAAACAAGCTGTAAAATATGACTTCACATATAAAGACAGCGGAATTGAAAAGGACTGATCGCAAGAAGTAAGAACAGGGAAAACCTAATAAACCAACTTACTATTTTTACTACATGCCAAAAAAAACCTACTATTTTTACTTTCACCTTTTTATTGCTGGAAATGAAAATTAATTAACGCTACAAAACAATGAGAAGGACCCTACCCAAATCTCAGTTTTTTCTAAAAATATCAAGAACATTAGAAAGAGGCCCAAAAAGTCAAAGCCCAGAATTCATGAGGATGACCCTACCGAAGTCTCGCATTTGTCTCTAAAATCCAAAAGATAAGGGGAGAGAGAGAGAGAGAGAGAGAGAGAGAGAGAGAGAGAGACCTAAAAGTCACTAGCCAGAAGATATGATATGCCCAAGTCAAAGATTTCTCCGAAAATCAAGGGAAATCAGAATGTTGGGTATATAACAAGTAGAGAGAGAAACAAAGTTCTCAAAACCCAGATTAACATCTAATTAATGGAGAAGAAAAAACACAGGAAAAAGAAGGAAAAACACAAACCCAATGAGATTGACTCTGAGATTGGCCTTGATCTGGACGAACAGGTCAAACAGCTGGCCCAAATCAACCGCATTTCCGTGAGAGTAAAGCAGAGTGAGCCTTGCACATGGGTTCCTCAAATAGAAAGCAACGATCTTGTTCCCTCTCTTGGTGTCTATTAATATCACGTCGAGGGAGCCGTCGTCGGCGACCGGCGTGGACGACGCCGTCGAGACGGCCGCGAGCTTGCCGTCGGAGGAGTTCTTTAGGGAGTAGGTGGGCGGAGACGGCGGGAAGAAGGCGAGTTTGGAAGCCAGGTGAGATATGAGACACCCCATTGCCTCACAGTCTGACAGTCACAGTCCGGAGTGCAATGTGCGTTTGTAGTTTTGTATGCAACACCTAGTGGCCAAGTCACTTGTCCAATGTGCATTTGTAGTTTTGTACGTCGGGGACTATGCAACACGATGAGAAGACCAAAATGAATGATTCGGATCACGAAATTCAGTATGGTCTCCGTAAAGGATTGACTATGCAATACGTTGTGGACGAGACAAACAAAATGAATGACTCGGATAACGGAATTCAATATGGACTCCATAAAGAATGCATAGCACACACCCTTGTCTCCCGTGAGACCTCGTAGGAGTCCAGTGTTATGGTTCTAAAGATTAGCCGAGATGCGTATAAACTGGTGCAGATACTTGGTTATCAAAAAAAAATGATAAATCTGTCCACACAGACAATCTGTGCACAGATTTTTGTTGTGGGGCTCACCATGGGTCCCACACAAACGATCTGAGCCACTCATTAAATGTAAAATATTTTTTCAAGGGTCTCCTCAAAAAATCAGCTCAATCTAATATATATAGGTGCTCGATTTAATAATCTAACTTTTCATTATCCGAAAATCTGAATGAAAATTTAGATGATTGGATAGAGCACCTATAGGTATTAGATTGAGCTGATTTTAGCGGGAACTCTTGAAAAAACGTTTTACATTTAATGAACGACTCAAATCGTTTGTGTGGGACCCATAGTGGGCCCCAGAATAAAATCTGTGCGCAATTTGTGCATAGATGTCTGTGGTTAGCAGTGCTCCAAAGAAAAATTCACATTATCCTTCAAAATACCATATGCTCCTGCTATCAATCATTGGAGTGTATTTGTGCTCTCAATACTCGCTCTTGCAGATTTTATTAGTATTTTAGAGTGTATTTCAAATACGATTTCATGCTCGCGCTTGCCCTCTCGTTCACGCCTCGAGTTTAATGTACACCCCCCTCTGACCATCTGGCATTGGCATTTGCAATGTCCAATATCAATCCCAACATATAAACGTAGCAAGTACAAAACAAAAATTACCTAGACTAATTACTCGGTGGTCTTAGTGTATTGTCCCAAAACATTATCCATATAAATGCAACAAGGACAAACACAAAAATCACCCTGAGAAATTATTTGGTTACTTTAGGACACTGTCACGTAGTACTCCAACACCCTTCTACGTTCCACGTAAAACAATCTTACTCATCACACATCAATGCAGCCAAAATGCTAGGGGTAGATTACCTATTCCTGTAGTTGTATTTTATACCTACTCTTACACATCAAAATGAATTGACAAGAAACATTTAATACACTAGAATATGATCTTGTTAACCGCTGCCTAGTAAGCAATGGATAATATGCAAATGATGTCAAACAAGTTCGAATTTTAATACATTTTTTTAAGGATATGATTACATTTTCATAGAAATTGATATATTTCTTTCGGATATCGATGGTCAGAATTTTCCTTTTGGGAAAAGCGACCGAGAAACTTCGTAAAAAGGTGAACATTGGTGTGTTTAGACGTTCTAGGAGGACTGGAATTGTTTTTCGCCGTTCTAGGAGGACTGGAACTGTTTTTCTTTCTTTGGGCAAAAAGGGAATTGAGGGTCAGGGGTCCACAATAGAATCCTTATCCTATACGCAAAATGCGATCAAGAAACGATACAGAGTTTGGGGAAAGTGCTTGTAATCTGCCTGGAGCACAGCACAGGAAACAAACACCAAAAACAAAAGGACAAAACAAACAATCTTTTTGGTCTTGGGTGTCCAAATGGAGAGTGGATTCGAAGAACCAGTTTCATGTTCATCCACTCGAGAGGGCATTTTATAACACTTTGATGTTTTTTTTTTTCTTTTAATAAGAAAACATTTTTGGTTTTATTTGTTATTGTGGTATGGATCCAATGTAAAATTAAGAGTGTCTTAAGGGCATGTTTGGTAAGATGGATGAGATAACTCAATCCTCCCCTCGCATTCGTCACGAAATCGTAAACCCCAAGGGTTTGGCCAGATAGGTATGAGAAAGATAAGTATTTACTTGTTCTCCAATCATGAGATCGGGTGTTCGAATCACACAGAGGCCAAACATTTCAACTCTTTGGACCCGCGCTAAAGGATTTGCCTGGTCAGCTGGTCGTTAACTTCAATGCACCAGAATTAGTCAAGATGGGTGCTAGCTGGCTCGGACATGCGGATGTAGGGGGGGAAAAAAAACAGTACAAATTTGTGACCTTCGGAAAAAAACCAATTACTCCCTCCGTTCCACTTTGTTGTCTCTTTCCTTTTTTGGACGTCTCAAAAATTGTCTATATCTATTAATTTATAATATTTTATATATTCAATATGGATTTTATTTGATAAATCTCAATTAATTCTTTTAAACAAAGTTTTTGAAATCATAAAAAATTATTATAAATTATGAGATATAAATAATTTTTTGTAAGGTGCCAAAAATGAAACAGACACAACAAAGTAGGACGAATGGAGTACAAAATTATGGAATTATGTTTAAATTTAAGTAATTCCCTATCAAACAAAGAAAATATGATTAGCGCAAACTGGCCCAGACATGTAATTGTGCTCTATGTTTCGGGGGATGGAATCCCTCTTTGGCTGCTCTTTTGCTGACCAGGTGTGGAAGGGGGTTAAACTTTAGCTGTGGCTTTGGGCATACTACTACTTGGGATCTTGCTTCGGAGATTCAATGGGGCAGTCAGTCGTGTAAAGGGTTGTCCTTCAAGATTTCGGCGTCCAAGCTCAAGATAAACGTAGGGCGGCAAGAATAATTGTTCCTTTACTTTTAATCATTTCTGTGGAGAGAGTAAAGTTGTTTGTCCGTTATAATGATGTAAGATATATCGTAAGGAATATTTCCAAGGGAATGCATGTAGGGAATCTATACTATATACTAAGAAATTGTAGTTTTCAAAAATAAAATCAAGTTTTCTCCTTAATTCTCTCTCCTATGTGGCATTTTCTTAATAAATTCATTTTCTTCTTTTTCCTACACTTTTCAAAATACCACAAGTTAGAAAGAAGAAAAAAAAAAAAAAAACCTTTCAAACTTCCATGCTCAAACATTTTCTCACTAAAAGTTTTACATTTCATTTTAAATCATAAATAATAAAGTGTAAAAAGCATTATAAGACTTTTTTTTTTTTTTGGATAAGCACGCCTTTCATAAAAGCACGAAACACATTACAATCTCTTAGGGGCATACCCCTGCTATACACTTTACAGAGAACCACCCTTACACTAAATCACTGTACTATATCTATACAGTAAGAGACAAATCTAAACTAAACTATTCATCTAGCTGGACCAAAAATTTGTCCAGAAAGCTGCCAACTATCACATAAAACCTTGTTTTCCTGAGTAGGCTTCACACCCCTCGTAGAGCTAAGAGAATCCCTTATAGAATTGATAATGTGGAGAAGCAGTCGATCTTGAGGGAGAGCTTGGTGTTGGAAAACTCGTTTATTCCGTTCCAACCACAAACTGTAAACTGTAGCGGCCAAAGCAGTCTTCAAAATCACACTTCGGAAGCTATTATGTTGTACATGCTGAACATACCAAGTAATCACGTCAGCTAACAAGAGGGGCACTTGACTATCAGAAGACTTACGCCAAACAGCATGCCACACAGAACAAGACACAGGGCATTGGAAAAATAGATGGTGATGAGATTCCAAACCATTGGCACAGAAAACACAGTCCACAGCCACATTCATGCCCCAGCTAAACAATCTATCTTTTGTACTCAGTTTATGCTGGATTGCCAACCATAAAATAAAAGCCCATCGAGGAACGTTCCGGCTAAACCAAACAATCTTAGTCCACTGTTGGATAGGAAGTTTAGTCCGAATAGCTTCCCAAGCCGAGTGAACAGAATACCCAGTCGGGTGAGGGAGCCAAACAACCGAGTCCTCCTCTCCACAAACTGGCTTGAAATTAGGGGGAGTGTGAGACATGATAGTTTGAGTGACCCTATTCCTCTGCCTTGGCCATTTCCAGTCCCCATTATGAATAATAGAAGACACCTTCGAATGTAATGATCTGCCAAGGTTAAAGACAACACTCTCTCCAAATCTGTTGAATAAAGGGCCAAGAGGGTGCCAATTGTCAAGCCATAAGAAGGTACCTAGACCATTGCCAACCTTATATTGAATTAAAGGTTGTCCCACTCCTCGAAGACCAAGCACTTTCCTAATAGTCCAAGAAGCATCAATAGGGATATCCATAGACCATAAACATTGACCTTTTATAATGTAGGTATGGACCCATTTTACCCAAAGAAGATCAGCTTTGTTGCATAGTGCCCATAAATGCCTTAGCATGGTAGCTTTATTCCACTCCTTGATCCTTCTAAACCCCAAGCCACCTTCTTCTTTAGGACTGCACACAGAATCCCATTTGATTTTGGCAGAAGATGACTTAAGTTCAGTGCCAGACCATAAGAAAGCCATTAAGGTTTGCTCAATCTCCTTAATAACTCTGCCAGGAATGATAAAGATAGAGCTCCAATACACTTGAACACTAAACAACACAGATTGAATCAATTGAGCCCCGCCCCCATAAGACAAATCGTGATTAAACCACCCATGAATTCTTCTCAGAATTTTCTCCTTTAGAACTACACAATCTGCAGCCCTTAATCTAGTAGAGATAAGGGGAACCCCAAGGTATTTAATAGGAAGAGATGCCACAGGAATAGGGAGAATATTGCATAACTCCCCTTGAACACTGTCGGAAACCCCAGAAAAGAACATAGAACTCTTGTGCATATTGGGTTTAAGACCAAAAAACAAATAAAAATCATGAAGCAACTAGTTGATGAGAGAAAATGAATCATTAGAAGCTCCACACAATATGAATAGGTCATCAGCAAAGACTAGATGAGTCAAATTAATACCTCGGCATTTGGGATGAAAGCTGAACTGTCCCAAACCTATTCTGTACTGCAAGAGGGCAGTAAAAGCTTCCATAACCAAAAGGAATAAGTATGGAGAAATAGGGTCCCCTTGCCTCAACCCCCTCTGCCCTTGAAAGTAACCTTCCAACGAGCCATTGATCACTACTGAATACTTGGAAGAACTAACACATTTCTTGACCCAGAAAATGAACTTAGAGGGAAACCCATAGCTAGCATAGTATCAAACAAGAACATCCAATCCACAGAATCATAAGCCTTCATGAGATCAATCTTAATAGCACATCTAGGTTCACCCCCATCCCGATGGTAACCCCTAACCAACTCTTGCATTAACAGAACATTATCAACAATAGATCTGCCTTTAATAAAGGCAGACTGAGATTGGTTAATCAAACAAGGCAGAATAGGCTGTAAACGATTAGAGAGAACCTTGGTAATGCATTTATAAACTACATTACAGCAAGAAATAGGCCTGTAATCTCGAACGGTGGAAGGGGAACTCACTTTAGGCACAAGAGAAATGGCCGTAGCATTCCATTCCTGAAGCAAACAACCATGCACAAAGAAAGACTCCACAGCAGCAGTAAACTCCTGACCTACTACAGCCCAATTCTTCTGGAAAAAGAAGGAGTTGTATCCATCTGGCCCAGGGGCCTTATCCCCATTAATTCCCCAAAGAGCTCTCTTAATCTCAGCAGCAGAAACAGGGGCGGTTAAGGAAGCTGCTTGAGTTGTAGAAAGCTTAACAGGAATAGCTTGTTGTAATAAATCCTTGGCATCCACTCGAGCATCAAAGGAAGTACCAAGAAGCCCCTCATAGTAACTTAGAATCTCAGATCTAATGGACACCGGATCATCAAGTAAGGACCCCCCAACAGAATGCAAACTTAAGATAGTATTCCTAGCTCGATGAACACACAACTTCTGATGAAAAAATTTAGAATTGTTATCCCCCAAGGCCAGCCACTTAATCCTAGACCTTTGCTTCAAAAAAGCCTCTTCAGCTGATCGTAAAGTCATATACTTACAAACCAGCTCCTTCTCCTGGTTACAGAGATCATCAGAAGGAAAGGAAAACAGACGTTCTTGCACACTAGTCATCGCTTCCCTAGCCTCAGCCACTCTCTTCGAAATGTTTGAATAATAAGTCAGGTTGAGTTGCTTCAGAACCCCTTTCAATCTTTTCAATTTGGCAGAAAGCACAAACATGGGCCACCCCACCAAAGATTCGTTCCAAGAAGTAGTCAAAATCTGTCCAAACTCTGGGTGGTGAAGCCAGAAATTAAAAAACTTAAAAGGTTTTCTCCTACCATTTGGGGGAACCATAGTAACAGAAATGAGACAGTGATCAGATACTCCTGGAGCTAAAAAAGAAGCCTCAGCGGTGGGAAACATATCCAGCCAATCAGTATTAACAAGGACACAATCGAGCTTACTTTTATTTGAACCCCCACCACCTCTCTTGTTAGACCACGTAAACCAAAAACCCTTTGAAGGCATATCATCCTGAGCTATGTCAACAAGGCATTGATTCAACTCAGCAGCTGCATGAAGGTCAAAACCAACCAACCTTTCAGCCGATGTTCGAACCACATTAAAATCCCCAAGCTGTAACCAAGGCCGAAAGCCAACACTTTGAAAAACAGCCCTCATATCATCCCAAAGGTGCCTTCTATCCCCAATGCCATTATGACCATACACCACTGAAAGTAGAAAATTACGTTTATCCTCTAGAACCAACACATCAACAACAATGATTTGATCAGATTGAAAAACAACAGCCGCTTGACAAATAGTACTATCCCATCCCAAAAGTATCCCAGCAACAGGACCAGAGTTGTAGTTATGAACAGCTTTCCAATCCCTGGGAAAACAAAGATCCACAGTGGTATGAAGATTGGTATCTCTAACCTTGGTTTCAACCACACCCATAAGACGAAACTTATTCGCAACAATAACAGATCTAACCTCTTTTTGCTTTAGAGGATTATTCAAGCCTCAAATATTCCAAGTTCCTATTTTAAGCATTAAAAAAATTGTTCTTCTTTCTTGCTCTGCCCTTTTGAACAGCAGGAACCACAATAGGATCCAATCCTTTAATAATACCATCAGCAAATTCATCCTCAGTGGGAAGTAGAGATGAAGGATCCCCTACGGTACCATCCCCATCCAGAGTAGACTGCAACACTGAAAACATGTTCTGAGAAGAGTTTGCACCTGAAACAATCACCCCTTTAGCCTTAAGACCCATAGAATCTGGGGCCTTACCCTCGGCAATTTTAACCACAGGGACACTAGGCAGAGCTGCAACACCAATCTCCGCAACCACGGTATCAGCTTGCTCAACAACAGAGACAATCCCTTCGTCAGGGACAATAGGAACATCAGACAAATCATACTTATTAGGATCCTCCAGAGTAACAGCTTGCTCCAAAGTAGTCTTCCTACCTTTGACCACCCAAACTTGTTGCTTAGGGTCAACCTTAGGGACACCTCCAATCATCTCTGGGCAGGTCCGATGACCAAAAACCTTACACTTAGCACACGTCAAGGGTTTCCAAGGATACCACACCTTAATAGTAAAACTGTCCCCATTGGCCAAAACTAGGTCAAAGCTATCTGGGAGGACAGAATCCACATCAACTTCTACACAGATCTTAGCATAGTTAAGCCGGCGGCACTGCTCGGTCATTTGATCAGCATAAAGAGGTTTGCCTACAGCACTAGCCACATAACTAAGCCCTTGGGCAGTCCATAAGTCCAAAGGAACATTATAGAACATTAAACATTATATAATTTTCTACTTGCTCCCGTGCATAGCACGAGTAGGACGCTTGTATATCCATGTAGCCACGTGGCATCTTTATTTCTTGTATGCTTTCACTATCCTCCAACTGTTTATTTCATTTGGAGGGAGTAAAACTCTGATCATAAGTATTTTTCAGCAACAATGTAGTATATGGATACCCTCTGCTGAAAATCAGAACAGTTGTTTGGCTTGGGGGATTCCTCCTGTTGTTTTCTCCAAGTCCAGATCATGAAGTTATCTAGAACAGGGCAATTTTCACCTTTTGTTTTTTAGCTTTTCTTGTTTTTGGCTAGGAGGCTGAGGTAGGCCATCATTTGTTTTTGCTTGTATGGTTTGAGGGCTGGCTGGCCCTCTTGTTTTGTACTAGTACTATTGTTTTCAAATTTCAAGGCTATCTCCTCGATTTTTTGGGCCATTCTAATACTCCTAAAAGAATCTGTCCAAAAAAACAAAATCATGTCCAGCAAACAAACGTGACCTAAGAACATACATTCCTCATTCGTGCCTCTAAACGCTTAAGATTTCAAGTTGATGAGAACAAGGTTTGCACTTTTTTTTTAATAACCAAAAAAGGGCAGACCTTGTTCTCCTAAATTTTTGGGGCTTTGTTTTGGATATTTTCAAAAATATTTGGGTAGAAGTAAAAAAAATTGGGTTTTTCAATTCTTCTCGTCAATACGAATCAATAATCTACAAAAGTTAAACGCAAAATTAACAAATGCGGGAAAAAAAAATCGAATAAAAACAAAACAAGAAAAAGTCCCCAAAAAACTAAGGAGAACAAGATGCACTTGTTAACAAAATCCTTTTATCTATATTTGGAAAAAGAGAAAACCTTTTGTGCATGTATGGGCAATGCCTCGATGAACTTGAAGCCGACAAGCAAGGAATAGGAATGTGTAAAAAGAAAAGAAAATGAATGGAAGAAAGTATATAGAAACAAATAAGCTTGACATATTCAATTTTTTTTGGAAAATGATATTGGCACTTCAAAAATTGATGCAGGTACTCCAAAATCAGTGTAATTCCAAAGTCACTTTCCTTTATTTTTGAAGTGTTTGCATCAATTTTTTGAGTGTCAATATCATTTTCCTTTTTTTTTTTCCAAATCCTACACAATTCCATACGCAAATTTAGCCACGAACACCAAGCCCAAGAGATTGGTTTCCCCTCGAGTTTTTTCTCTCTGTCCTATCCCCTCCGGGTTTTTATTTTTTGGGTCTATTACGGACTCAAACAAATGATTGGAATCGTTCATTTTATGAAAGTCGTTGAGAACAATTTTCTATGAAAAAAAATTAGTTTGATCGTACTTAATTTGATGTATTACAAATCCCCGGACTATGAAATTTCTGTTTTTCCATCTGTGTCCTCGTGTGGTTTGCGCGAGGATAAAATAGAAAAATGCATGGCACAATTCCAACCATAACTAACATTGTATTTCTTTTCCTCTCCGCCATTTCTATATCCGATGGGAGCTTATATCCCACCCATATTTCAAAGAGTTTTAAGTTCTGTCCGGCTTAGGCACATGTTTTCCATCACCGTCCATTATGGACTAAGCATTCACTGCAGTAATTTGAACCGTTTATTTTATAGGACCCACAAAATAACATATCCATGCAAAAAATTAGTTAGACCGGAAATCAATAGATATATTAAAAGTTCATTTTTGATTTTTAAAACGGATGGCTAGATTCTATAACTAGTTTTCTTTTAGTTAAACTGTTCATGACCATTTATTTTATAAATCAATATTTAATTTTTGATATAATTATTGATGTCCGATAAAGCTAATTTTTTGCATGGATATACTATTTTGTAAGCCCTACAAGATGAACGGTTTAAATTATTACAATAAACGCACGGCAGGACCCACAATGAGCTGCGGAAACTATGAGGTTTACACCTCATTTGGAAAAAATTTAAGCTCCATTTCAAACAGCACAATTGAACATGAACAAGCACTCTAACAACTCGTTTGTTAGCGGGCTATATTTTGTCAAGTACAATGACAAGGTTGATCAGAAAAAGAAGTAAAATAGTGGTATTTTTTCACTAGACGGTTGATTAATATGGCAAGTACTCCATACTGCTGGACCATCTCATAACAAATTCATGTGCACCTATGTTGTATCAAAATATGAAACATACCACCACTCAGGTGTTCTAGAGAGGGACATGAAGCACTTTCAAGTTGCAACTACCCCTAACCCGGTCCCATACCGATGACTCGATGAGCGAGGGGGGGAGGGAGTATTACATGAAAGGGAAAAAAAACTTTCTCGACAATGATTCCAACCAAAAAAGGCGAAAGTGAAATTGCTACAGAACTACAGGAATGTCTATCTTCAAAAGGCAGTTTGAAACTCGCGTCCATCGATGAAAAACTGAGTGCAAATTCTTGTAATCTTAACTGGATAGGGTTAATAACAAAAAACAAACACAACCGATGGCCGGGAACTATGTCGCTAAATAGCATCCCTAGAGTCCTAATTCCTTTCTTTATCCGAGGAAGTTCATAATCACCAAATGGAGCACCAAATTGCAGAGAACAAAGTCCGCAAAAGCACGTTCTGGCGGCAAATCCTGCAATTTGACCACAAGATGTGAATCAAAAAGGGAAGAATACCAGCACACGTGGACAATATGATACTGTTTGTGCGCACTATTCATTGGTTTAGTTTCAAATTCTCACTCCTTTCTTATGGCTAAAGATATAAACAAGCAAGGATTCCTCGAAAAGGAAAACAACTTACCTTGAATTCCTTGTTTTCTTTGTTCACTTGTATACGGAGACAAACTGTTGCCAAAGAAAAAAAAATCAGTCTCAATTTCCCATTACATAACAAACACAATATCCTGCACAGAAAATGAACTCAATTCTGCGCACTAACCAGCAAGAACTGCTGTCCCGACGCCAGAAAGAACTCCTGAGAGAAAAGAGTTGAATGGGAAAGATCCAACTATAGCCATGTAAACAACCTGTTAATCACCGTAATGAATATGTCAAACATGAAGCAACTAATAACCAAGTCTTACGCCCAAAACTCTTAACTTCCAACATAAATGCAGAAGAAACAATGTAAGAAAGCAGAGAAATTCAAAATTTCTTTCCTAGATGCCGAAGCAAGTTCAGTATAGAAGTAAGGGTGGTCTCAGTGAACTTAGTATAGAAAACTTACAAATAGGAACTTAGCTTACCTTCTGAATAGGAAAGTTGAACTAAACCAAACCAAACTAAGCCTTATGTCCCAACGTCGGCTACATGAATCATTTTCTTCCATTGAGCTCTGTCAAGGGCCACTTGTTTACACAAACCTATTATACTCATATCTTTGCATACCACAGCATCTAATGTCAATTTAGGTCTACCCCTCCCCGTAGCATTGCTACCCAAAGCTATCCTATCCGCTCTCTTAATAATTCGAAGTTCACCCTTGCACTACTTGCTTCATAATAATTCGAAGATCCTCGACACAGTCACACAGCTTTTATTGCATTTATATGTATGCTACTTGAGGTACCTCCTAACAATTCAACTATTATCTCACCCTTCCGCTGTTGATTATCGTATTCCCACAAAGTCACAATGTTACATGGCAAGACTATCACTTCTTACGGAAATATAGGGGTAACTTCTGAATGTTACAAATTCCAAAAAAAAGATCCTTACAGTTGATGTTATTAAGTGGACCGTACTAAAATGTAATTCAAACTGATTGGCAGCCTATTGTTAGGCAAGGTCCAACAGTCCAATGGATATTACAGTATCCGACTTAACAACAATTCATAGTATAGGTAAGAGTAAGAACTAAAGGTTTTGGGATCCAAACCTTTTGATGCGTAAAGCAAAAGGAACATTAAAACAGGGATGACAGGGAGACTGGCCACTGTACACGATGTTTCCCAAAGGCCTTCAAGTTCCTTATAGATGATGTTTTGGGTTGACAATGGATTGCCAAGGAAATCTTTTCAGATACTTAGAAGTGATGCAAGTATCTTAAGAAGGAACTAGCGAGTATATCTGGTCTTGTAACACAGGTTTTGTTCCAGAATTACCTTTCCAATAGATGTTGTATCACCTTCTTCATCAGAAACTTCTACTAAATATGCAAATTATACCAAATTTTTACTTCCACAAAAGGGAATAGCCAGAAAAGGCTTACTTCTTTATCTTAAGTGAATCATTTGGTATTGCTTACAAGGGAATTGCTTACAAGGGAGAGATTTTAACAGCCAACAGGTCCCTAGCCTCTTATACTTCTCCGATGTGTACTTCACCCCCGACATGTTATTCGCTCCCCATTCCATCACCAGTACTCAAACACCACTCATTAAGTCCTTTCTGAGAAACTGCTTAGTAATCACTACTCAGAAACAATGCCTTCAAATTAAGATTTCAACAACACATCAATGATGCCTCAAGAAATGAAACATGGAAGCTTTGTTATGATTTCGCGAATCAAGCCTAGGAAAAAAGACCAAGCTTGAAATGAGATAGCCATTACTTTTCCAGACAAGTAGACAACTAATAAAAAAGCAACTTTTTCTATTGAAAAAATCTCTCGTTGCAAAGTTGTCTATCTTCATGAATAGACTGAGGTGTGGAGTTGGGAAGCCCCTAAGATATCCTAAGGTCTGTGCCCCTGGCTTTAGTTACTTCAAAATAAATTGTATCAACAAGTG
Source organism: Rhododendron molle (assembly GCA_025413875.1). Lineage (NCBI taxonomy): Eukaryota > Viridiplantae > Streptophyta > Magnoliopsida > Ericales > Ericaceae > Rhododendron > Rhododendron molle. The sequence continues at coordinate 18,199,606 of CM046394.1, read as the reverse complement.
GCATTCAGCAGTTGGATAAGAAGCAGCAATGGAAAAATCTAGATGAACCTTGATATCGTCTAATACACTTATTTTCAGCTTAATACCATGAACCAAAAAGAACAGCTATCCAATTCCTTTTATATGTAGTATGCCCAGCGGTGTGCTAAACACATGTGACATGCCGAAGCCAAAACCTGTAGAACCTCTCCAAATGTGTGCTTAAATTCTTGCCAACTTCTAGCATGGTAAAAGTTCAGAAATTCTCTTCCAAACTACCTAGTACTACCATTTTCATTGGAAATTAACTAAAGAAAATAGGAGAAATCATATTTGCCACTGGAATAAGATTGTCAAGTTAGTAGCATTTTGACACTTGTAACCTGCCAAAAAGAAGCTTTGGCATTCATTTTTGGGATCGACCACTAGATATAATTTTAGGGACAACGGGAAACTATCAAGGCAACTATCCAAAAGGGAACACAAAATTCAACCCCAAAACAAATGGTACATCAAATCAAAGCATGAAAACAGATCAATATGATTTTCAATAACACAAGAAAAGTAGTATCATTTACATTTTCCCCAGCACTTCCAGAAACTTATTATGGAGCCTTAATCCAACCAATCAGTAAATTACACAAATAAGTAATAACAAAAATCGAAGGTAATTCAAGAAAAGAAGGAAGTTTCTTTTTAGACTGCAACCAAACCTGACCTGATCAAGTTCGGTCAGGTCTTGTTATTTAAAATTGAACAATAAGGGTTTGAACTAGTCAATCGTGTTCGAGAACCACTACCGCATAAATAGCAATCAAAGATCTGTAAGATTCGTCTACGGATGAATCAACTGGATGTATGTCGTACCTGAATCACAGCGGTGAAGACTGCAAACATGACGTATAGATCGATAATCTGGAAGAAACAAGTTCGATTAGGGTTTCCATTGAAACGTAAAACACCATAATCGAATATATTCACAGCTGTAGAAGCGTGTACGTAGAGAGAGAGAGAGAGAGAGAGAGAGAGAAACCTTAAGATTTGTGGGAGTGGCAGCATAAGCAGACCGGAGCGATTGGAAAAGTGCTTGAGCATCCTTTGTCGCCGACGACTTCCCCATTCTTCTCTCTCTGTCTCTCCCTGGAATATGAATGTCTAGCTTGCAAACAGAAGTACAGAACCCCGAGTGAAGGAAAGAAAAAAGAAAAACACCAGAGGAACCTTCCTGGTGGAATTTTTGGGATCATATTTTTGGTTTTTTATTTTTTATTTTTTTGGTTTTTTGACTTTTTAAATTATGATCAGAATGAATTTTTGAATCTGACAGGGTATTTGAATAATATGTACGAAATTCATTTTGTAACATGAGTAGTGTTTTGGAAATATGTGATGGAAATGAATTATGAGTTAATTTTTGGAAATTGATAATGCCAAAACTCTTTTTGTTCCTGCCAAAACCTTTTTTGTTCGTGTCAAAACTCAAGTTTTACCTTTTATTGCATGACTTAGTTGCTCTCCACTACACCACTTGCTTTACCAAAATGCCCCTTGAAATCTCCCGTAAGTGCAAAGCAACATTTCGTTGTTTTCGAGCAAAATTATGATCCAAACGAAAACAACCCAACAATCAAACAATGCTCGACACAACTTGCAAAACAAAGCAGACAAGCAAAAGCAACCCTTCTAATAATCCATCTAACGAACATATATCCTTCAGTATAAATATTACATCATCCAAAATTAAAAATCAATTCCAAAAAGTTCACAGTTGTGATTAACAAGTGATAATGCTCGATCTAGGACTTCGCACAAAAACTCCATTATGCATATCACTTAGCTAAAAGTAAACATTTTCCTCACTGCTACCTGAATATTTTTTTTTTTTTTAAATAAGAGATGAAATAGAGTATCAAATAGACGACAAAGGAATAATAAATTCATCAACACTAATTCTCTATCCGGTACAATGACATGGTGCCCTCAATTATTTGCTCAACTATTGCTCATCAAATCTACATTATGAAGGAAAAAAAAAAAAATACATTGAGAGCCATCCTTACGGAAAAAAGAGAACTTGGCTTTTTTCATAAAAAAATGGAGACAAAAAACTGAACAAAACTTGAGATCTTATATCAATCCCTTAATTAAAGCTGTGGATTTTGCATTTTACTAAATACGTTAAGTTAGAAACCTTGGATTTACCCCGTTTTTGCATTTCATCAAAAAAGAATGATACTAAAATAATCATGTTAGAATTTCGTTGGACATTTCGGTAAAGCAAGTGAATGTAGCGGAGAGCAATTAAGTCATGCAATAAAAGGTAAAACTTGAGTTTTGGCAGGAACAAAAAGGGTTTTGGTAGGAACAAAAGGGATTTTGGCATTATCAGCTCCCTAATTTTTAGCATATTACCCCTGATTATTTATTTTTGGGTAAATTTCACTGACCTCCCCTGAGGTTCCTGACAAATACAAGAACCTCCCCTGAGGTTTCTGAAATGACTCTGACCTCCCTTGCTTTTGCTGACAATATCAATTTACCCCCATCTGTTACTTGGACGTTAGAAACTTGACGGAAAGTGCAAGACATGCTGATGTCATGATGATCTTACTTTCAATATACCAATAAGGCCCTCAACCCTTCCATAATCATCAATCCCATAAATAAAAATACTTGCTACAGTAAATCACATTTTTTTACAATCAACTATATACGTAGAGCACATAAAAAGTAATTTTTTTTTTTTGGATAAAAAAATCAAAAGTCACTCTTTTTTAATACTATTTCGAGTGTTTCAACACTAGCACACCAAAAATAAAACACAGAATTGAACCAAATCTAATTGTAATTCAATGTAAGATTTCAATTATTTTAATTGAATATTGAAGTATACAACTAACAACTTTTTTTTCCCATCTAGTTCATAATGGTTTGAGAATTTGTTTTATCTATTTTTCTAGGTGCATGAGATTGATGTATTCATAGACCCAAAAAAATCCTCTTTAAAGTGAAAAAATGCACCAAATGCAAAATAAAAATCACCAAGTCCAAATTTTGTCTCACACCATAAAATTACTTTTCAAGATAATCCAAACAGATTCTCAATTTACGATTATGGAAAATGGCCAATTTGGATCACTTTTTATCTAGGTCTCTCAATGTAAACAAACACTACCCCGCTCTGGTCAGGGAATGTGTTTACCCATCCCATCCCGCCCCACTCAGTAAGAAGTTTTAAAATATTGTCAACCTAAAAGCAAAATAAACCAAAATAGTTATAAATAAAGTGGTATTTTAGTGTAATGGTAAAAATATAAAGGTAAGAATATAAGTTTTTTAATATAATAATAACAATATTAGAGTAAAAAAATTCATAAGTATAATGATAGTTAGATTAGGGTAAAATATAATTTTACATTTAAATACATTTCGGAGCAAGTAACGGGGTGGGGTAATATCAGCCCGACCCCGACCCAAACGTGGCCGGATTTTTCTAATTTCACCCTGAATCCGCCTTTGTATCCGAAGAGTTGATAAAAATCCGTCCCAATCAGAGCGGGGTGGGGCAAATTGTCATCCCCAATAGTTATTGAGCAACTCTTGGGGTCACTTTATCCTCACATATAACCAAATCCAAATGACTTTGGGATAGGCTGTCGGGATTATAGCCTTGTAAGGATCAGTCCAAAGTTTGGGCAAACTAGCCTGGGATATCCTACGTTACCAAAAAAAAAAAAAAACAAATCAAACAAATTTGCCCCTAGCTCTAGATTTCCGATTATTTCAAACAACTTTCCACAAAAATCATTTGATACAAATGCAAATACCAATGGTGAGTCATAAAGATGAGCTATCTGTATGTATAATGTGTATATATATATACATGTACATACAGGCGTACATGTTGTGGCCTGTGCGTTTGTTGAGGAATCGGCTTCGGCATCCAGTTCTGCTTCTCACACGACAATATCCAAATTGTTCTTAATATAATGTTTGTCTCCCCACAAAATTGGATCTTTGCTGCTATTTCATCTCTACAGGTGCTCAAGTATTTCTGATCCGAATGGATCTCACTCAGGTGATTTCGGGTAATGTTGGTATTCACGGTTGTGGATGGTAAAACCTTAGAGGTGAGGTTGATGAACAGATGATTTAGGTTTGGGTGGTTATGGGGGTTGCAGAGCGGTGGGTGGCGCCTGTGGGGTTTGAAGCGGTGGGGGGGTCGGTGTACAGGAAGGATATAAGGGGAAATGGACAAGAAAAGGAGAAGTATGGATTTGAAGGGCTTTTGAGTCATTTAGTAACTGAATTTAACGCTGTTATTAGGAAAAGTAACGGAAGGGGGAGTTTGTGTATTGTCAGATAAAGCAAGGGAGGGCAGAGGCATTTCAGAAACCTTAGGGGCGGTGCCTGTTTTTGTCAGAAACCTCAGGAGAGGTCAGTGAAATTTACCCTTTATTTTTTGGAATAACAATCTTATTTTTTGGTTTGAAATACTTTTTGTTTTTTCTTTATTTTTGATAACTCCAACCATGTTTTTATTTTTTATTAATTAACAATGACATTTTTAATCTGCGAAACCCACATCTTTCTTTTTCTTTTTTTTTTTTTGCTAACCCACCAAAATATTCACTAAGTCACGCAAATCAACACTTCATTCCCTTCTTTCGTTTTTGTTTTGTTTTCTTTTTTTTATGTAGACATCTTTTCCACTGTTTGGTACTTGGGTTGACACAAATTTTTTTCTGTGCAACAGAAATGATTAAAAAACTACAAACAAAAGGTCAGATGAAGGTCGGGCCATCCATGGTAAACTGCTAGTATAATGTTAAGAATGTAGTAATTTTTTGAAGAAGGCAGCGGCAGTTATGTCTTTTTTCCTTGCACCCAAGTTTAATTGGAAAATGAGAAGTTGAAAAACTTCTCCTACCCTCTTTTTGCGTTTCAGCCTCTAAATACAAAATTTGAGAAGTCATTTTCTCATAATGAGGTTTGGCTTTGGGTTGCCAAACACCCAAAACCCAAAAAGTAGAAATGGAAAAGCTGAAAATGAGGTATCCAAACATCCAAAACCCAGAAAGTAGAAATGGAAAAGCTGAAAATGAGGTATCCAAACAGGCAACTAGAGGGGTGTTCGGCAGTTGGATTTTTGGATTTTCATTTTCAGCTTTTGGGTGTTTGGCAACTGAAGTTGAAAATGGATTTTGGGAGAATAGATTTTCGAATTTTGGGTTTAGGAGCCAAAAATCAAAATCTGGGTCTACCATACCCAAAATACATTCTGGCCATAATCTAAAAAGCCAAAAAGCCAAAAAGCCGAAAATTAAAAGCCAAAAAGTAAGTTTCCAAACACCTCCAGGCCAGATTTCTGATAACAATTTTGGGCAATGAGTTGGCATCTTATCTACAATTTATTGATTAGTAAAAATATAAAAATAATTGGACATTTTTCAATAGCTCTTACCCTAGCAAAAATTCAAAATTTCCAACAACATTATTGGTTAGTGGAAATAATTTCACATTTTTCAATAATTTATTGATTAGTGAAAACAACTTTAAGCTTTTCAATAACAACAAATGATCAGTTATTGCCTACCGGAAACACCCCTTATAATTTCCGAAATTAATCAAGTTACGCATGAAAAGTATCAACTTTAAAAAAATTTGGAACTTGTGGTTGTGGAAAAAGATGAAGAAAGGAAAGTGTCAGAAAATTAAAGAGAAAAAGATTGTGATTTTGGCACTCTAAAAATTGATGGAGGGGCTCCAAAACTGAACTGTGTTGATACACAAAAGACAAAACAATGTCGTTTTGGAGCCCCTCCATCAATTTTTGGAGTGCTAAAATCAATTTCCAAGAGAAAAATGTTTACTATTCCTATTCCTTGGAACTCTACAAGTCTGTTGGGTCATTTTCCCTTCTTTTACCTCTCGAATCAAGCAAGCGCGATAGATTTTTTGTCTTTTTTTTTTTTTTTACTTTCCTTTCTTTTCTTTTTCTTCCCTTAAGTTCCAAAACAAACACTTATATATAGTTTCCGGATAAAAAAAAAAAACACTAACAGTTCTAAGTTATATAAAGAAAAAGAAGAAAGAACACGAACTCATAAGTAGGCATAAGTAGGAGTATAGCGTGTAGGGGTGAAAGTAAAAACCGGTGAACTGGACCGACAACAGAAACCAAACCAAATGGTTGGTTTGGTTTGATTTCTAGAGGTAATCGGTTTGGTTTGGTTTGAATTTTAGCCAAAGAACTATGGCCAGATAACTAGCACTTATAATTTAACTTATTTAATTTTTTTGCTTAAAAAAAATTAATGAAGGGTGTTTGCAAACAATGAATAATCACTTATTTGACTTTTTAGCTTGTTTGACCCAGAAAACCTATATTATTTTAAGCTCCAATTTGAAGCTTTTTTTTTTTTTTTGCTTATGTTAAGTTGTTAGAATATGAATGAACAAAATAAGTTATTCCTTACTCAAACTTTAAGGACAATCTAGAGATTTCGTTCATAAAAAGCTATTTGACAACTTATTCAAGCAAACATGTTATACTTTTTTCTTAAAACTTTTAAAAAGCTACTATAAAAAACACTTTAACAGTTTATTTTAAGCGAAAATAATCTAAACAAACTAGTATAATTTAAAAATCTTACTCATTAAGTGCTAGCAAACGGGGCTTTATATAAATAAAATGCACATAAAAGTAACCGAATGTTATGTTGGAAATAGCAAATTTTCAGGTTGAAATTAAACTAGCTACTTCTCTATGGATATTTCTTTTATGTTGGAACTAGCTACTACTCCTATTTCTCTACGGATATTTTTTGTTTTTTTACTAATTTTTTAATCTTGGAACTATCTACTGGTATATGTTGATGCTGTTTTTCATATGTTGTTCTTGTTGTATTTTGTTCCAAACCGGTCAAAATGAACCTTTAATATTTTGTTTGGTTTTGGTTTGTCAAATGTCCAAACCAAAATGTCCGGTTAATTGGGAAAAATGCCTAAATCAGACCAAGCCAAACGGTTTACACCCCTAATGGCATCTGCACTAGTTCCTAGCAAAAAATGGTAATGAGTAGTGCAAATTTTCATTTTAACTACCCATATCTCTTTCAAAATTCTAATATTGGAATATCTATTCACCTATTTTTATTAAAATATTACTCCTCCTAACTTTCTTTTTTTCCTTCTTCCCCTTCCAAACATGGGGCGGTGGAGAGGATAGATTCGGGTAGTCCAGTGATGACGAAGATGAGTCACAGCTCAATTGGGAGAAGGCGGAGCACACCCAAAAATAGGATCATAACTTGTTATTGGACGACAAATTTACGACTACGATACAAATGAAGCAAAGCGCATCGATTCATCGATCGTCCAATTTTCATTATTTAATTTATCAGCTTCCAATTTTATATATTGAACAACATCTTATACGTATGCTTAAAAAGGTTCAGAACATTCAACCAACATGATAATGTATTTTTTATGACAATAATAAGACAGGATCAATAAGACCATATGTAAGAGATAAAAGAAGCTTTTATATCTGTTAGTACGAAAGAATTTAGTTAAGAAATGAAATTTACCGGAAAAAAATAGTATGACCGGTACTTGGTGGTACTATTTGGTATTTCTCGACATAACTGGTATCAACCGATATCTAAACTGAAACTAGAGGGGTAACCGGGTAAGGCACCCGTTAGAAAAAACCGATATGTGCCAGCCAATATGGAACAAAGTTCACAACTTTGGTTGAATGAATCAAAATGCTCGACCTTGACTTGTGTTCGCCCCCCTTAGTCTGGCTCATTAATTTGTTGATAACTTGGTATCCAGTCGAATAGTCAGACTATTAAAAAATGTGTATACGAATAGTGAATCTATAGAATTACTTGGGACAATCTTTCCCATTGGCTTCACATTAATTTATTCAACAACTTATTCAATAAAATGGTATGAATTTTTAAATGAGCTTACACAAAGTTTCAACAAACATATATACAAATGGTATAAATTTTTTAGAATAATTTAATTAAAAAAAATTTAGTAGAGTCCAAATTCCACTTGCCCCATCAAACTCGTTGGGAAGAAAAAACGATAAATACGAAGGAAAATGATTTTTATTCTTATTTTTCTGTAAATATTTTTATAATTTATTTGTAGTGTGTTTAGGGAATTTAAATAGGAGTCGTGCAGCATAGACATACTTAAATCACAATTCTATATGGTTTGAATCATTATTATGTTCCCATTCTGATATTTAAAAAAATTCAACTATTGATTATTGGAAATATCCAAGTTCCTCTCATATTAGGGTTTTTTGGACTTTTTCTTGTTTTGTTCTTATTCAAATTTTTGTCGCGTTTGTTAGTTTTGCATCTAACTTTTTGTGGATTATTGATTCATCTTGTCAAGACGAATTGAAAAAGTAAAAAATTATAACTTTTACCCAAATATTTTTCAAATATCCAACATAAAACCCAAAAAGCCGGGCTCAAAACTAACAAATGCGAAAAAATTTGAATAAAGAAAAAATAAGAAAAAATCCAAAAATAGGTAGCGGAACACAGGCCTATTTTGGATAAATAATCCATTTAAATTGTTTTTTTTTGTCTTTATTAAAAATCGTATTTGTTAGTTTTTTGTCATTTTTTTTTGTGAATTATCACTTCGTCATGATGATAGTAACCTAAAAACTAAAAATACTTTGTTAGTTTTTTGTCATTTTTTTTATTTGTGAATTATTACTTTGTTATGATGGAAGGAATCTAAAAGGTAAAAAAATTACATTTGAAACACTTTTTTTTTGAATAAATACAAAAATAAGCTCATAATTTTTTTTTACTTTTTAAATTCCTCTCATCATGACGAATCAAAAATCCAAAAAATTGTTATTATGAAAATATTTGAATAAAGATAAAAAAAAAATCAAGCCATTTGACTTAGGCAATGTTCCTCTACGGCCTGTTTGGATGCCGGAGATGAGGGTGGATTTGGCAAGAGCCCTGATTTGCAATCCTGGCCCCACACCATCTCCGGTCTTTGGCATCTCTTGTGCGCGGGTGGATTTGTGTGGAGGCGGATTACATATCCGGTTGGAGGGTGGATTTGTAACGACAGGGGTACCCTGTTGTTAGCTAATCCGGGTGTTTTGGGAGGATTTTGCCCTTCCAAATCCAGGTGACTCTTCCTCTATGTAACAACAAAGAAGAAGAAGAGAGAGAGAGAGAGAAGTACTGTTCATTTCTGGAGAAGTGGATGGAGAGAGGTACAAGTTGTAGTGATGATCGGAGCAAGAGACTAGCGGCCAGAGTGGTGATGATCGACGGCGGCAACGGCAACGGGCAGACGGAGAAGTCGAGGAATTGCAGAGGATGGGTTTTTTTTTGGAAGAACAGAAGGAAGAGGATGGGGTTGAAAAAGGGGCCTGGGTGGGTTTTGTACCAGTTTTGTACTGTTTTAGACTTTCAGATGTATACTGACATATACATATATACACGTTATGTAAGTATTTTTTTAATAAATTATGGTTTACTTTTAATTTGTTTCGGAAAAAATATTTTTCTAAAATGAAATTAAGTTTAAACATTTGTGGGGGCAATTCAATCATTTAACATATAATCCCATCAAATCCACCCTCTAACTCCCGTTCAAAAAAATCATCCAAATACTGGATTACAAATCCACCCTTCTTAAGAGGTGGGTCCACCCTTCTTACATATCCACCATCATTACATATCCACCCTCAAATCTACCCTCATTCTATATCCACCCAAAATCATATCCTCCATCCAAACGGGCCGCTAAGGGATATGAGTACTTATTATGAATTAAGTAGTTATTCTTTAAATGAAAGGTGATGTATTATGAGATAATGACCGACATTGTAAGGCGGAAAGTAAGTACTTATTCCGTTCCTATTTAATTGTCCACTACGATTTTGCGTGTATTTTTAAGGGCTTATATCTCTCAATGTATATTATGTTTTATGTTTTGAAAATTATTGTCTTATAGAAAAAATTGAGATCTATTAAACAAGATCCATATTGCATATTTTTAGCAATATACATCAAGAGATATAAGCCGTAGACAATTAAATAGGGACGAAGGGAGTACTTTTTTTTTTTTTTTTGCAAATGTGAGAAGTGTATTTAACTGTGAGGCGAAAGTTTATATAACAGAGAGGAACCCCATGAGGGCAAATGAGTATCTACATACCGGACAAACCATTAGAGAGAGCAATCAGAGTACAATATGTGCAATCCTTTCAAACTCGCCTAGAGATATTAGGTTCACAGAAAATAAAACTAATACTACCAAACACATTACCAACAAACTAAATTCGGATATAAACCAGACTAAATCTGGACAAAAAACAAAATAAAGCAAAAAAAAATACATTCTCCTCCGTCATTGAGCAGTCCTTCTCTTGCCTAACCTCCTATAAGCCCTACCAATCAAGCTCTTAAGTCGGCGAGCCATGAAGCCACCGGCGACCACGCGGTTGCAAACCCATAAGCGGTGCGGCGGCGAAACGACAAGCAATTTTGGTGGAGAAGGAAAATGTTTTGTTCGGTTGTCAATTTGGAAAAAAATTTTCAACTCCAAAAATATTCATTATCCCTACTTTTAATCATTATTCTTATTTCTCTATCAACTCATTACCTATCTTCAAGCATTCTCTCTCTATTTCTCCCCCCTCATTATCGCTATCTCCAATTATTATCCTAATTCCTCTATCCACTAATTACTCCAAAAACCAAACCCAAAGACCCCGTTTGTTTTGAGATTTTGAATATGTAGGTAATGAATTTCGTGATAAATAAAGTAATAATTAGAAATAGATACGGGAAAAAATGAAAATAATAATTAGAGAAAAATAAGATAATAGGAGTAACCTTTAATCCAACAAAGTCAAATTTTTTTTTTTTGGAGTTGCAACCGCATTATTAGGCCAAAAAAATAGGCCGTACCTATATGTGGAAAAGAAGTGCAAAACTCGTGTACACCACTACCACGATTAACAGGTCAATCAATACGCATGATGGACGATTTCAAAAGGCACCGCTATTTGCAATCACAAATTTGTTAAGTATATCCTGTATATAATATGGTACACATTTGTATATAATATGGTACACATCTGTATATAATATGTTCCACAGAATACGCTTAGCAAATACTGGGGTGTAAATAGCGGTGTCGTTTCAAAAAAAAGAGAGATCAATACGCACGTTGACCTGAGAATAGCCTCGATCGAGAAACCAACACTATTCCAACAACCCAGCCGAGCCGACGTCGTGTTCCACCTTCCCCCATAAAAAACGACACCACTTCGTCTATTCCCCTGCTTGCAAATTGCAATCCACCCAATCGCGTCACCCCCTAGATCTCATCTCTATCTTTCAAACCAAATAGGTCGCCGACCTCTCTCTCTCTCTCTCTCTCCTCCTCTCTCTCCTCAATCACCACTTCCGACATCTGAAAAGAAATAATTCTAGCAAATGGATCCTCGCCCGTCGGTCTTCTCCCCCCGTCTGACCTCGTCGTTTCACCTAATTTCTGGATCAGCTCCGCACGACGGCTAATCCGACTAATTTCCCTTACCAGTTGGTAAAACCTCATCTCTCTCTCTCTCTCTCTCTCTCTCTATACATATATATGTATACATATCTACATGTGTGCTGAATTCGATGATTAGCTCAGAATCAGCTCGCGCGTGGAAAAATCTTGATTTTTTCTTCATCTTATCGCGTTGAATTTGGGGATGTTGTTTGGATTTGACAGATCGGGGTTAGTTTTGACTCCCGGAGAATTTCCTAGGCTCGTGTAATCGATTTATGTGTGTTAGTATGTTTGTTTCAGTGACGACGACTTAGCGACGGCGGCTCGGACTGTGTATAAGTTGACGATTAGGTTAAGATCGTCTGTTTCTCCATCTTATGCTTCGAAAACGTGTTATTTTATCCGCTTGAATTTGTCAATTTGGGGATTTTGAAGGAATCTTGACAGATCGGGGTTAGTTTGGATTCCCAGCGAATTTTGGAGGCTCTTGTAATTATTTCATGTATGTGTATGCAGGTAGGTATTTGTTTCCGTGACGACGACTTAGCGAAGGTAGCTCGGACTCTTAATTTTGTTGACGATTAGGTAAAGAATTGTCTTTTCACCTCTTATGCTTCGAAAATCTTATATCTTTCTTACATTTTGTTGGCTTGAATTCCGATATTTTACAGATCGGGCTTAGTGTAGATTCCCAGAGCATTCAGAGGCTGTTATTCTTGTTTAAATTATCTTATATCTTGTATATGTATGTTTATATATGTAGGTATTTGTTTCAGTGACGACGACTTAACGACGGCAGCTTGGACTCTAATTTGGCTGAAAAATAGGTGAAGATCGTGTTTTCTCCCTATATTTCTGTGTTTAGAATAGATCTTTGTAGGGTTTAGATCCACTCAAGCTTTTTGCAAAAAGAGATTTTCTTTTTCTTCATTTTTATCAAATTGAATTGTCGGGATGTCGTAGGAAGTTGATGATCGGGGTTAGTTTCTATTTCTAGTGCATTTTGGAGGCTTTTGCACTCGTTTTGGGTATGTATTATGTGTCTATTCATGGATAAAGTTTTACTTTGGAAATTGGGACTAAGAAGCACGGACACCTCTCCGGGCCTTTCGTATTCATATCCCAGACGGGTCGCACATGGACGCATTCCCGACGTGTCTGTCACGTGAAAATTTTGTGTCCGAATATTTGATTATTTTTTCTAAGTCAAGACACGTTTTGGACATGCTCCGACACGTACCTGATACACACGGGGATATGAATACGAATATGAATCCCCCGACGTGTCCTAATTTTGTAAATATCACGTATCCGCGTATCCATGTTGTGTTGGGTTTGTATCGTATCCGTATTCGATTCCGTGCTTCTTAGCTTTGGGATAAACCACTTTTTTCTTTAGCTTTGGGATAAACCACTTTTTTCTTTTTGATATATGGCTAATTTTGGAAGTTGGATTTCTCTAGAAAAAGGGGGAAGAAAGAGTAATGAACTTATTTATACATGTTCTATTTTGTTTTGATGAACATGTTAATTTTTTTGAACTATTAAAAATGGATCGATTGTCCTAATCAATATGAATAGAGGAAACTTTAGTTATTAGTTTATTTCACTTTATTATCTGGTCCCTTCTTTTCTCTTTCAGCAGCCTTCCCCTGAAAAATCCAAGATCTAGACAAAGCAGTGTTACAAACTCTGGTGATTGATTGATCGTTTTTTATTGGAGTGTTTTTCTTGAGTCTTCAGGAAAACTTTGAGATTTATTTTCATGGATTCGTACTCTGTTTCTTGTGGAAAAGTTCTATTTAAATTCGCAGACCGATTTTGGAATCTTATATATGCTTGTAGGTCTTATTTGAAATCCAAGAAAAGATATTTTATTGTGTTGGTATGGATATGTATTTTGTGGAACAACTTACGGTCAAATAGGTGGTTGGTTAAATTTTGTCAAAATGGAGGGGATCTAATGGAGGAAAAAGTTTGAAAAGGTGGGGGTCAATTGGGTTTGAATCGGAACAGGAGAACTTGTGAAATTGGAATTTTGGATTACGGTTATTTCTGAATCATTTTTCTTTTGTTTTCGATTGTACTGTTTTAATGTTTATTGGCACTGACACAAATATTTGCCTTTCAGAGGAGTAGAGGACTGTAAGTAGTGGAGCAGCTTGGGAGTTTGTACCTGAAGAAACTTGTCGACTTTGCGCTAATGGCCGGGAAGCTTGTAAATTGTACAGAGAATATGGTATGTTCTTGCACTCGCGTGATGTGCTAAATTGTGGGTTTTTTTTGGTATGGATGACACTAAACCCATTCGTGTTCTACTGTGTTATTTTTGTAGTCTCAAGTCTTATTTTCTGGCCATTGTTTTCAACAAGTCTTTGAAAGAGGTCAAAACTTTTAATCTGCTCTATTAGCTCTTGGTTGCCTCAAAAGCGTTGTTCGTGTTCATTTTTCTCTGGTAACCTATTTGTGCAATTCTTCAAGCAAGACAGTCCTTGGTTATTTTAATGTATACTTATCTGGAATCTTAATAATTTTCTGGGAGTTCTTTAACATTTTGTTGAAGGATTTATCATGGGAACTACAATATTTAGGGGGTGTTCTAGTTTACCTTCTTTTTTTAAAAGTTCTTTTTTCAATTTTCAAACTCAAAATATAATGAAAATGGAAAATAATTTTTTGATTTTTTTTTGCACCATATAAAAGATCTCAACGAGATCTATCAAACAAGATTCATATTGGTAGAAAAATTATTTGTGTAAACACAATTTAGTTTTGAGCTTGAAATTACCTTCTTTTTCAAAAAATACTTTTTGGAGAAACCAGAACACCCCCTCATTACATACATGACAGCTCTGAAATCAAGGATGAACGTACTTTGTTTAACACGTTCATTAGTGCAGCCCTTAGATTCTAATTTTTGTTTTGGATTTTGAATTCCTTGTTATCATTGTTTGGTTGAATTTTACTTTGTATACCTTAATATTTGCACATATATGCCCACTGCTTTGTTCAATTTCATGGCTTTCTTGAGGAGAGTTTTCACTTTTGTTACCATTGTGCCTCCAGCCTCCTCTTCTATTCTTTTCTTTTCCTTTTGTTGTTGGAATTTCTATTGATCTTTAATATTTTTTTGCTACTTTTGCTTCTGCAAGGTCTCCATTATCTTCATTGTAAGAAGGGGTCTTGTATTTATTATTTATTCTATGACAGGTTCCTGCTCTATTACCTGTTCTTGGCACATCTTTTTCTTGGGGTAAGTGAGAATGTGAGATGCATTATTATGAAAGAAATGTAGTACAAAATCAAGCAGGGCCTACCCTGTGGTACATGGAAATCTCAACAACTCTGAGTATGCCTTGTAACTCCCCTAGTTCTGTTATATACTCTTATCACTGGAAAGGAAATGGACCGGTGTCCATGGTATTGATCATGGATGGCGTTGATGATGCCAGTTTATTCCTATTGATTAGTGGCAAGGTTTTAATTAGTAGTCCTATTCAGTTAGATAGATGACATTAATGGTCATGTTGCATGGCAATGAGTGTTGTGCTTTGTATTACATCTTTGAGTTCTCTATTGGTGGAATTAGATTGGATGGTGTCCATGACATTGATCAATCCTAATTGGTGGTAATGCTGCCGTTAAATTCATGTTTGGCCAGTGGGAAGTTTTTGAAAACTCTTCTATGGGTGGTCATATTTGATTTAAATTAGCACATTCAAATTTTCGATAGTAATTGCAATGTTTGATCTCCACTATCTTGACTCCCTTCTACCCAAACGGGCGATATAGCAACAGTGAGACTCCGAACCAAAAATTTTAGTTCTATATAATGCTTCGATGGAAATATTTTATTAGTTCTAAATTGGCTGGGGTGGAGAATGGTGTTTCCTATGATAGATGACAGTTTGTGACCTCCTTTGCATTCTTGTATGTCAGATTCTTTCATTACACCATATGAATGTTGACTTTTTCCTTGTATGCTTTGTGGACGTTTGAACTATGTGCTAGTATGTTAAGTTGTTTGATTTTGTTTCAGGGTTTATGGTTTCTCCTCCATGGCGTTGTTTTTTGGGGAATTTTGGTTGAAGACTCATCGAGTACCATTAACTTTTGGGGATTTAGTTTGTAAATAGAGGTTTCCCTTGTAGATAAATGGACTCAAAGTGGGTTGAAGTATTGGATAATGGTTGTAGAAGAGTTGATGACTCCAACAGAAGACGGGCAGCCAAATGTGCCGCAAATATTACTCGAGCAAGCCGCAAGGTGTTTTCACTTTCTCCCAAGCATAATTCATTGCTTAGTAAGCTTGGCAAGCGGAAGAGATTGGGTGCATGCAAAACCACTTGTGGACAATCCCTAGTCCAGAATTATTCTAATTATCTAAGAAGTGGACTGCCACAGCGTTTGCTGTTTTATCAGGATGGTGAATGGATTGATTTTCCTGAGGCGATTGTTGCATTGGTCAAGAAAGATTTCCAAATGAAGAAAGCTGCAATAGAAGTGCAGTTCAATGGATGCCATATAATACTAGATGTCTTGTATATGCTTCAAGTTGATCTTAAGACAGGTTCACAGAAGCCTATAGCGTGGATTGATGAAGCAGGTCAGTGCTTTTTTCCTCGATCATACTCTTCTGGCAGTAAGACATATGAATGCGACCAATCCGATTTAGATAAAGACGGAAAATTTGTGTATCCGGAGCCAAATGGGACCCGTGAAATCAAGTTGCATCTTCATATTGAATTAAGTGGAGCCAATGGCTCTAATTTGGAGGAATGTGTGGAAGAGTCAAATACTCGTGTTAAGCGGGTTAGAATTAACGAAAAACTTGGTGAAAACCGTGATGAACTGAATGTTAATGATAATTGCAATGGAAAATCTGATGCAAAAATGGAAGAGTCTGTCAAGGAAGTTCAACAGATTGGTGCACATTTCTTCCCCAGGTTTGAAGGTGATTTTGAAGCTGTGAATTCAGATATCGTCAGAAACATGTTCATTAAGGGCATGGACCCGTCCCTACGACCGGAAATACTTGAAATTAACCAATGCAATAGTAATATATTGCAAACTCGGCGGGAAATTTTCCTGAAACAGGCTGAAATTACCTGCAAGTATCGGGGAGATCCAAACATTCAGTATGCCTGGCTTGCTTCTACTAAAGATTCAATTTCTAGCCTCATGATGTTTGGGCTTACAGATTGTGGACCCAAACTGAAGAAGACATTTGGTGTTGGAGTTCACCTCAAACCAGTGAACCGCGCCCTCCCCAGGTATGCTCTACGCTTTTTGTTATTGGATTTGTAAAAGCAAAGACACATTGGCTAAGTTCGGTTGCAATTTCTGGGTAATGATTCGGAAAAAAAATTTTGAGTTAGTGATTGGTTTGGTTTTTAGAAATGGTTGTTGGAGTAATGATTTGATAGAAAAATAAGGATAATGATTGGAAATAGGGTAATGATTGGAGAGAGATAGAGAGAGAAATAGGGGTAATGATTGGAAGAGAATAGGGGTAATGATTGGATGAAAGAGTAATGATTGGAATGAGAGAAAAGTGAATAGGGGTAATGATTACACTTTTTCCGAAAATGTTTTCCGGAAATTGCCGAAAATTGCAACCGAACACAGCCATTATGTTTGGCCTGATATTGATGATCCAATGGAGAGTTGTGTAACTTGTGTTCCATTTAAGAAATTTCATTCCGCCTGTCCTTTTTTTCTTTCATAGTTCCATTGCTCTTGATAATTTGATTTTTTTGAAAAGGATTCAGCTTTTGTGTTTTTACAGCGCAAGTTATTGTGATGTTGACGAAAATGGAGTACGACACGTGGTGTTGTGCCGTGTGATATTGGGGAAAGTAGAACTTGTTCGTCATGGATCTGAACAATTTCATCCCAGTTGTGAAAACTTTGATAGTGGAGTTGATGATCTGGAAAATCCTAATCATTATATTGTTTGGAACATGAATGTGGGTACGCATATCTATCCAGAATATGTTGTCAGTTTCAAGATATCCCACAGTGCTGAAGGTGCGACTTGATTCCTTAATGCTGCTATTTTGATGGTTAATTGTTCTTTTACTGAGCTGAGGAATGGAAAACTTTTGGTCCACCTTTTGATATTCGGATATGAGACTTCTCTTAGGACCACCAGTTCTGTTCGCTTGAGCTAGCGCAAGTGGTTTATTTGATAGTTAGTTGGAAGATTCGGATTTCACCTCATGGAAAGATCTTCTACATCTTCTTTTGTCTGTATAGTGTTGGCACTTTGACTATTAATGCATTTTGATGGATAACCCCAACTTAGCTCTTGTAATTTGTTGTACTGTGTTGACTATTGAGTCAGTGGACACTCATGTAAAGGAGGTGTGTGAAATGTGAATCTAGCATTGTTAATCTTGTAATTTTTTCAAGATATCTGTAACTATTGGAGAGTATGACTTTCTCAATGTTGTTACAGGTGCTGTCATTGGGAAAGAAAGCAGGTTTGATATTCCTGGGGTTACTTCTTGTCAGGAACATCATCACCTTCAACTCCAGTTAGATTCAGCTTCAGTTGTTTCAGTAAGTGTTCCTAAGCTTTAAGAGTCTCATAAATTGTCTTTCCTTCCTAATTTTATCTACTGGGCAGCCAGGTTTCTGCGGGACAGTAACAAATCTGAGTCTTTTCTCCTTAGTATGTTAATTTTAGGAGCAACTGGATGTGCTTTGTGTTGGAACAAGGTGATAACACAAAGGCAATCTGGGTTTTCTTTATGACTGAAGTTCTCCTGGAGCTGAGCTAAAGCTTGAGATTTTAGTTGTTACAGAACCGGGCCTGACCCACTAAAGAGGTTTGGCTGGCTTTACTGGAGACTAGATTCTGGCTAACTGCTATCATGTCCTCTTCTGTGATAAGAGTTGCATCTACTTGCGAAAAGGTTGCACAATAATGACAAGCACTTTGTAGATATATAGGACCTTGAACTTAGTTGTTCACTAGTCCATCCATTATAAATTTTTGCTTTTACAAGAGTCATGGGCATACGATTTCACTTATTAGAATATGGGATGCATTTTTATTTAGTACTCCTATAATCAGGTCACTGAGATAACTTTGAAGGGCTTTTATGTTGCACCGTCCTGAAAATAGGTGATACATAAGTAAGAATTGTTATTTTAAGTTGTTTTTATTACTCTTTGTACATTCAGAGGAACAAGTATTCAAGCAATGGTGAGGATGAGACCAACTGCCATTTCTACTTCCTAATTTGTTATTGCTGACGAATGACACTTCAACAATTTCCGGTTCTTCGCTTTTTTTTTTTGAGATTCTTCTGTCTCTTCACTTTGATTTGGGAGTTTTGTTTGTAAAATTAATGCATGTCAATGTGCTAAATGGTTGCTAATCTTCATTGAGTTTTTGGTGTTTTGTTGTCATTGTTATATATTTGTCGGTGTTTCCATTATTTCATTGTTACCGTTTCGAATTTTGCAGGAGAGCCATCCATGTCAAGATTTTGTGAACAATTTTGAGGGAAAGGCCCCTAGTGTTGGTTCAACCACCTCCAAAACTCCTAAATCCCCTTGGATGCCTTTAGTTATGTTGTTTGGTGCCATCTCAAATAAAATAGATCCTAAAGATATGAAAATGGTGTATGATCATTATGACTCATTCAGGGTATGTTTTACTATCTCTTTTTCTTGCGTTTTCATGTGACTTGATATTCTTCTAATTTTCTTTTCTTTTTCCCTCCTTCCTTCGTCTTGTTGGAAATATTGTCAGAGCAAGAAAATTAGTCGCGATGAATTTATTAAAAAGTTGAGATTGATAGTTGGGGACCAGTTGTTGAGGTCTACGTTAACCAGTCTCCAGTGTAAGGTATGATTCAATCCTTTATAATTCTAGTGTGACTGTTACTGCTTAGTTAACCATTTAGCATCTCATGAGGTTTACTAATTTTGCTTTCATGCCAAAACTTTTTCGCATGTGAGATGGCAATATTGTACGCTTGAATTTTTGTGGGAAACTAATTGCTCTAGGCTGAATTACTGTTGCTTGCTGCTTAAGCTGGCTAGTATGGTAGATGTATGTTTGTTTAGAGGGGGTTCCATTTCAGGGAGCGAGGTTTGCTTCTGTTTAATGCTTCCATCTATAACTTTATTAACCAGTAGTTCCTCTGTTGTGGATGTACTTTAATCTTTTGAAGCATAACAGTTTCGCCATCCCAAATAGGAGGATACATGTGCAGGCCTGCTTTTGCTTCTAATGGAATTTACTGAATGTCATTCTCATGCACCAAATATCAGCTGTTTTGGCATTCAGATCTCTCAGCCAGGCAGTTTTTCTCCTAGTGTGTAAAATGATATGTCGTCTACTATACAGATCGTTAGCAGGGACGGACGTTACGGTCCCAATAATTTAACCTAGGAGTGAAAGCTGTTTTGCGTTGCTTTAGTCTGACTTCGTATTTGAGCAAACATGCGATGATGCTGGAAATTTTTTATAGCTTGTAATAACATTAACCTTCAAGTTAAGTGATCTAAAAATTGTTAACAATAAAGTTATGTTCTTTGGAAGGAGGACTAAAATTTTATTCTGGTACCCTTTTAAATTTAAAGAATTGTAATTGACTTTTGTTCACTCAAGAGACCATTTTGGAATGCTTGCTTCATATCTTGGGATTCCGTAATATTGAAGTGGTATTAGTTTTCTTTTGTAAAAACCTAGAAGGGGCGGTCTTTATAGTTTGACAATGAATAGAAGTAATAATAGTAGAGCCAGGAAGTTCTTGTCATAGATGGTGGTTGAATTGGGCGTACATTTTAGTAGTGGACCATTCACTGCTATATAGTTGGTTATTTGTGAGGTTTGTTGGGAAGTTTGCACGTAAAAAAAGGGCAAGGTGTCAGGAGTTTTTTTTTTTCTCCTCCTCCTGGGAAACCACATATTTCTGAATAATTTGATTTTTAACGTCATTGTGGTTCCAGCTACCTTCCAATTTGGTCTGCCAATCGAAAGTACCCAAGGAGGAGCAAGAAGGTTGAGGCGGACCAAGTTCTCATCCAGTGTATAATCCTCCAGTTTTGGACTGTTGTAGGCTCCCCTAAACAATCATCATTCCTCCAGTGTGTCCAGTTTTGGACTGTTGTAGGCTCATCTTGAGTCCCAAGACAGTGATCAGAATCGTTCCGATTTTACATGTTGCAAAGAAGCATGTCTGTGTGAACAATTAGCTTGATTAGACACCGATAGCTGTGTTAACTGTTTACATTTGTTGAAGACAAAATGAACCCTCCAAACTTTTTCTTTTGCGGTTCATTTTGGCCCCCACAAATATGAATTGTTAACACAGCTATCAGTATCCGATTAAGCTAATTTTTTACACGGACGTATTTCTTTGCAATATTTAAAATCTGAACGGTCAGATCATTTATTATAACTCGGGATGGGCCCAAAATTGGTCCAAAACTGGACCACTCTGGAGTATTAACACCGGATGAGACCTTGGTCCGAGGCGGACGCTGGTACTGGTTTACTTCCGTCTTCTCATGGTCCGATGTATCAAGAAGGGAATTTGTTACTGCTTTGCGCGGGACTGTATTGACATGAAGTTGTGTACAAAAGGTATTCGATATTTCTTCTATGCCTTCTATGCCGTTTCTTTCTGTCGGTTTAGGTTGCAATGACAGCATGCTGTTCAATAACTTCCCCTTTTATTTGTCAATGATTTCGTGAGCTGAACCAGGCTTTTGTAAGAAGCGTGTCATTGAAATTACCAGTTTTAATGAATGATGGAGACACATGGTTGTGCACCTCCGTGGATTAAAATCACTCTCTCTCTCTCTCTCTCTCTCTCTCTCTCTCTCTCTTTCTCTCTCTCTCTACTCTCTAGCATTAAGTTTATCGGTGTTTGGTTTTGCGACAGCCAAATGGTAAATGATTTGCATTTGGACATCCCCAAACGGCAGAAAGAATTAGAGCTCCGTGAGCTTATGATGTTTGGAGATGGGTGGGTTTATTTTTCTTGCAAGTGTTCGTTCAGTAATAGGGAAAGCTAACTTTTCTCTTCAATCTCGGAATCTAACGATTTTCATTTTTGCCACAGAGAGAGAGAGAGAGAGAGAGAGAGATGGGCTGCGTAATCAACTTTGTGGTAAAGAATTATTCTAAAAACTAGGTTTTTCAATGTAGCGGTGGTGGTTATTATTGTTCTTTAAATTTATTGGAAATTAAATATTGTCATCTGAGTCAATGAGTTTATCCAAAAAATTATTATACTTATTTTCGCTGTATGTATCGGGTTGAACTTGTACAAGCTTCTTGGTTTGCGGCATTATTCTTTTTATGGTATTTGATTACGCATATCATCTACTATTAGTGACGACAGTCATTATTTTATTATTAATTTTTTAATGGTATTTGATATACATATCATCTACTATTAGTGACGACAGTCATTTTATTATTATTAATTTTTTTTGAGGAGGTTAGGACGACAATATACGTTACTGGTTTTTTTGAGGAAAGGAAAATTTCTTGGGAAAAAAGGCCACGTCATAGAACTAAAAGGGCCACGAAAAAGATGTAATGCTGTGGCTAGTTTGGCAAAATTTTCGTTGTTTTTAATTTTATCAATCGTAATTAAAAGTTATTTAATTTAACACAATCAAGTACTGTTCTACAGTATATCTTATTTATTTATTATGCCAAGTTATTTTGGAAAACAAGACTCATTGTAGACGCAACAATCAAAGATACTTTACTCACACCAAGGATGATTTTGTAAAAAGAAAATTCTCAAAAGAGTTCCAACTTCCAACACAGAAACACGAAATTCGAATATTTTTTAATCCTTTCTTAACAAAAATCGAAGACCGAATCTTCGTCGGGGCTGCATTCTTCCACTGACCCCATCCATCAATCTATATTTCAGACTTTGTTTAACACGCAGTCCTATATTACGAACACTCGTTAATTCAGGTAAATTCATAATTGAACACCTAATAATGATTAGCTCAAAACAAGGTAACAGCACCCCCTTCTATCGACAAAAACTTTAAAAATGACAGAAAATAAAGGATCTATTGGTATTGGCTTGGTATCGTTTTTTGGCTTCTCTTTGAACAATAGTAAACACTATCTCTCCAAAGCAAGACATATGTCCCAAAAGATCAAGCCAACCTCTGCACCATAATTTTCTCCAAAAGATTATTAGTGAATTTATGCACTATTTTAATCTTTGTGTGGTGCTATGCTTCTCCGGTCGAACCTCTGGTGCTAGGATGGCTGGGATGGCTTTGACTGGTTGGGACCTGCACAGGAAATGCACTCGTTAGTGCCTAAGCCCGGATTGTGGTGGTCCGGGATAGGCACTCCGACGATCTAGTCAGTGGCAGGAAAGGAGAGAATGAGAATATTAGGGTTTAATTGTGGTCGAGCGTCACGTACCTTACTCCTCAACATCAGCACTCCTTTTATAGGCGGGGGGAAGGCGGTGTCTAAACCACGCGTTTACACCACGCGCACGGTGATTGGTTCGCCCACTATGGCATCCAAATCCAATCCCGCGAAATTAGGCTCGTCACGATCCCTAACGGTCTGCTCCTGCCTTATTGGGATTAACAGCACGTTTCTTATTCAACAGACTCCCCTCCTGACTTCCTCTTTAAATAAGGGAAGAGATACGGTTCGGTGGTAAGCCGTACCGCCGAACCAATCAGTCCGGCCACTCTTGACCTCACTGTAGCTGCTACTTGGTTCGGTGGTGAAGCGCCGGACCGAATTCCATGACATATATACGGAGCAACAACTTTTCTGAGATGGACTACTCCTCTTCGGTGGGTTGGGTTCGGCACATCGGACCTTACTCTGTCGACCCAACAGTGCAATATATCTTCGGGCCAAGCTCATTGGTTAAGTGGCCTCCATCAGGGTCCCTTCATCGAACCATATCTACCTCACTACCGAACCACCTCACCGCGCCGAGGCAGACATGGTCCTTCCACCGAGCCGTGCCCTCCACAATAGCCCCTCAACTCCTTCCTTGTCTGTGCAAGTAATGGGGGGAGTTGACATGTGGATCTCCGCCGGGCCATCGAGGGGAAACGAGGAGACGGCTTGCGGAAGGAGTAATGATGCTTTGCTGCAGGGGACGCTGATGGGACTGTTGAGCTTCAGGGATCGAACGGCTGGGGTTAACCTTAGCCCAGCGTAGGGGGACACGTGTCGTAGAGAAGAGCCCCGCGGGTACGGATCGATGCAAGCTTTCCAGGTGGCATGCCGAGAGTGGACGGACTGGCGACGCTTCGGTTTTGGTGCGAGACCCTTGGGGTTCCCCCCTTCCCGCTTCTCATTTGGTCTTCTATATAAGATAGGGGAGGTCGAGGCGGAATCACTTTCCGCTCTCCCTCTCATTCTTCAATTTGCTCTGCAACTATTCCGGCCACCAAGTCCGCTTATACTCCGCCTGCAACCGTCGTTCAACACCAGCGATCCAGGTAACTTTGAAGCCACTTCCTCCGTCTTCTTCCCTTCATTTTCATTTTTTTTTCTTTTAGAATTTCTGCCATTTCTTCCAAGCTTTTGATTTCGAACACGGCCACTCTTGGCCGTGATCTACCGCCTGGATCTCCGGCGACTACCCTCCTCCCACAACTTTTTAAATTGGGGGGGGGGGGGGGGGCGTCCCCCGCCCCCGGCGAAGACCTGAGAGGGAGTAGCCATGCTGAAGTAGTTCTTGACTTCACCATTTTACTTTGTTTAGGCCTTCAGCATGGTGGACTCTTCCAGCCTCTCATCACCGATGGTAGATCCCGACGCCTACCCAGACCTCTAGGACCTCATCCAGAACCTCGGAAGAAGCTACCGAGCGGGAGGCATGAGCTTTGACGAAAGCTCAAGCAACCTGGCCCGGCGGCCAGGCTATCCACTCATCCCAGGCATCCACACCCCCCTACAAGTGGACGACCGATCCTTTAGGGACATCCTTTACGGCCGAGACGACTCCCCGATCGAAACAGCCGAACCCAGCCACCGCAACTATGAGTCGGACGGGGACCAAACCGAGCGTACGGCAGCAGGGACGCATGCCAGCACGTCTACCTCGGTAGGAGAGCCGCCGAATCAGACCGAGGCGGACCTGGGGGGGGGCGCTCCCAAACCGCCGAGAGACGTTGACCTGATTCCTCCGCCGCCGACCGGGCTTGGTCCCATGCCGTACACCCACTTCTACGGCGACGGGCCCGGAGGCTTCACCGCCGAATTCCGGGCCAAATATGAGATACCAGAAGACGTCTAGGTGGAGAGGGTGACCGGCGAGAGGATCCTCTTCGGCGCGGACTTCATCATGCTTCCCCTATACGCCATCACCGAGGGAGGGGTAAGGTTCCCAATGAGCCCCTTCCTCCGCTACTTCTTACACTCGTACAACCTCGCGTCGATCCAACTATCGCTCAACACCTGGCGTATTCTATCCTCGGCAATGCGTTTGGCCGAGTCAAACCACCTGCCCTTTACCCTGGGGGACCTGATGCTGATGTACATGGTGTCAAGGAACCCGTCTTACGATAGGTATTATATGTCCACTCGGCAACACTTTGACCACCTGGTCGACCGACTCTCGGACTCCGAGAAATGGGATTGTGCCTTGGTCAAGGTGTCCGAGAATTTCGAGTGGGGACCCTTGAACCCTCTCCTGGACTACCCTCATCCAACCCGGATTGGAGCGGCGATAGAGAGACCATTCGGAATCCCCCGAGCACGAGGGTATCCTGGCCTCGGCTATACAGACAAGCCTGGTAATTTTTATACTTCGCAGATCATGTCGTTCTGGTATACTCTTTCCAACTGCATAGTTACGTCTTTTCTTTCATGCAGACTACTCCGGGCCAACTAAGGCGCTTTATTTGACTGGCAAGTGGGAGAATTTGACGAGACTCCTCCAGTGCGCCAACCGGGACGCACCCACTCTGCTCGGCTACACTCCAACCTACGGCGGCTTCGCCCGACACAAAGACAAGAGTAAGATGGTGAGGAATGCGCTGGACCTGTCCACTGTTGCCGGGCAGCTACTCCAGAAGCAATACCAAGCCCAAGACCTCTCCACCTCCGGCCTCCCAGCTCGGCAGGAACCACCGGAGCAAGTTCCCACCGACCAACCGGCACAGGAGGAGCAGCCTCCAGTTACCAACCAACCACAGCGCACCCGCCGCCGAGGCAGGAATCAACCAGCTGGCGAGGGGGAGGAGCAGGGCGCCCAGAAGAGGTCTAGGGTAGCCGAGGGTACCGTGGAGGCAGACATAGCCGAGCTGGCCGAGCCCCACGGGGTATTTGCTCCAAGCTTGGTATGCCCCTGATGGGCATGTCATCACCGAAGGCGATAGCCTATCTGCCAACCCCCTCCTGGCCATGACCCTACTTAAAGGGATGGCATTACCGAAGGACATGGAGGGCCTTCATACCGGGAAGGCCAACAACATGGCCGAGCTATGCCTATTCCTCACCAAGGTAACACTCAAAACTTTTAATTGACATTCCTTTTCTAGCCTGATTCTAACCTGAATCTAATCCTCTTGTTGCAGGCCGGACAATGCGCTAGCCGAGCCTTCGAGGACATGGATGTCCTCTTTGAGGCGAGGAGGGCCCAGAAAGGAGACATCCAGGCGCTGCGGAAGGAACTGAAGGAGGCCTATGACAAGGCCGAGACGCTGGAGGCGAAGGTCGCCGACGCATCTTCCGTGAAGGAGGAGCCGGATCGGCTGCTGCTTGCGGTCCAGAACCTCACCGCCGAGCGAGATCAGCTGAAGGAGGAGAAAGAGCGCGCGGAGAAGCAGCTGCCGAATCTCCTTGAGGAGGCCGGTGATGCCGGCTATAACGAGGCTGGGGAAGACTACAAGAAGCAGATCCAGGACCTGGTTCGGGACTTCAAAGTCGCCGAGCTGAAAAAGATCGAGGAGGTCCACAGCAGCTCTTTCCTTCGTGGCTTTCAGGTCGGTCTCGACTATGCAGAGATCCCCGAAGCAGACCACCGAAGGGAGCCCCCAGTGGTGCCCCCCATGGAGCTTCCTGGGCACCCTCCTCTGTCTGTGCCGACTGGGCCGACCGCTAACCCCTCGCCGAAACAAGTCCACGACGCTCCTGTCGCCGACCCGTAGGATTTCTTTTTGTTTTTTGTGGATGGCGTGGAACTGTTTACCACTGCCGAGCCCGACATTTTGTAAGACTTTTAGTCAATGAAGACTTTTTAAGTAATCAATGAGCTTTACTTCAACATTTGTCTCGTTTTTCTGCACTTCATGCATGTTAGTCCATGTATCGCACTTAATGCACGTGGTATGTTTGTTTTATCCAGCCCCAGCGTGCCGTGCCTAGCCCCTGCTTCGGTAGAATCATGCAGCCGAGCATGACTCTGTCGGAGCAAAGGAACGGCATGAGCTGGGCATGCTCCCTTCAGGAAAGTGCACGTCCCATATTGCCGAACGGGAACCGGAGTAATTTGCCTCGGCGCCCTTCAGGTCTTAGTGAGGACTTAAAGATAATCCTAGCCCACCGAGGGCAGTAGCCAATCATAATAACCAAAAAGTTGGAACGAATCAAAACTTTATTTAATCGAGATTATTTCGCCGAGGACGATGGTTCGGCTGCCATCATGCTCGGCACAAATAGCTCCGAGACCGGCTAGAGCATCGGCATGAGAGTTGAGGTCGCGCCCAACGTGATCGAAAAATACATTCTTGAACGAGCCAGCAAGAGCAATAATCTGACTCACGTACTTGTTCATGCGTGCATCCTTGGCCTCGTAGTCATCGTTGAGCTGATTGACAACGAGCTGTGAATCGCTGTAAACCTGAACCTCCTCGGCTCCCATATGCCGAGCCAAACGCAGCCGGCTATGAGGGCCTCATATTCAGCTTCATTGTTTGTGGCGGGAAAGCCAAGGCTGAGAGCTTGTTCGTGCATCGTTCCGTACGGCGACACCAAGACGACCCTTGCACCAGCCCCTCGGTTGTTAGATGCTCCGTCTACGTGGAGCCGCCAGGCGTGGCCTGTGAAGATCTTGGCTCGGTGAGCAGGAATAGGCCTCTTAGTGATGAATTCGTCATGTGCTGGGTGGCTTAGCCGAGGTTTTGAATTCGGCTCGGTAGTTGGGACGGCTGGGATTGGCTCATCACCATCTCTCTGATCCACCCCAGGGGAGAAGTCGGTGACAAAGTCAGCCAGCACCTGTCCTTTGATCGCCGTGCGAGGTTGATAACGTATATCGAAATTGGCCAGTTCCAAGGACCACTTGCACAGCCGGTTAGACAGGTCCGCCTTTCGGAGGACTGTCTTCAACGGATACTCCGTGACAACTATGATTGTAAAACTCTGAAAGTATGGCAAGAGTTTCCTCTTCGCCGTGACCAACGCAAGCGCCAGTCTCTCTATGGGCAAATAGCGGGTCTCGGCGGGTAGGAGCGTCTTGCTGATGTAATAGATTGGCTGCTGGTCAGTTCCTGGTCAGTTCCTTCTTCAGAGCCTGGCTGCCGGACCAAAACGGCACTCACCGAATGCTCGGAGACGGCGAGATAAAGGTAGAGGTCTTCTCCATCTTTCGGTACGACGAGCAAGGGGGCTCTAGATAAACAGATCTTCAAGTCAGCAAGGGCCTGGTCGCACTCCGCCGTCCACTGAAAGCTCCTTCGGCTGTTGCCTTTTATGGACTGGAAAAAAGGACGGCATACATCCGAGGACTTGCTGATGAAACGGTTAAGGGCTGCTGCCATGCCGGCGAGGCGCTGAACCTCCTTCACCGTGGCTGGAGCCCTAATCTCCTGGATGGCTTTGATCTGACTTGGATCTGCCTCGATGCCTCGGCGAGTTACCAAGTGCCCGAGGAATTTGCCAGATCCAACATCGAACGCACACTTCTCGGCGTTAAGCTTTAAACCAAACCTTTTCAATACGCCAAAAATCTCACCGAGGTGAAGGATGTGATCAGCAGCATCTTTGCTCTTTGCCACCATGTCGTCGATGTAGGCTTTCATCACCCGGCCCAGCAAGCCTTTGAACAGCAGGGCTATCATACGCTGAAACGTAGCCCCGGCGTTTTTCAGGCCGAAGGGCATCACCCGGTAGCAGAACGTACCATTCGGTGTGATGAATGCAGTCTTCTCCTGGTCCTTCTCATCCATAGCAATCTAGTGGTACCCCCGGTACGCATCCATAAAGCGCAAGCGTGCATACCCAGCTGTGGCATCGCCTAACTGATTGATCCATGGGTAAGGGAAGCAATCCTTTGGGCATGCATCATTCAGGTCGGTGAAGTCAATGCACACATGCCACTTGCCATTTTTCTTCTTCACCACCACCGGATTGGCCAACCAGGTGGGGTACTGCACCTCTCGGATTGCTCCGCCATCAATGAGCCTATCAACTTCTTCGTTAACGGCGTCCACGTGTGTCGCCAAGGATCGGCACGGCTTCTGCACGACCGGCTTTCTGTTCGGATCAACATTCAATGAATGCTTGATCACATCGGGGCTCAGGCCCGGCATCTCGTAGGGAGTCCAAGCAAAAACCTCCGCATTCTCTTTGAGGAAACGGACCAACTCATCACGATCGGCTGCATCTAGCTCCGAGCCAACCAAAAAGAACCGGGTCCCATCCTCGTTAATTGGTACCCGAACCAGTTCCTCCACGGCCCTATCACTGGCCGGTCTGCCGATCTCATCCGGTCCCTGTAACTCTTCCTTCATAGCGTCACCGGGCGTGATACCCTCCGGCAACTCAGGGACTTCAATCCATTGGACCCTCTTTGCCTTGCCGCTTCCGCGGACGGAGTTAACATAGCATTTCTTGGAGGCTGCCTGATCCCCCTTGATTGTTTCCTGCCGTCCCGATACGCCTATGAACCGTACGCATTGGTGAAGCGTGGATGCAACAACCCTCATGCCGTGCAGCCAATTGCGGCCCAAAATGGCGTTGTAGGGGCTCGGCGAATTAACCACAATGAACTCCACGTCTAGCTGCACCGAGCCGGCGTAGACGGGGAGCACTATCCTGCCGAGTGGGTAGACTGGGATTCCTGTAAAAACCAACGAGAGGAGCGTCCACCGGGGACAACCGTTCCTCCGAGAGCCCAAGCGCTTTGAACGCTGAGTAATAGAGAGCCTCCGCCGAGCTTCCCTGATCAACCAACACTCGGCGGACTAGCTTCCGCTGAAATGGTAACGAGAGGACCAGGGCATCATTATGGGGAAGGGACAGCCCCTCCAAATCTCGTTCGGTGAACGTGATCTCCCACGTACTACGAGCCTCCATTTTGCGTTTCAATGATGGCTGTACCACCATCACCTCGTGTGAGAGGTGACACAATTCTTTATGGAGCCTGCCGGCCCGGCTCGGATCCATCGGTCCGTGGATACATTGCACCACGCCATCCAGAGCCTGGGCCCTCGGCTGAATACCTGCGTTGGGTGACTTTGTCCGATCAATCCACCGATCCATTTTCCCTTGTTGGACCAGCTCCTCAAGATAAAGTTTAAACGGCTGGCAAGCCGTTGTGTAGTGACCCTGCTCATTATGAAATGAACAATACACCCGCCGGTTCGGCTCGCGTCCGTCAGCAGTACCCAATTTCTCCGCCGCCCCAGTTGGCCACTTGAAACCAGGAAGCCGTCCGCACTCCCGGAGCACACGGAAAATAGGTTCTTTGAAATAGGTGGTGATGGCGAGATGGTCCCGCTCGTCGCTCGGCGGCCGGTCTCTTGCCTTGCCGCCTCCTCTGTTTCCACCAGCCCCGGTACCTTCCTTGGTTACCACGTTGACTTGCTTCTTCATCGCCTGCTTAGGTTGTTCGGCGACCTTTGCCACATCGGAGCCTTCAATATACTCTTCCAACTCAATGTAACGGGCGACGGTTTGCATCAAGTCCGACATATCGTTCGGCGGCCGAAGCATCAATTCCTTGGAGAGATCAGAATTTCTGTCCAGGCCACGCTTGAACGACGTAGCCGCTGTCTTCTGGTCACAGTTCTCAACCAAATTGTAGACGTTGTAAAAGCGTTCGGAGTAATCCTTCAAGGATTCTCCAACCTTTCGCCGAAGGTCCGTCAAAGCTTCCACCGTCTTTGGTCGCCTGTTGCTAGCTACAAACCGGGCGGTGAACGAACGCTCCAGTTCGCCGAAGCTGTTGATCGACCCAGGTTTAAGCTGGGTGTACCACAGCATGGCGGTATCGGGCAAACTCAAGGAGAAAGTTCGGCACATCATTGCCTCGCTCAATCCACAGAGCGCAGCCATAGACTTGAATTGCTGCACATGGGTCGGAGCGTCCGACTTCGCGTTGTACATGCTGAACTTTGGGACCTTGAAGTTGGAGGGGGGAACTTCTTCTGCTATGGCCTTGGAGAAAGGCGACCCCCCTTTCTCTACCGCCGTTTCTCTTAGGTTCGGCGCATTGACCACTGATGGTATGAGCCGCGTTTCTGGTTCGTCCCTCGAGCGTTTATCCGAGAGCGGCATGCGGAGCCTCCGGCCGTCGACGCTCGGCTCAGGGGAATTCCGCTTCTTGGACCGAGACACTACTTTGGGCGGTTGCACCGCCTGGTACGTGGTTCTCTCGCCGGTTCTGATATTCACTAGGGTGACGGTCTGTCCATCATCATTGACTTCGCATCTTTTCTCGGGGAGCAGCCCCTGGCTGTCCTCCCCCGCGCTGGGCGGCCCTTCTGAATTCCTCGGTGATCGCCCTCGGGGATTACGATCATAGAACTCCGGCGAGTGTCGTCGGGTTCGGCGTGGTGAACGCCCCGGCGAGCGCTGCCGGGAGCGGGCAGGGGCCCGTCCATTGTCTTCGTCCCCCCGGCCGGCGGACCGATCCCCACTTCCTGCGGAGCGGTGAGGGGAGATTCCAGTATTGTGCCTTCGATCGCCGTGCCGAGGTCTTATCACAGATGGCGTTCGCCCTTGCGATCTCGTCCTACCACTCGACGCCGTCCCACTGACCTCCGGGTCGTGCCTCCGGCGGTAAGTGCCGCCGGGCGCTTCATGCTGACTGTTTCCCTGGTGATCTGACTCCGGGTGGGTTCGCTCGCCGAGCCTCGTGAAAGCAGAAGCCCTGGCCGTATCAACTGTCTGTGTCTGACGGGCCACATTCCTCCTTCGGCGCCGTTCCCTTGACCCGGTCGCCGGAGGTAATCCTTGCTGTGCTTGTAGCTGTTGCACCTGCGTCCTTAGTCGTAGCAGTTCCTCCGCCATGCTCACCGGGAGCTCCGGAGGAGGCGGGGGAGGCCCAAGGCTTGCTGCCGTGCGGTGGACTCTGTCGATGTAGAACGACGCCGTCCCCACGGGTCGGGTACTTGTTCCAGCCACTGTCGATCCCATCATAACCGTGCCATCGGGTCCTCTGAGAGGTGAACCCGCAAGCCCCAGGTCCAGCCGCACCTGCTGAGTCGTTGGGGAGGCGTGGTTGGCCGCAAAGTTTGGATCGAAATGAGCCAAACCAAGAAGTCGTCCGTTCGTTCCAGTCATCTTCAGGATTGAAGGAGAAGAGGTTGAGGAAGAAGGTAACACCACTAGATGAGTTTAAAGTCTCCCCAGCAGAGTCGCCAATTGTGGTGCTATGCTTCTCCGGTCGAACCTCTGGTGCTAGGATGGCTGGGATGGCTTTGACTGGTTGGGACCTGCACAGGAAATGCACTCGTTAGTGCCTAAGCCCGGATCGTGGTGGTCCGGGATAGGCACTCCGACGATCTAGTCAGTGGCAGGAAAGGAGAGAATGAGAATATTAGGGTTTAATTGTGGTCGAGCGTCACGTACCTTACTCCTCAACATCAGCACTCCTTTTATAGGCGGGGGGAAGGCGGTGTCCAAACCACGCGTTTACACCACGCGCACGGTGATTGGTTCACCCACTATGGCATCCAAATCCAATCCCGCGAAGTTAGGCTCGTCACGATCCCTAACGGTCTGCTCCTGCCTTATTGGGATTAACAACACGTTTCTTATTCAACAGACTCCCCTCCTGACTTCCTCTTTAAATAAGGGAAGAGATACGGTTCGGTGGTAAGCCGTACCGCCGAACCAATCAGTCCGGCCACTCTTGACCTCACTGTAGCTGCTACTTGGTTCGGTGGTGAAGCGCCGGACCGGATTCCATGACATATATACGGAGCAACAGCTTTTCTAAGATGGACTACTCCTCTTCGGTGGGTCGGGTTCGGCACATCGGACCTTACTCTGCCGACCCAACAGTGCAATATATCTTCGGGCCAAGCTCATCGGTTAAGTGGCCTCCATCAGGGTCCCTTCATCGAACCATATCTACCTCACTACCGAACCACCTCACCGCGCCGAGGCAGACATGGTCCTTCCACCGAGCCGTGCCCTCCACACTTTGCTCTGCTAAAACTATAAAAAAAAATTCATCAAGAACAATAGTGAAATCTTTATGCGTTTTTATATATTTTTATAGCACTATTCACACTTAACGTCTGAGATTTCGTGTATAAATTACGGGTTAATAGAGCTTGTCGAGTTAATGTAACTCTAATTAATGGCCCTAAAACACATCGACTGAGTTATTGGGTACCACCATGTGCCAGGTAATAATATCAAACTAAAAACAGACGGCAGTCGGTATGAAGCAAACAAAAAGGCAGGTTTTGGTGGCATATTCCGAAATGACAAGGGAGAATGGCGTCTAGCTGGGATTTCATGGGAAGATGGAGGCAGATCATTCAAGCTTGACAACAGAGATATGAGCTATCTATAGGGGATTGACCATCATACCGGAGAAAGGCATGACTAATGTGAAATTGGAGAGATGGCTCTAGTGGCTGTCGAGTTGATATCAGAGGACAACAACAAGAATCACACCCAAATTAAGCAACATCATCCGCGATGCGAGAATTTTCATCAACCGCACGGGCACAACTCTAACCCACATATTCCGGGAAGCCAACATCATCTAAACCCTCATATTCCACAAAATGACATTCAAGATACGGGATAGTCCAAACACCCCGGCCCCTTAATGTTAGGCAAATTCTTGACTCTGTGGGTTATATGCTCCCTAGTCTAGTTATTTGCACTTCTGGACCCTCGTTAGGTTCTAGTTTTATGAAATTCTGGCATACCAAACAAAAAAACAACAACTTGAGCTTGAGCCACCGCTGCTTAAAATGTTTAAAGTGACACGAGAACAAAACAATAAATCATTTAGCTTATTAAGCCGAATGAGGGCCTAGTTTAATTCCAAGAAGAATCTAATGCACAATCTGTCAGTATACACTATGAGATACAGTAGTACATTTCATAGAAGAAGCTTTTAGAAGTTGCATTGCTATTTGAGAAAATTACCTCTAAGTACAGAAAAGTGACACTTAATTCTCATTAAGGATAGATGAAATACTTAATTATTACTAAGTCCACTTTTACAAAAATACATTTACCATTAATGGAAGTGTCACCCTGGGGTTTTAGGACATGCTAGGGTTTTATGGTACCCTAATGGGTACCCTAAAATCTTAGGGTACCATAGGATTTTAGGATTTTAGGGTACCCTAGGGTTTTAGGGTACTTTAAGATTTTAGGTTTTAAAATACCCTAGGGTTTAAGGTACCTTAGGGTTTAGGTTTAGTCATTTTCATAGAGCGCTAGGGTTTAGGTTTAGGCACTTTCATAGGAGTTTTAGGGTGCACTTTCCTATTATAGGGTTTTAGCGGTTTAGGCACTTTCATAGGGTGCCCTAGGGGTTTAGGCATTTTTATAGGGTACCCTGAAGTTTAGGCACTTTTATAGGGTGCCCTAGGGGTTAGGCACTTTTAGTATTTAGGATTTTAGGCACTTTCATAGGGTTTTCGCGTTTTGTTAATTAGAGGAGACTTGGTGGGAATTACTTTTTATTTTCTGGACCTAGAGGTAAATTGCCTTGCTAATACGGGGGCGTGGGGGAGGTGTGGTGATTTTTTGTACTCATCTATCTCTATATATATACTCCGTATAAAGTTTATTAATTCGCACGCCTCTCCTTATCCCAGAGGGCCTTTTCTTGATCATGTTCCCGCACAAATCAAACGAATAATTAGTGTGGAGTTCAAAGCACCACCATGTGGTGCTCCACATCACTCTAAAACCGCAC
This sequence comes from Rhododendron molle, assembly GCA_025413875.1. Taxonomy (NCBI): domain Eukaryota; kingdom Viridiplantae; phylum Streptophyta; class Magnoliopsida; order Ericales; family Ericaceae; genus Rhododendron; species Rhododendron molle. The sequence goes on along the minus strand of CM046394.1, from coordinate 18,164,951 downwards.
ATTTATATGGGGCATATGCACTTAATCGTAGCTTCTACAATAATGTGGTGTTCAAGTAGAGTAATCCGGAGAACCATGCATTGCGGTGCTCTTGAACTTTTGAATAATTAGACTAACCAATATAATATCAAAAGGTGCAAATGCTATGTTAATTAACCTAAAGCGATAGAATGATAAATATTGAAGTAAAACAATATTTTTCCACCATCAGAAGAAGGAAAAAGATTAAAACAGGAGTAGAATTTTCTTCTTCGCAAAACTAATAACAGACCAACGAAAAGTGCGCGAATTTCCTTCCATCATTGTTTTACTACATCAGAATTTGGTTGGTGGCGTAGCTAAACCATTTTTGGGTTTTGTGATGATTGTCATGTGACAATTTCATTATAAAATTAAGATTTATCTCTTGGAATTTTTTTTTATAAGTCTAACGACCCATGTTGTAGTTTGTTCAAACTTGATCTTATTTTTGTCTCAAACCGATTTTGAACGAGTTTTTAAAGAGTGACACAAACACTGACTCAAGTAGCTTGGTGCATTTATCACCTACATTCATCAGAGAGTATCACCCCATTTGCTATCCGTGGCAAATTATTTTTACTTGCCAAATAATTGAGTAGCCTATAGCTACTAGCTAACCAATCTATCAAAATTTTCCAAAAATTATGTATATAACATGAAAAAAGTGGCATTTAATAAAAGCAGATACTCCATTTTCTATTAATGAAATACCACTTGTGTGCATGGATATCAATGGTGCATAATCAACGTTAGCACCACCCACACTATGTTTGGGTTAAGAATTTGTCATGCACGATATGCACAATTACAATATTATTAGTGTGGACTCATGAAACATGAAAATGACACAAGATATAGCAAAATGGGTGCCGCATCCACAAATTAACTCAATACTTCCTCTCAAATTTAATAATTGGACACAAAAGACCACAACACAGTTGAACTCCCCCAATATTCAATCGAGCTAGGGCTTAGATACCCAGCGAAAAGGTTGAAACTTGCTCAGGCTAGGGCTTAGAGCATCTCCAACCCATGCTCTATTCCTCCATTTGAGAGTATGGAACTCCTCCAACCCATTCTCTCAAGCCTCCTCTATTTTAGAGGAAAAAATGGAGGGTTTATGAATAAAATAGAATATTTTGAGACTCTCAAATAGAGTATTGGATTGGAGATGCTCTTAGAACATACACTGTGAGTCTTCCCAAGTAGAGAAGGTCTTCACCAAGATGCACTACAATCTAATAACGCGTTTGCTTTCACTATAGGGACTCGGGTCCTATTCGTGATATATATACTACTCCCTCCGTCCCCTTTTTAAAGTCCAGTATTTCATTTTGGGTTGTCTCTTAATAAGTGTCCATTTTGTAAAGTTAGTGGGTAAAAGTTGGTTCATTTTTTATTTTTGTCTCTAAAAGTAGATTTTATTTAAAAAAAATTAGTGAGTAAAAGTATAATGATGATGTTTCCATAGAGGTAAGTACGAAAAATGAAGATAAAAGTTGATGTGAAAGGTGTAATGATTATGTTTTCTTAATAATATAGAGTCACGAAACGGGACACTTAAAAAGGGACGGAGGGAGGGAGGGAGTATGTCTCTTACCTTAGGATCTATCAATGGTGGAACCAAAAAACTGGAAAAGACATAAAGTCCAACAACAATAAAAACAGAAGAAGAAAAAAGAAGAAGAAGAGGACAAACTAGATGTGTGTATATAATTTTAAAATCAAAGCTTTGAAAAAGGAAGTTGATGGGAAAGACTTGGGAAAACGAAAAAAAGAAAAGAGAGCTCAGCAGTGCCTTGTTGTCAGTCCGAATAAATCAGACGGTTGTGGCAGACCCTACCGCCACATGTGGCACAGTTATCTTCACAGCCCTTTCGGTGCACCAGCCGGGAATCGAACCCGGGTCTGTACCGTGGCAGGGTACTATTCTACCACTAGACCACTGGTGCTTTTGTTTCTAACAAGCCTGTCTTTTTTAATTTGTAATCAAACGCACCCTTCCCATGGGCCCCATGGCTACTTGAGAAACTAGAATTCATAAACTGGTACGGTGGTGACCAATCTGAAAAATAGAGAATGCCATGGAAACAGAGATCGATGATGATACATCCAGATTACGTTTTTCCTCCATAAATTATGTTAAATGGTGTAAAATATTTTTGTGTTTCAACTTTCAACACAACAAAGGTGGACTAACAATTATCCTATCATCTAGGGCTAGGGTTGGGTTGGGCCCGACCCATTTAAACCCGTCTACCATCGACTTGTATTTGACCCACCCGTATTTGACTCGCGACCTGTTTCAATCCGTCCAAATTCGTCCATTTGTCACCTCTTACACGGAATACTAATGTAATGTTTTTTCATTTATTGGGAATACCAGGTCAAGGATTTGTTGCGCAAGACATCAACACTCAAAAATGTTTTTTCATTTATGTTTGAGAACACATTTGGTCCGTACGGGAATCAAGCTGTAGCATGTAGGATAGAAGCAGACCTTTCTGCCTTCTACAAATGCCGCTTCAAAGGATATAAGACACTCTATACATCTCGAAAAATAACCAGTTCTTTAGAGAACGTGAAATCTACGGCACCGTAGATTTCATATTTGGGAACTCGACAATGGTTTATCGAAATTGCATGATTTACGTATGCAAACCTCGTGACTCTCAAAAAAACACAATAGCAACACAAAAAAAGAGTCTGAAGATGAAAAACCGGTATCATAATCCAAAATTGTACAATAGCAGTTGCACCTGACCTACATCGACAATTTTCAAATTTCAAAACATTTTTGGGCAGGCCGTGGGGGGTTTTCTCAAGAATGGTAATAATAAACACCATTCTTGACAGTTTAATTGACCCGGCGGGCTGGCTAGAATGGGAAGGCCGGGGTCTAGATGAATTAGATAAGGTATTTTATGCAGAGTATAAAAATAAAGGGCCAGGAGCTAACATGAAAGGTAGAGTTCTATGGGCCCGAATAATAAATAGCTCCACTGAAGCAGCTGAGTTTACAGTAAGGAATTTCATTAACGGGACCGACGAATTCCCTCAACTATTCCATTTTTTCCTAACCTAATGTAAAATTGTAAATTGCATTGTAACTTTGATACCTCCTAGTAGAACTTTCTTTGAACAAACAAGAGAATATAAAGGTAATCAAACATGCATATTGCTTAAAGCACCAGTGGTTTCTCAGAACAGTACACTGATGGGAATTTCCTTAGGAGAGATTCCGAGGACAAGAAGAAAATCCATATCATCAATAGGCAGATGGTTTTGTAAACACAAGGACAAAGAGGGCTTGGGAATCATCAAGAAAGCTAAAGAACAATCTTTTAATTTAACCACACTGGGGTGGAAAGTGACCCCTAGAGAGGATAGTCTTTGGGTTCATATTCTGCAAAATCACTCTTTATCCACTTGGCCACACTCAAGATCTGCATCTCACACTTGGAGAAGTATTCTTAAAACCCAACCTATCATGGATAGAGGTCTTGAGTGGACTATAGCAGATGGGAATCTGGTTCATATTTGGAAGGGCTGGTGGTGCATGTAGTACGAGGCCTCTTTGCACTCAATTACCTGCATGGCCCCCGTACAAATTCCAATAGGAATGTGACTGACCTTAATTGATGGCAATGCTAATTGGGATCTTAGTTCTATAAATCATATTGTCACTGAAGATGTTATCAATTCTATTTTGAATATCAATATTCTCAGATTCTCGAATGTGATGGATGATCATCCTAATTGGGTGGCCTGTTCTGCCAATGGAAACTTTAATTTGCTACTGCTGCAGCTTATGATATTAATTCTTAGCTTTGATGCAAGTAAATATGAAAGGTTGGATCGATCTGGTTTTGGAAACTGAAAGTTCCTAGCCTGCAAAATACAAAACTTTCATATGGCTGCTTTCACACAACAGACTTCCTTCGAATATGCTACGTGCTCAAGAGGAATAAGCACTACGGATTTGTGTCCCCGCTGATGCAGTGCATTATCAGAAGACCTTGACCTTGAGCACCTGTTTAGAAGGTGTAACAGAGTCACTCATATTTGGACAAAAATTCGAAGTCTTCTATGGATATAAGAGGGGAGTTGGCCATGGCCTTTTAATGACTGAATCACTAAAAATCTGAAATCATAGAGGAAAACTGGAATAACTGATGATATGCCCTGGAACATTATGGAAAATACGCAATCTCACTAGTCCGTTCCGGCAATCAACGGTTGAAATATGTTTTTAATCTTTGACCGGTAATAAATCTCTCTCTCTCTTTTTTTTTTCTACATCAAAAAAATTTCATTATTCTTGAACTCTTACCGTTAATAATTTGTCTCTAATCGATCTGAATCGTCTAAAACACTTTTGAATGACTGAGATTAACCTCCGTAAACTTTATTTACGGAACCTCCATAAATAAAGATTTTTCCTTGTCTAGAATACAAGTGTTCAAGTAAATTCCAAGTTTCTTCTGCATACATATGCTTCATAGAAATGACTAATCAATCATCAATCACATGCATAAATCATTGTCTTACATAACCGTAAAACATTATCACATATTTAATACTAGTAATTGTTCGTGCCTGAAGGCACGGCTCAAGTAATTAGCACTTGCAAATCAATTATGCAATATCTCAACTCTTGTCCAACGATTTCAACTCTAAGAAAACTAATTCCAAATTAAAGTTTCAGAAAATCTAAACACCCAATCAACATAGTAGTGATGATTAAAAAAAATTAACAAAGTAGAAATCATTGTTCATGGGATAAGAAAACCCTTGGTTTGGAGATGAAATAAAATCAAACACGGCAACTCTCAATTAAAGTTTCATAAAATCTAAACACCTAATTAACAACCAATTATATAAAATCTAAACACCTAATTAACAACCAATTTTCAGTAGTTACGAAGTCATAAGTCATTCCCCATTCATAAGTTAATATCATCAGGCTAGGTTATTGTGACGATTGAGGTTTATGAATTGTTTGGTCACTTGGGATACTTTCTTTTAAGAGTCAATTGATTTGGGACTCAAATCACATGTAAGATGACCACTGGATTGGGGATTTTATACATCATCATCCATTTATTAAAAGGATTGACCAGTCCTTCGAAAAGCCTAAAAGAAAAAAAAAATAAAGACGACCAGTTTTGTGTATTCCTTTTTTTAACCCTGTCAGAGTCTTTTGTCTTTCCAAATTTGACCACCTTAAGAAAAGTTTTTCCCAATTTAAAAAGTTGAATCTTCATTAAATCCTAAGGGCATACACAGAAATATCACAAAACTAAAACCGTCGTTCAGTTTTCCCCACTTGAAAACTACCTGCCCTCTTATCTCTTTGTACACTTCCTTCTCGAAATAAAATCTGGGAATAAATGCAATTGTTTGCCGTCAAAACAGACGGCAAATGATAATAACCAAATCATCTCTTTGGCTTCAAGTGAAAATAACCTAAATCAGGTTTCACTTGCACATGTCTTTCTTTTGTATTCCTCCGTCTTCTGCCTTTCATCTTTTAAGATTTTGTGTGCTCATTCCATACATCTTCAATTACCAAATTTTGTTAAATACTTATCTATTTGGCCTCAATTTGCAATATCAATGATGGTGTTATGCATTCAACTGCACCAGATTTCGTCATTGTGTAAAAATGCATACTGGAAAAGGATAAAGACCCACGCAAAGAGTGTGTGCTATGCCAAACCTGAAAATGAAAAAGAGAGATGGCAGTCGCACAAAATATATACACCACAGTAAAATACAACACATTAGAGTGCTAGCAAAATAAGAATTTTCTGTCGATCACCTAGTAGGGCATTCTATGAAACACCTAATATGCATTTTCTTCCCATGGTTTTACAACTCTCTCTTTTCTTCCCTAATGTTACGGCAAAGGGATAGCAAACTGACCACATTTTAGAAAATGATCATCATCAATTAACTAACACAGACACAACATACTTTACAAAAACTTTCATACTCATGATGCTTTACAAAGACTTGCATATATGTGGTTCAAGATGGAACAAACACAAAATAAATGATCAAATCAATTAAACAAAGCTGCCAATACTCCTATTTCTCAAGGCAAAGTTTATCTTTCCTAGCCTGGTTCTCGTCGACGTCGCCAACAAAACCGAGCGAAATCCAAACACCCCAAAATATATACCTAACTGAACAAAAGCCAAGCACCCCAAAATAAAGCCTTCAATGTATGCTCTGAAAAGATACTCCGGTAAGTTTTTTTTCCTAAGAGATATTGTGAGTCATAATAAACTTGGAAAAAAAAAAAACTAAAATACTAAAGTCTATACGTATGTGAAATACAAAACCATATGTGAATAATTGTATTCGCAAAAAAAGAGAGAGAATGAAATACAAAAAAATGAACTGAAAAAAAGAAAAGAAAACAAGATGGAACCGTGTGTTGGAGGTAAACTAAAAGAAAAGAATGAAATACACTCACCTCAATTTTGTTTGGAAGTAGAGTGAGGAGGGATGGGGGAGGAGAGAGGGAGAGATTAAAACAATGAAATACAAAACCTTATATTGATTTTGCCTTCTTACCATAAATTAAAGTGCAATTATTGTCAATATATGGTACGGTTTAGGTATAGGAATAGCAAACTTGGTAGGAATTGGCTCGTGCCGATTAGTTAATTATTGACCCGTGCTGATATAGTCTATATAATGTTTGCCCGTGCCAATTATTGCCATATATAATCTATATAGGGTTTAGGAACTAATTAATTAATGGGGTATATTAGAATGGAAATGAATAAAGGGTGAAGATTTATGTAGAAAAATGTGTTACAAATCCAACAGTGGAAAGAAAATATGTGGGCCACCACACCGTTGCGATTTGTATTATAGATTCTTTAAATCAAATGCGCAAAAATAAGAGGCAATACCGGTAGGGAGTAATTTATTCATTCCATATTGGGAAGGATGGAGGAAATTGGTTAACAAACAAGCAATCAACCAAGCCTGTTTATAATTCCCAAAGCAATTAGAGCTAGTTGTATGATGATATTATTCTCAGCCGTGATGCGATTCACTGAACTGGTCCTCGCAAGTATCAACGTCAACGAAAATTGCATCTATTCCAGTGTTTGACCCGACCCGTTTCAATATGTTTACTTTTTGACCCATATTCGACTTGCTCATATTTGTCCAACGACCCATTTTAACCCGCCCAAATCCGCTTAGACCCCCCATTTGCCACCTCTAATTAACGGCATCTCCATACAGCGAGGCGCAAATGATGAGAGATTGTTTTAGACCACGATCCTTCATCTTTTTTAGTAAATCGATTACCTGGTCGAGAGTAGCATTCGCTCTAATGTAACTTTTAAAATGATACGGACAGGGCCCTCGACAGTTGCAGTTTTGCTATCTGGGTTTGACCTTAAAGTTGAGATACTCGGTTTCCTTGCAGGGGTCGGCTATTAAATCGGCACGCGAGTAATAAGTTAGAGTGAAGAGGACCGAAAGTGGCATTCCTCTCATGTTGAGATGCATTTCATTTCCTTCACAATTAAGACTTGCAAAAGGATTTTAAGCAAGAATTCAAAATGAGACGATACGATATCACAAAAGGAGAGATTGTTCTCAATCCGAATCATCCAAAACACTCGAGATTGAGTTAGCGCTGTAAACTTTAATTACAGCCCTTCTGTAAATAAGATTTTCTCCGCAACAAGAGACAAACAACTCGTACAGCTTCAGTTATATAAACGAGGAGTGCAAAGGACCATTACAATCACTGAGATTACCACGGTATTTCACATAATTAATCAGATTACCATCATTTAGATTATGTAGTCCAGATGTAGTACTAATGAGTAAGAAAGATAACAAAGCACGTTTTTTCCCTACATTTGACTAATTTCATTGTCCCCTTTTTAGAATTTTCCATTGAGACGGATTCACCTACGGAGTACCATAGATAGACAAAACTTGAACTATATCTAGCATGATAGCATCCATGCCGGTGCAGAGATTTGTTCTGTTCGATGCATCGGTATTCAGATCGCCATGATTGTAGCTTTGATTAGAAGGCCACGGGTCGAGAGAAGATAAAGCGGAAACACCTTCAACTCTCCATCAATGCTCGGCACCAAATTCGCATCCAAAAGCCTCAATATCATAGCTAGGGGTGGCATCGTGTCGTATTCAGTCGTGTTTGTGTTCATTTCGTGTTTAGTATCTTTTTGGGTTCGTGTCAAAACACCTGTTAACATAAACGTATCAAATATCTTGACACTAACCTGACCTGCTTAAAATCGTGTCGTGTTCGGGTTGACATTATTAAGATCCCTTTATAATTTTTAATATTTTCGTAGAAGCACTTTCTAATGTTTTGAACGAACTAATTATTTGATTTAATAAAAAAAACTAAAGACATGTTCAATACCATCATAATCATAGAAACGATAAAACCGCCCAAATCATGACAATGAAAAATGCCTCAAATTACAACTAGACATAGGTCTCAAAATTAAAATTTTTGTATAATTTTCAGCTAAAAAAAAATAAAAAAGCACCAACTATAGAATAAGCCTATACAAACTTTAAACTAAAAGACTATGCCTAAATAATTAAAAATAATAATTCCAATTAGCCTAACCTCCTCAAAAAAAAAAAGAAAAAAGAAAAAAAAGATGACTGTCGTAACTAATACGTAGATGGTATGTTCATCAAAAACAATATAGCAATAATAATAATGCTGCAAACCAAGAAGCTTGTACAAGTTCAACCCGATATATACCACGAAAATGAGTATAATAATTTTTTGCTGTTGATTTTGTCACTCCCTTTTTTGTTAACGCCACTCCCCTGCAAGTGCATTTTTGGTGCAAAAATAAACTTGCAGGGAAGTGGCATTAACAAAAAAGAGAGTGGCAAAATCATTTCTCTAATTTTTTGGATAAACCCATTGACTCAGATGACAATATTTATTTCCAATGAATTTAAAGAACAATAACCACCACCACTACATTGAAAAATCGACTTTTTAGAATAATTCTTTAGCACAATGTGCGATGGTGCAGTGAACAAACTTGAATCAAATAACAGGAAAATTAAACCATATAAAATTTGCCAAATAACATTGAAAGGGGGAAAACAAGTGCTGCAGGGGGCAACTAATGTTCAAAAGCCAGGGTATGCATTCGAAACCAGCATAGGAGCGAAAAGAACTGCAACGATCAGTACCTGCATTTCCTTCAACCCTGCAAAAGAGGACCTTATATTTGCCCAGAGAATCATACACGCGAGCTTGGAAGTTCTGTGGAGGAGAACCACTCATATCATCCTTGGCCCTTAAGGTAATACTGTAGACGATACCGGCCGAATACCACATAGTGGCTTTGATGACCTCAACAAGCTGGTATGACACGCGTAAAATACGGACTTGACTCATCTAACTCGATAAGAACGCGGATAACTGTTTAATTTTTCGTGTCGACACGTTAACCTGAAACGATACAACTCAAACACGACACAGCACGATTAGGTTTTGATTCTTTTGAATTTCCTAATTAGAAGGAGATTTGATTTTTCCAAATCATGCTTTGGTTAACGCAAGTGGAGTGGAATACAGTTGGTATACACTCTCACATACATGGGCAGGGTTTGATTCTCGTAAGTACACATCCCCCTCCCCAAATCCCCTAGAATATAGTAAATTAGGTTTAACGAATGACCAAAAAAAAACTGGTCTAAAAACATATTAATATAAATATGGAAAGATAAGGCATGCACACAAGACTCCTTGTAGACGCAAGATACTTTACTCACATCAAGGATGATTTCGTCAAAAGAAAACTCTTGAGAGTTTTTTTTGGGGGCCAATATTGTATAGTTAGTGGGGTGTGTAAAGTTAGCATTGGGGGATACAAGGACTGTCCATAGTCCTGACCCCATATCTGCCCACGCCGGGGCTCGAACCTCCGCTTCCTGTACGAAGGGGAGGGTAAGAAACAACTGCACAAGGCAGCCGTTCAACACTGAAATTCTCAAGAGTTCCAACACTGAAATTGTGAGGACAACATTTTTCGAATATTTTTTTCTAACAAAATAGAAGACCGAATCTTTCTCGCATTCTACCACGGAACCCCCATCCATCAAACTATATTACTAGTACTGGTATTCATTTTATTTCGGACTTTGTATGAACACCCAGTCCTATATTATGAACACTCATTAATTCAGGTAATTCATAATTGAACGCCTAATAAATTAGCTCAAAACAAGTTACACACTCCCTTCTAACGACAAAAACTTTAAAGATGACAGAAAATGAGGGATCTATTGGTCTTGGTTACAGTATTGTGTTTTAGCTTCTCTTTGAACGATGGTCAACTCTATATCTCCAAAGCAAGACATATATCCAAAAAGATCGAGCTAACCTCTTCACCATAACCTTCTCCAAAAGATTATTAGTGAATTAATGCGCTAGTTTAATCTTGCTCGGCTCAAAATATAAAAATTCATCAAGAACAATAGTGAAATCTTTATGCATTTTTATATTTTTTGATAGCACTATTCACATTAACATATGAGATTTCGCGTATATATTACAAGTTAAATAGAGCTAGTCGAGTTAAGGTAACTCTGATCAATGGACCTAATTAAACACATCAATTGAGTTATTGGGTACCACCATGTGCAGGTAATATGAAACTAAACACATATGGCAGTTAGTATGATGCAAACAGAAAGGCAGGTTTTGGTGGCATATTCCGAAATGACAAGGGAGAATGGCTTCGGGGATTTCATGGGAAGATGGACGTTTATTCAAGGTTGGCAACAGAGATATGGGCTATCTATAGGGGATTGACTCAGGGTCGGCTCAAGAAATTTGGATATCTAAGGCTAAATTATGGGGTGGTGCCCTACATATTTTTAGAATTAAACAGCAATGATAAAAATATTTCTTTATATTACTACTTTAAACTTTATAATACATGTTAATTGCTATGTCATCAACGGCCAAAGCGGTTGGCTTGAATTCTACTTGACTTAGTTTTGAAACCTGCCAATTACAATAGTATCTTGAACTCGGACGCTTCACATAGACTAAAATGAATTTACAACTGAGCTAACAAAACATTTGTGTTAGAAAACGAAAAAATAATAGATATACTAATTTACAAATAATATTGAAGTGTCCCTAAAATTTGAATTTATTTTGGATGCCCGAAGCCCAGGCCTCTTGGGCCTTGGGCCTGGGCCGGCCCTGGTCATTGACCATCGTACTGGAGGAAGGCAAGACTAATGTGAAATTGGAGACGGATGCTCTAGTGGCTGTCAAGATGACATCAGAGGAAAACAACGAGAATCACCCGCAAAGCAACATCATCAGCGATGCGAGAATTCTCATCAACCGCAGGGGCACAACTCTACCCCACATATTTCGGGAAGGCAGCATCACATATTCCACAAAATGGCAGTCTGGTTGTCTCTATTGACCCTCCCCAATTTCCATTAGGGAATTCATGATACGGGACAGTCTTATTGTTAGGCAAATTCTTGACTAATGGTTATGCTCCCTAGTCTGGGTATGTATTTGAACTATTTGCACTTCTGGACGCTCGTTTGGTTCTAGTTTTATGAAATTCTGATATATCCAAAAAAAAAAAAAAAAAAAGCATGAGCTTGAGCCGCCATTGCTTAAAATGTCTAAAATGACACGAGTGTCGTATTTGTACGTACCTCATTCGGCGTAATAAGCCAAATGACTTATTTTTTGTCCTTAATTCAATTTTTTTCGCATTTGTGATTTTTTAGTCAATATTTTGAGGACTATTACTTCGTCAGGATGAGAGAAATCTAAAAAGTAAAAAATTACGATCGAAATCCAATTTTTTTAATAAAGACAAAAAATTGGCTTATTTTTGCCTTTATTAAAAAAGATTAGATTTCGATCGTAATTTTTTACTTTTAGATTCCTCTCACTATGACGAAGCAACCATGACGAAGTAATAATCCTCAAAAAATTGATAAGAAATTACTTACAAATGTAAATTTTTTTGAATAAGAACAAAAAAATAAATCATTTGGCTTATTAAGCCGAATGAGGGCTTAGTTTAATTCCAAGAAGAATCTAATACACAATCTGTCAGTATACACTATGAGATACAGTAGTACATTTTATATATAGAAGAAGCTTTTAGAAGTTGCATTGCTAATTATGGGGGCGCGGCCGGGAGGTGTGGTGAGTTTTCGTACTCAACTAGCGTGTTGATTAATTCGCACGCCTCTTGTTATCCGGCCCAGAGGGCCTTTTCTTGATCATGTTTCCGCACAAACAAACGAATAATTAGTATGGTGTTCAGAACACCGCCGTGTAGTGCTCCAAATCACTCAAGAACCATACATTTATATAGCGTATATACATTTAATCGTTCTTAGATCCTACAATAATGTGGTATTTGAGTAATCCGGTCGAGCACCATGCACGTTGTGGTGTGCTCGAACTATTGAATAATTAGACTAACCACTATCAAAAGGTGACAGATTGAGAATGCTATGTTAACCTAAAGCGATAGAAGGATAAATATTGAAGTAAAACAATATTTTTCCACCATCAAAAGAAGGAAAAAGAGAGAAACGTTAGAATTTTCTTCTTTCCAAAACTAATAACCAACGGAAAGTGCGCAAATTTCCTTCCACCATCTATAATTCATCACATTCTAATTTTGTTTTTTGATGGTGGTCATTTGAGTCATGTGACAATTTCATTATCAAAGATTTATCTCTTGGAGAAGAGATTTTATAAGCCTAAGGACCCATGTTTGTTCTTATTTTTGTCTCAAATTGATTTTGAACGAGTTTCTAAAGAGTGACACGAACACTAATTAAGTACTCAAGTAGCTTCGTGTGTTTTTCACCCACGTTTATCAGAGAGTGTTGTTGTTTGCTATCCTTAGCAAATTATTTTGTTAATAGGGAAATTAGTACTACCTTTTCAAGAATCCAAAAAATCAAGAAAATGACAAGAATCACATGATCAAATTCTAAAATGAACGAGAAAAGGAGATTTATGGAAAATATATATTCAAAGCTCAATAGTCATAAATCAATAGGTGACATGCAGCAGAGTCATCGAGAGAGTAGTTTTACTTGCCAAATAATTGAGTTGCCTACTAGCTAACCAATCTATCAAAATTTTCCAAAAATTATGTAACATGAAAAAAGTGGCATTTGATAAAAGCAGAATTTTTTGAAATAAAATACCACTTGTGTGCATGGATATCAATGGTTATGGTGCATAATCAACGTTAGCACCACCCATGCTATGTTTGGGTTAAGAATTTTTTGAAAGTATATATCGTGAATGGAAAGAAAATGTCATGCACGATATGCACAATGATAAGATTATTAGTGTAGACTCACGAAAAATGAAAATGACACAAGATCTAGCGAAATGGGTGCCGCATTCACAAACTCAACTTCCTCTAAAACTTGACAATTGGACACAAAGACCACGACAGTTGAACTCCCCCGATATTCAATTGAGCTGATTTTCTAGGCCTTACCCGTACTTTTACTCAAAACTGAGTAAAACCTTCATTTGGCATAAAGCACTCTAATGAACATACCCAAATCTAAATGCAAGTTTGAATAAAAGCTTTATTACAAATGGCATGGTTGTAAATTTGAAAGAAGAAAATAGCCTAGTAAAATTTAGTTAAAATTGTTGAATCTCCCTTGATTTGAATAAAAATTTGAGTAAAATTCAATTTAGTATATGTTTAAATCAAGGAGTGAAATGGATTTGGGTGAGGGTAACTTTCGGTTTTGAGTAAAAAAGAAGAAGAAGAAGAAGTTGAAGAAGATAAGGGCCAGACATGCTCTAAAGTCTAATTAACCAGTAATAGTTTATCTATGATGAGTAAATTTGGATAGAATGGAACTTCAACTCGATAGATAATGTGCTATCTTCTTGTCATTTTAATTAGATATGTTCTCCCCTTCCACTCGATCACTTTCTTGCTAATTTTTTTTTAGTCAAACGGAAAGTACCTTAAATTAAACTAGAGAAATTGAGTCATAGAAACAAGTTAACATAATACAGACATGAACCATAGTTAGGTTCTAAGATGGCTAACACCCATGGCATCTGCTAAAACAAATTCTCTTGCCGCGAATAGACATTCTTGCTAACAATCTACTCCTCCTCTTGTTGTGATCCTAGACGAGCTAAGCAATCAGCTGCTTGATTGGCTTGGCAAAACATGTGGGAGATGGTAGAATTGGTCCTGCCCGCAATACACCTAGCCTCTTCAACTATATATCGATTCGCATGATCCAAAGGATCACCTTCATTGCTATTGAAAACTGCATGAACGTAACTGTAATTTGGAGCAAAACAATCTTATCGTCTATCTTATCACTTTTGTTGTTTTCTCTTATCTATGGTTGGCTTCTAGCCAGCGAATGTTGTTTTCGTTTTTGGGTAGCATATGCCATATGACCGTCCAAGTCAATGGTACCAACCTCGTTGGAATGATTCGTTCTGATTGTGATGCCATTGTGCCCATCATCTTGATAATTTTTTTACTTCTATACTTCAAATCATGGCTCATAGTTGCCTAAATTTTACTCTTCCGGAGGCAGAATGCTGTAGTCACAGGAAATTCGCTAATTAAACTTACGAGAGGTGCCGATGCTCTTCTATCAGCTCAATTGCAACTTTGAGTTCAACTCTCTCTCTCTCTCTCTTAAAAATCTGATTGGAATGTGAACACGTGCCATGAATAGATTGTTACGTACCCCTTTTTGATCATTTACCGGGCAAACTGGGTGACTATTGCAAATGACGCATTAACTACGTACGCTCTAAATCCTTTAAAGTCTAGACTAGATCTGAATGAATTAATTGACATTAGGATATGGACATTAGGATGGATGAGTAGAGCCAAGCTACCATTATAGATTCACCATTTAAATGACGAACATTTTTGAAATAATTGTCCACTTACACACACAATATATATAAGCGGAGTACCTCAACCTAGAGCGTCTACACGTATGCCTCTTCCTCTTCCTGGACGTTAAATCCTGTGTACGTTTTGGTAAAATCTCTCTCCCTCTCTCCTCTCATTTCGCTTCGATCTCTCTCCCCTCTGATCTCCTCTCATTTCACAGTTTGCTCGATCTCATTTTTTTTAGGAAACTGAAAGCTACGTAATTTTTTTTCTCCTTGCAGGTGTGATGAACCTATTTCGTGGTGATTCTATAAGGTAATGGACTATATCTCTTTCCTACTATTGGGCAGTTGGCACCATGACCAAATTAACGTACGTGATACCTCCATTATCCTCCTTTAACGATAATTCCATACAATTTCATTCAGCTTACGAGATTTTAAAGAAGAATCACGTAAAAGTACAAAAGAAAAAAAGAGAGACTATTAGAGTACTATAATACTCAGAATATTAGAGTACTATAATACTCAGAATAATTAGATCATGAAAAAAATTAGTAGCCACCCAAGACGTATAAATCACTATTTTCCACAAATCAAGGTATAGAATTGGGATCCGGATCCTCTACGAGGATTCTCTTGGAACGAAGCCAAACTAAAAAGTACTTATATTTGTCCAGCAAGGTAATTAAGTAACGTGTTGGTGTAATTGGACAGGGGGAATTTGAGGATGTTGGCTGCACTCATACTGGTGATACTTTGCTCCAGTACTCGAGCGCAGATCAGTATGCGAGCAAACGTTACCGTAGCAAAAGACGGATCCGGCCACTTCACCACGATATCGGCAGCTATCGAAGCTGCTCCTAAAATGAGTGCAACAAAATTTTACGTTGCGATAAGAGCGGGTGTTTACACGGAGAATGTATTCATAGGACAGGACAAGCAAAACATTGTGCTTATCGGAGATGGGATGGACACGACAATTATATCGGGCAACAGAAGCAACGCTACTGGTTTCAGAACCTATGAAACAGCAACTGTAGGTTAGTTGAAAGATAAATATCATCAGTTAGCTGAACAACATAATTCATTTTTTGATACAGCAATTCTAACATAAATTAAGTATTGATCGAAAGATATATATATATATATATATATATATATATATATATATATTTTTTTAGGGAGCTGATTTTGCCACACCCTAAATTGTTAATGCCACACCCCTGCAGTGTATTTTTGCACCAAAATAATTAATTAGTTAGCTTTTTCTAACAATATTGATCGAAAGGTCGAAATAGCTAAAAGAACAACTTTTTTGTGACACAGTCATTCGTAAACAAGAGTCGTAGTATAATCACGTGTGATTTTGGTTTAATTATTTCAAAATTATCAGGAAGTAATTATGCACGTGTTCACCAATTTATAACTTATATTGTTGCCTAATTTCAAGTGTTGCCATTCACTGATTAACCAGCTAGGAGGTTGTTCTTGCTGTCCTCAATTCGTACCAGTAGTTTATGGGATAGATATATTATGATTTCTAAAGCATAAGCAAGCTTCATATTTTGTCAATGAAACCGATCAAATGCTTACCATTATCCGAATGAGTTGATTTTTTTATGGGAACTCTTAAAAATATTTAAATAAATTGAACGGCTCCGATCATTTGCGTAGGAGTTCTATGCAAAACTTGTGTCAAATATAGTGTTAGCAGAACCGACCCCATATAATATATATATGTGTGTGTTCCAGAATCTGAATTCAGAAGGGGGATTGTTGCACATGTCCTTCGTGAATTCATATGTCTCATCATTACACGGAATACTAATATCGTAATGTTTTTTCATTTACAGGGATACGAGGTCTAGGATTTGTTGCGCAAGACATTACGTTTGAGAATACAGCTGGTCCGTCTAGGAATCAAGCTGTAGCATTAAGGATAGAAGCAGACCATTCTGCCTTCTACAAATGCCGCTTCAAAGGATATCAGGACACCCTATACACCTTGAAAAAAACCCAGTTCTTTAGAGAATGTGAAATCTACGGCACTGTAGATTTCATATTTGGGAACTCGGCAGTGGTTTTTCAAAATTGCGTGATTTACGTACTCAAACCTCGTGATTCTCAAAAAAACACAATAACAGCACAAAAAAGAGAGTTCAGAGATGAAAAAACCGGTATCATAATCCAAAATTGTACAATAGCAGCTGCACCTAACCTACGTCGCCAATTTTTAAATTTCAAAACATTTTTAGGCAGGCCATGGGGGGTTTTCTCAAGAACGGTCATAATAAACTCCTTTCTTGACAGTTTAATTGACCCAGCGGGCTGGCTAGAATGGGAAGGTCGGGGTCCAGATGAATTAGACAAGGTATTTTATGCGGAGTATAAGAATAAAGGGCCAGGAGCTAATATAAAAGGTAGAGTTCCATGGGCCCGAATAATAAATAGCTCCACTGAAGCAGCCGAGTTTACAGTCAGGAATTTCATTAACGGAGACCGATGGATTCCCTCAACTATTCCATTTTTTCCTGACCTAATGTAAATTGCATTGTAACTTTGATACCTCTAGTGGAACTTTCTTTGAACAAACTAGTGTTATTTATGACGTGCACGTCATCTTGTGCTCACTATGTTTTTGTGTGTGTGTGTGTGTTTTTTGGGTCTTTCTTTTGGTTTATTCTTTTGTTGTACTATTTTTCATTAGCGTATCTAGTCTGGTATCATGCCATTGAAGGAGGATTGTATGGTGGTGGTCATGAAACGATTCTCAAGTTTGTTGTATCTTGAACAATGTCGAATGGTGGCGAGTACATGGCAGTGGGTTGCAGCTGTCAAATTCGAGGAGGGGTGAGAGAAGTTCTGAGTGGCTGGCAGGCCCGGCCCTGACAATTTCGAGGCCCTAGGCGGAGTTTTGAAAATGGGGCCTTTTATTTTTAAGTATATTAATTAGTTGTTTGATAAAGGAAACCAGGTGAGCTTGTAGTTCAGTGGCAATGTTGTTGGGCAAACCTTAAGAACTGCAGGTCGGGAGTTTAAGCTTTGTAAGTGCCGTTTTTAGATCTTTTTAGGTCAAAGAGACTCCAAAATTTTAAATAAAAACGGACGGAAACAGGATTCGAACTCTAGAACCTACGGTTCCGGACACGCGCGGCTTACCGCTAAGCTACTTCATTCTTGTTGTAAATTATTTCACATACTTAGTATTTATTATAATTTTCCATTTGGGGGGCCCTATTATTTGGCCCAAAAGGGGAGGCCCTAGGCGACCGCCTGGTGGGCCTACGCCCAGGACCGGCCCTGGTGGCTGGGCGGTACTACTGCGAGCTGTGTAATTGGAGAACGCAGAGAGAAAAGATGAGAGCAAAACCAAAGCAGTGAATTCAAAGGTGCTAGAGCAAAGTTTGTTAGTTTGATAAGGATATTTCTAGCGGCAGACTGAGTACAAGCAGAACCAAGTGCCCATTCGGCTCTCCAACCTGACAAGTTACAGACATGAGCAAAAGAAGAAATGTTTTAAAGAGTTGGATATAACACACATAATGGTCTCCCAACTATTTGAATATAGAGTAAGCGTTCAACTTTGACTCAATCGACACAAATACTACACAGATATTTAAACAATCCTTAAGCAATTGTCCATAATCCCTGCTACTCTTACCATTTCTATGCCGAAAGAACGAATGACTTGTCAGAGAAATTAAACCATGTGAGAAAATCGATCTAGCTATAAAAGACATAAAATCAGGGAACGACTTGTATGACCAACGAAAGCATTAAGATCGAACGAAAAATATGTGATTGATGTCAGAGAACACAACAGTACAATACCATCCTTTCTTGTTGAGCCAAAAATATCTTCACTCAGTATTATGAAATGGTGCTTCTAATTTTGCCTAAAATTCCTTTGAGCGCTGGGATAAACTGACCAAACATAAGAACTAATAGCACGCAAGTGAGAGCTAGCCAAACACCAAACCAAAAACTTTTTGAGGTCTTTTGTTTTCAGCTGGTGACTATAAGTACGCCAAATCGCTTATCTCTCAGAGTTTAATGATCCTCTAAATTTCTGGTCTTCTCCTAAGATCTGTAGGTTTATTGCTCCTTGCAAGCCATCTGGTCATGTATATATATGTTCCTAACCTCTCATATGCTCCTTTGCAAGCCATGTGTCCCAAAAAAATGGGCGTGTTTTTTCATTCCAAAAAGCCATTTTGTCTGAACCATCATAGCTTTTCTTCTTTTTGTGCTCCTTAACATGGGAAAGACTCTATTCAGTATTCTTGTCTAGTTCGAGATCCAGTTTTGGACTTTGTAAGTTCATATATATGGATATGTCTTGTTAGAATAATGTAGAAGATTGTAGAATATTTTGGATTGATTGTAATTAGGAGCTTATCACGATTTGATTGGGATTGACTTTCCATAGTTAGTACTCTCTATTGTATAAATAGTAGGGCTTATGTACATTATTATTTAATTCAATACAATATTCACTTTCTTCATATTTTCTATTTTTTCGTATTCTCTTGACATGGTATCAGAGCTAGGGCTCCGACGATCGCCTTCATCATCAGAACCCATTACCTTTGCCTAAATTACTGGAAAATCAGCAACTAGTAATCAATTCTTACCCACAACCTCCAATGAATCATCTCTGGCAAAACCAGAATAAGTTTGCGTTCCATATCCCAAACCCACCCAGTATCCACCGTCACACTACCGGTTCTGTTTCGCCGCGACTTTTCCGACTTGCAGCTCACCTGCACCATCAGTTCTGTGACCCATTAACCTTCCCGGCTGTTGCCACTCGCCCACACTCCACGTCGTCGACCACTTTCAACCGCTGTCCCTTCACATTGTTCATCGCCGTCAACCACTGCCGCAATACAGATCGCCATTCCTTTCTCTCTAAAATCCCAATATACTTCCGGCTTTACCAAGACCAAACAGGCCCAACTCCCTAGCCCAATTTTCTAAGCCCAATAAACTCTACAACAACAACACCAGCAAAAAGGGGGAGACCCAAAACAGTCAGGCCCAAAACAATACCCAAAACCAATTTTTCATTCAGTCAACCAACGTCCCACACCAAATTAGGCCTCTCCATCATTAATTTTCTACTTCCTACCCACTGCATTGTTATTTATTTTTTTCCTCCACAGAGCTGTAGCAACTTGGCTTTTCTACTATGGAACAATTTGACATATCACTATATGCTCACGCCATCTTGAAAGGCCTCAAACAGTACCCATCTTCCACACGCTTCCTCAAAAGCGATCTTCCGTTTGTATTTACACATATTCTCTCTAAATCTAGATTGCTCTCCCATTCCGGTAAGCATTCTTTCGCTGCTTTGTCTGCCACCTCAGGTAAATCCTCATGGTTCTTTGATTCTGCGTGTTGCAATCACATGACATCTGATCCACCTAATTTATTAAAACTAGGAAAATAGATAGAGATTCTGGGTACGAGAGCCAAAAGTACAGTAAGGGGAATGTGTTAGGTACCCCTCTCTGCCCAACCATATGACTGGCTCATAATTGTTCAACATAAGATTAACATATGCTTTATTTGATTCAAACACGGAAATTGATTTTAGCCTTTAAACAGTTAAAGGTGAGCCGAGACAGTAATTGAAAACATGCATCAGAAAGCAGAATGAAACAATCATGTCCCAGGGAGATAGATCTCGCGGCCGGTGAATAGATGTCACGGCCGAGAGATCCTCCTGGTTTGGATGTATCGACCGAGGGATTGAAGTCCCGACCGATGTTCTTCCTCACACCAGACAGAGAAGTTAGCAGACAATCAGAACGCCATGATTTAAGCATAAAGACAGTAAATAAATCAAACCAGAGGCCCTTGGGCCTCACCACCTTGATCCCTCAGTGGCTTGATTGCTTCGGATTGAATGAGATTGACTGATTGCTTCTTGAAAACCCTAGGGTTAGGGTTTGAACTTCGGGGTTTGATCGTCGGATTGATGGCTACCTTCAGCAGGTTAGGGCTTCTGTAGAGGGGATTTGAGAAAGTATTTCTAAAGAATTTCGTGGCTTGAGAGGGTGTGTTGTATATGAATTTCGTGCTCTCCATTTTCGGGACCCTAAGGGTCATTTATATAGGCAATTGGTGACTCACTCCGTCCAATCAAAATGCACAGTAGGAATTGGAGTTGCAATGCAATACTAACTCCCCTTGGTATTCTCTGAACGTAGCCCGAACGCATCGGGGAGGTATTGTAGTTGGATCAAACGATTGACAGAACGTTCCAGAATCTGGAAAATAGACAATCTGGCGGCCGTAGAAAGGATTTGGCGGCCGAGGAATAGATGTTGCGGTCGAAGGATAGATCTTGCGGCCGAGGGATTGATCTCTCAAGGAGATTTTCAAGCAACAGGTTGCTTGGGTGAAGAAATGATGTTGAGGCCATGAGATCAATGTTACGGCCGACGGATGGATTCTCTTGAGATACTGTATTTATGCCTGAAAGGTTATTTGGCTCTGGATTGGGTCCTCTAAGTGGCTAAAAGTTCTTACCGAAAGTCCTAAGATTCACAAGAAGTCAATTAGCAATCACTGTATCCATTTCATCATCGGGATGGTCCCCAAGGTGGGACTTGAAATAATTGTTAGGCCAAATTGGGGTGTCTACAGATGCCCCTCTTTGACTGAGCTTAGACGGATCGCGAGTCATGTTTGAGTAAGAGTCAAAGCTGTAAAAGCAACTCAATTTGGTCCAACCACTATTCCAAGGGGTTTTTGAAAAAGGTTCTTGTTATGGTCGGGCTGGGAGGCTGCCTACGTATTCTACAGGGGAAATTCAGACCAACTGTGGTTCGGAGGGCAATAAACAAAAAAATAAAAGGTTTGGAGGGTTAGAAACAGAAGATGTACCTTCGGGCTTTAAAAGCCGTAGTGTGACGTACCTAGGCTGAGTCAGGATTTTGGCGAAGGGTAGTTGAAGGAGCGCGGGGCTGCCGGGGATATTTTTGCCGAGAGCGTCCTTAGTATTTTAGGGTAGATCAGTACACGGCAGGTACATTTGCTTTTCTTGATTATCCTGACTTTAACTGAGGGGAGCTCGGTAGGGTAGCCCACCTTTGCGAATGAGCTGGAAGGAATTGATGTAATGGGGCGGAATCCAAGCCATCTGCTGGGGATGAATTGGACGTCGGTTTTGAGATATGGGGGTGGAACCCAAGCCATCTTCCAGAGACGAGTTGGATACTGGTTCTTGAGATACGAGGGGCACAGGGCAAGTAACTAGAGTATGGAGCATTGGAATGAGGGAACCGAGGCACGGAGCCGGTTGCAGTCATGAGGTGAGAGCGGTGTTGGAGCTTTTGAGCTTGATGAAACCGAAGCGCGGAGCTGGTTGCATTATGATGGTCTGTGCACGGAGCTTTCCCATCATAAATTTTGACATAGAACCAAAGGATCGAGGTTCTGGACCGATTAATAAGAACTGAGGCATAGAGCCAGTTGATTGCAGGGTTGACCTGTTTCATAAGTGAGATAGATATGCAGAATATGTATGTGGTGATGATGATTAAATGTAAATAAATATGATGATGCAGACTCGATGATGACAATGGTGATGTAATTGATGCTTATGTGCACGGGCCCCTGCGTGTGTGTTTGATTTAAGCTTAGAGCTTCTATCAAGTTCTGGACTTCAGCATTCGGAGCGTAGAGCTCGAGCATTCGGACTGCAGAATCTGAGCATTCAAAGTACAGGCTTTGAGCATCCAGTATGCAGTGGTTGGGCATCCAAGCATAGAGCTTGAGTATTCAAGTGTAGAACTTGAGCATCCAGTACATAAGTGGTTGGGCATTCGAAGAGCTTCGAGCATTCAAAATGTTAGATTTTGAGCATTCAAGCGTAGAGCTTAAGAACAAATGATATCTTGATTAGGGCGGCATAGAGCCTGTTGAGGACTGTTTACGGCATGGAACCAGTTGAAGTAGTGAGCGTAGAGCTGATGAGTGATAACGAGCTTGGAGCTGCTGTGATCGTTTGAGTGCAGCCGTTGAGTTGGCTGATGTGGGCATACAGCCGTTGGGTGAGCTTATGATAGCAAGCGTAGAGCTGTTGAGTCGTGGGCTTGGAGCCGTTGAGTTGGCTGGCGTA
Source organism: Rhododendron molle (assembly GCA_025413875.1). Lineage (NCBI taxonomy): Eukaryota > Viridiplantae > Streptophyta > Magnoliopsida > Ericales > Ericaceae > Rhododendron > Rhododendron molle. Next base: position 18,141,840 of record CM046394.1, on the reverse strand, counting down.
GAGCTTGTTAAGATAGTGGGCTTGGGGCCGCTGAGATAATGACGGTTATTGATGGTGGTGATAGCGAGTACAGGCATAGAGCCGCTGGAGTTGCTGAGAGATATCGAGCATGGGCGTAGAGCCATTGAAGTTGCGGGCGTGGAGCTACCGATAGAATTGCACGGGCGTAGAGCCGCTGAGTTGTTTGATAGGGATGAGCTCGGGGCTGCTGAATGAGCTTTAGAGTATAAAGCCACTGGGTGACTTGGTGGAAATGGTAATTTTGAGAGTTCGGAATTGAACAATCCTTGGTGATCAAACGGTTGATGAGTTTTGCTATGACGGTAGAGAACTTGCGGAGGCTTTAACGTCTTTCATGCTTGGGCATGCCCCCAAGGCTAGTTTTGATCGCGTTGCATTTGCTTTGGGATACCCCTAAGGCTGATTTAATCATTGGTTTTATTGGTCATGGACCCAAAACTTCATAATTATCTTGATTGGTGCACTGAGCAAGATCTGATGTTGCTGAGGGGAATGGATTAGGGGGTTAGAAGATAGATCTTTCGGCCGAATTATTGATGTCTCGGCCGACTAATCGATGACTCGGCCGTGAGATAGCCAAAAGTTAGGAAATCGATCTAAGTTAGATCTAATCGATCTCACGGGTCAGTCTATTCTTTCCTCCTCTATCTCTTGTTCTTCTCTCTCGTCCGAGCGACCGCCTCTGTTCTCTCTCTTCCGATTGGCCACCTTGCCGCCGTTGTTCTTCTGACCACCACGATTCCGGCAGTTGTTTTTCTTGGCTGTCATGGCTTCATCACCACCTCCTCCTCCGTCGTTCGGTATTCCCTCATTTTCTACCGCCGCATCGAGAGACACGGGTAAGGCTACGGCTGTTGAGGCCACTGTTCTTGGTGGCGTTTCGAGTACCCACGTTCTTCGTTCTAGCCGCCGCACCCTGCCGTTTGGGGAAGTTCTTCGCAGCCCATTCCTCCTAACACTGAGTTTGAGACTCCTTATGATGTGGGTAGTGATGCCTTGCCTGCATTCGATGCTGATACGTATGTCCCTCCGATTCACATAATCGGGCGTGGTGGTTCGTTGCGATACCGTCCTCCTCTCAGCGATGTCCTGTCTGAGGTTTTGCATAGGGAATTGGAGCAGCACTTCGATTTTACCAATGTGAAAGTAAATTTTCTCCAGCCAATAACACTATTCGTGTAAAAGTTTATAAAACAATAATTGAAATTGAGTTTTTAGGAATTGCCCCCTGTTTAGGCGTCTTTGCTATTGTTTTGATCTTTTCTCATTTCTTGCAGGCAAATGAGAAATTGCGCATGTGGGGAAGCGGTCCCCAGGTGTTTGAATGGTACGAGAGGTTTTCTCAGGGTGCTAAAGATGCAGTTGCTTTAGCTTGCTTTGAGCAGCTGACACTTGGCTTTCATCTTCCGAAAGCGGAGCTGGGATTGACCACAGCACTGGTGGAGCGATGGTGGGACACCACCAATACCTTCCATCTTCTTGAGGTCGAAGAGATGACAATCACGCCAGGTGATTTTGCTTTGCTTACAGGTTTGAGAGGTGGCGGCGATCCCCTTCCGATAGATCCAAAGATTCATGAGTGAGAGGGGCCCTCTTATACCTCCTAGGGATAGTCCCTGAAGTGCCAGCAGGTGGCCATATTACTTATTCCTGGCTTTGGGAATAGTTTGACCACGCAGGCATCAAGTTTGAGGTATCGACACATCAGTTGGTGAGGGCTTTTCTCCTCTACCTTCTTGGCCAAACCTCGTTCTGTAATAAGGAGAACTCGGTGCACGTTCAATTTTTGGCTGCTTTGGTGAATCTAGATGCTATAGCAGAGTTTGATTGTGGGACTCCTGCTTTGGCTACTCTGTACGGGAACTTGAGTGCTTGTTCTCAGGGTGTTAGCCTTTCACTAGGTGGGCATCACCGTGTCCTTGAGGTATATGCTTTAGCTTTCTTCGTCGTTCTTCTGTTGTTTTAATTATTTGTAATCCACATTTGTTTTCGTCTCTGCTTGTTGCTCTAGGCTTTTGAGCATTTGCTGTAGTTTCCTCCCCCCACTAGGCATAGAGTGTAGGTGCAGAAAAACAAAGAGTACCTAGAATGCCGTTGATTTTGCAACAGATCCACGTGATCCTCGGTTGATACCCCTATGCCTCCGCCGGAACCCTAATCTGCAAGACAGACAAGGGGTGAGCGCACCTTTGCCCCTCGTGGCAAAGGCCCTCCGATGCCTAAGTTAGTATCTCGTACTAATGCAAAACCCTAATTATCAGTAGGAAAGTATAGAATGAATGCAACGTATTGCGTACCTTTTGCCTCCAGGTTTACCTCATATATATAGACACACGATGCTTGTTGCCCAAGCATCCTTATCGCCCTAGGATTCCTATCTCGTATAGGAATCCTGGCCTTTGTAGGGATCTTCTTGCCCAATGTAGGGAGGTAATCCCGAACAGGTACAAAGAGTGGCCCGAACACGTGGTACGTGGGGTCCAGGATAAATATAATCGGAGCATCCGCCGTGCAGTACAGTGAACGACAGTAAGGACCGGGGACACATGAGGTCCTAGGTCCAAAATACCCGAGCAGGGGTATGGTCCAAAGAGCAAGGGAAGATGTTGGACCAGTCGCATGGAAGAGGGACCAATGATATGAGAGATCACTGGTCCGGATGGTCTGTTCGGCAACGAGAAGGCCGAACAGGAGCAGCATTCTGGAGGAGATGCTCCAGAGGTGGCAAATACCCAGTAAGGAAACAATATCTGGAGAAGATACCCAAACGACCAATTAAGGAAAGAGTTCCTAAATGGTCTGTAAGGTAATACGAAGTTATGGGAATGAGAATCCCTGATATTCTGGGTTCCCTTTACGAGTAAGGAAACTTAGGGCAACGAGATGGCTTGGACAACAAGTATATGTGGATCTATAAATATGAGGTAAACCGAGAGGTAAAGGTACGCAATTCCTGGTTATTTGCTTATTACCTCACCGAGAATTAGGGTTTTCACTAGTACGAGATACTAACTTTGGCATCGGAGGCCTTTACCACGAGAAAGCAAAGGTGCGCTCACCTTTGCTGCATTTCTGAGTTCAACTCGAGTGCTAGGGTTCCGGCATGGAGGAGAAAGTAGCCGTTGGATCTTGGTGCTTTGTTCGAAGGCCTTTTGTTTTCTGCACTTACAATTGGCACCGTCTGTGGGAAGCGAAAGAGATCCCTTTGAAAAAATCGACCATGGCGGAAGAAGATCCAAAGACTCCACTTGATGCAAACAATCAGGTGGGTGGGGAGGTGACAAATCCCCACGAGACCCTTCGAGGAAGCCCGACGGCGGGCGTGCGGGAGGACCACGAGCAAGGACCCCCTGGCAAATCATGGCGATTCGAAACAAGGATGGACGGACGGCCACAGGATCCACGAGAAGGAGTAAGTCCCGCCGTAGGAGGGAGTCAGTGGCACGTTAAAAGCGTGCACAGCAAGGAAGACATCCTGGACAAAAGAGACAGGAAATAGAGGAATACGCTTATCGATTAAAAGGCGAGAATATGAGATTCAACAAATGCAGCCGGATACGAGAACATCAGGAGATTCAGGGCTTTCACGAAGGAAGTCCAGGAAAGAAAGGTTGGATATGGCGAAGTACAGGAGTTCTTCACGAAAAAGAAGAAGCGGGAGCCTCACTCCGAAACCCCAAAGGCTTCTTCACGAAAAGGAGAAGCGAGGAGTAGGAGCTCCTCCCCCGAGGAAGGAGGGAGCAGGAAGCACCACAGGGACAGGTACGAGAGACCTGATTCCGACTGGGAAAAAAATAATGCCAGGGGTGCAAAGGGGTCAGAAGAGGGAACCATGTTTGCACGAGAAGCAGCACGGAGAGCCCTTAACAGCATAGCAACTTCTCCTTTTGCAAAGAGGTTGCAAGAGGCAAGGTTGCCGAGCAGGGTTAAACACGGGACGTTTATCCTATACGAAACTAGTGCAGACCCGGTGGCACACATACAGCACTACCAGTAGGCGATGTTTATGCACGATGGTGATGACGCGATCATGTGCAAAATGTTCCCATCTAGTTTGGGAAAGGTGGCTCTGTCATGGTTCCATAAGTTGGGGCCGAGCACCATACGAGGATGGAGACAGTTGGCCGAGGAATTCACTGCTCGGTTCCTGACGAGCAGGAAACCACCCAAAACTTTTGAGAGTCTCTCAGTTATGAAGCAAGGAGAGAATGAGCCGATTAGGGACTACGCCAAGAAGTATTGGGAGACTTTCAACGAGATTGAAAGTTGCAGTGAGGAGCATGCAATAGCAACGTTCAAGACTGGGTTGCCTGTTCGGGGGAGCTACGAAAGTTCCTAAACATGAGTCCAGTGAGCACGCTGGCAAAGCTGATGGAACGTATTGAGCAGCATGCCAGGAATGAGGATGACGTACTACGGGAAGACGGCAAGTTGAGTGCCGAGCAAGTCAAGGGTCCCGCGAAGAAGGCGGATAAACCTGAACCCAAGACTTACAAAGAGAGGAAGGAGCACGGGCAGACTAAGAGAGAGTCGTACCGGGAGAAGCATGCCCCAAAGTCGTTCTTCTCAGTAATGACGGTTTGGAAAGAACCGATTTATCGGATTCTTTATCGAATAAAACCGTCCGTACTTCAAGTGGCCTCCACGGTGGAGGGTGATAAAGATGCAAGAAGGGCTACGAGTCAAGATTGCAAGCATTACCATAAGGACTGGGGTCACATGACGGAGGACTGCGAGATGTTCAAGCAGCACCTTGATGACCTGGTCTCACGAGGGTATTTAAAGGAATTCATTCAAGAGGAGCACAAGGGTGCCGAGAGAGCAATGGAGCTGGATTACGAGCAGAATCCGAGGGGCGTGATCCATATGATACATGGATTAGCCACACCTTATACGAGAAATGAGGTGAGGTTGCTCCAAAGGCAGGTAAAACATGACCAGCACGTGATGCGGTTGGGAAAGAAACGAGGACGTGAAGCGGAAGGATGCAACGAAGGCATAACCTTCACGGACGAGGACCTGGGAGGAGTCTAGGTGCCGCACAATGACGCTCTTGTGATAACCCTACGAATTGGGGAATATGACATGGAGAGGATCCTGGTGGATTCAGGAAGCTGCACCGAGGTGCTTTATTACGACGTGTTCAAGAAGCTGGGATTGGCACAAGCAGACTTGGTACAGTCAGTAACTCCGTTGGTTTGGTTCAGCGCAGGGGCAGTCTGGCCATTGGGCAAGGTGACCCTTCCTGTTCGGGCAGGAACAGTGGTGCTGAGAACCGACTTTTTGGTGGTGGACGTGCCATCTTCCTATAACGCGATTATAGGAAGGACTTGGTTGCATAAGATGATGGCGGTTTCCTCCACCTACCATCAGATGGTAAAGTTTCCAGGATCCACTGGAATTGAGAAAATAAGGGGGAACCAAAAGACAGCCCAACAGTGCTTGGTTTCCATAATCAAGAAAGCACCCAAAGCACAGTTGGTGCAAACCGTCGAGGTTACTAATCGGCCGACCATCGAGGATGTCGGAGGGAATCCAGCCGAGAAAGTGGTGGAAGGATTGAAGAAAATCCAGATCAACGAGAATGATCCTGAAAGGTATTTCCTGATTGGGGAAAACCTGTGCAAAGAAGAGGAGGAGGAGTTGGTGAAATTTCTCAAAGAGCACGTTGATGTGTTTGCTTGGGTGCCCGAGGAGATGCCTGGAGTGGATGCAAACGTGATTTGCCACCACCTGAATGTGGACCCACAGCACAAATCGGTGATGCAGAAGAAAAGAAGATCGTAAATGCAGCGTGGGCCATTATCGAGGAGGTCGACCGTTTGCTCGAAGCAAAGGCGATCCGAGAGGTATACTATCCCGAATGGTTGTCTAACACAGTGGTGGTAACAAAGAAGAATGGGAAATGGCAGGTATGCGTCGATTTCACAGATCTAAACAAGGCTTGTCCGAAAGACAGTTTTCCCCTGCCCAGGATAGATCAGTTGGTGGATGCAACAATTGGGTATGGGCGTATGAGTTTTCTCGACGCTTATCGAGGATATCACAAGATAGCCATGTACGGCCCCGATCAGGAGAAGACATCCTTTATCACACCACGGGGGTTGTCTTTATTCTGATGTTATGCCTTTCGGTGCGAGGAATCTTGGAGCAACTTACGAGAGACTAGCAGCGATTATGCTAAAGAAGTGCGCTCGGCAAGACCATGGAGGTGTACATAGACGATATGGTGGTGAAAAGCAAGGAGAAACGGGACCACATCGCTGATCTGAGAGAAGGTTTTGAGATACTGAGAGAGTATAAGCTGAAGCTCAACGCCTCGAAATGTGCATTTGGGGTAAGTTCTGGGAAGTTCCTGGGTCACTTAGTGACCATTAGAGGGATAAAGGCGAATTCCGATCAAATAACAGCTTTGCAGAAGCTGCAGAGTCCGAGGACCACGAAGGAGGTCCAACGGTTGACAGGGATGGCGGCAACCCTTAATAGGTTCATCAGTCGTTCGAGTGACAAGTGTAGACCTTTCTTTCAGTTGTTAAAGAAGAGAGAAGGTTACGAATGGGGAGCGGAGTGTGAACAAGCGTTCCAAGACCTGAAGAAGTACTTGGCGGCAGCCCCACTTCTGTCTACTCCTGAGCCTGGCGAGGTCCTGACCCTGTACTTAGCAGTATCCGAACATGCTGTAAGTGCGGTCTTACTGAGGAACAAGGGATCCAAGCAAATCTCTGTCTATTACGTGAGCAAGACGCTATTAGATGCAGAAACAAGATATCTGCCCCTTAAGAAGTTGGTCCTGGCATTGAGGACGGCAGCTAGAAAGTTGCCCCACTACTTCCAAAGTCACAAAGTGGTAGTTTACATGGAGTTCCCGTTGAAGTCATTGCTTCGAAAGGCCGATTTCTCGGGATGAATATCAACTTGGTCGGTGGAATTGAGCCAGTATGATATTGATTATCAGCCGCGCACGGCAGTCAAAGGGCAAGTTTTGGCAGATTTCGTGGCAGAGTTCTCTCCCACAGTGGCTCCACGGCCTCCTACGAGAGAGGAGCAGTTGGACGAGCCATCAACCGAGAAGCGAAGGGCATCCGCCGAGCAGGACCCATTGGAATGGAGGCTTTTTGTAGAAGGATCCGCATGCAACACCGGATCTGGAATTGGGGTGGTGCTTTTCCCTCCTGAAGGAGTTATGATCGAATTGTCCCTGCGCCTGGGTTTCAGTGCGTCGAACAACGTGGCGGAGTACGAGGCACTCCTGGCCGGGTTACGGAGCGCAAGAACCTTGAAAGTAAAAAGAATTCGAGTATTCTGTGATTCGCAACTCGTGGTGAATCAGCTGTCAGGGGAATATGAGGCCCGGAATGGAAAGATGGCAGCCTACGTGGAGGCAGCTAAGGATTTGCTTGATACCTTTGAAAAGATACACATCGAGCAGAAAAGCTCTGGGCAGAACGCCCACGCCGACTCACTGGCTTGGTTGGCAGCGGCTGTGCCAACAGAGTTCAAGAGGAAGGTAGCAGTGGACTATCTTGCTGAGCTGAGCATTGGGAGAAGTGTGGAATTGGTCCTGGACGTGAACCAATGACCAAGTTGGATGGATCCAATAGTGGAGTTCCTACGAGATGGGACACTCCCCACAGATAAAAAAGAAGCTCACAAGATAAAGACGAAATCTGCGAGATTTTGGCTATCACCAGAGGGAAAGTTGTACAGAAAGTCCTTCACTGGACCGTACTTGCTTTGTGTGCACCCAGAGATGGTGCAGAAATTCCTCCATGAAATACACGAGGGAACGTGTGAGAGTCATGCTGGGGGCAGGTCCATTGCTCACCGTGCAATTACCCAGGGATACTGGTGGCCGCACATGCAAGAAGATACAAAGGTGCATGTGAAAATCTGTGAGAAGTGTCAGAAATTCTCACCTATGATCCGAACACCAGCCGAAGATCTAGTGCCATTAACAAGCCCTTGGCCGTTTGCGCAATGGGGAATGGACATCGTGGGTCCCCTCCACAAGGCTACTGGGAACAGGAAGTTTCTGTTGGTAGCAACGGACTATTTTACCAAGTGGATTGAAGCAGAGCCACTGGCAAAAATCACGGAACCTATGATAGAAAGGTTCGTATGGAAGAGCATCATCACTCGATTTGGAGTTCCTTACTCCTTGATCACTGATAATGGGTCGCAGTTCCAGAAAAAGTTCAAGGCTTTTTGCGCCCAGTATGGAATAAGGAACTACTACTCCACACCGGCCTACCCTCAGAGCAATGGGCAGGCAGAGGCGTCCAACAAGACTATACTTGACGGGATCAAGAAAAGGTTGGACAAAGCAAAAGGCAAGTGGCCTGACGAATTGCCACTGGTCTTGTGGGCACACCGAACAACTCCTAGGAGGTCTACGGGAGAGACCCCCTATTCGCTAGCATATGGAACAGAGGCTGTGATTCCATTGGAGGTTGGTTTGCCGACCAATAGGACCACATTGGTGGAAAGTGGGGGCAATGACAGAGCTCTGGAAATCGAGCTGGACCTCGCCGAGGAAAGGAGAGAACGAGCTCTGGTGCACCTGGCTTCGTACCAGGAACAGCTGATGAAAAGCTACAACAAGCATGTCCACCCACGAGAATTTGGTGTTGGAGACCTTGTGTTAAGAAAGGTGCTCGGCAACACCAAGGTGGCCAACGAGGGAAAGTTGGGGGCCAATTGGGAGGGCCCGTATCGAGTTACAGAGGTTGTGGGTATTGGGGCATATCGGTTGGCAGACCTGGACGGGAACCCGGTACCAAGGCCCTGGAATGTTCACAACTTGAGAAAGTTTTACGTGTAAAGAACTTCGATTTCATTTCTATTCTATTTTAGATGCACATTGTGATTGTGTGGGAGTTACGAATAAAATTCCCTGGTATTTTCTTTTACTAGTTGCAAGGGGTACGCGTAATGCCCCCTTGAGTTTTTCGAATTATGAATAAAATTCACGGATTTTTGGTAACACAAATTCTGTTTTTTACGGGTTTTCATTATGCTTTGAATACGAAGTCAAGCTAAATCCTTAGTCCTCACTTCATATTGGGGAGCAGAGGTGTAGGGTAACTAAATGGAAGTTTGAATATTTCAAAAAAGTTACCAAGTACGAATATACTTGTCTGTTTGCTCGGGTACGAATACACCCAAAATTGAGCCAAGTACGAATATACTTGACAGGTTGCTCTGGTACGAATATACTTGACAGTTTGCTTGGGTACAAATACACCGAGAATCGAGCCAAGTACGAATATACTTGTCTGTTTGCTCGGGTATGAATACACCAAGAATTAAGCCAAGTACGAATATGCTTGTCTATTTGCTCGGGTACGAATACACCCAGAATTGAGCCAAGTACGAATATACTTGTCTGTTTGCTCGGGTACGAATACACCCAGAATTGAGCCAAGAACGAATATACTTGTTTGTTTGCTCGGGTACGAATACACCCAGAATTGAGCCAAGTACGAATATATTTGTCTGTTTGCTCAGATGCGAATACACCAGGTGAGCCAAGTCTGAATATACTTATCTCTGCTTGCTCGGCATTTAATACACCCGAGAATGCATACAAGGATATGCACACTGCTCTCAGATTCGAATATGTTTGGGATTATTTCAGGTACAAATAAGATTTGATTACTTGTACGGGTGCATCCCCACATGAGCTTGTAACTTAACCTGGGTATGAATAAACCCAAGATTACTAAGTCCAAATACGAGCACATTTGGGTAACCTAAGTACGAATATACTAGGGGAAGTTTCCAAGAATGAAACGTATGGGCTGCATACGTTAACATGCAACAGTATCTAAGTTCGAAAAAACTTGAAGATTGCTCAGGTATGAACAAACTTTGAGCGCGTGCATATTCAATGTTATACAAGTATGGTCAAACAGCATGCTCGGGTACGAACAGACCCTGGATACATATGAGTACATGTATTAGTAGACAAGCTGCGAGTGCAACTAGCATTTACTCTAAGGGACAAAAAACCTGCAGCAGTATAAATGAGAATGCAGTTAAATCATCAACGGGCACAATGAGACCTGGGAAGCATGCGTGGAAATGCATGAAGTTAAGTACTGGCCATGAGACGGCCACCTGTATTGAAGAAAGGCCACGAAGGGCCAGCCAAACATGTTCATGCCATGAAGGGCCAGGCAAACTAAAGTTTAGGCCAAACAAGGCCACCCCAAAACATAAAAGGCCACGAAGGGCCAGAACCAGCAAAATTAAAGTGTGTAGATGTGTATCAAATGCCACGCAGGGCAATGCCAGTGGCCACGCAGGGCCAGCAGAAGTTGATTGCAGAAGTTGATTAAAAAATAAAAGGATCGACTGATATACGGCTTACTCTTCAATCGTCAGGTCTTGGATGACGGGGGAAGCAGGAGCAGTTGGAGGAGAGGCTGGAACAGTCGCGTTTTCCACCACGGGTGTTGATTCAGGAGCACCACCACTGGCTTCCTTCTGGCCAGGGTTGGTACCATCGTCAGCAGCAGCATCATTCCCCGTCTGCTCGGCAACTTGTGCGTTTGGCTCACCCTCCACGTTGTCTTCTTCTTCTACCTCTTCCTGCTCATCAGCAACCACCTGGGCGCTAGGGAGGTCGATCTCAGTCCAGAGGGGAGAGGATTCCGCTGCACCAATCTTTTTGAGGCAGGCCAACCAGCCAGCCTCGAAGACTTGGTCCTGGATACCTGGCATCTGATCCGTGTAGCTCTCAGTGGCCACGCGGATTCCCTCATTGTAGCCCCGTTGGTACGAGGTCTTGGCCTCGTTTTTGCTTGCCTCCAGCTCTGTCAGAGTCTGGTTCAAACTGTCCTCAGCTCCCTCCAGTTTGCCTATGAGCTTGTCCACGGTCCCGCGAGCCTGGTTCCTCTCTCTTTCTAGCCTGACGATAGTGTTCTGCAGCTTGGCATTCTCGCTGGCCAGTCTGGCACGCTGGGGCTCGGATTGACCGAACCTCTGGGCCATAGCCACCATCTTTTGCATCGCCTGGACAAGCACATGGTTAGGCAAACAACAGGAATAAACAATCTGAGGCCATTAGCGTGTAAAAATGGATACAATAGCTTTACCTTAGCTTGGTGGCTCATGAAAGAGCCAAGGAGGTTGTCTGGGGAGCTGGCAATCTGTTTTTGCATGTTCCCAAGAAGCATGAATGCCTGGGACAATGCAAGGGCTATACCCTCAAACTCCACACTGTCACGGACTGTGACTGGCCGGCCGCCATGTGTGAATTGTGGAGCCCAGAGGGGTGTTGGAGGTGCTGCATGATGAGGAGGCTGCTCGACCGAAGAGGTTTCGAGCCGTTAGCATTTGTCCCTATGACTGGCTTCGATTTCCTTGGGGGAAAAGCCTGAAGGGACGTCAGGTTGAGCTGGGCCACGGCGGCCATGAGACGGCGCCGGGCTCTGAGAGCGTCCGCGGCCACGAGATGTGCCACGGCCTCGTCCACGACCAGCCCCCGGGATGTTGAGGAGGCTGCTGAGGTTGATCGGTTGCTGCATTTCCTGAGGAGAGGGAGATGGGGAATATCCGCTGGAGGATGTCGAGGCCTCTTCGGCAAGCTTAATGGGCTCGTTGGGCAGTGGAGGGGTCCGAAAATGCCTCTGTTGCTCGGGTTGTTGAATAGGAGGATCTGGGAGGATGGGATTGTCCGCTGCTCGGATCCGCCGGTCAATGAAACCCCCGTACGATGCCCTGTAGCTCAGGAGAATCTGAGCTGCTCTTGCACGGCCAGCCAAGCACGTGCCTTGCCCGTTGAATACAAGAGCACAGTTGATATCAGTGACGTGAACCTGAGGGGTGATAATGGCGTGCCCCTGGTTGACGTGTGTGGCTGCAAATACGAGAAACATGGGCAGTCAGTAAAGCAAAAACGTGTAAAGCAATACGATATATTGCTCGGTATGAAGTTCTACGAGAAAGAGAACTAACGTGGAGTGCCAAATCTGTGGGGTGCGTGAAAGCCGACGACTCTACCATCCTCGTCTCTGGGCTCGAAATTCCCCGTGATGATGAGGAAGTCGTCGTCGTCCCCTCTAGCAGAGTCAGGCAATTCGAGCACCAACCTTTTTCTGGAATCCCTACTCTTAAGATAGTAGGTTAAGGCGTCCTTGGTTCTGGATATGCTATAGAGGTGGTGGATGTCGTGTAAACCTAAGGATGTGCCAAGCATTTGGTTCAGGGCATTGATGCCCATGACAACCCTAAAAAAGTTGGCAGACACCTGCATAGGAGATAGTCTGTAGTGGGATAGAATTTGGCGGAGTAGTGGTGCCAAGGGGAACCTGACGCCACCTTCAACAACGGCGACGACAGGGATGTGCAAAGTGTCGTTATCGAAACACTCGCGGATGGCATTTTCAGGGGCCAATATGGTGGCCACATTGTCTGGGATCTCATAGCGAGATCTGAACTCGGCCATCCTTTGAGGCGTGTCACAGTGCCTACGAAACCGACCCATAACGAGAACTGTGGGTTTGGGTTTAAAGAGGGAGATGGGTACGAAAAGCCCTAAAGTGACCGTGTGAAGTCTTCAATCGACAAGGAAAACGGAATGGAAAGGGGGAATAAGAACTTACGAGTAAGTAGAACCCTAGAATCAGAGAAGAATGGGACCCAGAGATGGTGAGCAAAGCTTCAATGGCGGGAGCGCTTGGGCGTGCTTTCAGAAAAAGAAAGTGGATTTCAAATTGGGACGAAAACCCAAGTATACCCCAGCAAGGGGGGTGACGTATGAGAGACGTCACCCCAGACGCCGTTTGGGCGTTCCGTTCTCCGAAACGTCTGCTCGCATTTAATACGGGTAGTACAAAGCATGCCGCGTGTAAAGGTGTTAGCTGGAAAAGCCTGTCCAGACCAAACGACGAGACGTTTGGCCTGGACTAATGATGAAGTTTGCACCAAGTACGAGAAACGGGGTGCAGGAGCAAAGGACGAGAACCTTGCTCGGTGTTCAGAAGCTTTGCTCGTCATATTAATAGAAAATAACGAGTAAAGCTGGGGAGCCATTGTCGGGAGGTAATCCCGAACAAGTACAAAGAGTGGCCCGAACACGTGGTACGTGGGGTCCAGGATAAATATAATCGGAGCATCCGCCGTGCAGTACAGTGAACGGCAGTAAGGACTGGGGACACGTGAGGTCCCAGGTCCAAAATACCCGAGCAGGGGTATGGTCCAAAGAGCAAGGGAAGATGTTGGACCAGTCGCATGGAAGAGGGACCAATGATATGAGAGATCATTGGTCCGGATGGTCTGTTCGGCAACGAAGGCGAGCAGAGCAGCGATTCGGAGGAGATGCTCGGAAGGTGGCAAATACCCGATGAAACAATATTTGGAGAAGATACCCAACGGGAATGGGGTGAAACGGTCAATTAAGGAAAGAGTTCCTAAATGGTCCATAAGGTAATAATGTAATTAAGGGAATGAGAATCCCTGATATTCTGGGTTCCCTTTACGACTAAGGAAACTTAGGGCAACGAGATGGCTTGGACAGCAAGTATATGTGGATCTATAAATATGAGGTAAACCGAGAGGTAAAGGTACGCAATTCCTGGTTATTTGCTTATTGCCTACTGAGAATTAGGGATTTCACTGGTACGAGATACTAACTTTGGCATCGGAGGGCCTTTGCCATGAGAAGGCAAAGGTGCGCTCACCTTTGTCTGTTTTACAGGTTCAACTCCGGCGGAGTGCTAGGGTTCCGGCGTGGAGAAGGAAGTAGCCGTTGGATCTTGGTGCTGTTCGAAGGCCTTTTTGTTTTCCTGCACTTACATCTATTGAGCTTTCAGGCTCACGGTGTTGCTTTATGTGACCCTGACATATTATACTGGTGGTGACACTGGTATAATGTGTCAGACTTTTTAGATGAGCAATGAGAGCTGTATACCTTGGAGGCCCTCGGAGCTGAGGAACTTTCTAGGATGGAAGAAGAGAAGGAGCTATAGATAACCTTAGATGTCCATCCCTTTTGTGTAATATAAGTACTCTATGAGGAGTTTGATGTAATAATGAGCTCGACTCTTCCTTGTTTATCTAATAAAACGAATATTCAACAAACCCAATTTTGAGGGCGTTACATGTCGGACCTTCAAAACCTGAGTGGCAACTCTGTATTTACGAGCGCTTGCCGCTTCTGCGCTCGTGCTCTCTCGATTATAGGCCCTTGCATTTTGGAATCCAGAAATTCCAGGGCATGCTGCCCACAGTGGCGACTCTGCTGAGGATAATCAAACTAATATTAATTCATACTTAGAGTTTAATACGTTTGTGAACAATTCCTTAAAAGTCTGTCAAAACGGTGAGTTTCGCGCTGCCGAAGGTTGGAATGGTGATCTAACAGGACCCCGTGTCCGGCCAATCTGATCTGGGTCTTTTTCAGTTGTTCACTTGCGTAGTTTCCTCTAAAGATGGACTAAATAAAGTGTGCCAAATTTGAAAAAGGCATTTTGCAATTTTGTGATTCTTCTTCTTCTTAATCAAAATTCTAGCATCTCATTTGCATCGATGTGGGATAAGCCTCGTTGGATTGTTTTGGCAATCCGGCACGGTTTACCGGAGCCCGGGGACCCTGAATGACTAACAACCTTCGACGATGATGGGTCATGCTACCGTTTGACTGTTGCTCTGCGAATCGCGGGCAACGGGAGGTATATCTGTGGCCCTAGTCCGAGGAATCCGTTACGAACCAAAACCGGCTTTTGCATATACAAAGTATTAGAACTTTCCAAATTAAGACAGGTACCTGCAGGGTAGGATGTATCTGCATCTAACCCCATATACTGTCTATGTGTTACTGCTTTCCCTATCGCATGCTCTGTTCATTCATACCATTCTGCGTAGAAGCATGTTTAGGGCGACTTCTAGGTTCTCGTTTAAAAACGAGTCTGTTTTAAAATCGTTAGGACACTGGAAGACCCGATGAGGAGTCGTGCATCTCGATGGTGCACGTTTTCAAATTCAAATCCTTAGGGGGGAAGGGATTTTGGGAAATCAAAAATTTCTACACCCTCGTCTTTATGCCTGCTTAAGGTTTCAAACAGAGAATAAGGAACAATAGAGAGACTGCCATGATGCTTACACCAAAAAGGTAACAAGTGCCTCGTCACTTACACCACCTGGCTAAACAGCGCTGTGCCGCTCACGCCATTATGGTTATAGTATCATGACATTCATACCGAGTTGTTCCACCTTCAAAAGTTGAAACCCTAATCACTGAAATGGCCGAAGGTTTAGGATTCTTTTGGCATCCTTTAGCCCTGTTGGCCTCAAGCAAGGATACATGTCCGAAAAGAATTCTGAGGATTTTGACAGTGTTCTGATAATCTGAGACAGACTCGTCTTTTAGTTCTAGAGTCTAGGGGACACAGATGACCCGGGCAGCATGTACGCTTTAGTCTTTTATTTAGATTAAAGTAGCAGCAGGACCCTTATCTTGGTATTCTCTTTCTATGCAAGAAAGGGTTCTGAGCCATTGCACAGCCAAGGAACGTATCGAAGCAAAAGGGGAAACCCGCTTGGGAACGTCTGCAACTGAATCCTGGTCAAAGACTTGTCCGACGAGAATCCCAGTCAGTCGCCACGGAAGACTCTCCGTTTTCTCCATTGACAGCTCAGTCGTCCGCCTCACCGACAGTGCAACGGGAAGGACAGCCTGCTTCCCCATCCACTGTATCAACCACTTCTGAAAATCTCAACATGGCCAGAACACCACCACATCAGCCGCTTACCATTGAGGATATGCTCATGAATCTTCAGAACAGCCTCGCCATAATGCAGCAATGATCAGATCAGACCGATACTAATACCACCCGTCTCAATGACCTTATCAACACTCATCTTCCACCTCCACTCGAAGAGGAAGGCGAGGATGACCAAGAGCAGCCTACCATGGTCGAAGACCTGAACAACCCAGGGCGTCTCATCGTGCAGCACAACCCTAGGGTGCTTCGTGTACCTGCTGCCAACCCACATCTTGCAGGCAATGTCCCGGCAGCCAATCCGGATATAGCTGCTCTTACGGCCAAGATGGCCCAACTCGAATAATCCATTGCCAGGCGAAAAAAGTTAAAGCTGGGGGGATTGACTTGGATCGTCTCTGCCTGTATCCCAATGCCAGGCTTCCTGAGAAGTTTAAAATGCCAGACTTGGCAAAGTTCGACGGAAGCGGTGACCCTCGGACCCATCTTTACAGTTACCATGCTGCTATGAAGCTCCTATCAGTTGAGCCTGAGGCCATGTCACAGCTCTTTCCCCAGACCTTCTTGGGCCCTGCTTTTCATTGGTTCTTGTCACTCGACATAGCCAAAAGGAGGACTTGGGAGGATATTGGGGCTGCGTTTATTTCGCAATATAGCTACAACTCCCAACTGAAGATGACCATACGTGTAACAACCCTAATTTTTACTAAATAAAAATTTCGTTGTTACTGTTTGAAAAATCTTAAATTAGGTTTTAATCGTCATTTAACCACAAATCTTCCTGTCATTTCTAGGATAAAGCCCTAAGATTTCACTTCTCGGCTGGAAATCCTATCTAGCAACCCTAGCTAGCTTTTAACCGACGATTCGACGTAGCCATCGTTTAACCTAGCCACCGATCGTTCCTAAACATCTGTGAACCTTATGAGCCTTCGATTCATGAACCTTTTGAAACCTTTGAGTTCGGTAACCTTAGATTAACCCTTTGAACCGTTTGAACCTTTAAGCTATCGACCATTGGACAATAGCGTTAGGGTTTCCTTTACCCATTGGTCAATAGGTAAACCTTGGTTAACCTTCCTAAGTACGAGATTAGATTAGCTTAGTGCTTAATTGCAAGTATTAGACTTTCTAGCATTAACCGTTGGATAATAACTGCTAGGAGATTTATTAACCATTGGACGATAACCCTTGGACCTTACCATCATTAACCATTGGTTATTAACCGCTAGGGAAACTATTATCCATTGGATAATAGCTTTACT
The DNA here is from genome assembly GCA_025413875.1 of Rhododendron molle. NCBI lineage: Eukaryota > Viridiplantae > Streptophyta > Magnoliopsida > Ericales > Ericaceae > Rhododendron > Rhododendron molle. The sequence goes on along the minus strand of CM046394.1, from coordinate 18,124,829 downwards.
TGCCAACCAAGAATAGGTGAATAAAATATTAGATTTGGCATGTGATATTTGATTAAAATAAGACTAGTATATTAGGTTATTAATTTAGAACCTTGTACTTTGAAAGTAGTAGAATTCTTTATTAGATATTAGATTTGTGTGTATCTAGCTTAGATTGTATGTACTTGCTTGTATATATAATATATATGTACTTGTATGTATATATATATAGATATATATAATATTGTATATAACATGTGTGTATTACAATATTATATTAAGAAAATCTATATTTAGTTTTAAATACAAGATTTTGAAAGACCCATAGTACATATATATATATATATATATTAGTATATATGTATACTTTCAAGGGTGTACAAGTGGGAGAGAAAGAGAGAGGGAGAGAGAGATAGAGAGAAAGAGAAGAAAAGAGAGGGAGAGAATGTACCGAGATTTTCTTGTGCTTTCATTGACCAATGCTTGATCTTCTTTGATATTCTATTGTACTCTTGAAAGCCTAAAATCTTGTCCAAATCCCTTGTAAACCAAAACCTCACTCTTTCCTTATTCAATCCACCAACCTTTGTCCTTCCATATCTTATATATATAGTTATATGTGTATATATATATCTATTGTACTAATGTACCAAGGAGGGAGAGAGAGAGAGAGAGAGAGAGAGAGAGAGAGAGAGAGAGAGAGAGGCCGAGAGAGAGATGGGAGAGACAGAGAGATTCGGATGAGAGAGGGAGAGAGAGTGGTGTGTGTTGCTTCCTTGAATGACCATGCCTTGGTCATCCTTGTCCTATTTCTATGCTTTCAATCTTTGAAAGCATAAGACTTCAAGCAAAATCTTGTCCTTTGTACCAAAACCCTAATTGTTTACTTGAAACAAATCCATTTCTTGGCCAATCTTCCAAAATCCAATCCAAGGACACACCATAGCCATGCAAACCTAGGGTTCTAGGTTGTTTCTTGCAAGGAAGCAAGATTGCTTGAATTAAAAAAAATGAGATATAGGAGAGAGAGAGAGAATTCGGCTAGGGAGAGAGAGAGGGAGTGCTTGCCTATAAATACTCACCTCATTCTTCATTTGAACTCACACCTTTCCATTCCTCACTTCTTCCTTGAAAGCATAAGAAGTTCTTGCTTGTTCTTGTTGTTCTTTCTTGGTTCTTGAGTTTCTTTCTAGTTTTTCAAGAAACTTTCCATCTCCGCCACTAAACCACCATACGACCACCACCTTGATCCTAAAGTAGTTGTAGTTAGGATCTAGTTTCGAGAGAAACCTTTCTCATTCGAAGCTATCGGAAGCTTATCGTAAGCCGTTACGCCGTTCGAGTGCCAACTTTCTTTCCGTCGATCTTTCCGTAGTCCTTTTCTACCGCCAAGAAGAACGGTAGAGTTCTTCGAACCTACTTCTCTAAGTATATTTTAAGTGTACTTAATCCTTAACTATTTAAGAAGTATGTTGAGCTTTTCGAGCTATTTTCGCTAAAGAAAATAAAGTTAGTCGTATGATTTAGCTTGTAGAACTTTCTTGCTAAAAGTACGTAGTTTACTTTGATCTTGTGGCTACTTGATTGTTTGATCGCCTAATTGCCACGTGATTGTATGAACTCGTCAATAAACATGTGTTGTTTTATTGAACTTCTCAAAGGAAATGCGTTTTAAAGATAAAGTGTTGTTTGGAAACGAAGTATTCGTATTTTGACCTTTTAACGAGCATGATAGTATACAGTTGGATGATCTTGCTATTCAATATCGCATGAGTTATGTGATTAGTCCCACCGCGGAGTCGATGCATGTTATGAGACACATGGAATTGGAAAAGTAGAGATATGACACCTAAGATGTGGTTGATATGGATAAAAGTGTTTTGGAAATGCATAATGGCCGGACTTGGTAGCCATTATGGCCTTGAGTCAGAATTGGTAGCCTTTGTGGCAATGAGCCGGACTTGGTAGCTCATTGTTGTGCGACATAAGGTGCCGGTCTTGGATGCTCATGGTTGTGTGTGTGTGTGACACAATGTGCCGGACTTGGCAGCCATTGTGACCATGCGTTGGTAACCTTGTGGCAATGAGCCGGACTTGGTAGCTCATTGTTGTGCGACACAAGGTACTTGTAACCCATGGTTGATGATAAAAGATGAGACACAAAACGATGAGTCGCGTAGGAGAGACACACGGAAAACATGACTCCAACGCTCGTTAGTGAATGCGCATGTGTAATGGTATGTGTTATTTGAAAGCATGTTAAGTTTGGAAAATCGTATACTATCTGTGATGTGTATGTTAAGGGTTAGTGGGTTTGGATTACTCTATTGAGCTTTCAAGCTCACGGTGTTGCTTTATGTGACCCTGACATATTATACTGGTGGCGACGCTGGTATAATATGTCAGACTTTTTAGATGAACAAGGAGAGCTGTATACCTTGGAGGCTTTCGGAGCTGAGGAACTCGCTAGGATGGAGGACGAGAAGGAGCTTTAGTTAGCCTTAGTAACCCTCCCTTTTGTGTAATATAAACCTCTCTAAGGAGATTGGATGTAATAATGAGTTAGACTCTGCCTTGTTTGTCTAATAAAACCTTTATTTAACGAACCCGATTTTGGGGGCGTTACAACTTGGTATCAAAGCTTTAGGTTCAAAACCTCGGCCATGGGTAGAATGGGTAGCTTATAAGACTAGCCTTTAAGATAAGTCTTGAGATAAGTTTAAGATAAGTTGACCGTTGCACAAACGTGACTTGAGTTTAAGTTTACCGTCCCAAATTGGGTGGAATTCTGACAAAACAATCTTCGGATTGAAGTAAGGTGGAAACTGGCAGTACTGCCGAACTGGGAATTCCCGAACAATTGGATGATGACTTAAATCAAGAATCGAATGTGGAACGTAGCTAAATGCAAGTTTTTCTTTAGTGTTAATTGAACCCTTGTCTTTAAACCATGACTAATTGAGGTTTAAACTTTTCCTTGTAGATGAATCACATAGTCAACCTAGTAGCTGGAGCTCACCAACTCAAGATCGCCATAGAATCCATGACCACCCAAATTATGGGAAAGCGTGACTACGTCGTCATGATCCTCGCTGAGATCCGTGATTTCAAACGAGTGCAAAGCCATGACCCTAACCCCATAGAAGATGACCCTTGGTTTCCCGTGATGTTCCCTATCCTATGCTCTTTCTATGGATTCTTTGGAGCCCTACCCCCGATGGAAAACTTTACGTATGGTAAAGAAGAAACCGAAGATGAGGAGGTTGCCAAGGTGGCGACTAAGGATGGAGAAACTAGCGGAAGTAAGGATGAACCCGAGGAGGATGAGGTTCTAGCCTATCCATGAAGCCAAGGATACTATTTAGGAGTCCCTAAATAAACCTAGCAATAGTTGTAATCCTTTGGGATGTAGGATCTTTTAAACTAGGATCACTGTTGTTAGGCCTTTTGATGTAAAATAGGAAAATGTAGATGTATTAAGCTTAAGGCTACTATAAGCCGCCTATGATGTACTTGTTTTCCCTAAGTAATGGAATTATGTGTTTCTTTTATGCGTGTTCATTGTTTATGTGTGTACATGTGTCTTTACGAGACTACCCTTTCACACCGATATGTCTAACATATAATTTTCTTATTATTGTAGATATGGCTAGCTGTACCCCTGCTACATCGTTCACCTTTGCGGACCTGCTTACGTACAAGGCTCTGCTTGCACCCGAGAGTTATATCCCTATACCCCACTTGGGTATATTTGACCCTGCCACTGGCGAGCACACCTTCGAGGTTATTCTCGTGTCACCTTTAGCTGAGACCATGGACGTGGAGACCTTACGTTTATCACTTAGTGACGCTGTTGAGCATGCCCAACAACGAGGGGAGTATTGGCTCGAGAAGAGGGAGAAGGAATGGAAGGAGGAGTTACGAGTGTATTTTGGACTTACTCCACCGCAGTAGTAGAGTCGTAGTTTTAGAATAAGGTCCCGAGAGTTGTAGTCGCACTTGTGTGAGTACGAACTTAGACCATGTATTAAGAGTATGTAGGATCATTCCACTTGTATTAGGAGGAATCGTGTCATTTGCTTTGTAGTAGAACTTTGTGTTTATGTATGAAATCGTGGTTTATCTATGAAAAATCTATTTTGTTTCAAAAGAGTACTGTTGCGTACTATTTGATATTTTGCTTAAGTAGTTGAACCTCTGACTTCGAAAACGATAGTTTAACTTAGATTAAACCTCCCCCGTTCGATTTTAACGCGTAGATGGTGAACCGACGAAGCGGACTAGGATATGAGCAAGGCGAATCCTCTAACCCTAATCCTAACGCTAACCCTAACTTAACCGAAATCCTTCAAGCTTTCGTGGCTGTTTTGAATGCCAATTGCCGAAACCCACACCGCGACGACGAACCTATGACCCGAACCCGAGCGATGAACGAGTTCTGCAACCGTCGACCCTCGACTTTTCATGGAGACCCTAACCCGACCGTAGCTGAAACGTGGCTGAAAGAAGTCAAGGTGATCCTGGACACCTTGGAGATCACTCGCGATGGAGACCGCGTAGCCTTAGCCACCTACCAATTTAAGGGAGAAGCCCGTTATTGGTGGGACCTGATAGAATCAACCCATACTGTAGCCACGTTGACCTTTGCCCAATTTGAAACCCTGTTCCTTGATAAATACTTTTCCACACCCCTTCGTTTAGCCAAGGAACAAGAATTTATGAACCTGAAGCAAGGAACCATGACCGTCACCTAGTACACGGCGAAGTTCGAGGAGCTATCTCGTTATGCCCCGGAGGCTGTGGCCCCGGAGGATAAGAAAGCAAGAAGATTCGAGTGGGGACTAACCACCGCTCGAAGGGCCGTCGTAGCTCAAACGTTTCCCACCTATGCTGAAGTGGTGAAATGTGCGCTCCGGCTAGAGAGCGAGGAAGCTGACTTCAAGACTCGCTGGAGGAAGGCGACGGACAATACCGGTGGACCAGTTCGTACCCAATCGCCTAGCCTTAACCGAGGACCCTACCCCGTTAAGACCTTTACCCCACCTCAGAATAACCAAGTTTGGAAAATTGTTACTTCTGGGCGTGACCAATTGCAAAGAGGCAATAGAGACATCACGACAGTAAGGTGTTACAACTGTCAGTTGATGGGTCACTACAACCGTCAATGCCCACAACCTCCGAAGGAAAGGAGTGGAGGCAATGGAAACCAAAAGACCCAAGAGACTGGGCATGCTGGAATTGGACAGCCGAACCCTGGAGGTCCATCTTCGCAGCAAAATGGACATAACAAAGGAAAGCAGCCCATTGGAACCCAGCAAGGCACTGGAGGGCGCATCTTTTCACTGCAGACTGAGGAACAAGAGCAGGATCCCTCTGTGATCCAAGGTACGCTACTATTGTACAGTACATGCGTACAAGCCTTGTTTGACTCTGGTGCATCGCATTCCTTTATATCTACTGCTTGCGTAACTGCCCTGGCACTAAAAACCAAACCTCTAGGTGCGAGTACGAAAGTAGCGTCACCGTTAGGAGGAAGTATAGCGGTTAGTCTAGTATGTAGAGGGTGCGAGCTAGAAGTAGATAACCTGCGTCTAACCTACGATCTTCGTGTAATCGACATGGAGGACTTCGACGTGATCGTGGGAATGGACTGGCTATCAGCACATCGTGCGGTCATAGACTGTCACCAGAAGACTGTGACGGCCTTCACCCCAGAGGGAACTCGTTTCTGTTTTAAGAGGGATAGGCAGACCGCGAGTTCTTTGACTAAGAGGTCAAGGTGGCAGAATCAACTATTTGGATGGCTAGCTAGTCTCCAAATGGAAGAAACTGACCGGATGGAACTGGGATTACCACACATCGTGTGCGAATACGCCGATGTATTTCCCGAGGAACTTCCTGGTTTACCACCTCATAGAGAGATAGACTTCTCTATGGAACTCCAACCGGGGACAGCGCCGATTTTGATGGCCCCTTATCGAATGGCCCCCGCAGAACTAACGGAGCTCAAGACCCAATTGAAGGAGCTGCTGGACAAAGGATTCATCAGGCCGAGCACATCGCTGTGGGGAGCACCTGCGTTGTTCGTGAAGAAGAAGGAAGGGACGCTTCGCTTGTGTATCGACTATAGGAAGTTGAACCAAGTAACCATTAAGAACCGTTACCCTTTGCCTAGGATCGATGACCTATTTGATCAATTGAGAAGAGCAACCTATTTCTCGAAAATCGATCTTCGATCAGGCTATCACCAACTTAGGATCCGCGACGAGGACATCGCTAAGACAGCCTTTCGTACAAGATATGGCCACTACGAGTTTGTAGTAATGCCATTTGGGCTGACGAATGCTCTGGCAGTATTCATGTGTCTCATGAACAAAATCTTTCAACCCTACTTAGACAAGTTTGTAGTGGTGTTCATTGACGACATTTTGATATACTCCGCCAGTAAGGAGGAGCACGAAGGACATCTACGGATAGTGCTACAAGTACTCCGAGATAGCCAACTCTATGCCAAGGCAAGTAAATGCGAGTTCTGGCTAGAAGTGGTTAAGTTCTTGGGTCACGTAGTATCCAAAGATGGAATCGCTGTGGACGAGGAGAAGATCGAGGCAGTGCTGAAATGGAAACAGCCAACCTCTGTGTTTGAGATTAGAAGTTTCCTAGGATTAGCCGGTTATTACCGTAGATTCATACCCGACTTTGCGACCTTGGCCAAACCAGTGACGAGACTGACCTAGAAAGGAGTGAAGCTGGATTGGAATGAAGCTTGCGAGAAAGCTTTTCAAGAATTGAAGAAGAGGCTGACCAGCGCACCAATACTCATCATACCCGAGCGCGGTATAGACTACACAGTCTATTGCGACGCCCCGAGGGATGGTTTGGGATGCGTACTGATGCAAAACGGGAAAGTTGTAGCCTATGGATCGCGACAACTCCGGCCTCACGAGAGGAATTATCCTACTCATTACTTAGAATTGGCCGCTATAGTATTCGCCCTCAAGTCGTGGCGTTACTATTTGTGGGGAGAACAATTCGAGGTCTTTACCGACCATAAGAGCCTCAAGTACTTGTTCACTCAGAAGGAGTTGAACTTGAGGCAGCGTCGATGGATGGAGTATTTGGAGGATTATAAATTTACACTCCAATACCACCCCGGCAAGGCTAATGTAGTAGCTGACGCCCTGAGCCGAAAGGATCGGGCGCAGAAGGCCAAGAATGCCGTTAAGGAATGGGAGATGGTGGATACTCTTAATGAGTTCAACCTGCGACCCTCATCAGAAGATGGGAAAGCGCATCTCTATGCCCTAGTAGCAGAACCAGCGCTTCACCAAGAGATTTTTCTGGCTCAGA